>CM060967.1:168766250-169393750 GCA_030765045.1 Tenodera sinensis | reverse complement strand
AAGCTACAGTACTGCGGCATTCGTTGCCGAGGGTTTAGACCATTGTCTATCACTTAGACGGCCTGGGTTCGATCCCAGGAACCCATATGTTATTCATGGTGGACCAAGCGGTATCTCAGTGTGTTTTCTCCGGATTCTCCGGTTTTCCCCGCTGCTCATTCCACCAATTGCTCCATCATCATCATCATCATCATCATCATTCAAATCATCCATTTCGCCTGCATTTCATATCATCCTCTTCCTCACTCTCATACTGACCACCCACATCCAGGTCTTCACTCTTCTTCCAAGTTAACAGGTGTACCAATAGCATTAAGTTGGTTTGTAGTAACAAGAAGAAAATTAGTGATCGACTTTGTTACAGCAAAGGCTACTATTTTTCGTTGTGAATGTTTGCTTATCACGTTACACGTATTTTTAGTCGTAAATGGTCTTTATTTCAGAATATTTTAAATAATTTCAAAATTACCACGTGTGCCAACATAATTTAGTTGTGGTGTAAAAGGAAGAAAATTAACGATTGTCCTCTTTTCTCTGCCTTCAGGTTAACCAACGCTATTAAACTGTGGTTTAACTAACTAGAGGTATATAAAACGGCACCCCTAACTAAGCTTTTGCTTTGTTTTAGCTGAACTTCCAGTCAAATTACGTAATAAACTGAGCCTAAGTGGCAAATAGCTTTAGCATTTGTTACAACGTGTAAGTAACCACAATAACTTAATTCGACTTAAATATGTGTAGAGCAGATAGTAATTTCACCTCAATTGACCGTACACGGCAGTTTAAATAATTTCAATAAAGCAAGGGGCATTTAAGATCAATAGCTCTGATACCGTATTATCTTTATGACAATGTCCGCATCGCTTCATTTTCCAATAGTCAGAGATACATTAGATTCTGGATAACGAAGAAGCATTAAAATTCTTCAAGCATATCTCCAATGTTTTGAAACCCCTGTGTTACTTCATTAGAATTTCAAACTTGGGGCGAATGAATGAAATTATTTTTCCTTTATATTACTACCTTCCCTCATTGAAAGTCGCAGATTTCCACTATGTGTTCAGAGAGCTCCAGAAGATCTTATTAAAGGAAATCCAGCTTTCAAGTGGCAGATTTACTACTGTTTTAGACTTAAGTTGAAACTTTGGGTCCTATTATTAAATACCCAGTCTGTATTTGCCTTGATGACTGAGAAAAACCACGAAAAAATCTGATGTGTTACACTCACATGACTTTCTCTACTCTTGTACTAACCATTCTTGCAAACTCTTATTCCTATATCTTCTTCGTGTTAGTTGAGATAAACATTTGTACAAATTATCTTATTGCTTATTTCCTTGTAGGTACAAGGGGAATATGGGAATATAGTACGTTTTGAGGGATAGTCAAATCTTTTAAAGCTTTCAAATTCCGCTGTCTTTGTACGGTTAACATATAAAAAATGAATACCGATCTTCTATTTCACAGAAGTTCTCCAAAACTCACACAAATAGTAAATAATATCTCCGAGATGGTTCACCCTACAACAAAGTTTATTTGGACATCAATTGTGTGTTTTAGCAATGTTTACATTTTTGTATAGTAAGATTTGGTCTATCTCTTACGGCTGACCAGTTACACAAAAGTCATCTAGAGTAGGGTTACATAGAGTATAGCCAGAAAATTCAAGATAAACATTTCATTTGCCATAACATACGTCATTTTAATCAAAATCGTTAGAGCCGTCTTCAAGAAAATCAAAATTTTCGAAAAATTTTCGATTTAAAGGGTAGTTTAGAGTGTAGGAATTTTCTTCAAAATCTTTGTATTGCATCCTTGAAAGACATCAAACTTAAATGCCAACTTTGGTTTTTAACCCACTTTTCATTTTTGAGCTATGCTGTCCACAGACTGACAGACAGACATCCTTGTTTTGGATTGAGGGGACATCAAAACATTTTTCCGGTGAAATCTCAACATCGAATTTGTGGGTGGAATATAATACATGCTCTACTATACGTAACAGAGAAGGTAAAAAAGGCAGTGAGATTCGTCGATTATCGGGATTAGAACCCACGACCTCCCAGTACTCGTAGACAAAGCACTGGTATAAACAAGTTTTATTGCATTTAGAGAAATTATGTAGAGTGAGGACGTTTTTCCCACGGTCTGTAGAGATGTAAGCGGAAGTGTAGCTCCGGAAAGTGTGTAAATTTGCGAGAAAATTCCATTTCCTCTCCCAAAGCCGTTTCCCTTCTGGGATTCCTTCGCTCTCATTTACAGTTACTGATCCTATGCAATAGCGGAAGTTACTCTGCAGCCCTTACTGTAATGCGAGAGAGAGAGAGACAGAGACAGCAAGTGCAACAGTCTACAACACAAGAATCAAATACCACGTCTCATTTTTATTACCTTCTCTACTACGTATAGGAAGTACAGGAAGTATTGTACTCCACCCAAAAATTTGATGTCGAGATTTCACCTGAAATATATGTTTTGAGGCCCCATGAATCCAAGAAAGAGCAATTTTAGAAAAAGGTCCGTGTGTGAGTGTGTGTGTGTGTGTGTGTGTGTGTGTGTGTGTGTGTGTGTGTGTGTGTGTGTGTGTGTCTGTCTGTGGACAGCATAAGTCAAAAACCAAAGTTGGTATTTTAGTATAAAGAGATGGGACGCGATTGGCTGGCTGTTTCTGTATTGCTGCCAGACGTTTAGCCCTCATGTCGAATGCCCGAGAGAAGATCCATTCTGCTACCACTTTGCATGTTTTCTGGCACTAACTTACTCCAAAAACCAGATATCAACTCCACCTGCCTTAAAACATTTTTTCCCCTTATAAACGATCCAGGAATACTCTGTTATATATTTTAGACGGAGGGGCGGGTTTCGTGTGCACCAGAATTCCAATAACCAAAATGATTTCCCATACAAGATAGCAGCATAAGCCAATCTTCTCTACTGCATCTGCAACTTTTAAATGTACTAACTGCTTTCCGCAGATTCATTTCTATTTGCAGTTTTATTGATTGGCTCTTATCAGAAAGTATGACAGTGTCTTCATTTTCTCTGATTATTTTCTTACATCCAAGTATTTAGTAAGCATAAGTTCTGACTTCTCCGCTATTTTCTCCCTCTACAAATGATAGGGTGCAGACCATGGGCATGATCCCCTTCCTGTTACATATTTCCGAACTTTCCCTGGGTCTCTAAGCAAATCCTTGGAAATTTCCAGTCATACTCTGAATTTATTTTCACTTCAAGCTTCATCTGCTTAGTTCACGTGACGATAGGCATCCCGGCGCTGCATGGCAGAGAAAAAGGATGCTCTTTGAAAACTTTTGTCCCCAGCGGGACAGTTTCAGGGGATAAAGGCTGCCGCCGAGGACCTGGAATACGGAACTGTTAGGGACCCCGGCCTGTGCTTTCGGATCGGCCGTATCTCTCACCACACTGCTGCCTCCTTGGGCGTACCCTTGGGGAACACATGTAAAAAATACCTCTGAATTCCCTTTCTCTCTCATTGGATCATTTTAATCATATTGAGATTGCCGCAAACTTTACTTGCATCTTTGCCATTGGAGTTTTATCTTTCTTTTTTATTGCTCCTCCCCTCCATTGGCACCCAGTCTGACAGCCGTATAATATTGTGGAGATTGCCATAACTCTATAGATATTTATTTTATTTTCTTACTTTGTTCTTGAAAGTTCTCTATATTTATTCGCAAACAGCCTGGAATTTATGTATTTTACAGTCAATGTGTCCTTCTGCATTAAAGGTGATATATCACCATATATATAAAGTTGACTATTCTTCATAAAGTTCCTCAGATACTCATAATATAAAACTCACATTATTGTTCATTATAATCCGAACTTGCCGTGTAGTCGATTGTTTAACAGTTTGAAATAGTCTCACTGTCATCTCTGTGCGTCAAGCAAAGTAGCCGATAAGCTACACCCTTAACTTAACTTAATTATTCCTGCAGTTATATTTCAGAAATCTCATTTCTGATATAAATGAGAATTAGAGTTAAAATTTGAACTATCCTGTGCAGTAGTTGGCTCACTGGATAAACCTCTGGTTTGATTTCATATCGCGCCCTTTTTACCTGTTTACAAGTTTGGACAAGCATTTCCATCATCCCATTTTTCTTGTTTTGTTTTATGCGCGTTGTTTGGCTGCATTTATCTGCCAGCAATTGTTTGTTTTCTGTATGTACCAGGTGTCATTCTCCTGAAACAGGGGCTGTCTGTGTGTCTGTCTGTCTGTCTGCATGGGGAGCGCCTAGTCGTTTCATTATCAAAACCACACATTGTGAGTGTTCAAGACAACATTCAACAATGCTTCATAATTACTATGTCATCTTTTCACAATCACAACCACTCTAAATCAACCTTTTTACCTTCACTACACGTGAAGTAAGTAGAGCAAGTATTCGATCCAAAAATCTCATGTCGAGATTTCACCGGAAATATCTGTTTTGAAGCTTCCTGAATCTACAAAAGACAAGTATGTGTGTGAGTGTGAACAGCATAAGTCAAATAACAAGTGAGTACACCAACTTCTTTATACCCAGTTTCCTACTAAATACATTCTTCATTTTAAAATGTACCTTTCATCAGGAACTGTTGGAGAAAACTGCATATAAAAATTTTAAAACATAAATTAAAGTTAAAAAATTTAAAAAAGCTTAGTTAAACCACAATTTGCAAATATTATAGTTTCACATTATTTATTAAGCATATACATGACATAGTTCATATAAATTCTGGTAGCATTACAAGTTTACGTTCCACAGTAACAGCTTATACATTTTTCTAGTGTATTATACATCTCGTAAACCGCGTTGGATTAGATATAAAACATTGAAATCTACACAGTGGTTACATAAATATGATAATAATAAACATAATATTTCAACAAGTTGTACCAGTCAACGGAGGAAAAAACACTTTATACAAGTTAAGGAATCTTCTTTCCAATCCAAAAGAAGAACGCAGTTATTTGAGCGATCTCTCCAAGGTGTAGTGCAAGGGCACCTTGAAATCGGCAAGGAATGTTAAGGAAGAAATTTAGAAGACGGGTAAATGCTTAGGGAAGTAATAGACCCAGAGTATAGAAGGAGGTTTGAAGTAGTTTGCTCATCTCCTGAGTATGTCGAAAGATCGACGGCGAAAAAGCAATATGGAGCTGCCAACAGCCAGAAGACGAATGTAGGAGCCAAGAGTGCAAGGAGGTGATGGGAGGGAAGGGGGGGGGGGGAGCTTGAAGGTGAAGAACATCGGGAAACGAAAATGCAAACGTTGAAGTGACCAATGTTTTCACTTGGTGAAAGCGAGCGCACCAATACCTGAGGATCCGCAATTCAAAACACCCTCATCAAAGTATAATTCAAAATGTGAATCCCTTTTCCAAGATAGCAACTGTAAAAATCACTCACATGACTTTCTCTACTCTTGTACTAACCATTCTTACAAACTCTTATTCCTCTATCCTGTTCGTGTTAGTTGAGATAAACATTTGTACAAATTATCTTATTGCTTATTTCCTTCACAAGGAGAAAATGGGAATACAGAAGGCTTTGAGCGATAGTTAAATCTTTTAACGCTTTTAGATTGTGTTCATTATAAATCATTAATGTATAGATCTGCAAGCTATCCATGGAATATAAATTTCCAAGATGCCAATTTTGGATGTTATTAAATTTCTGTTGGTTTTCCAATACGTGGGACTTGTTTCCGTTTTCAAATATATTCAATTACAGGGGTAAATACTTAGACACTTTACGACAAAGGTTTCTCTAATGTAAGAGAGCTAACGGCAAATGGGGTGCAAAGTCATCCACATTCACAGAAGATACAAAGGATTGGAAAATAAACGATAAAAGTTTCACAAAGTGAGCAATAGAAAGTACTGAAAGGATAAAGTGAAATATACATAAGAAAGCAACTGGAAATTGCATTGTTCTAAAAGACGAAACAGTGTACAAAATAAATAACGCTATATGAGACACAGCAGAAGTGAAAGAGGAAACAAAATAAACAATAAAATGAAATATCATCGAAGTAAAGCCAAACACAAGAATCATGAGCAGAAAACATTTCATCAAAATGAAATAAAAACGAAGAACGTACTTTTAAAAATATATCAGAAAAGAAAAGAAGTAAAAAAGTAAAAGAAGCGACCGCAAGAGAAAGGGGGGGGGGGGGGGGGAGGTGGAATTGGATAAGAAACACTGGTGCAGCCAAGTTTTCAAAAAAAAAGGCAGCAGCAGCCAGCCGAGAGGGAAAACAAATAAAATATGAATAGGCAAACACGGAATGGTTTGATTTAGTTGCCTGTAGTCAAACAGCATCACAAGTTGGATAAGAATCTGTTTCCATGGTGACAGTGCGCATCTAATATTTGTCCAGATATCCAGTTTCTTGACATCACAGCTTTGCCCCAAAACACAGCAACTGTCTAATTCTCCATTCTCCCATCACAAAATAAATTACAGAGCATTGTTCTTGCAGAACGACATTCAACAGTTTCTGTCTCAAAAAGAAAGCACAGTAAGTAATAATTAAGCATCGTTATATTTAAAGCTTATTATCGCCGGTGTAATTAATTAATTAGATACATTCTCGCAAAACAGTGGAAACATTAGTAATAAAATGAAATAATAGGGCGGCAGCAGTAAACAACAGCTTATTTACCTTCTGTTGTTCTTACCTATTGCATTCCACTCTAAAATTCTACATTCCAAACCAGCAGCTCCCGGGTTGAACGATTCACGTCTGCAGACTGGGAATGTCTCTCAGTCAGAGTAATTATTCCCCACCTCTCTAGGGTCTAGAAATAAGTATGAACATATATGTATGTCTGTGTCTGTGTGTGTCTGTCTTTTTGCCTGTATGTTTCTTTCTTTATATTTTTAGCTCCAGGAATGATTAAAAAGCAGAGGTTAACCAAACTACCTACCTTGTGATGTCTTGTCAGTGTATAAGAATTTGTATGAATTAGATGATCACAATACTGAAGATAAACTGAAGCCGAGATCTTTAAATTCAGCAACTGGTCATGAAGACGATGAAAGAAAACTATGTGATAGTGACGTGTATTTTATTGGTAATATCATATGTTTATCAAAAATATTGTTGTTATTATTGTTGTTCAGAAGTTATTATTTTTCCATGTAGCGTAGTAGAAATTCTTAATACATTTTATTTGTGTTTATCTATCTAGTAATATAATGCTAATTAAAACCATATATTTAATTGAATGAAACTAAACATGGTAGCGAAGGAAAAATGAAATTTATGAAAGTAAATACAAACATATAAGTACAAAAACATAAGGCAGGCCTACTAGGTCCCCAATAATTATATATTTACAAGACTACACCAAAAAGAGTAAGGGGTAAAGGGTAAAGAGGGAAAGAGACACAAGTATCCGCGCCATCTGTCCGGCACCGCCAAACACCAGTCGCTTGAAAGCAAACCAGAAAGATAAGGAAATGGAAAGGAGATTATGGTATGAAATTAAGTACCCCAGTATTTCCCTAAGTGACAAGCCGAAACTAGGGAAAGATCTAAGTCAGAGTGTACACTCGCCGAGGGTCGAACCCGGGGTCTCTCCACACGTTGCCCCGGCGCCACCTCGTTCGGTCAAAGACTGCAGTAAATATTAATCATGTGTCAAGCTGGTTATTCCCCTTGTGCACTGGCTGTTAGAGGTAGGTAATGCCAGAAATCAAGCTTACTGCTAGAGTTGACATTTATCGAGCCTGAGTGAGGCACATTTGCAAGCTTTTAACGTCCCATATCGACTCACAAGAGTCTTGAAACGATAATGGAGTGAATTAATAAGTAAACGAAAAAGGCTTTAAGTGACCTGTCATTTTCCTTCAAGACAACTTGTTCCAATCGCGAATCGACCGACCGCTTCACAAAGTAACATTTTCTGAATCATGCGCAGTAGAAATCGCCGTTATTGTGGCATAAATATTGATGGGTCAACATGCATATCCTGTCTCTTGACCATCTGCTGGTCTTAGGGAAAGGAGAAACTCCGTGCTGGTTACGTTACCAACTTAACTCCAATGTTATTCACACTATGTTTACTCGTTATTAATTTCTCTTAATAACAGTTGTAAAATCCTACTTCTCACTAGTTTTATGGTACAAATAATGTGGAAGCAGATGAACTTCCGTCTAGGAGTAGGGGAGACCATAAACTGGACACTGCAAAACATTGAATATCAACCACTGAAAAGCGTAACACACAAAAGTTCAATACTACAAACACTTGCAACAGCCTCGCCTTTTAATTTTCTAATTTTAAAAGTGAATTATATTATATATCAACATTAACATTTGAAACACAAAGCAGTAAACAGTATATCATTTGAATAAGTCTCAAAATCTCAGTTAACATATGCATTTATTACTAACTTTAAAAACAATTGGTCACTGAAATAGCGCTTAATAAAGTTCGTTGTTCTAGGGAAATTTGTGGGTTGAGGTTATGGAATAGACAAGTGGGATGCTTCTTCAATAATGCTGAAAACCAGTCTGGACCAGCAGTTTGGGTATCTACCCAAGCAGATGGCGTTGGTATATTGTTTACAGTTGTCAGTTCATAACCTAATTTGCGGTTATCCTTAAGACAAAGTCCGTAAAATATCGCCGACGCATTAATAACATATTGAGCTATTATTTTTTCTTGTTCTTCCTAGAACACACGTTTAACACCTCTGTAAGTTCTACGCGTTACTTTAACCACGCTATTTCTTTCGGGAGTGTTCGGAGGTATTCGTTTTCCTTAGCTTTCATTTGTTAGAATTTGATGTCAGCTGTTCTAATCAATTGTAATTTCTTAACGGAACAGTAAAGCGATGTTTCAGCCTGTTAGGCAAAAAAAAAAAAAAAAAAAAAAAAAAAATTATTGCAAAAAATGCACCATACTTAAAAAACATATCTGCGAAGTTTCAATTCTCTAAGGAGGGGGGAACACTTTTTGGACGCTATTTTAAAGTGGTGCGCACACCTTTCATTTTAACTTCAAACTCATTTATCTCGGAAACGATATTTTTGTTACTTTCTTATATTCAAAATTTATCTTCTCCAACAAAAATCAAGCAATACATCTCAACTGTTTTTCCAATATAGTTAGTACAAGAGTAGAGAAAGTCATGTGAGTGGGACACATCAGATTTTTTCAATAGCGTTTGCTGTGAAGTTATCAGTGATTCCTTTTGAAACAGTGGTGGTGGTGACCTTTTGGCCTGATGAAGTGGGATGGTTTTGCTACAACCTGTTCGTAAACTGGTTACAGAGAGGGCAGGAGGGCGGGCGATCTGGGAGTTTGCATCAGATGATCCCAGCGCCTCCTCATTAATAAAACGTAGGGGCTTGTTACATAATGGAGTGGATTGGAATGTTACCGCCTGATGGCTTTGCGGTTTACTGACATGATGCTGTTGATCTTGTGGCTTACATTCTGTGTGACTGTGGATGTCATTACCCTCGACATGTTTTCCTTCCGCTTAGCCACCGACCAACCGACCAACCGACCCACAACTCGACTACTACATACATGTGGGAGGAATACGCAAAAATTGAGAAGGGGATGATGATGATGATGATGCTGTAACCCATGTTGTGCCACAATCTCATCGACTAGGACTCCCTCCTAAAATAGGGCCTGAGGGCAGATAATGGCTCAGGCATGCAACAAGATACGTAGACCGACCCATGGCGAAGGCAGTGTATAGAAATCGAAGTGTTTACAACATTTCTTAGTTTCTTAACGTCTTACGGGGTGTAATAACGGGCGAACCATAGCTAATGTCCAATGAATTCATGCCAGTTGCAACACGGGGCTAGATGCGTGGCGCTGTAATGACACAACAAGAAATGGAATATGGTGAAGGATAGATACACCTGGCCTCGCAGAAAAGTCACGTTTTAATCTACTTTATATTTATCTGCAAATTCTTAACGGGACATTAAAATATCAATTTGGTTAAAATGTTTCTACTTTCTCTTGCTAGTCACAATTTAGAATAATGGCTCAGGCATGCAACAAGATACGTAGACCGACCCATGGCGAAGGCAGTGTATAGAAATCGAAGTGTTTACAACATTTCTTAGTTTCTTAACGTCTTACGGGGTGTAATAACGGGCGAACCATAGCTAATGTCCAATGAATTCATGCCAGTTGCAACACGGGGCTAGATGCGTGGCGCTGTAATGACACAACAAGAAATGGAATATGGTGAAGGATAGATACACCTGGCCTCGCAGAAAAGTCACGTTTTAATCTACTTTATATTTATCTGCAAATTCTTAACGGGACATTAAAATATCAATTTGGTTAAAATGTTTCTACTTTCTCTTGCTAGTCACAATTTATGTGCATTTTTTTGTAGAGTGGACTATTTCGGCCATGTTCTTTGTTATTTGGGTAACTTACACTTCTGTCAAATGGAGCATCGTTATTAATCTTTTTATATGTTAGCGTGCTAAGAGAACGGGATCTCAAAGCTTTAAAGGATTTGTGTATCGCACAAAGCCTGTTGTATTCCCATATTCCCCTTGTACCTACAAGGAAATAAGCAATAAGATAATTTGTACAAATGTTTATCTCAACTAACACGAAGAAGATATAGTACTAAGAGTTTGTAAGAATGGTTAGTACAAGAGTAGAGAAAGTCATGTGAGTGTAACATTAGTAGCCGACACAGTAAATGTTTTTAAGAATCGTAAGTATAAGAGTGAGTAGAGAAGATCATGCGACTGCATACATAAGGTTTTTTTATCTCTGTTAGTTCAGATCATATTACAGAAAACTTAATCATTGGAGAGTAAAAAGTTGATTAAATACAGATATAATTTACATTTTACGCACGCAGGCAGGTTAGTTTTCTGTCTTATGATTGAGATGAAGTCCGGAAGGCTTGTTTCATTGTCAACTTACTGAAGAAGCATCTGTGTGATGTTTTACTTTGAGAAGGATATTGGAGATAGAGATAAGCCAGAATAATTAACGGTGTCAAAAGACTTAATTAAATATTTCGCTGTAAACTGATTTTTAATTACAGCTTCAGTATTGATCCCAGCAGGCTGTTGTGTGGGGTACGCAGTGTTCATCTGTCTATGCCTGCGATATCACACTTTGTTCTGCTTCCTAGATCATTTTCGTTGCATTAAATAATATAAAACTTTCGTACTTCTTGTTAAACGATTATTGCATTTCAGGGAGCTGTAAGCACTTTACCACTTTGATTTTCTTATCTCCTCTATTGTTATAATTATTGTTATCACTATTATTATCATTCTCATTTCTATTATTGTTGTAATATAACGTTAATTCGACGAGTCGCACTCCTGACACCAGTGTAACATCGACGGCAAAATCTAGTTAAATTGTTTATTTTGTGTATCTCTTGCAAAGAGAAGTGCATTTGAAAGTCATTACATAACAATCAGTTCTTCAAATGTTTGACTATTCCTCAAGCCTATTCTGCTATTCACATTATAGAGCTGGCTCCAAATGTTTTCAGATGGACGAGAGGGTGTAGGGGAAAAGGAGGGAAAATTTTCTTATGAATTACTTGCGCCTGGTCCGCCCGGTCAAGCGATGGCTTCACCACAGTTACCTTTCTGTGGGTTCCTCTAATGTGTGATCAGTGGGGAGCAAACAAGAAGCTAAATAATCTATTTTATTCTATCCAAACAAACAAAAAGTAAGCGCATTCTTTTCTCCACGCATTTAAAAAAGTAACATTGCTTTCTTGTGGTAGCATTAACAGCGTTTAAGAATTATGTTTAAACTATTCCTTAAACAAAGGTGTGATATGTGTGTGTCTCTCTGTGTGTATAAGTGTGTGTCTGTGTGTACGAGTGTGTTTGTGTGTCTGTGTGTGTATGAGTAAGTGTGTGTGTGTGTGTGTGTGTGTGTGTGTGTGTGTGAGAGAGAGAGAGAGAGAGAGAGAGAGAGAGTGTGTGTGTTTCAGACTATAGACAACACAACTCAAAAACGAGAAGTAGGTTAAAAACCAAACTTAGTATTTAAATATGATATCCTTTAAGGATGCGACATGAAGATTTTGAAGACAGTTCCTCCACCCTAAACTACCCTTTACATGGAAAAGTTCTCGAACATTTTGATTTTCTACAAAACATGGCTACAACAATTCTGATTAAAATAACATATGTTTAAGATATCTTTATGACAAATGAAATGTATATCTTGAATTTTCTGGCTATAGCCTATGTAGTCCTGTTTACTCTGGACGACTTTTGAATAACTTGTAAACCGTAAGAGATAGACAAAAATCTTAGCATCCAAAAACTGTACATCTCGCTAAAACAGACAGCTTATGTCTCAATAAATTTTTGTAGACTAAACCATTTTGGAAAAAATTCCTTATTTCTGTCATTTTTGGGAAACTTAAAACTTTTGTGATGTGGAACATCGTTGTTAATTTTTTATATGTTAAGCGTGCAAAGAGAACGGGATCTCAAAGCTTTAAAAGATTTGACATTCGCACAAATTATATTCTATTCCCATATTCCCCTTGAAACTACAAGGAAATAAGCAACAATTTGTACAAATGTTTATCTTAACTAACACTAAGAAGATATAGGAATAAGGGTTTGTAAGAATGGTTAGTACAAGGGTAGAGAAAGTCATGTGAGTGCAACACAGCAGATCTAGGTCTACGAAAGCCATATACGTTTCGAAATTAAATTCTCTTTTCTAATATTTTGTTTAAATAGAAGACATTGTCCATAAAAGTGCGTCGCTTTCTGAAACCATTTGGGTTGTCTAAGAGCAGTGTTCCCCTTACTCTCCCTAGACGAGCATTTATATTGACATCAGAATTGGTTATATAATAGAGTTTATAGGCACTCTTCACTACGGCTGTTTCCTCCAATATGTTTTCTTAATAATTTGCAAATGTTGAGCATCCACATAAAAGGAAAGTGTTTGCTTCAGCAGAAGTAAACCGTTTACTCTTGTTTAATGCCCTGGAGTGTTTGCGTTTCCTCGGGTCGAGATACAGGCAGCGTCCCTCGAATAAACAAACACGGCGGGTTGCAGCGCCCTGGATAAACATACTCGGCATCTGTTTTTATCATCCGCTTTTATGCAAGCATTTTAACGATTTTTGTTCCCAGTATTTGTATTTTGTTAAACGATATCGTTACGGCGGATAAATATATGCACATCTCGATCAAATGTGTATTATTATTAATGTAGACGGCCCAGTAATAAGCAAACTTGCTGTTTAGTTTTAAAATAATGTATTTTAGTGCAGCAATTTTGACCATAGAAGTCTAAATGAACGTAATATTTACATATCGCTGTACATTATAAATTACCTAAAAAAGTGGCCGTGGCCGAGTGGTTAGACTGCTTGTTTTTTACCAGTCTCTGGACTTTTGGTGAACAACGCAGCTTTTGGGTGCATTTTTTCTGATTCTCCAGTTTCCTTCACTATTCATTTAACCAATTGCATAATAAACTGACCAGAGCTACAGCTGCCTAACACTAAGGCTTCTGTGCACACGTGATGAAGCAAGATGGTATTGTACACATAGCACAAATAGTAATATACATTGAATTTCTGATGGTCTTTAAGGGCATTTATAGGGCGTGTCTTGTGATATCTGTCTCCACCAGTTTTATAGGGCATACGTTACCTCCACGCCTTTCCAGTTGAGGGAGGTGGCTATGCCTATTGGTAGTTAGCCATTGAGTTGGCATCTCCAGCATAGGTATGCTCTGTTGCTTCGATGCAGAACGCAAGGTGTGAGACGCACCTGCAGGATAAGACCATGTGCCAATAAAGTGAAAGCAGGACGTAAGAAGGTGCGCCACAAACAGTAAAGAATATGGTGCTACCTCTACAAGGATCAGACGCAGAAGCATAACTGCTCGCCGCAGACAAAGCTACTGTCTGTTCACCAGGACCCGAGTTTTTCATTAAATGACTGGTGTTCCACCAATCAGAGAATTTCCATGCAGCAATGGCAGGGCTCAATATCGATTAATTCTCGAAACACAACTAGCGCGAGTTTAGAAAACGCTAAAATTTTGGACATTACTGGCAGTGAGATGCAACTTACTCCACCCAAGTAAGATACAACTTACACAAAACACACAAATTAACTTCAATACAGTATCAACTTCCAAGAATATTGCACTAAGCACAGTCCTGGAAATTAATTTCACTAATTGTACAATAAATAACTTATACATGAAATAAAGTTTCGTCTAAAAACCAATATATTAAATTTGCCTTCTATTTTACAATGCAGCTGTGACGTGCTGGAAACGAATTCATCGTTTAGCGCCTGCGCAGAACTCCAAATACCGCAATAGCGGTATCAGAAACTTTGCAGTTATAATAGCAACAGTCGCGTTTACTTCGGCTTGACCTTGCTTCTGCATACACTTGCAAGGCTGGTAGAGTAATACGGTACGCTGTTTTCGTCTCTTGCTTCTAGTGGAATTGTTTCCACATTTGATGGTCGTGTTGTACTTCTGACGTCATTCTTGCTCTACGTCCAGGTAACCTGCATCGCATCCGAGCGCACAGTCCTCCGGCCTTTAAATATCACCATACCATAACGGGGGGGGGGGGGGTTGAGGTATTACAATAATATATCACGTGATTAAAGCGAGGTGAGAAGGCTGGAAACTTTGACAAGTTGTTTGAGAATAACAATAATAATTTCAAAGTGAAACCCGTATGTATTGTTAATTGGTGGCAAGTATGTTTATGGACGATATAGTTGTTTGAGGAGAGCGGGGCGTATCGACATATTAAACGGCAGGTGCATGGCGGCGAAAAAGAGCTTAATACCAGTATAAGCTTCCTGGGACCACATGCACTTGTCAATAGCCGACGAGGACGACGACAAATTTATGTTCCCTAATCAATATAATTGATAGTGCTAATGAACGAGGCTCTAAATGCCCCTTTACACACACAAATACACGAATGCAATAAAAGCGATATGTTAGAAACCCAGCCGGCTGGCTTTGATTTACTAGCGCTTGCTTGTCCATTCGATTCCTGTAGTGGCAAACGATGAATTTTCGTTCACGTTTGTGAAAACATTGTGTTATGACGTCACATTAGCATGAAAAAGAGAAACAACGGACCAGAGGGACGGATCTGTGGTATCATTTTCCAGCCTTTTTTTGTGTAAGGGGGCGGGGGTACATGGGGGGGGGGATAACGTTTGTAAAACGTTAAAGGGCTTTGGATCGGAACGTTTAGTTTTTCGCAGCGAGGAGACCCAGCCATGATGTTTTTGTTCGGTTGTGGAAAACAGGCCTAAAAATATGTCCCTGTTTTTAAAATGACTGAATCCATATGCAAAACCGCTGCTCATTTAAAACATGATATGTGTTATATATTGGAATTCTGTATACACAGTTTAGGGTGGTTTACTCAAAGGTGAACCAAGAAAAATAACCAATACGGAAGCAAGCACAGTTCATGCAAATCAATTCCTGCATTTTGTTTGAACTTTTATTCACAAGCAGCTACGCAGAGTAAGTAGGGAAAGTTTTGTATTCTACCAAAAAATTCCATGTCGAGATTTCACCGGAAATATATGTTCTGAGACCCCGTTAATCCAAAATAAAAGCATTTTTAGAAAAAGGTCCGCGTGTGCGTGTGTCTGTGTATGTGTCTGCCTGTGTGTCTGTGTGTTTGTGGACAGCATAACTCAAAAACGAAAAGTAGAATAAAAACCAAAGTTAGTAGTTGAGCTTAATGTCTTTCAAGGATCCGACACGAAGATTTTGAAGATAATAGCCCCACCCTAAACTACCCTTTGCATGGAAAAGTTTCCGAAAATTTTTATTTTCTTGAAAACGTCTTCAAAACGACTTTGATTAAAATGTCAGATGTTTGAGGTATTTTATGACAAATTAAACGTATATCTTGAATTTTCTGGCTATAGCCCCTGAAGTCGTATTTACTCTGGACGACTTTTGCATAACTGGTAAACCGTTAGAGATAGACCAAATCATACTATACAAAAAATGTAGATCCTGCTAAAATACACAATTTATGTCCCAATAAATTTTCTTGTAGAGTGAACCGTTTCAGAGATATTCCTTGTTATGTGTGTGAGCTTCGGAAAACTTAGAACTTTCGTGAAATAGAACATTGTTGTTCGTTTTTATATATTAAGCGTGCAAAGAGAACGGAATCTCAAACCTTTAAAAGGTATGACTATCGCACAAAGCCTACTGTATTCTAATATTCCCCTTGTACCTACAAGGAAGTAAGTAATAGGAAAGTTTATCTTAACTAACACGAAGAAGATATAGGAATAAGAGTTTGTAAGAATGGCTAGTACAAGATTAGAGAAAGTCATGTGAGTGTAACACATCAGATTTTTTCGTGGTTTTTCTCAGTCATCAAGGCAAATACAGACTGGATATTTAATGTTAGGACCCAAAGTTTCAACTTAAGTCTAAAACAGTAGTAAATCAGTTAAGAGTGTTGTATTCTCCTATTTGTATATTTAGTTTTTAGAAATGTAAGCAGCATACGGAATTAGTTAAACCCGTTCAATGAATGACAGAAGATGTAAGGTAAATAAAATGTAATCATATGGCAGGATAAAGGGAGGAAGCGATGTGCTGAAAATAATGTATAGGATCAGCATAGCACAAGACTAGAGATGTAAACAAAACGAGGAGATAAAAAACGCTAAAAAGATGAATGCCATGCTTTGCAAGTATTTTCAAGCGAATGTTTTACACCGTGTTTGGTTTGGGATAAAAACTGAAATATTTAGCTCCGTTCAATAAGAAAGGCCGCTCTGCTTCGCTATGAAACACAACCTGTGCTGAGATAATTTCTCCACCCCGTGTACTGGCAAAAGAAAACCGCTTAACAAAAACACAAGGCACTTAAACGTTCAGGGTCTTGCTCTGCTTTTGGTCGAGAGATGTGTTTGTGTCTAACAAAGAGAGAAATAAGAACCTTGCCCACTGGCCTCCGGATCAAATTTTAATCATCCTCTAATCATCAAAATCAGAGCGTAAAACTCGCTCTCTCTCAATAGAATTGGAACTAAAAGGCATCCTCCTTCGAAACACGAACAGAAAAAAATCTGACGTATTTCACTCACATGACTTTCTCTACTCTTGTACTAACCATTTTTACAAACTCTTATATATATGCAATAACATTTTTTTATTTTATTTTTGGGTAGAACATAATGCTTCCTCTACCTTCTTTTGTTGTTGTTGTTTGTTTTATTAAAGGAAACTCTTCTGTACAATTAGGTACAATATAGTTGAGCTAAGCTACATACAGAACAACAATGATACTTGTTATTGGGGTGCCATCCAGCGATAGTCCCAATAATGTTACACAGAAATAGGGAAAACAGTTACAGAAAAAGCATTTGCATAGAGTTAAATGTTCAGTCGCAAATCAGAATGCCAGCGACGCTTTAGTCTTCGTCGTAGAGGTTTAGGAGGAAGATAAATATGGCGCAGCAGCGGATTGCGATGGCGCAGACAGGATTGATGCAGTCTCCTGTAGCAGATGCGGAGGATACACATCACCTCCGGTACACCTATATCAGCATGCAGAGTAGAGTTGCGCAAGTACCATGAGGCGTAGAAAACGATTCTGTGTACGCTGGATCCTCAGGAGCTGCAGAACCCCAAATGGCGCAGCTATACTGCCACATGGGTCGAATTAAGGAAGTATAAATCAGACGCTTGTACCGCAAAGGCAAGGGCGAGGAACCAGACACAAGATGATGGACTTCGTGGATACGGTGACGAATCCTCTGCACTAGACTACCATCCTTCCTTTTATAAAAACAATTCGTAGAGATTATGCAAAATTAAACGATAGTAGCTATAGAAACTCGTGTGAGAGTAACATGACCTTTTTAATTTATTTATTAATATTGCAAAACCTCAAATCATTCTATTGTTTTGGATGTTATGTCTTCTAAACATCATTTCGCCAGGCTTCCTGGAAGAACTACCAGATTCTATGGATCAAGTCTCAGGTTTCCCTGCGGATTTGAAATCGGTATAATTGAAGAACAATATTGTTGAATAATAGAAGAAAGTGGAGCAGTGTATAAATATCAGTATACTGAATTTCTGAAACCTCTTCATGTTTTTCATACCTTAGCGTTCTACCTTTAGGCTCCGGACTTTGCATCGAAAATCAGTTACTGTTCACGATTGATCCGCATTGCTCGTATATAGAAAATACTAAAGAAGTTCTACGCTTTTATTTTTTACTCTCCACACTATGTCTGTCTCTCTCTTAGTGTCTCTCTCTCCCGGTTGTTTACAGTATGACATATTACCAGAGAAGAGAGACAAAATCTTGTATCTTGAAACACAGTGGATCTTTTGTCTTTACTACCCCCCGATGGAAGTGATGAGTTGAAGGAACTGCAGGGGAAGATATGTTGAGAGACACTTGCAGAGGTCCCTAACATTACCAAGTTTGATGACCTCATCACACCAGTGGGCTACTCCAAGAATCTTCTCTCTGGCAGAACCAGCGAGAAAAACCCACAATCAGACTGGCCGAGGTAGAGGAATACACGTTTGGAGAGTCCCTGAATGCAAAGAAAAGGAATTTTGCAAAAAGTTTCTAGATGTGTGTGCGTGCGTGTGTGTATATGTGTATAGCTGCCGGTGTACGGTCGCCTCGTGAAGGAAGATAACGAAGCAGTTAATGAGTGTTGACTGATTGTATCGTGAAAACCAGCTGTTTGAGAGACGGAGAAAAAGGAGAGAGTCAAGGTTATGAGAAGAAAACAGTTGTGAATTGTAATATCACGAACGACTATAGACTGTTAACGTCTGCAAAATAGAACTATGTATTTTATAAACATTTTGGAAGAAAGTAAAGTGAGAGAAAGTAATTGGTCCGGACTTGTGTATATTTTGTGAAAGTGGAAACCTTGCTATTGCTATGTAGGAGGACCGGCTCGTTAGAGTGGGTTGGCCTCGCCTGTTTCCGGTACGCGTGTATGAAGGTAAAGTATATTTCCCAGGAGAAGAGTAATTAAACACACGCAGGGCAAGTGGACGATGATGCGATGAAATGTTCAGCACTTTCTATATTCTTGGTATACCTACCTATTTCCTGCGCACTTTAACATGTTTTAAAGCACTTTATATTTTAAAAGATATTATATATTCACAAGTTATCGTTTGTTTTAATTTTCGCTCTTTTAAGGGTACTTATGACAGGTTAAATGATTTTCTAAATCCTTTTTAATCTTTGTATCTTGGTTACCCACGTTTTAAATAAGAAAATGTTTAAATTTTAATAAAATTGATTAAGTAGTTCCTCACTTATGAGCTATTTTTATGTTTCATATTGCGATATTCAAAAAATATGAAATACTGGTTGCACTACAAATACTATTTTCATCAGCAAAACTTTGTCATATTAATATTAGAACTCCGAAGAAGTGATTCTAAGATGTTTTATGCTTCTAATAACAAAATAATTAGAATTAATGTTGCAGATATAGAAGCCCAAGAAGTGAACTTTTATTTTTGCATTAATAGCACCATTGTGCACAACTGGATACTAAAATTTCTGTAGAGCAATTGTTTCTTGAAAAACTGAAGAAAACTATGGAAAAATGACGTTTTGAGAAAACTTACAATTTTTATTTAACGCTTTAATACAGGTATCTGGTATCAAAGGTTAAAATTGCTCAGTCCTAAATAAGATCTGGAACACCATAAAACACATTTAAATGTTTGACTAATATTACAAGAAATCAATTTTGCAGAAGTCAAATAAATTGAAAATGCTCGCCACTCTGTCTTAAAAAACCTGTCCTAAGTACCCTTAACACGAACACCATAAGACGAACACCATAAAATGTGTTGTTATTGTTAATTGTTTTCTATTAAATTGCTATTAATATTAAATGGTGTTAATAGCCTAATCACTCGAGATTTTTATATTTGGAATAATTTCTCTGACGTTTTACGTTCGCAAAATTATCGTGATATTAAACCCTCTCGTGTTGTTGTTACAGAGCACTATGGTGTTTCTTTTGATTTAGCGGATTTCAAGTGACTTTTGAGTTACACTTTGGCGACCTTTGACTGGCAGTCATTGGCAATATTGAGTCTCACGTGTTACCATGAAGCCATGTCACTCTGTTTATAGATTTATTAGTCCAATATGTCATTCTCGATTGACATTAAATATATTTACATTTATATCTCTGTTATATGCTGCGAAACAAGTTTGAGAATGCATCTGTTGACAACTTTGGCTATTGAGAGGAGAATATTGATTTTTCTACCACGTTACTAAACATTAACAACCGCTGTCACGCTTTCAGGAAATCATCATGGGGGATACAACATTTAATTAGCGAGATTGTCTTGCACTGTTTGCCCTGTTCGAGGTATTTCTTTGTACTGTAAAGCATTACAGGAATTATGGAGTGTTTTCCTCACTGTGTGCAGCAGACAGACCTTTTTATGTTTAATAACCTTTAACCTGGAGGTCATATTGGAAAATCGAATGAAATGGCTGAAAGGATGCTTAAAGGTATGTTTGTGCCATCCGGCTTATTATCATGGCATAAATCGTACAAAATTACCCTATTACTGGGACTACTGCCAGAAAATGAATGACGTAACTACCATGCCAACAAAACAGTAATGACGTCAATACCGTTTCTAGAATGTGTGCCTGTAAGAAAACCCGAAATCGACACTCCCAAATTAACGCATTTTTTTGTTTCTCCATTCACAAACTTATCATATCCAAAAATTGTTGTGGAATTCATAAACTCTTTGCACTCTTGGGTTTATTAAAAATGTCAAACGCAATATAATATATATCTTAATAGCTTTATCATACAGTTAATTGTTCTTACGCACACTTGTCGGAAAAGGTGGAGTGAGACTGAAAAATGCAATGGCATAACAGGAATTTGAACTCTGGATGCACCGCTCACCGTCCGGCTGCTCTAACCACTAAGCTATCATGGCCAAGATGACATTACATTAAATTATCAACTCATTTTCTATTATAACCGATCTCGCGTAACACAAATGACAAAATCTCTCGCTACCGACAGACAGCACGTGAAATCACACGCGTTTCCCCACGTGCTGTGCGGACTAATACATTAACGGCGTTGATGTTAAGTGGTTTCCTTACGCCAGAATTACTGTAGTTAAAAAAAGAAGGAAAAAGCAATAACACTACGCTTGTGAGAAAAGTGTATTGGAAAATGAAAGCAAAGAACATATGGAATCCTTGAGTACAAAACATGTATTTTCCATCATTGTTTTTTTTTAACGAGATCTACTTTTTGTGCAGTAACTTTTTGCCTGTCTCGTGCGGTTTACCAGTTAGGAAATGAAAGGAAATGAGAAACTAAGAGAAAGGAAGCCGTGGAGAAGGCATGAAAGCACCCCAGCATTCGGTTAGGTGACATGCGGAAACCACGGAAAAACCCATGTCACAGTCCGCGACCACGGGAATCAAAGCCGCGATCTTCCGAATATGGGTCACAGACGTTACCGCCTGAGTCATCCCCCTCGGATTTGTATGTAGTGATGTACAAAGGTTACTTACGCTGAGTGAAACCTTCTTCTAAAGTTATTAAACATTATAGAATTTATTATGATTTAGTGACGTTTATTAGTTCATAATTTTGCTACTTTTTGCTACGAGTAGTTGGTAGTACTGATGTATAAACCACTAATGTGCATAAATATGATAGGGATGTTTACTCAACACATTGCTCCTTTTCTCCTTATTGAGTTGGACAGACAATACTTGTTTTGTATAAAATATAAAAATTAAACTTTTTAAAAATTTTTGTTCATGAGTTTCAGTATGAACCTCGTGCTATGAATTACCGAGCCATTATACCAGGTGGCCCACTGCAGCCGGCCCCACCGTAAGTAGATAGTCCTTCGTGCGCTAAAACAGTTGCAGAAGTTCACGGCGGAAGAGAGGCCAGTGGCGTTGCTGCTTCTTACCGGGACGTGAGGTGAGAGGCAATTGAACCAGCGTGTGTACTCCATGATAATAGAAAATAACAGTATAAACAACCGAGAAAGTCTCATCCTACTTACAGGATCTTTATTTTCCAGGGAATAAACTCACTCCTGTATAAGCTACTATTGTCTAACTTTTGAATTAGAGATTGTAAAGAGCAAGCATGAGGGCACGTAATGTTTCATTGGCATTTCTTTGTTCCTTGTTAATGTTATTGCTGTATTCGTTTATTACGTATTATTAGTTATTGACATTGTTAGTGTATTACTGTTAATTATTATTTATTATTATTTCTATTGGTGTTTATTATTATTGTTATTATTATTGAGAATACGCTTTGCAGAGTAAATCTAAACGTCAAAGCGATCAGATCTGCACTATAAACTGAATATAAAACACACTAGTGCATCTGTATAGAGCCTTTTGTATGCAAACAACATTTTCGAAACTTTGCTTAGTTCTACTCTTTTGTTTTACTCAACGCGATTTAAAGGCTGTGTATATATCTAGATCTATATTCCACCAATTGCAAGAAAGAGGCCCTTTGAAAGAAGTGTTACAAAAATCTGAGAATGTCGAAAATTTTAGTGAAATTGCTTCTAAGAAGCGAATTACTGCGAAAGAACGACCTGCTTAAATCCAACCAAAACTGTGCCCAGGTGTCTCTATGGAGCCTCAGAGACACCTTCAGACAGCTGTAGAGAAAATCTGAGAATGTCGAAAATTTGAGTGAAATTGCTTCTAAGAAGCGAATTATCGATAAAGAACGACCTGCTCGAATCCAACCAAATCTGTGCCCAGGTGTCTCTAGGGAGCCCCAGAGACACTTTGAAACAACTGTTACAAAAATCTGAGAATGTCGAACATTTGGGTGAAATTGCTTCAAAGAAGCGATTTATCTCGAAACAATGACCTGCTCGAATCCAACCAAAACTGTGCCCAGGTATCTCTAGGGAGCCCCAGAGACACTTTGAAACAACTGTTACAAAAATCTGAGAATGTCGAAAATTTGGGTGAAATTGCTTCAAAGAGGCGATTTATCTCGAAACAATGACCTGCTCGAATCCAACCAAAACTATGCCCAGGTATCTCTAGGGAGCCCCAGAGACCCGTTTAAACCCAAGCGTCTGACACAGTTGTGTTCGCATAACTGTGTACGAAGAATGAAAACACGAGGAGAAAGCATCATTTGGGGCTTGAAGTATAGGTGATTGTCTAGTGATGAGCTTCATTGTGCTTGAGAAGTTCATGCAGGACAGAAGGGAGAGAAAGGAAATGTACATAGCAGCAATGCGACATTGGGGCCGAAATGAATTAATCAGTTTTGCGCGACGATTGGATTTAGCATGTGCTACAAGTGCATAGCATAGCTGGGTGGATTTAGCAGAGTTGAATCACATACCGGAACCAGCGTCATCATAACCAAATGTGTGTTAATATCAGCGTAATACATGAACAAATTCCACCGCGCTTAACGGCAGGCAGGCAGAGCGACGAATGTTTGTAATGTCATCTCCACAATACAACATCTGATTTCTACCCCAACTTCCATTCGTCTATTAGCTTAGTTTGCTTTCGAGTTCACTTGTTATCTAACATTTCAGTTATACCTACTAACCTGTAATAAGCATAGAGGTGTTATATCCCATGTAGAGATTTCACCAGAAGTACATGTTTTCAGAACCCTAGATATAAAAAGACCGTAACTCAAAAACCAAAAATTGGTTAAATATCAAACTTCATATATCGGATAGTAATCCGAGCTTGGTCAGGGAATTTAACTGGCTTCTGGATGTAAACAGGTCGATCGCTTGCAAGGCAGTGTAATTTTTTTCCTAGATAACGCTTGTGATTGGCCTACACTCGCACAGTAAACTAGAAGGACAATGCAGACTATTTGTTTATGTTGTCAAGACGAACCGTTATGGCGTTTATGTACTGAGCTAGTGAAAGTGACACCAACAATATCTGCAGCGTTGCCACCTTATTTTCTACAAAGTTAAAATATCTCTTAGGAAATGGTCAGAGATAGAAAATGTGTTCCAAATATCGAGATTTACCATTGGTTTAAATTCATTTTATGACTTCCCGTCCATCCCCTATCTGTCTTACAAGGATAAGATACAAAGATTAAAAAAATATTCCCCAAACTCCAGTCTACCCTTTACATCAAACATCTCTATACAAATTTAATTTTCTCAAAAACAGCTCCCACGAATTTGATTAAAATTCCACATTTTTAAAATATTATGGCAAATGTAATTTTATATATATTATGTATCTTAAATGTTCTGGTAACATTCTCAGAATTCATCTGTAGCCTGGGTAACTTTTACGTATGGCATAAACCTTAAGAGAAAGACAAAATCATTTCAGAGAAACTCCTTTTGATGTACCTGAATTTTGCAAGAATTTTTGTACCTGAATTTTGTTTTATTCAGTTTTTTTATCACTTCACGTTGCAAACAAGACGGAATTTCAAAATCATTGAACCCACAAGAAAATTAATAAGGTGATTGGTACAAATGCTTATTTCAACTAACATGAAGAAGATATAGGAATAAGAGTTTGTAATAATGGTTACTAAAAGAGTACAGAAAGTCATGTGAGTGCAACAAATCAGATTTTTTTTCGGTCATAACTGTTTCAGTCTTGCTTTGATAAACCAGACACATTGTTTCCATGACATCGTGTATATACCATAAAAGATGAGTGTCACATGTGCGTAAATTCAGAGTCATTTGTTTTAAAACTGCACTTTGTTTTGGAGGGTGGTTCTGATTGGCGCTTTTAAAGTTTTTGGTCGGTCGGTTGGTCGGTCGGTCGGTCGGTCGGTGCGTCCCGTAACGCTGTTTAAAAAGCAATCCAGTGAGCAACGAACGAACCGCATGACAAATTGCACAAATATGCATGCGAACAGGTACATTTCCAACAGCAGCAATGCAAGGTTTACTTATTGCCTACAAGTTGCACTGGCCGCGCCGTTGTGCTGTGGTCTGCGACAGATGACGATCGATGCAATTAATGTTACAGGTGGAACACCGGACGGACGGACGGACCCTCCCCTGTGATGATAATTTGTCATCAGTCAGGGGTCAGCGAATGCCCACAATAGCGTATGCCGTGATTCTGCATACGATAGCATTATGCGACTCAAGGCACATACACACACACACATAGATAGCACGTGTGAACATTTTTGAACATTGCTATTATCAACATAGGGTTAGGCTATAAATTGTTTGCAATCTAAACGTAAAAACTGCATGTAGTTTGGCCCTCCGCAACGCTAAGGGCAAATAGAAATGGAATGGAACTGTAATAGAAATCGATAATCCTGTTACGAAAGTGGAGCGAATATCTATGCTAACTCAGTATCTATACCAGGGGTCGTATGACGTAATACCACAGTAAGTGGCAAAGCAATACTTCGTCCGTATTCATCTTCCTCCTTTCTAACAACACGCGTTCAAAGTACACAGGCAGTGGCGACACGACATATATGTCAGCAACGTTAAACAATTTTGTGTACTGCTCTCACGTGACTTTGTCTATTCTTGTAGTTACCATTCTCACAAACTCTTGTTCCTCTATCTTCTTCATGTTAGCTGAGATAAACATTCGCAGAAATTATCTTTCCTTGTAGGTGGATAGGGGAATATGGGAATACATTGGGTTTTGAGCGATTAAGATATAAAAAATGAATAACGATATTCCATTTGGCCAAAGTGTAAGAATTCCAAAACTCACACAACTAACGAGAAATATCTCCGAAATGCCTCACTCTACATAAAATTTATTTGCACATAAATTTGCTATTTTAGGAAGATGTATTTTTTGTATAGTAAGATTTGGTGTATGTCTTACGGTTTACCAGTTATGCACAAGTCGTGAGTAAGTATTCTAATTAAAATCGTTGAAGCCATTTTCAAGAAAATAAAAATTTTCGAAAAATTTTCCATGTAAACGGTAGTTTAAGGTTGCTGAGTTATGCTGTGTACAGACTGACAGACACACACTCACACACAGAGAGACACACGTACCTTTTTTTAAAAAATGACTTTTTTTTTTGAACGGGCCTCAAAACATGTTTCCGGTGAAATCTCGACATCCATTTTTGGGTTGGAATACAATACTTCCTCCATTTCACTATACGTATTAGAGAAGGTAAAAATGAATAACGATGTACCATTTGACGAATCTAACTTTCCAAAACTCACACAAATAACAAGGAATATCTCCGAAATGGTTCACTCTACAAGAAAAATTAGTTAGACTTAAATTTTGTGTTTTAGGAAAATGTACATTTTTTGTATAGTAAGATTTCGTCTATGTCTTACGGCTTACCAGTTATAGGACTACATAGGCTATAGGCAGAAAATTCAAAATATGTATCCATTTCATTTGCCAGAAAAATATCTCAAACATATGTCATTTTAATCAAAATCGTTAAGAGGTAGGTACTTGCAAAAAAATTTAAAATTTCCAAAACTTTTTCCATGCAAAGGATAGTTTAGGGTGAAGGAATTTGTTTCAAATTCTTCGTGTCGCATCCTTGAAAGATATTTAACTTAAATACGAATTTTTGTTTTTAACCAACCTTTTGAACTTTTTCATCGCAGAACTTTTTGATCGAATTGTTGGATTGAATGCAATACTTCCCCTACCAACTATACGAAGTATAGAAAGTAAAAAGTGCACGATGTACAAATTTCACTCATGGCTATTCTTAATAGAAGAGAAAAGCAGGTATAGAAGTAAAATTGCCTCTCCTAGACGGTTTCCAGCAGGTAACAGAGAAACAGAAGTCGTTCAGAGGTATTTTTTCTGTAGTTTAAATATCTCCATTACGACTGTGTGCTCTTAGAAGCGAATATTTTATAGCTTCGGGAAGTGGAAGAAAAAATAGAGGGGAAGAACAAGTTGACGTGTTGTCATAACATGCAATGCCGTTTAATTTCCTGTCACGCTTTCACCCTTCCCCTCCGTCGTATGTCGAAGTTACAGGGCGCACCACAGACAAACAGATGCTGCTCCAGGCGGAGCAAACATCACCACGTAAATAACAAAGCATCTTCCACATTTTCTGAAATTTCACAAAGTGAGAGAGAGACTCCTGCAATAAAGCCAATTCTTGTTGCAGTCCGTGCTTTGCTTCCCAGAGTCATGTCTTCAAATCCGGCAAAGAGCCATGGATTTTTTTTCGGACGTCGTTATAAAACGTTTTAAATGCCAGAATTGCATAAAATTCATTTCCTTTTATCGACGTTGCTGAACTGGTGAATATTTGAGCCATAGAAGACAGAGATAAAGTATATTCTCCAGAGAAAATGATCCGCTATAAACTAAATGCTTTCGTGATTGCAAATTTATATTACATTTTTTGCCCACAGATACATGAAAGAGTATCGGTTAACTGTCACATAATATAAATGCAGCAATTATAGAATTGATTAGGTATTGCTGAGTAAAACATATTTATCTCTACTTTATACGCTTTGAATTGCTTATATAGGGATTTAAACGTATTACTTGACCTGCAATTGGAATTTATTGATTTTGGCTAAGGGCTTTGGAAAAAAACAGAAGTTACTGTAAATAATTAAAGTAAGGAGCAGAAAAGCAGTAACATCAACGATTTTATCTATCTGAGAAGGCGCAGTAAGACCGAATTTTCAAAGTCCCATAGTTAAATCAGATGCATGGTTTTGAATTTAACAATTTTTATGAAAATCGATATGCAAAATAATAGTAAATTTAACTTTTCACTCGGACATTACTATAAACTATAGGTACACGAGTGTCATATATCCTACTCTTCATACAACTCCACAGGAAATAATCGAGAGGTATCAGATCTGGCGATCGTGGTGGCCATGGACTGGTCCACCTCTACCAATCCATCCGATTTGAACATGCTACATTGAGGTGATTCCTCATATTTGCAATCACAGTGTCATAGATTGCTGCTAAGGTCTAAGGTCCATTTTCCCATGAAGAGCAGGCTAGATTTGCATGGTTACCAACACGGTAATTCCTACCGTGAGTATGAAGCGTTGCCTATCTACCAACAATAATAAGAAACAATGGATTAATGGTATGGCATATGGTTGAGAGTGTGTACCACATACCAAGCCATTACATATCTTCTTAGAAATTCGTCCTGATTTATGGCTATGTACTTAAAGCGACCTAAAACAAACAGAGGAAAAACTAAAAATCTCATATTGCACTCACATGACTTTCTCTACTCTTGTAATAACCGTTCTTACAAATTCTTATTCCTCTATCTCCTTCATGTTACTCGAGATAAACATTTGTACAAATTACCTTGATGCTAATTTTCTTGTAGGTGCAAGGCTCTAAATGTCAAACCTTTTAAAGCTGGTCGCTATATGAAACCTTTGAAATTCCGTCCTCTTTGCACGGCCAAGACATAAAAAGTGAATAGTGACCTTTCATCTGAGAAAAGTATATACATGTTACAAAACTCACGCAAGTAACAAGGCATTTTTCCGAAATGGTTCACTCTACAAAAAAAAAAAAAAAAAAAAAAAAAAATTCTGATGTGTTGCACTCACATGACTTTCTCTACTCTTGTACTAACCATTCTTACAAACTCTTATTCCTTATCTTCTTCGTGTTAGTTGAGATAAACATTTGTGCAAATTATCTTATTGCTTATTTCCTTGTAGGTACAAGGGGAATATTAAAATACATTAGGCTTTGTGCGATAGTCAAATCTTTTAAAGCTTTGAGATTCTATTGTGTTTGCACACTTAACATATAAAAAAAAGAACAACGATGATCCATTTCACGAAAGTTCTAAGTTTTCGGAAACTCACACACATAACAAGGAATATCTCCGAAATGGTTCACCCTATAAGAAAATTTATTCAGACATAAATTGCGTATTTTAGCAAGATCTACATTTTTTGTACAGTAAGATTTTGTCTATCTCTTACGGTTTACCAGTTATGCAAAAGCCGTCAAGACTAAATACAACTTCATGGGTTATAGCCAGAAAATTCAAGACGTCCGTTTCATTTGCCATAAAAAATCTCAAACATATGGTATTTTAAACAATATTGTTTGAACCATTTTTGATAAAACAAAAATTGTTTTAAAACTTTTCCATATAAATGGTAGTTTAGCGACAAGGAATTTTCTTCAAAATCTTCCTGTCTCACACTTGAAAGATATTAAGTTTAAAGAGCAACTTCGGCTTTTAGCAGAGTTTTGATGGCGGAGTTTGTGGCAAGGCAGAATGACAAACAGATGCTGGTATTATCTTGGAGTGTATAATTGCAAGTTCACAGCTGTGCTGAAATATGACAAAAGGAAAGCACTTTAAATTGCATTACTGAAGACTTGGCGGCGTTGCGTCAGCATTTAAAGCCGTAATTATACTGTTGACCGTGTCGAAATGCTCGGGTCAAAATTTTATTGCTCGTAAAACACGGTCGAATTGAACGTCCACAGTTCCCAGTCGCGCGATTTATCAGCGGGGAGTCGTCACCACTTACAAGTGCTAAAACAAGCATTTACCACCACACACACAGGCAACCAACCAAGCTTCCCAACTTCAGGCTGCAGATTTGCCCCCCTTCAGTGACGGGCACATACATTCATCTGTATACACCAAAACTCAAAAACGAAAAGTCGGTTAAAAACCTAAGTTGGTATTTAAGTTTAACATCTTTTAAGGATGCGACAAGAACATTTTGAAGAAAATAGCCTCACCATAAACTACCCTTTACATGGAAAACTTTTCGAAAATTTTGATTTTCTTGAAAATGGCTCTAATGATTTTAATTAAAATGTCATATGTTTGAGATATTTTTATGATAAATGAAATGTATATCTTGAATTTTCTGGCTATAGCCCCTGTAGTCATATTTACTCTGGATGACTTCTGCATAACTGCTAAACCGTTAGAGATAGACCAAACCATACTATGCAAAAAATGTAGATCTTGGTAAAATAGACAATTTATGTCTCAATAAATTTTCTTGTAGAGTGAACCATTTCGGAGATATTCCTTGTTATGTGTGTGATTTTCGGAAAACTTAGAACTTTAACGAAATGCAACAACGTTGTTCATTTTTTATATGTTAATCGTGCAAAGAGAACGGAGTCTCAAAGATGAAAAATATTTGACTGTCGCACAAAGCTTTCTGTATTCTAATATGTCCCTTGTACCTACAAGGAAATAAGCAATAAGATAATTTGTACGAATGTTTATCTTAACTAACACGAAGAAGATATAGTAATAAGAATTTGTAAGAATGGTTAGTACAAGAGTAGAGAAAGTCATGTGAGTGCAACACATCAGACTTTTTGTCAGTTTTTCAACGCGTAAACCTTATTCAAATGGAAGGTAGTTATTCACCTGATTAATAAGATAATTACTACAAATGTTTATCTCGTCTAACATGAAGTATGGACGAATTCCTAGGAATACCTCAACTGTTTTTGGTCAGATATACCAACGTAAGAAAGCTCCTCATCTACATAATTATTTTGGAAGACGTTACGAGCAGACAGTCTTGAAACGAGTCATATAATGTGAGGATTGCTTCATGTCTTGTCGTTTGTTTTCCTCTGTCGTTATTCGTTACCATCCAGTTGCTGTTGAAAGACGTTCCCATTGTTATCGTGTATACCTACGCTGTGTAGCGAAAATAAACATTTGGATGCGACGTGAGCTATTCATTTGTCTTCTCTTCCATCCCACATCAATAACGCACTTTTAACTTCTTGAATATAAATTCAGCCCCACTACTTTTCACATTCAGCTTGAAGAAAAGCATGCACTCGGAGGCTTGGAATGAATATGAAAATGCAGATTAAACATTCCCAGAAAACAAACTGAAAATGTGGTTCGCCTGTTTCCCTGTGCGCATGCGTGTAGTGGAGAGGCAATAAATTTTTGGGGGAACGCAGCACGCGGCAATATCTCTACACACACAGATGTAATGAAACAATATCCTGGATTCTTGACGTTTTCGAGGACAGGTGGAATTCGTCAAGTGGCTTGCTTTCTGTCTTCACTTGCATTCACTTGGGCACGGAATGTGGATATGTGTTTGCTTCTACTTCTGGACTCAACGAAAAATATGTGTCCTGCACAACTCTTATTGTAATATTCAGAAATATTCAGCCTCTCTTCTTCTTCTTCTTCTTCTTCTTCTTCTTCTTCTTCTTCTTCTTCTTCTTCTTCTTCTTCTTCTTCTTCTTCTTCTTCTCGTCCTTCCAAGGATTAGCTGCTATGATCGCCTGTCATCCTCTTAGACGTCTATCCAGAATTTTCTTTTCAATTGGCCGATCTTTTTTTAACTTTCTCTATTACGTAAAATATTAAATTCCAACCCATAATTACACGTCAAGATTTTAAAGTAAATGTGTTTTATGGCCCCTGCATAAAAAAAGCATTTTTAGAAAAAGGTGCGCGTGTCTGTGTCTCTGTGTGTGGACAACATTACCGAAAAACGAAAAGTAGCTTAGAAACCAAAGTTGGTATTTAAGTTTAATGTCTTTCAAGGATGCGACACGAAGATTTTGAAGAAAATTCCTTCACCCTAAACTACCCTTTACATGGAACGTTTTTCGTAAACTTTGATTTTCTTGAAAATGGCTCTAACGATCTTGATTAAAATGAGTTATCTTTGAGATATGTTTATGGCAAATGAAATGTATATTTTCAGTTTCCTGGCTATACTCCATGTATTCATATCTGCTCTGGATGACTTTGCATAACTGGTAAACCGTTAGAGATAGAGAAAATCTGACTGTACAAAAAAGTAGATCTCGTTAAAACACAATTTATGTCAAATAATATTTTTAGTGAAGTGAACAATTCGGGTGATATTCGTTATTATTTGTCAAAAATTTACAATACTTATAGATGTTCTAAAATGGGAGGTCGTTAATTTTTTTATTTCTTGGCATCATGAGAACTCAATTTCAAGGTCATCGCATGGCGACCACTCGTAAAACATTTGACTATCGCTCAAAGCCTACTGTATTCCCTTATTCCCCTTGCACCTACACGAAAATAAGGAATAAGGTAATTTTTACAAATGTTTATCTCAACTAACAGGAAGTAGAGGAATACGTATTTGTAAGAATAGTTTGTGGAAGAGTAGAGAAAATCATGCGAGTGCAACACATCAGATATTTCTTAGGATGTATGAGAAGGATGTATGGAGGAAGAGGTAGGGTTAGAACTGAAAGACCTAATGCCATAGCTGAGATATGAACCACAGACCTTCCGCTTACTAGACGAGTGCTCTAACCATTAAGCTACTGTGACAACCTGCCAGAATGACATTGAATTCTCCAACCAATTCGTGTTCCTCCTGGTAAACCTGTAAGTAGTAACACATTAGAGAGAGTTACCCCAATGGCGACTTACTATCCTAAGTGCCCCGGGATTAAGTAGCTTTTATACATTAATTATTATTTTTTATGGTAACAAACTTACTGTTGGGTTTTTAAGACCTGGGTTTTTCAGATCCAATTATACCTCTCAAACATTGCCCACACACAGCTTGTGTGTTTAAAACCCAACAGTAAGTTTGTTGCCTAAAATAATCATAATATCGAATTTTTGGGTGGAGTACGATACTTCACCCACTTACTTTCAACACAGAGATTTCTTCTGTTTTCATATCAACCTATACGGCACGTGGAATGTTACTTTCTAATCAAGGGGAACAATATTGGAAAATATACTAGTAGGCAGGAATATTGTCTTATACATATATCTAAGTGGAGAGCGATCACAATGTGAAAGTTTGACGTGAGTTATGCACGCTTCTTTCTTATTCCTCGAGAGCAGACGGGGCCTGCACTTGACAACTTCTACCTCTGTTAATGAAAGTAATTAATATGGCTAGGAGCTATCAAAGAGTTACTATAACTTGGAGGTCGTATTTGCAAAACTCATTAACTCTGTGTTTTGTGCGCTGGGGGCTGTTCATCCAACTTTGTATTGTCCCGAATTCATATGTTTCTGTCAGTCAGAAGTGTTAGCAAGTTCTACTGTCAATATCTCCAGCGATTTACTTGACCAAAATGATACATTATTGCAGTATAACACGAATCCGAAGGGACCGAGAAATCAACAGTTCGTGTTCAGTATCGAAGAAACACATTAAGACAACAAAAATCTGATGTGTTGCACTCACATGACTTTCTCTACTCTGGTATGAACCATTCTTACAAACTCATCTTCTTCGTGTTAGTTGACATAAACATTTGTACAAATTATCTTATTGTTTATTTCCTTATAGCTGCAAGGGGAATATGGGAATACAGTAGCCTTGAGCGATAGTCAAATGTTTTAAAGCTTTGAGATTCCGTTCTCTTTGCACGGTTCACAAATAAAAAAATAACTATGTTCCCTTTGACAGAAGTCTTAAGTTCTACAAAACTCGCACAAATAATAAGGTATATCTCCGAAATGGTTCACTCTACAAAAAATGTATTTATACATAAATTGTGTATTTCAGCAAGATCTACATTTTTTGTACAGAAAGATTTTGTCTATCTCTTACGGTTTACGAGTTATTCAAAAGTCATCCAGGGTAAATACGACTACAGCAGCTATAGCCAGAAAATTCAAGATATATATTTCATTTGTCATCAAAAGTTCTGAAACATATGGCATTTTAGTCAAAATCGTTAGTGCCATTTCAATAAAATAAAAATTTTCGTGCATTTTTCTATGGAAAGCGTAGCTTAGGGTCGAGGAATTTTCGTCAAAATCTTCGATTCGCATGCTTGAAAGACATTATACTTAAATACCAACTTTGGTTTTTGGCTCGCGTAAACAAATGGGCAGTGTCACATTCTTTACAATACGCTTCATGGTTTTGGCAAGTAGTATACCATAAGTTTTAATCACTGGGGTGCTAATAACACCCCACCTACCTAGTATTGATGAAGAATGTTAAAATGTGCTTTTACACCAGACTTGTGACAGGAATGGTTGTCTTAAGTGATACAAATGTATCTATTCCTTTGTTAACCTACGCTTCTACATATTAATGCACACACCGCACACGCTGATATTGAGGTGACAATTGCGGCTGCTGGTCTACAATACGTTAGAAAACAGTCAACAATGGGTAGTCAACTTTGTGCATAGTTCCATTTTATTTAAAAAAAATAATACTTAATATACTGTAACATCGAAGCTTATATTATGATGGAATTTAATTATGCCAGGGACTAAAAATGAGTTCCTAATTCACTCTAACAGAAATTTATGGTAACCGATGAAACTTGGGAACTAATGTATTCCTGGCGGGGCCAGAATTTATTTCGCGTTAGTCGAGAGTTTGCTCTAATGACCCAAAACTAAGTAAATGAATATAATGAATATAAATAATATAAATATATATAAATATGAATATAAATAAACTTAGTACAGGTGGTGACGTATATAGTCCGTATTCGGGAGGCCCCTGGTTGAAATCCCGTGGACCGAGCAATATGGCTGAGGTTTCCCCTCAGTTGCCACGGTAAATACCGGATTGAATGTTTAATACCGCGACCTAAAGTTCCACCTTAAGTCTAAAACAACAGCATAGATGGAAAATAGAGAGTAATAGCGAATGCTCTGCCATCTATCCACAGACTGTGAAAGCAGATAGACCGGATAGCACGCTAATGACATCTGCCCCTCATAGAGGCGGAGGTACAGTTGCCCTGCACTGATCTCTCTGTGGACTAGTGACCAAGCAGGATAACATGATATAGGGATGAGAACTTTTCCACCACACACCGCTCTCCGTGTATCTCCTGACAGATCTTTCGTAATATGACTACATAGTTAAAGCCACACATATATACTGGGTGTCCCAAAAAAACACCGACAACGCTTACTATGTTGTGTGGGATGGCAAACTGATCGATTTTCAGAGAAGAATCCCTGTCCAGAAATGCACAGTTTGGACGCTAGAGAGCGTCAATTTTGAGAACAAACGGTTGTACCGATTTGTTAGCATTAGTTTTGGTACCTAATACGGAAGATATGCAACCCTTTAGTCACTTGCGTTACTGAGATGAACGACCTGCGCATTCGCTACACTCCACCATAATGTCCTTGGTGCGCATCCTGCTGCGTCACTTTGGTAGTTTCCAGTATATTAACATTTCTAAACAACAATGCGACACGTACCAGTACACAGTTGCTGAAATGGCCGACGTGAACTCCAGCACACCTTTCATGTAAATGTGCGGAAGCACCTCAATGTCGCATATCGAAATCGATGGATTGGTAGAGGAGGACCAGTTCCATGGCCAGCACGGTCGCTAGATCTGACACCTCACGACTATTTTCGGTGGAGTTGTATGAAGAGTATGACACTCCTGTAACGTCAGCGGAGAACCTTATGGCTCGAGTCTATGGAGCGATTGAAAATCTTCAAAGACAATCACACGTATGCAGACATGCATACGCTCTGCAATGACGTAGAAAGTACACAGTTCGAAGACGGCTAGACGTTGGTTTTATTGACGAAATGTGAACGTATGCCATCTCATACTTCGATACGCTACAGCGTCCAAACCGTGCATTTCCGTACAGGTGATTCTGTCTGAAAAGCTAAGTTTGCCGTTCCGTACAACATACTAAGCGTTGTCGGTGTTTATTATTATTATTATTATTATTATTATTATTATTATTATTATTATTATTATTATTATTATTATTATTATTATTATTATTATTATTATTATTATTATTATTATTATTATTATTATTATTATTATTATTATTATTATTATTATTATTATTATTATTATTATTATTATTATTCTGTTTCTTTAAAAATATGTTTGTCCCAAAGTATTCCATTTAGTGTAGACATAGCATTGCTGCCTATATTTGTCCTTCTGTTTATCTGTTTTTATTGTTTTCCATCAATTGTAATCTTAATTCCCAAATATTTATACTCTTCAGTATATTTAATTGTACATAAATCTTATTCTACAATTAAATCTTGAGGAACGTCCCTTCGATTTATCCATATTTATTTTTTAACCCCTTAAATTATATTCTTGAAGTAATTTTCGTGTAAGGTATTCTATGTTAAATCATCTAGTGGTATTCACATAGTTTTACATTTCTTTTTTGAGTCTTCAACGCATCCTTGTCGTAGTCGATAAGTATTTTCCCATTTTTCTTGTACAAATATTATTTTTTAAATGATTAATTTTTGTATGTATAATCTTGGTATCCCAATAATATCGAATTTTTGGGTTATATACAATACTTTCCATACTTACTGTGTTGGTAGATAAGGTCGATTCTGATTGGTGAACAAGGCACCAATGAGATCGTGCATTGGTCAGCCTTCATACTCTATTTCTATGGATACCAGGAAGCAGCTATAGGAATATGTACGTGTTAGAAGGGTAGATCAGCTTGAATGTTGAATTCTTAAACGAGATGATGCTCCTCCAAATAAAAAAAGGGAAACTAATTTCAAGGGAGGCCAGTGTTTCAGTTGCAGCAGGGGAAGAATGGCGCATTTGGAATTCCTGAAAAGTAGAAGTGTGAAAGGGGTGAAGGGGAGAAGGGTTACACTCGTGTTGTATGTCGCGGGCTGGTTAACGTCCACAATCGGAATTACATCACGAGTAGGGCACACCATGTTCCATTAGATGTAACACGCCGCGCTCGATTAGGCCCTCTAATTGCCGCCAGTGTGTTAACATCACCCACTCGAGAAACCCGCGGTCCACATTGGCTAGCTCACACACCATCTTTTGTCTTAACACCATCTCTCATATGTCACTTCAATGTGTTTCTGAAGCGATATTGTCTCTAAGAATAGCTAGTGTGTCCATATGGAAGGTTCGTTCTCGCTGTGCATCACTCGTGTTGATAACAGACACTTTTAATGTGACAATAGGCGAACCAAAAACTCATATCTGCGATCGCGTTTCGTAACGGGATGAAGGGTGGCATCACACTTCCAAAATAATATACGTATTCTTAACTAACTTTCGTAATACAGGAGTTGCATGCATTGTTCGCCATCGTGACAGTAGTAAGACATTAACAATGCTATGACGTAGGACTCGGCGCACAACAAAGAACGTACGGGGGCCAAGCTACTTTACCGCATGAGTGGCCAAAGACGTTAAGTCAGGTTGCCTCGCCTAGCTGTTTTGTGTACATGTCTCAACAATCGAAGCGGCAGAAACAAATGGGATCGAGAACGTTCGCGAAGCTTCCAGCTGCATCATTTCCTGGGGGAACTCGAGAAAGGTCCATGTGACGTCATCCCTATTATATAAGGAGGCCAGAGCAGCGAGTTTTGAACTTGAATTACGGACAGTGTGTCAGTGAGTGCGAGATATCTGTGTGTGGTATCGTAAGAAGATACAATGAGCGTCGCGACTGATTACATTGTCGTAATTAGTACATGAAAGACAGAGGAAGTGAAAAAAGACATTAAAAGGACTGGGAAATATTATGAGAAGTAACATTGTGAGTTGTGATAGCCTGTAGATGGTGTTAATGATAAGAAGAAAACTATGTATTTGTAGTAAAATTTAAAAATAGACAAAATCATACTATAGAAAATGTATATCTTGCTAGAATACATAATTTATGTCCTAATAATTTTTTTTATTGTAAACCATTTTGGAGATATGCCGTGTTATTTGAGTCAGTTTTGGTGAAGTTATACTTCTGCCAAATAGAACATCTTTATTCATTTTTTATATGTTAATCGTGCACAGAGAACAGAATCTCAAAGCTTTAAAAGATTTCACAATTTTTTTTTTTTTGACGATTATCATCCGACCTGAAGAGGAATTTCAGATTTCAGATTTGTTTATTAACCAATTGCGTCTGGTGCTGGTACAACTGGCCCAGCTTACAGACTAACATTATCATTTTTATATACAATTGTTTGGTTTGCATGCTATATACAGTGGTTTTTCTAGGAAACCCATACAGTGGCCGTCTTTGGGCCACGGAGAACAGTTCCCTCTTGTAATGTCTTGGGTTTTTAGTTTATAGTGTTTTTGATGTTTTTTGTTTACATACATATTTACACTTTGTTTCTTAAAGCCTACTCCCCTTGTACCTACAAGGAAATTTCTGCAAATGTTTATCTCAAGTAACACGAAGAAGTTATAGGAATAAGAGTTTGTAGGAATGGTTAGTACAAGAGTAGAGAAAGTCATGTGAGTCCAACACATCAGATGTTTTATGTCCTGGGTTTACAAAGAGAACGAAATTTCAAAGTCCTCGCATAGCAACCAACTCGTATAACATTTCACTGTCATTTAAAGCCTACTGTATTCCCATATTTGCCTTACACCTACAAGAAAATTAGCAATAAGATAACTTCTGAAAATGCTTACGTGGATTAAAATGAAGTACATAGAGAAATAAACATTTACAACAATAGTGTATATAAGAGTGAGTATATCTCTACATATATTTGTGATCAGAGTTTCTCCAAGTTGAACTATATTAAAGGTCTGTATCGCAATATGTTACGTGACGATCACTTGGTGTATCTTCTAAGACTATGCACTTGGACTTTGTCGCCAAATATTGATAGACTTGTTAAACGTAAGCAGCACCAAAGAAGTCACTAATGAACAGATGTTTATTACATAAGATTTGAAACTGCTTTCGTAAACCAAATGAAACCTATGTGTAACTAACCCACCACTACAACACAATGCACAGCTGGGGATTAAAAACTGGGACAGTCCGCATAAAGTGGAAGGAGGTAAATCCAACTTCCCCTCTTGCACAAACCTTGGACATCGATTCTGTAGAAATACAACGCTATTCCACTTTCAGTGAGAACCAGATATGACTTGTGTATGTCCACTTCTGAATGAAAAGTGAAAACCTATGAAGTGACAACCTACAGAGACATCTAGCGTATTCTGTAGGGAGTATTTTAGTACCATTCCTACCAACAGATGGAGCATGCATTCAAATTGTAGGTCGTGCTTATAACTCAAATTTTATAAAAACTCTTTATTCACTTATCACTCCCATACCTTCATTTGCAACAAATAATTTTATAAGAATCATACAGTTTATAAATATCCTCCCAGAAAAAAACGTTGCGCCTGTTTGGATTTCTGTGATAAAAAGAAGTAACATTCCTATCAGCAATAAAATAATAGAACAAGTCACATCTTTCAGTGTGAAATGAGTGTAGGAATCCTATATTCCTCAACTGGTTGAATCACATATCTACAAAAATCGGATGTGTTATCTCACATTGCTTTTGGATTCAGTGGGCCTCAAAACACATTTCCGGTGAAATCTCGGTATCAAATTTTTGGGAGGAATACAGTAATTCTACTTACTGTACGTAGTAGAGAACGTAAAAATAACAGTAGTCTCTTGCTCACCAGAAAGAAATTGAGAAAAAACCACGCATAGCGTCGCAAATATAAAAGAGCATGAAAAGAGAATCCATCTCACACAGATTACAAGTTTTTTACTGGAAATACAGAGATAATGTTTAGCAGCAACTGATGGTTTCCAGGAATGCAGTGCAGCTGAACACTGTTTTAATTGCCACTTAGATACTAATGCGCAACAAGATCAAGACACTTAACCTCGGTTTGGGACATCTCTAATGAGACTTATCGTAAACAAACTGTAGCTGTTTACCACCAGCAGTAGCAGCAAGGTTTACAGACAGAGCGCAGTTCATGTGAAAGATTGCCAAGTTGTCCGGTCCAAGGTTATGTAGTTACTGCTAACTCTAAACTGGAACAGCTCATAAGAGCCCCGTCACGGACTGATGTGATGCTTTCACGAATATTAATGCTATTTTCCATTGCCTCTTACAACGGCAGTCACGTGTTGGGCTACCTGTTGACTTGTTACGTAGTTCAGTTAAAGAAATAACAGTTGGTGGTTAACAGCTTTAGACTGTCTCAAGTTCAAACCCAGCTGGGTGGCTCAGTTGGCTGTCATAGGGCCCACATGAGGTCGAGGGTTCGGTCCCCGTGACGACCTTCCTGACCTATGGGTTTTTTCGAAGGTTTCCCCGGGTCGCCGGGTGAATGCTGGGAAGGATTTCCATATCCTCCGAATTTCCTTTCCCTCCATTTGGTTTAACAATTTATTTTATTTCACCCTTCATACTGTTAGGTCTTACTCAGCGTTGGAGGCATCGGCGATCGCCTCAGCAGCACGACGGGGGGAACAAATGCGCTCTGGAACTTCTGTTCCCCGGATTGGAAGCCGAGCGACTGGTTCCTGGGCCCCCCATGGGATGGTACAAGCCCAAGGGGCGAGGGGAGCTGGTTTCGGAGACCCGCGGCCCCCTTGGGAGTACAAACCCAAAGGGGTGGGACAGGAACCGGGCTGAGTCAGGCTCCACCGGGGTGCTCCTAACTGGGAAAATGTAGGAACCTGCCCTCTACTCTGTCGTAGCAACGTTAGGATCCATTCGCCTCACCCGTCCGCTTGGAGGGTGCCGCGTCGGAGACATAGGTACAAAAGATCAGCTTTCGGTCGAGGTGCTAAGTCTCCCACCGCAAGTTGTCACTGAGTCATTAGGTTATGTCAAGTTTAAAATAGGAAGTTATGAAAAAACAATTTCATGCTTTCTTTAAGAAAAACGGCGGCGCCGTGGCCGAGCGGTTAGACCGTTAGGCCTATCACCAAAGTGGCCCGCATTCAGTCCCAGTAACCCGCATGTGGTGTTCGTGGTGGACGAAGCGGCGTCAGGGTGGGATTTCTTCGGATTCTCCGGTTTCCCCTGCCACTCATTCTACCAACTGCTCCAGCATCACCTTTACAATCTTCCATTTCGCCTGTATACCATATCATTCTCTTCCTCACTCTCATACTGACCACTTCCAGGTGTTCACTCTGTCTGGTCCATAGGTTCCTGTGTTCCTCGACCCTAGGCACTGGCTTGTAAGTCCTAGGGGAAGATCGACCATGGGAATCAAACCCGCGACAACCCGAGTGCTACTCTAGCAGGTAACACTAGTTATAAACACGCCCATGTGAAATGAATACCTCCAATAGTTTTTATGTTATTGGTGCGTCTAATGGAAGTGTTTATCGTCAAACACAAGGTATATCATCTAATATGCTTTACCGTTACTGAGTGTGTTTCCAGTTTGAAATATGAGTTTTGCAGCATGAAAAATGCAGCCACAAAGGAAATGAAAAATACTTGAGAAAAGAGGATAAAAGGATATTTGACAGTAGGATCGTTAAGGCTGGCTAACCTTATCGGGATACGCTGAGAGGAGTTCTTTCAGAAAACAATAAAACGGCGTTTCTGTCACCGCCTTCTTTTAAATTCCCTTCTAGCGTGACTACTCCCACATTTTTCATATGGTACTGACACATATTAAACATCCACAAGCTTCACTTGCAGTCCAAACCCTCCTTCTTCCCTTCCCTTCCTTTCCCTTCTTAGCTTTATTTGAGACTTTAAGCTCACAGACTTAAAATAATATATCACAAACGACAGATGCTGGGAGATTAGAACAAAGTCGTGAATAATTTTCGATGAGCGTTTTTCATATGGCTTCACACGTGATCAGCGTGTCAAGTTAACTGCATAGTGTTCATCAGGAGCTGAGTTATAAATAAAACGGCCAGTTCAAAATCCATTGCCTTCTTCAGTAATATTTATTATGTTTATAAAGGTCGAACTTCCACGTTCTTCTTCAGAAACTGCGTTTTAAAATAAATCGCGATCCCAGAATCCATGGGCTTCTTCACGAACTGAATGAACCATCTCCCGTTTAAAATTCTGTATGTTTACCTGTTAAACTGATAAATATATCATATAATTTGCTCTACTGCCCTTTGTTGAAAATAAAATAATTTTTCAATTCTGCTACAATGTTTTGATCATTCCTACAAACTCTTATTCCTCTATCATCTTCGTGTTAATTGAGATAAACATTTGCATAAATTATCTTACTGCTTATTTCCTTGTATGTACAAGGGAATATGGGAATACAGTAGGCTTTGAGTGATAGTAAAATCTTTTAAAGCTTTCAAACTCCATTCTCTATGCACGGCTAACATAAAAAATGAATTACGATATTCCAATTGACGAAATTTTGTTTTCCAAAACTCGCATAAATATCTCCGAAATGGTTCAGTCCACAAAAAAGAATCATTTAAATATAAATATTCTGTTTTAGAAAAATTTACATTTTTTTGCAGTTTACCAGTTATACAAAGGTCTTCCAGAGTAAATAGGACTATATAGGCTATAGCCAGAAAACACAAATACACATTTCATTTGTATATATTTCAAACATGTGTCATTTTAATCAAAATCGTTAGTCGTTTTCGAAAAATTTTGCATATGAAGGGTACTTTACGTTGGATCAATTTTCTACAACATCTTCGTGTCGCATCCTTAATAACTTAAATACCAACTTAGGTTTTAACCGACTTTTCGTTTTCGAGTTATGCTGTCCACAGACACACTGACCTTTCTTGGATTCAGGGGGCCTCAATACAGACATTTCCGGTGAAATCTCGGCATTAATTTTTTTGTTGGAATACAATACTTCCTCTAATTATACACATAGTGGAGAAAGTAAACAGGGCCGACCTAAAGTAACATGGAAACTTGGAATGTTGGGTGCAATGAGAGCCGCTTAACAGAGGGAAAATGCATGAGTAATGAATAGTTTTTGGCAATTAGGGAGCAACCTTTATGGTCATATAAGCAATGTTTAAATTTATATGAAACATTTGACTGCTAGAAGATTGAAAAAACTGGTCTAGTAATAATTCGTAGTTTGAGCTTATGCTCCTCGGCGTAACAAGAGCAGGTATCCTTGAGTTGGCAGCATTGGTCTATAACATATTACCAATGCTGACAATTTCACTCTCATCAATTCGTAACATATCACTAATCAGGTTTCATTAAAATACTTGATAGAATGGTGTAACGATGACTTCAAAACTGACATAATAAACTCACGTAATTGTTCCTGCGCACACGATTTTACATAATTATATATAAAGTTTTAAATTTAACAACATATGCGCAATAACCTGACGGTTAATATAAACTGTGCAGCGCTTTGATTTTCAATGGCACAAATTTGCGGTTAACTCATATTTAGACACATAAGTAACCCTTTCATTAATAATGAGATGTGAAGTTATGTCAAATGCTACGATAATATGTATTTAAATGGTGATTATTCACTTTTGCAGTAATTGCATAAAGCAATTATATTGGTTGTGAAAGCGTAAATATAACATTTTATCATTCATTAACTCACTAATGGTTTAATAACAGTTTAGCTATTTCCGTATTGTTGTTGCACTTCGCACCACACACACACACACACACACACACACACACACACACACACACACACACACACACACACACACACACACACACACACACACACACACACACACACACACACACACACACATGCACCTTTTTTTAAAATGTGTTTTTTATGTATTCAGCGGACTTCAAAACATGTATTACCGGTGAAATCTGTACTTCCCCTACTTACTATACGTATAGAGAATGTAAAAACGCACTTTTTAAAGGATTTCGCTAGGTTTTTGCCTACATAACCTTTAGGATATGGGGAAAATTCATGAACTGGGTAGAATATTTTGAGTTTTGAAAAATTGACACGTTTCCCTTAAATGAAAATGTAAGGATCCGTTTGTTTCGAATGTATACGTTACCGTAACACTGGGTTTTGTCACCTCAAATTACTGGAGCTTTCCAACGTTCACCTTTGGATAGTTAGAGTTTCATGAGCACTACAATGACTCGGTGCTGCTGGGGGTCTGCACTCGGAATCCCTTGGGAAGCGCTTCTCGGTAACTAAGCTCTCAATTCCCCTACAGGATTTAGTTATTTGTTCACTTGATTGAACAAACCTTTCCTGAGAAATCAAAACAGCAAATATAAAAGTTTCCGCTTATACATGTCAATTTACAGAATCGTTCTGAGAACTAATTATTACAAATGTATTTTGCAAACAGGTAGATTTAGTAATCCTCTTTGGCCATCAGCGGCGCTCCCCTGCGGCTGCTATGTCGATGAAACGTGCATGGAGTTGAAGTATTTAATGCGTTACGCTATTAACTTAATTTTAGCAGTTCCAATAATGTGTAAAAACCGTATTTAATTTGAACATTTTGACATAGAAGAGGTACTTGTTTGCTAGCGTTGATCTCATTGACCAGGATCATATACATATACGATATTTTCAATTCCAATGAAATACTCCTAAAATTATGGTAGCTCATTCATACATCATTTATGTGTTCATAGCATAAATATTTCAAGTTTATTATGCCAATCATTAGCAAACTTTTTGAGTAAATTCTGACTAAAGATGGATTTTTTAACAAAACTCTATGTCTGAGAGGTGGAACCAGGAATGAACTTAAGCTTGTTGGCATAAATAAATATTTTCTATATGGTTGAGGTTTATATTACATAATTGTAATTAATTTATAGTTTATATTACATAGCCTTTCACTTTTCTTGTATTAAGTGCATAAAACCCATTTTTTATTTTTACTGATGACTGTACATACCGTGGTATAAACAAAATCTAAGTCTGAAGCAATTTCGGTTTTGGTTCTGTGGGATTAAGTTTATTTCTCCTATGAATTTTGGTTCTGATCTAGTGTATAAACTTTCCTTTTCCTGTTCTCCTTTGTTGCTGAGGCATTGTTGCGTCGAAAGCTGCCAGCTCTACTGGTAAACGTCTCTGTCTTTTGTTTTCGCGGCCGAAAGCCGCCCGCTAAGCTTTCGTTTGTTAACAAAGACGAGGAAAATACTCCTGGAGTTTATTTTAAGATAGGTATGGCGTGTGCTAATTAATTCGTGCAACAGTAAATTATGTATAAATAAGGTTCTTAACACGTTTCTTAATTACATTTTACCGGGAAATAAAACATTTACGTATAAACAGAATTACTTAGAACTGGGATACGTATAAAGCAGGTTCAAGTGTATATATAATAATTTATTGAACTACAGAAAGCCTTGTTTGGCAAAATGACAAATAAGATTATTTAATATATTCTACAAGTCGTTACTTGTTAGTTTTATTGTCTTGTGTTCTTAATTGTTCGCTAAAATCGTCAAATCAAGTCTAACTCGACGCTGTGTTATTCCTTAGACAAAACTGATGGTAATTTACCGCGAGAGATTTTCAGCCAATGTGTAATTTACCAGTTACAAATAAACTTATTCGATAGACGATGCTCAAAAATTAATAACTGATATTTTTCTACTACATTCATTTTTTATTCCTATAATCTCTTTCAATTCATTATCTAGAAAGATACTCTCATTTTATAATTAATTTGATGTTATAATAAGAGTTTATAGTAAATTTAATTACTTTTAACACGCCATATATCCCACTGGAATAAAAACTAATAAAATGTGTAGGTTTTTTTCAGAGTGATAAAACAGGTAAGCTACTTGGATGATTATACTTAAAGTAGAAACATCTCATTCGTGCATTTCTTTGACTTTTTCTACTCAATATTGTACAACATATGCTGACAAATACTTATTGTTTTATATGCTTTATTTTTTTAATCCTTTCAGGCCATCTACGGACCACGTTAATAAACCCACTGCTTTTATATTCACTTCTTATTTTCTTTTGCCTTTCTATCTTACCAATATTTCTTCATCTGGTCACAGATTTTTTTCTTGTTTCTTCTATCCAAATTGTAGCTCTTTTTTTTTCTTTTTAAACTAGAAAGCTTCGAAATTTTGTGTTAACTTTCTTAACTTTGCTTTATCCTGTATTATTTCTTCTCTTAATTCTACTTCATATAATCTTTACTTATCCCTTGCATCCATTGGTTACCATTCTTACTTTCTTCGTATGTATGCTTGAAAATTTGTTTTGTAAGTCTATTATTACTCATCCTCATTAATTGATCGAACCATCTTATTCTTGTTTTCCTGATTGTATCTGAAATCTTTTCACATTCTTTACTTTTATATAGGTCTTCATTTTTCCCGAGTCTAAACTCGCCTTTTTCAGTTGAATTGGTCCCAATATTTTTCTTAAAATGTTTGTTTCCTTCTTTTCTAATGCTTCTATTTCTTCTATTTTAAAGGAATAGCATAAAGCCTGTATCATATAGATATTCTGGTTTGTTATAGTGTGTGATTTTGGTTTTATTTGAGATGTTGTTCTTATTGTAAATATTCTTAGTTAACAGATATGGAAATTCCATTTTTTTCAATCTTGCTTTACTTGCTTCCTTATCCAATGCATTTGTTTCAACTATTTCACTATAATACTCGAGTTTATAAACCTTATTTACTTTTCCATCCTTGGTTGCTAGTAGTTTTTGTGGTTCTATGATATTTGTTATACATTTTGTTTTCTCAAATGATATGTTCACTCCAACTTTCTCTGCAGTTTCCTTTAGAATTGCTGCTGCTACATTTTCAGCAAGAATTGCAATATCATTTGCGAAGGCTAAGCAACATACGCCTATGACTTTGTATTTTGATCCTAATATAATCTGATTGCTCTTCTTTTCAACCTCCTTGTCTTACACCCGCATTCATTTGAAATTCCTCTGATATTTCATCCATGAATTTTACTTTGGACTTGGTTTCTGTAAGAGTGTATCTAATTATATTAATTATTTTAATAAAGCTCCAAATTGTTCTAAGAGTTTATATTTCTTCTATCTGCTTTCTGTTAATCGATGTAAACATTTATGCAAATTATCTCCGTAATCTGGGGTAACATGCTAGCCTCTGGTTCCCGAAGTCGCGGGTATGTGTAAACTATGGAGTGCCCCAGGGTTCAGTACTGGGCCCGTTGCTGTTTTTAACAACTACAAATGATTTACCAATGCATGTAAATGAATTAACAATTATGTATGCAGATGATACCTCTTTTGTATTGAAAAAAGTAATATGAATGAATTACAGAAGCTCACAGCTGACACTTTGAGTAGCTTGCACAATGGTTTGTGACCAATGGCTTGCTCTTAAACAACGAGAAGACAGAAACCTTGACCATGAGTCTGAACCACAATATTAATAAACAGAATCCAATTAAAGAATATAAATTTTTCCGTTTATTGTATTATCTTAGGTTTGTATTATCTTTATTGTAGTTGCTTTATACGTTTTTTAAAAAAATGTATAAAGCAATTACAATAAAGATTAGCTTACGAAATGGATGATTTTCAGAAGAAATGAAAATTATTAAGGGATTAAGATAATGATGCAATTGGTCTCGCAATATATATGGACGAAATTCTTAGAGAGGTAAATGGCAAAATTCCTTCAGGAATAAAACTAAATGGGAATAATAAAATAAATATGCTACTATTTCAATTGGGGAATATATTAAGAGAATATGGTCTTCAAATATAACCAATAAAACGAAAATAATGGCCGTTCAAGGAAAGTACTCTCACAGGTCCAAAATAGTGATAAATAGCATACTGCTGGAACATGTACACAAGTTTAATTAATTAGAATATAATATAACATGTCAGAATAACCAAGACCTAAAAATAAAGTAAGTAAATTCCAGAACAGTTGCGGAATATTAGCAAGAACATTAAAAAGAAAACTAGAAGAGAAACGAGCTTAAACTTTTACAAAACGGTGGCGATTCCAACGTAGATATATGGGTGTAAAACATGGAGGATAAGGGAAAAAGAATGGGATAAAATAAGTGCAGCAGAAATGAGATACCTTACAGCCATAAAAGGATGTACAATAATGGATAAAATAAAAAATGAAGAAATAAGAGAAGAACTAGGTATTGGCCCAATAAATGATAAAAAAATTCAATATAGGAAAAGCTGCAGAAATCATTTACAAAGAATGGACAATACCCGATACCCAAAGAGAATGGAATCTCAAAGCTCAAAGCCTACTTATTCCCATATTCTCCTTGTACCAACAAGGAAATAAGTAATAAGATAATTTGCACAAATGTTTATCTCAACTAACACAAAGAAGATATGGGAATAAGAGTTTGTAAAAATGATTAGTACAAGAGTAGAGAAAGTCATGTGAGTGCAACACATCAGATTTTTAAATTTGGGTGCACTTTTCTAAAAGTACTATAATAGATAAAGTGTTGATGCCTTTTGTGGATATACAACGATTTTATCAGAACACGCTTCTTATTAAAATTAGTCCTAAGAGTGAGATTTCATGATAATTCATAAAAAAATACAATACTTCCTCTACTTACTAGTAGAGAAAGTAAAAATTGCTTTACACGATACATTTCTTTGTTCAAACAAATTAATATTTTAAATTGAAACCCTTTTAGTAGTATATCGATAAATTATAGACATGAACTTTTAGTTACACTGATTTCGAATAAAATAGTAAAATGACACATGTAGAAGTTGTGCATAAATACAGAGTATATTCTTTGACATCTGAAACATTTTCTCACTGCCTTCTAGACATAGTTCAACGCAGTTCGTCATGGTCTGGAAGCATGACTCCTTTTTTGTCTGTTTTTGGTTTAGACAATAATTATAATGAATTTCAAGTTATTTAGTAATATTTCAGACACAATTTCACGATCTACACCGTAGGCTCCTTGTTTAAATGCTCGTGGAACATAAGTGTTGATTGTAAGATACCAATTTTTCTGCTTAAAACCTTACAGAATGTCTTATTGTCAAATAAGAATGCAACGAAGCGTATTTCCCTGAATTATAAATAGGCATATAAAATATTACACATTATTACATCTGACTGAACAACTTGAAAGCAAGAACGTGCCGTCAAAGAAAACCCAAGAAAACGGAGTTGAAAAATTTTAAAACTAAAATAATACTGTTTCCAAGTTTATACAGTTTAAAAAGTTTTATTCGTATTCTTCTGCTTCTCAGCAGGCCAATTTAGAACTTGAAAATCCAGGAAATATTTTCAGTTAACTTGAAAATTTTAAAATGAAGTATTTTAATACAATTTTATAGGAACCTTGCATTACTAACAAAGTTTTAAAATGATTACATTACATAAGTTTGCACACCTAAGAAGGTGACAAATTAAGACGACAGAATCGGAACTTTCTGAAGAATACCACGCAAGATTTATTGTCATTTTGACAGCTACTTGTGAAAGAACACCATCGGCTTCCCCAAATGAGGATGACATATACCTAGACAAAGCTTAATAGATAACAATTACTTATTTGAAAAATAGGCTCAACAAAAAGAAAAAGGTCTGATGTAATGCACTCACATGAGTTTCTGTACTCTTGTCAAACCATTCTTCCAAATACTTATTCCTATATCTTTTTCGTGTTGGTGCAGATAAACATTTGTACAAATTACCTTGTAGCTAACTTTCTTGTGGGTGCAAGGGGAATATGTAAATACAATAGGCTTTGAGCGATTATCAAATGTTTTAAAGCTGGTCGCTATATGAGGGCTTTGAAATTCCGTTCTCTTTGGATAGCCAAGAGAGAGCAAATAAGCAAAGTATTGCAAATTCAGAAAACTAAGGAACATCTCGAAAATTGTGCAGTCAAGACAAAAGAATGCATGGGACACAAATCACACGTTTTGACAATATTTACATTTTGTGAGGTAAGATTTTGTCTATCACTTACGATTTATGACATAAATTCAAGATATGCATTAAACATATATTTTAATAAAAATCGTTAAAACCATCTTTGAGAGAATCATAGTTTTCGAAAAATATTTCATCTAAAGGATACTTTGTAATGGCGGGATTTTCTTCAAAATATTTGCGTCATGGGCTTGGAAGATTCGCTAATCTATGCATGGCTTTAGAACAAACGCGCCTAGCGATATATTGCTTGTTTTGTGCAATTAATTACTGCTTAACGTAGCTATTAATTTCAGAGAAAATGTCCTTCCTTACATTTACACAAGCTATTCTACAGATATCTAGTTTGATCGCTCTAAGGCACGTTAACAAATTATTGCCAATTATTTTTAAATACTCCTGAACACGCCGCTATTATGCATATTCCCACTTTTAAAATGTGCTTTTCCCAAAAAAAATTTCTAAAAATTTTAATGAATTAAATTTAAATTTTTAGGCTTCAAAGATTTCATAAATGATTACTTAAAGGGGCTTACATGGACCTATCTTTTTTTTTTTTTTTTTTTTTTAATTTTATAATTACATTATTTTTCATTTCTCTACTGCCCACCTACAGTAATTAATATATTTGACTAAAAATTACTGATATTCTTGCCGAAAATACAAGTATTAACATTAGCAGAATCCAAAACAAACATTATACGGCCTTTATATGTCTTTGAACAGCATGACTCAAAAACGAAAAATCTATTAAATACCAAATTTGGTATAATTTACATAAGAAATTTTTTGTGGAGTTAGCCGTTTCCGAGATATTTCTTGTTATTGGCTTGAATTTTAAAATACCTATAATTTTCTAAACTGAGAAGTCGTTACTCGTTCCTTTTTCCCAATCATGTAAAGTGTACGCCATTACACAGCGACGCGGTCTTTAAAACCCTGCGTGTCGCTTTATCCACTATGAAATGTGTAAACGTGAATGATCCGAATTAACAAAAACAGAGTAAAATAATGTCCATGGGTACAGCATGTCCAAGAATGAACAGAGAAGTTCATAAGACTGCAGCGCATCATATTAATTTGGTATTAAGTATATTCATAGTTTACGTAAATATTAAGAAATTGTCTTTGTGGCAAACTTTATTTACATTAACGGAATCCAATTTGTGGTTATTTATGAAAGTCTGTTAAATGTATCACTGATATTATGAACTAATAACAGTTGGTTTTCTAAATTTATAGCAATTTATAGCTGGATCAATTATGAGCATTGGGGCAGAGGAAGAGATTAAATACCTTGGTGCAACATTTAGGGACACAATAGTATATAATGAAACACAGGTTCTAGAAAAATTAAAATTAAGTCTTCAAAAGCTTACTTCAACTCACTTGCTCCAGCCTAGTCAAAAACTTACAGTTATAAATCAGTTTATTGGGCCCACTTTGATCTATCCTTTCCAGTCGGTTCCAATAGAGAAAATTCCAACGGTATGGCTCCAGAAAGCAGATAAAATGATCAAAAGTGCTGTGAAGGATATCCTACAACTACCAAATGACACCCCAAACAGTATGCTGTACACCAGCACAAAGTTTAAGGGATTATCAATAATACGTGCAACTTGGGAAGCTTATCTTCAACAATTAAATATTAACACCAAACTTGAAGATCTAGACAATGAACATGTAAACGTTGTTCGCAATTTTGCAGCCATAAGAACTCGATGCCTCACAGAGTTGCATATACCAGAGGAGTCCTCCACAAACTCCGTTAAACAACTAAGACGCCAGGAGTTTGAAGCCTGGTGTGCATACCCTCAGAAAGGAAGAGGAGTGGCACTCTTTGGCGAAGTTCCTGCTGCCAACACTTGGATTTTGAAACGTAATGGATTATCCAGCTCAGAATGGCGTGACATGTTGAAGATGACAGCTATGGTGGTTCCGGGACGCTCCACGGGTACAAGCCACTGCAGACACTGCAGTGAGATAGAAACTTTACCGCGTGTACTCGGGAATTGTCCTCAGGGAGAGTTGCTGCGAATAAAGCGTCACACCACCATAAGAACTCTGCTTGCCAATGCTTTGCGAAGCACAGGATTAGAAGTCCACGAAGAAGTACACTGTGTGGCTGACTGTGGCAGTAACCGTCGAATTGATGTCATTGCTATCGACAGGAAGAAAGGGACAGCTGAGATCTTAGATCCCACAGTGAGGTTTGAGACATCCTTAGACCAGCCAGCAGAAGTGGATCGTGAAAAGAAGAAAATATATGAGCCCACAATTCCATTCTTCAGTGCCTCATATAATATCAGCAACATCGTGGTCACAGGCTTATTCTTCGGAGCAAGGGGCACAATACCAAAATCATTTGTGCAATGGAGACAACAATATAAGCTCCCTAAACAGCTACAGGATGACATTCTCCTAACTACAATAAAATACTCCGTGGCAATATGCCGAAATCATTTGTATGGTAACCATAACATTTAAATTTGAAAGTACTAAAATATAAAATAATCATTTAACTGTGCCATATACTAACAAAAACTTTGTTTTTTGTTGCTGTTTTTTATTAACCTTTTTATGTATTCATTTCAAACACATGAAAGCTATTCTGTGTCACATGGCAAACCTCTATATAAGGTCAAATTTAATAATAAAATAATAAAATAATGTAATCTAAACATGTTACTAACAAAATTTCATCCACTTTTCTCTAATGGTTTACAAATAACCATCAATTATTCATTTTTGTTGCGTCACTAAAAAGTCCCTCACGACATGAACCTTTAAGTTTTGGTCTTATATTTTAACATATACTTTTATCTGTCTCTCCCTCAGCTTAGGCTACAAATATTTTAAATTTACAGTTCATTTTCCCAAACCTTCTAATTCTTGTGTTTCATATTAAAAACAACTCAGACACATTTAACGAAAAAGGTTCAGAAATTTTTATGTATCAATGAATATGTAAAGCAAGCTTCATTAGTACAATGCAAAAACTACCACACAAGGAACTTTTTACCAGTAGGAAAATACTAAAAATATCAGATAGTGAGAATACAGCGATAAAATATTTGAATTCCTAGTTCACATTAAAACCCACTGATACTCAAAAGCACATTTAATTATGCACCTTTTGCATCCACGAATGTGCATTATTTTATACAATTAAATAAAAAAAATTTTGTTCTACATTTTTATGATATTTCAGTCATACACATTCTTTAAGGTCAAATAAAACTGTGGATAAGATATAACAAAAGTTTGACACGTGGTGCTTTTAATTAAATGAATTAAGTATCGTATTCGTCTCAAACTTTTGATGTCGATATTTCACCGGAAATATATGTTTTGAGACCCCCTGAATCCAAAAAGCGCAGTCCTAGAAAAAGCTGTGTGTGTGTCAGTCTGTGGACAACATAACTCATAAACGAAAAGTCGGTTAAAAACCACAAAAATTAATATTTAAGTTTAATGTCTTTTAAAGATGCGACACGAGGATTTTGAACAAAATTGCTCCACTCTAATGACAATTTTTCGAAAATTTTTATTTTCTAAAAAATATTAATGATTTTGTGTCAAGTTAAATGTATATTTCGAATTTTTTGGCTACAGCCTATGTATTCCTGTTCACTCTTAATGACTTTTGCAGAAGTGTTAAACCGTAAGAGAACATTTTGTTAAAGAACGTAAAATACAAACGTCATACCTAAATGCGCTTTTTGTGGAGTGAACCATCATAGACATACTTCAACTTTTCTGAAATAGAAGGTCATTATTCACATTTTAATCTCTTGTCCATGCAAAGAGAACGAAATTTGAACGTTTTAAAAGATTTGACAATTACCCAAAACCTACTATATTCCTGTATTCTCCTTGTATCTATGAGAAAATTAGGACAAAATGTTTATCTCAACCAACATGAAATAAGGGTTTGTAAGAATGGCTAGTGTAAGAGTAGAGAAAGTCATGTGAGTGCAATAAATATATTTTTTTAAAGAAGTAGAGCTATCTGATTGAGCTTCCGTATGCGATATAATGATCGTACGATACTGTGATACAAATCTCAGTTGTTTCAAATAAAATTGTGGATTTTTAGATTTTTTAGAGATGCAATATTTATTTTTATTAGAGGGAAAAGTAAAATAAACGGATTGTCTGACAGTTGACATGTGATTTGGCAGGTAAAGCAGGTTTCTTGGTTATTTACTACGTTTTACTGGGGAGCTGAAATCGATTTGAACCCAATCCCACTTTCAATACGTACCCGTTTACATGTTGAATTCAATATGGAATGAGAAGGGACACCAATTTCGTTAAGAAAAAACGACGAACCTTGCAGCGTGTTATGAGTGCAGTAAAAGTTAGCACCTTTGGTGGATTCAAATCGATTTGAATCCGGTAGGTGCTATCATGAAAAAAGATTTCGATCCGATCCCAATTTTAAGACGATCAGATTCAAAGTTCAGTTCGATCTGAATCCACATTTCTATATGGTATTCAATCCGAAATTAGAACTCAAATTTGCCATGGAAACAGTAAACATTAGCAGCAAGGTTGACAGTTGACGGTCAGCAGGTGAAGCAGTCTGCTTTGTTAGTGTTTTGTTTCATAAGAAACTTGGCGCGTAGACCTGTCGTTAGTCATTTATTTACTAAGCGTGCGCAATACGTCGCGGTAGTTGGCTTCAGTAACTGGAGATTAAAAATAACGACACTGTTGATAAAGTTAATGTAAAGAAACATGTGCCAACTTACCGGTAGTTGCGGCGGCGTTGCCGGTCAGCTGAAGGCAGAGCAGCAGTAGTAATAGCAGTGCTGACAACTCCCGGTCCTGGCCTCGACTCCTGGGCATCGCCAAATCCCTTGGCAGAACAAACATGGTCATTTGCTAACCCCCTAATATTACCGGAAAGCATAAAATGAAATAAACAGTGCTCAGCGAATCACTCCTTATCGATCAAAAACCTTGCAAAAACAAAACTTTACACCCTTGTTGTACAACAGTCACATCGCTTAGGATATTATATCGGCGGCACGATCACTGCAACACTGTATTCACATGTATGTGTGTGTGTATGTTGTGGTTCACTTGCAGACAGACAGACGCACGCATGCATGCAGGGTCCCGATGCTCGACTGAGTGACTGTCTACGTGGTGCGCGAGTCGGCCCATACGAGCTTACTGGCCCTGCCCGCCCGGCCCTGCCTGCCTTGCCTTGCTTGCCTGCCACGGCGCGTGTTGCGTCGCGTCGAGCACAAGCGCCGGCTCCGGCCGGCAGACGCCGCCAATCCCGGGCCCCCTCCGTCGCCGACCAATGGGACTCGTATCTGTAGGCGGGGCTTCCCGGCGCCTTTCCCCACCTCGAGACACCCTCGTCAACGTCGCCACCTTCATCTCTCTCAACGTTGCCACATTTTTGGAGAATTGATGATCTTGAGAGGAACCCTTACACGATCAGAGCGGATTTCCTCGCTAAAACTGACCTTCCTTCTTCCCTAAATTTGCACTGAGAGGCGCAAACCAAACTTGCAGCTCATTCGCTCAAATCCTTAACCCTTCTGTAACTTTTACTTCCTCTAATAAGTAACGGAACAAAATTGTATTCCACCCAAAAATTCGATGTCGAGATTTCACAGCAAACATATGTTTTCAAGTCTCCTCAATAAAAAGAATCCTTGAAAAACGACAACCCGCGCGTGCGTACACGTGTGTTTGTGTGAGTCTGTGTGTGTGTGCCTGAAGGAATAACTCGAAAACGAAACTTCAGTTAAAAAGCAAAGTTGTAATATTCTACATGGATGTGACGTGAAGATTTTGAATAAAATTCACTCTCCCTAAACTACCACTTGCACGCAAAATGTGATTGAAATGCCATATCTTTGAGATATTTTTATGGCAAATGAGTTAATTTATTTCCTGAGTGCGAGAAATGCATAATTTGTCCGCTGTAAAATTTTGCTTAGAAGCAGTTTTTGTATTGCACAAATAAAATTATCTACACGTGTTCACAGAAATGTAACAAATAAAAAATACCTACACTAGATTTTAGCATCTGAGTATATATTTTGCTTGTCAAACACAAAAATTACATTTTGAAGGCAAAAATAATTTGTAAGTTTAACATTTTTGGAGCTTAAACTGAAGGAGATTCAGAGAAAACTATGGTAATTTTAAAAAAACTTAGGTAAAAATATTAGACCAAAATTTAAAAAAAAAAATTGCCACGAGGGACCTTTTAGTGACGTAACAAAAAATAAAAACTGTGTTCAGGTTATTTATTCAATTCTGTAAGGATTTATATGACAGAAATTTCATGAAAATCGATTTAAAAACCAGAATTTTCTTATTTCAACACTGTAAAAACTGAGACATTCTTGAATGTGAAAAATACATACATTGCCCTACTCCATGTTTAAATGTTTCCTCATTATTGATATTTTCACTATTTTTCTTCCTGTAAAATGTTCCTTTTCGAGCAATTTTTGTACCGTACTAATGAAATTGTTTCCATATGTTCACAGAGACATAACCACATCTGTCTAAATATATATACTTAAATGTTTCATTAAGAACAAGAAACTTACTGGCGTATCGAGGAAAAATTATCTAATATGAAAAATTGTTATAAATAACAATAGTATTGAACAAGTGAAACGCTTTAATTGCTTGGGTTTCAATATATCGTGTTGCTAAAGAGAAGATACAAATATACAAATGCACAAATTTCAAACAATGTGTGGAACTATAAGAAGAAATTTTCTAAGGTTATGTATGTAGGACAGTGAAAACTGGACTCACACTGACAGAAGCGGCCAAGACCAACAGTGGGCTACAGTCTTATGCACCAGAGAAGAAGTACAGACATAAGAAAAGTAAAATATTCTTCAATTCACAAAGACAAAAATGGTATGAACACATAGTCAGAATGTCAGACGCTTGACCTCTTAAAATAATACTAAATTACAAACCTACAGGACACAGGAACCAAGGAGGACCCTTTACCAGATGGAGAGACCAAATCTCTTTACCAGAAGAGTTTCCGTGGATTCTCGTGTACTTAAGTTCATCTGCAATTGCTCAACTTCTACATTTAAAAGCTATTCGTGGTTTGACAGTTTATCCCCACATAGCCTCTGTTTGTTTGGAGACTTATGATATTACACAAGACACTTAGAGATAATTAAAACTCAGGATCCCATAAAGACTATTGTTGATAAATATATAGTTGAGCTTACGAGATTTTGACATTAAATAAACTTAATATAAAAAATAGAATGGAATTTGGAATTACAGGCTAGACATCAATTTTTGGTTTATGCCAAATATTATCTGTTCCAAGTATGCTGGAAATCAATGTTACACACACAAACATACATACATCTGCGCGCGCATCTGCCTTTTTATAACAATGCTTTTTTTAGATTATTTTTAGCTCATCAGAAGATAATCTCCAAAAAGCTGCAATAAAGGTTTGGTTTTGGGACAGCTGGATCTAAATAAAATTTTAGTTATAAGAAACTTTATATATGTATGGTTCCTCTTATATTATTCCTCCTGCCTTTCTTCTGCAGTCTTCTTTCGTCAACATTGATTTCTTACTAGCGAGAAAGACTAAACTTCTCTACAAAAAGATGTGCTACTTTAGAGCAAACATACAATTTGGTTCCGAAACAGTCGATGAGCCCAACATTACCGATTCTGCATGCTAAGCGAAGGCATTTGCATAATCTGATTAAGCCAAAAGATTACAATTCTTTCTTTTTTCCCCTTCTAGTTAGTGCATCGAATATCGAGTTTACGTCAAAAATAATTACTTTCGATCCGACAGATCATTCCACTGCATGGTCCTCAAATCCACCGGATCAGCTTACTGGAATTAAGTTTGAAGTCTCATTTGTGTCGCTACAAACTAATTAATGTATTTGTTCACTCCATGAATGGCTTTGCAACAACATGTTTCCGAGTGGACGTGGTTATGGAGCTGTACGTGGCGTTTTGACAAACCCAACGAACTGGCGCAATGTTGGTGTCTATCACTTTACATTCTGGAAATCATGGACTCCAAGTTCCTGACCCACGGAATTTACTCCGTACTTAGACCAACAGAGCAAGTATTCCATTGTACCCAAAAATTTGATATCGATGTTGATATTTCAACAGAAATACCTACTTATTTGGAACCCGCTAAATTAAACAAAAAGAATTTACTTTCTCTACTACGTTTACTAGAAGTATCGTATTTGACTCAACATTTCGATGTCGATATTTAACCGGAAATGTATGTTTTGAGGTCCCCTGAATCCAGAAAAGTATTTTCAGAAAAAGATCCGTATGTGTGTGTGTGTGTGTGTGTGTGTGTGTGTGTGTGAACAGCATAACACAAAAACGAAAAATCGGTTAAAAACCAAAACTGGTATAAGTTTAATATGTTTTAAGTATACGACACGAAGATTTTCAACAAAATTTCTCCACCCTGTACTACCCTTTAGATGCAGATTTTTAGACAACTTTGATTTTCTCAAAAATGGATCTATTTTGATTAATTAACTTGTTCATTCATTTATTTGGGCTAAAACAGAGCAGAGCTCCAATTACAGTAACTACATGAAATTTATTTATACAAGTTTGAATAAATACAAAACATGAATACTAGAAGGAATACAAAGAAACTGAAAATAAAATATCTATTAAACTATTGTTAAAGACAAGGCGTTGCAAACTGTACACTAATCAAGCAAATAGGTGACACAACTGAATTAAAATATATGTTTAATATATTTTTATGACAAATAGTATATATATATACAATTTTCTGATAGTGTCCTCAGAAGTCCTCCGGATTCTGGATGACTTGCACATCTGGTAAGTTGTTTCAGATAAACGACATATAACTATAAAAATGTAGATCTCGTTAAACAGAGATATTCCTTGTTGTTTGTCTGAATTTCAAAATACTTATGCTTTTCTCAACTGGAAAGTCGCTATTCACTTTTTTATCTCTTGGGTATGCGAAGAGTATGGAATTTCAAAGCCTTCAAATAGACACTAGCTTTAAAATATTTGAATGTCACTCAAAGCCCACTGTGTTCCTACATTTCCTTTGTATTTACTAGAAACTTTGTAGTAAGATACTTTCTGCATATGTTTATCTCAATTAAAATGAAGTAGATATAGGAGTAGGCTAGATAGATGAGTAGAGAAAGTCATGTGAGTGCAGCACATCAGAATTAAATTGCAAAAGGTCCAAATGTAGGTAATATTGATGTATGCATAGTTAGCAGAGGTGTAAAATGTACGGGTTATTCAGATGATGTTATTTTCTTCAAGAATGAACACCATCTTCCTGAAGTTTCCTTAGGCCACGCAGGAGGAAGGATCGATAATTGGAAACATGAAAGCGAAGTGTTCGCGTGTGAGCAAACCCATCACATGATGATGATGCTGCTGCTGCCACTTTAATTTAAGAACAAGTTCTCATTTCCATGCCTTTGAGAACGACAGTTTCCTTCTACAGAACACTTTTATCTTGCTTCATAAATATTTATCTGCTTTTATCATCGTCCCCTGACTCCTCGTGTCCAAGTTTCAGCTGCTGTAACATAGCGGCCTGCTTCTTTCATGGTTTCTAACCATAATCGTCTTCATGAATTAGTTACGTCACGTATTTAGCACCAGGAAGACACCAAATCGAACACGGATTGGAAAGTAAACCGTAAGAGAAAAGCAAAATTTTACTGTACAAAAATGTAGGTCTTACAAAAATACATTTATTTATGTCCAAATAAATTTTCTGGTAGAGAGAACCATTTCGGGGATATTCCTTATTATTTGTGTGAGTTTTAGTAAACTTTAACTTTCGGCAAATAAAACATCTTTATTCATTTTTATATCTTAGCCGTGCAAAGAGAACGGAATATTAAAGCTTTAAAAGATTTTACTATCGTTCAAAGTCTACTGTATTCCCATATTCCCCTTGTACCTACAAGGAAATAAGATAATTTCTGCAAATGTTTATCTGAACGAACACGAAGAACTAATAGGAATAAGAGTTTGTAAGAATGCTTAGTACAAGAGTAGAGAAAGTCATGTGAGTGCAACACATCAGATTTTTATTACAGATGTTTTGAATAAGCCGATATGTTGTTTTCATTTTTAGGTATCTATTTTGCTTTGCGTTGCGTTAGTTTATCCAGCGTGTGACGTCACCGCGCTTTGTGCTGCTGCCACAAGGAAGAAGAACATGGTTTGAGGCATCCGGATGCAGTACACTAGGAAAGGCACGAAATATGAGAAAATATATAACAATCCTGGCCTAACTGAAGCACAGTTATGTTATTAAGTAAATAATTTTCAGCAAATAAGAGAGAACAAAATTACGTGGACACTTTCTGTTTCCGTTTTCTTGAATTATTTCACCGCGGTATTTGACTTGTGTAAGTCGTTTAATATTTCCATATTTGGTTCATCTTATTTCATTATTTATTTTGTTTATTTATTTAGTTTTTTGCAGCGTTAACGACTTTAGAGAAATAGTATTTATTGCTTTCAATGTTCGAACTCTTATAGCTTTTATATTCTTTACCTCGTAGATAGAAGATCAGAAGAGGACACCTTTAAGCAGTGTGACGTATTGGAACGAAGAGCAAGGCCATCAGTTCATGTGACGTCAGGCGAGAGCCGTGAGATACCATGTTGCCTAGATAAACGATGCTCTGAGTACGCAACTGGAGTTCATTGCGCTGTCGATGGCAACAACATGGCCAGTACAAGTCCAAATCCCCAAGTACCTTGTCAGACCACAACCCAACATGTAGTTTTAGATTATAAGTTTCTCAGATATTACGGACGTTCTAATATTGGTAAACTAGTTCAAGAAAACCAAAACAAGTTTGGGATTTCACCAAGTTTTCGTTTTTCAGTCATGGTGTTCACAGATACACACGGATGTTTCTCTAAAAATACCTCCTTTTTAGATTAATGAAGTCCCAAACATGATTTGGTTTTCACTGCAATCTCTGTCTATACTGGCTTAGACTTTCGGTTTTTTCTATTCAAAAAATATGCAATACTTCCCTACTTACTATAGGTATGCGTTGCATTTGTATGAAATGTTTATTAACTCTTTTATACCCCATTATTAAAGCTTGTTATTGTTCTACTTCTTGCTAATACAGATAACATTTCTGTATTTAACATTTGGATAATTAATATTAGAACCCAAAGTTGGCCCTGAAGTCTAAAACAATAGTAAAACTGAAAAATAGAGGGTAATAGCGAATGCTGTGCTATCTATCCACAGATAAAGAAACCACCCTGCATAGCACCCTAACGCCATCTCCTAACAGATCCGTCACGACTTAACTACAAAGATAAAGCAAATTAAAATAAATGCAGGGGAAAAAGAGATCTAAAACATTATGTGCTGCAGAAATATGGGCCTTGAGCAACACAGATGACGAAGTACTACCAAGATTTGGCACAAATGGAAGAATGTTGGGACCAGCGAAGAAGAGAGATCAATGAAGAACAAGACAGATCTGTGAGATATTTGTAAGAACTGATAAGTAAGCAAGATATTGTGAGATTTATACAGGCACAAAGAACATCATGTCTGGGACATATTGTAATGAGGTCATATGCTGACGTGTTGCACTCACATGACTTTCTCTACTGTTGTACTAACTATTCTTAGTAGTATGTTCTACTCCTCTATGTTCTTCCTGTTAGTCGAAATAAACATTCGGCACGTATGTATATACTTATGCATTTCTTCATGGAGAAGGAATATATGCTACCCATTTTACTATACAACATAACCTTCACATGGTTTTCTCGATTCACTTCTCTTATAACCATTAAATTCACATATCCTTCTCTACTTGGTCTTCAACATACAATTAATACATTTTTTGTAACTGAAATAGAAATGCCACACCTTACATTCACACGGTTTTCTCCACTCACTTTTGTTTTACGAAACATGATCACACTTCTTTCTCTATTCCCCTTCAACGTACAAGTTACACAATTATCTATGAATGAAATAGAAATGCAACACATTACATTTATACGATTTTCTCTACACGCTTTTCTTTTACGAAACAATCACTTCTTTTTCTACTAACTCTTCTACAAATAATTCATACAATGTTTCTATATCATTTTCATAGAAATGCAATATCTTACATTCACACAGCTTTCCCTACTCTCTTTTCTTCTGTGATATTTGCGGTTCAACGCTGCTTTTGCATAGTTTTCCCGGTGTTTACATTTATTTAGTGATATTTATAGATTCGACCTAAGTCTACAAGTTGGAGGGATAAAATCGTTAAACCACGGGCAATGTGCACTATTTCAGCTAGTTTCTTTAAGCCAATGTATCTATAAAAAATTTAAAATTCACAGGTTTTTTTTTATTTATTTTTCTTTTATTATTTTTTTTTATTGCTTTGAATTTTTTCCACACACATAGACCATAAAATATATAGTGTCCGCAAAATTTCAAGACAATAAGTTATAACGTATTATTTTTCAATGGTGAAAAATGATGAATAAAAAGAATTGAGAAAAATGGATTAAAGCTTAACAATATATTTTTGTACTTTAACTAAATCCAAACAATTTAAAATTCCCCAGCACCCTCTGTTGCTTTCTTCTTGGCCTCAGTAGTAGTTTTGAGAATTCTTAGTTTATTTGGTTGTTTCTTAATAGGTAAATTTCTTTTCGCCTTCCCATTGTTCACAAAATTTAGAAATATGTTGTTCTTAGCTAACCCCTGCACTATGCACTTTTGATAATTTATACACAAAATCAATAAAATATCTGCTTGTTACGGCTTTACTATTGAGTAAAGAGTAACTTAAAATCTATTAATTACCTAAACAATGCCTAATATTAACTGGAACATTGAAATAATCTTGTAAAATTACAGAATTACAGAACACTGACTGCATTTCTCTGTTTAGAAGCAAAACATGCATCAGATTCGCGGAATTTCAGTTCGATATATCGAATTCATTTCATCACAGCAAATTCATAACCTTTTTGAAGCAAAATCCCTGCAAGACGCTAAAATCAAAGTCAGTGAAAACGAATAAAACATTTGAAAGCTGTAGTGACGAAGTTTAGCGAGAAATGCTCAGTCGCACTAGGACATTTAAATGCCCTCCTGGAGCTTAAAAATTGGCTGATGTCGGGAAAACTTAATTGTGCCGTTAGAGTACAAAGTATAAGCATAATAAAAAATGCAAAACTTAAAAATTAAAATGTTCGGTAATTTTCACCAAATTTCATGGATGCATTGCCTTAATAAAAATATCAAGGGACCACGAATTCACAAGGATTTCGATTTATAGCCGTTGGAATTACCCAGCACAGAAAGCGTTGCACTGAAATACTTAGTTCCTTTTACATAGGTGTAGAGGAGGCTAAAAATGTGAGCTAAGCCACAAGAAACCCTAGCACATTATTTTCCGGTGGTTGCACAGTACCAATGTCTCTGATATTGGCGTTTTGAGAGAGATTTAGAAGTGCTCTCGAAGCGACCAGGAATATGTGTCGTTATAGGGATGCTTAGTATTCCATCACAGAGGGATAAATGTGAAGTAAGGAAGGAAGGAAGGGTGGAGTAGCCCTTATCCTGGCCTGCTCCCTCTAGGTTGACAGATTGCGGTGCTCCCTGCCATGGTCCAGTAGACACAATTGACTGATGGCAGCCAGCAAGACCACCTTAATAACAATAGCTCTAGAGAAGCGCTTCAAGACTCCCAATTATATTTTATCCTTCGAGAATAATGCACGTTTGGAGTATCAACTGCATCAAAATAAGAGTCGCAACGACCATCTCTTTACCTAACCTTACGAATCTAAGGAGTTGGTATAACTTAAATCTTTCAAAAAATCAATGTCTAAAAATCTGATGCGTTGCACTTACTTGGCTTTCCCTACTCTTGTATTAACCATTCTTAAAACTCTTGTTCCCATATGTTGTTCATGTTAGTCAAAATAAACATTTGCAGAAATTATTTTATTGCTTATTTCCTTGTAGATACAAGGGGAATATGGGAATACAGTAGGCTTTGAGCGATAGTCAAATCTTTTAAAGCTTTGAGATTCCGTTTCCTTTGTACGGATACGATATAAAAAATGCATAGCGATGTTCAATTTGACAGCAGTACAAGTTCTCCAAAACTCACACAAATAACAACAAATATGTCCGAAATGGTTCACTCTAGAAAAAAATTTATTCGGACATAACTTGTGTGTTTTACCAAGATCTATATTTTTTGTATAGTAAGATTTGGTTTAGTTCTTCCGGTCTACCAGTTATGCACAAGTCCTCAAGAGTAAACAGGACTACATAGGCTATAGCCAGAAAATTCAAAATGTACGTTTTGATTGGAGGAAGTAAAAATGTGTATAAGTGAAACATGTTAAATCTATTACTTTCTGTACTACATATAGTAAGTAGAGGAAGTATTGTATTCCACCCAAAAATTTGATATCGAGATTTCACCGGAAATATATGTTTTGAAGCCCTCTGAATAAAAAGAAAATTTTCAGAAAAAGGTCCACGCGCGTGCGTCTGTGTGTGTGTGTGTGTGTGTGTGTGTGTGTGTGTGTGTGTGTGTGTGTGTGTGTGTGTGTGTGTGTGTGTGTGTGTGTGAAGAACGAAAAGTCGGTTAAAAACCAAAGTTGGTATTTAAGTTTAATATCTTTTAAGGATAAGATATGAAGAAGTTGAAGAGAATTTCTCCACCCTAAACTACCCTTTACATGGTAAAATTTTTCAACAATCTTCATTTTCTCGAAAATGGCTCTAACAATGTTTATTAAGGTACCACATGCTTCAGACATTTTGATGGCAAATGAAATGTATATTTTGAATATTCTAGTTATGGCTTTTGCATAACTGGTAAACCGTAAGAGATAGAGCAAATCTTACAATACAAAAAATGTAGATCTTGCTAAAACAGACAATTTATGTCCGAATAAATTGCTTCGTAGAGTGAACCATTTCAGAGATATTTATTGTTATTTGTGTGAGTTTTGGAATACTTAAAACTTTAGTCCAAGAGTACGGAATCTCAAAGCTTTAGAAGATTTGACTATCGCACAAAGACTACTGTATTCCCATATTCCCCTTGGACCTACAAGGAAACAAGCGATAAGATAATTTGTACAAATGTTTATCTCAACTAACACGAAGAAGATACAAGAATAAGAGTTTTTAAGAATGGTTAGTTCAAGAGTAGAGAAAGTTATGTGAGTGCAACACCGGAGCTGTACTCCTTACACACAGGCATAGACAAATGGATCTAATTCTGGGGTCTTCACAATTTGTATTTTCGGTTCTGTATCGAACTTCTTGGTGGCTTCTAATATTTCTTCTACAGAAAGTAAAAAAGGAAGAGAAACAAAGATTAATATTGAGTGTTGTACTTGAGAAGTTAGTATTAATTGGATTCATATAGTCGACACAGACGCCACTTCTGGCGAGGTTCGAAATTCAATACATGCCCCGCTAGCTGCTACCTGTTTACACAGAGGGGCGCGGCGAGGCGAGGCGACCAGCAGGTGGCGCCGGTGTGCCTGCCGTGGTATCATCGCGCGGCTCCGTGACGTAAGGTAGATGAGATGAAATGCGTTGCGACAAGTTGACTCGATGCCATTTCGCGGTGGCAGACGGCGGGATAGATGTCCCCAGAGGGGAAAGGGAAAACTGGAATATAAGTCTATATGATAGAAGACGGGGAGAGTCCGTAAGAGGGTTAGAAAAAAAAATAGTGGTGAAAAAATAAGAGAGATGAAGAGGGTAAGGAGGACTTGAGTGGAAGTATAATTTGTCATTTCGGTCAGGCCTGCGGGTGGAGAGAATAGGAATAGGACAAGCAGATTGGGCAAGAAGAGCGGCGGAAGCTTTCCCATCCTTATCCTTCCACCGAAATGGAACACTGAATATGCATTTCAAATGCTCCTTCTGACATCTTTGATACTTGCGGAGCAGCTAGAAAAACAGGATTTTAAATGCATGAAGTAGACCGAGGGAATCAAGAACACACACAGAACACACTACACACACACGCACCCACACACACACACACACACACACACACACACACACACACACACACACACCGACACACACACACACCGACACACACACCGACACACACCCACACCCACATACACACCGACACACACACCCACACACACACCGACACACACACCCACACACACACCCACACACACACCGACACACACCCACACCCACACATACACCGACACACACACAGACACAGACACCGACACACACACCCACACACACACCGACACACACACACACACACACACACACACTATACACACAGACAAAACATAACGCCAACGACTAACCATACAACTGGCCTAACAGCCTTAAAAAATAAAAAAAAATATATATATATATATATATATATATAATTGTGTAATAAATGACCAATTCCACGCAAATTCCACTTGAGACAACATGAGAGAAAAGTGAGGCAGTCCAGTTCAATTATTATATGTTTGTCTTATTATTTTCTTCTAAAGCTTTGGTACGATACCACAAATCTCTTATACTGGCGTTAATACAGACTACAGCTGGGATGTCTAAGCTTCTCTCTTTGGAGAATTTTACTTTCTCAGCCTAAAACAAAATGTATGTAAAATATTTCGTTTTTCTTTTGAGTGAACTACTTCCGAGATACTTTTTTACTTTCTCTACTACGTATAGTAGTATTCCAGCAAAGAATTCTATGTCGAGATTTCACCGGAAAAAGGTCCGTGTGGGCAGCATAACTGAAAAACGAAAATTCAGCTAAAAATCAAATTTGGTATTTCAGTTTAGTATCTGTCAAGGATACGACAGGAAGATTTTAAAGAAAATTTCTCCACCCTAAACTACCCTTTACATGAAAATTTTTTCGAAAATTTTTATTTTCTCTAAAATGACTAAAGATTTTGATGAAAATGTCATATGTTTAAGATATCTTTATGACAAATGAAATGTATATTGTAGAAGGTTGTGAATATTGCTCAGAAAGCTTGAAAGAAAACCTCCCCTCCCCTAGTTACTTGCAGGAACTGATAAGAAACGCACGCACACACACACATGTGGCGATGGCAATTTAAGAGTTCTGGCCTACTTTGGAATTTCACTCGTCGTAGTGTGAACGCGTGTATGGGGTATTGCAAGCTGATTAATAAACAAAGCATTCGCTTGTTCAGTCCGACTCTGTGAATTGTTAATTCGCAATTCATATAGGCAACTGAGCTCTCATTTTTTGCCATTTTCTTCTTTAAATGAGCAATGAGCAACAGCCATTATTTGTTCGCATGCTGTTTGTCTCACTTGCAAACAATAACCACGGAAAACAGTTTCCCCTTTAAGGATAAACCCGAAAGATTTACGTGGGTCACTACGAAAGTTTTGAGATGTGTGGAGGTGAAAGCTGATCCACTCGAATTGGATGCAGGATGGGATAGCCACATGCTATCATGTGTCAGGAAGTGACTCTCCGACTTCAGAAATTCCAGCACTGCAAGGCTGAACAACCCGCGGTGTGCAAGTAACCAAGAGCTTGGAGGAGAGCATTTTCGCTCTTTCCGGGCATGCAATTTTTATCATGGGAACAGAAAGAAGTCGCATGGGTCCCGGTAGGGACCGTATTGTGGATGAATAATATGTTTGGCCTCTGTAGAATAGAGGAACTGAACTGTGATGTTGGCCGTGTGTACGGATGGGTTGTTGTGATGGAGAAGCATCCCTTGCAGTCCCATGCATGGCCGCCGTTTTTGAACCCTGAGAAAAAAATTAAACGAGGAAGTTTGAGTTCGACATTCGACTTTCTCGTATTCATGTCTACAGAGGTAACTAGACATTCACATTCAGTTGCTAGAAGGCGATCATTCAGGAACCGCCACTGGTTAAAACACACAATTCATGTCAAATACGTTTTCTTGTGCAATTAAGTATTTCCGAGCTATTCCTTGTTGTTTCACTATCACTTGCGCCTACCATATTCAACCTACAAGAAAATATGTAACAAAACCAATCCAAAAATGTTTATCTGGACTAACAAAGCAATACAAGCGTTTGATTCACAAGTGAGTATAGAAAGTCATGTGAGTGCAACTGTATACTTCTGTTTGCTCGACAGACATGTTAACTATATTAAGTGGTTTCCGGTACTGTGGAGACATAAAACCAAATGGAGAGTGAGGTGAGAATGCCACATTACTACTTGATGGATTTCGAGTGTCTTAGTTTGAATATTGTGCACAGAAACCATAAAAAGTAATGCCTCAATCGCATCGCGCCTTTATTTAAACCCCCGTTCGAAGAAAAGAAAACACATCAAGAACCGACTTTAAAATGTAAATGCGCAATTTCCGACGTTTTGATGACTGCCACTTGAACTACCTCTAAAACCTAGGTCTTCACAAGTTTGTTTTTTTTTTTATGCTCAGGGTAAAGAAAAGTAAGTTAGATGCGAGTCATAAAATCCACGCTCCAAATCTTCTTCGTCATTCTGAATATCTTTAGCACCCCACTCAAGTTGGAGAAAGAAACGTCTATATCGCTGTGAGGGATGCACTGTATCTCATTATTACAACTGTTCACTTCGCTATTTACTCGATAACAGTGTTTTATACCTGCACTTCCTGTTAATGCTCTCATGGTGGAAAGTTAAACTTCTTGCTTTGACCGTCGGCTGCCTAGTGTTACTGCGGATTTTGTCTAGTTTACTGCACGAACTATATTAACTCCTCTACTTTTAATTTGTTTATTATTGTCCTTATGTCACAGAATTATACAGTACGTTTACTACAAAACTTGGCCGGTAGAGGCACGGCCCGTGTGACCTTCACTACATTTCCATGTGCGCGCGTGCTAATCCTCACACGTACGTCAGTTTTACTTCTTTTAGATAGGTTTTCTAGTCCAGTTCACACGTGAATCATATTAGGAGAGCTTAAAAGTGTTTAGTTTTGCTTAAAGTGCTTTCAAAATGAATCGACTGAAGTATACAGTACAACAGTGTTTATATAGGATACGTATGTGCTTACATCATCTTGTAGGGAAGTTACAGGGCAACTTGAAACTAAATCTCCTGGCATGCATGTTCCGAGTACAGACACCGCAAGTTTCCTGTCAAGAAGACAGGATCAATTGGTATTAGGAGAAGTTAGGTAAAACGCCGTGTTGTTGCAGAGTGTAGAAATTAGACGAAATCGGAGAAAGGTTAGAACGGTCATCTGGAAAATCTCTTAGGCGCCTTGCACAAAAAGTGATATTTCGAAAGCTTCAGCATGGAAAGCAACAAAACTTATAAAACTCAAGCCACTGAGTTGTTTACTATGCGATGTCTTTGAAATTCCCTTCTCTTTGCAAGGCCAACAGATAAAAAAGCGTATACCATATTCCTATTTGAGACAAGTATAAGTATTGGCAAATGAAAAAATAAAAGCTTTTAACATAAATTTTGTGTATTAGTGAGTTGCACTTGTTTTATTTAGTAAACCTTTGTCTATTTCTTACTGTTTACCATTTATGTAAAAATCATGAGAATGAACAGGTCTTCTGGCGACATCCCCAGAGCATTCAAGGTATGACTTAGAAATTCATACAAAATCACCTGTATGAGTCCGTCACTGGATACTGACTGTCTGTACCTCCAACTGAAGGAGTGGAGTGGGATATATCCGCTCGTTACATAAGGTTCCGACATTGCTAAGTATACTTAGAGGAGTTACCAAATGTTTTGAAGACACTAATGTTCGTAGGTTATATAACCTCTTTCACTGTCAAGAAGGTTCAAAGTTGAACTTCCAGTTTTTAGAGGAATCTAGTAAAACATGATCAATAATCGTACGCAAGGCGATCCATACGAGGTAACACCCTTTTCAAGTATGTGGCCTTCAGTTTTTCTATTTTTCTTTTGCTTTCTTTAGATCTGCCCAGTTCTGCCAGTTCATATGTGCAACGAGATACACTTTTGGGGTCAAATAGTTGTAGGGTTGGTTCCAGAAAGAGTTTGCTCTCTGAGGTTGAAGCCAGTGCCATATGGTCCGCATACATCAGGTTGACATTTTCGCCCTGACAGTGTCTTCCGTAGCTAAGATAAAGAGCAAGGGGCTTAGAGGGTCACCCTACAGAACCCCAACGGTTTGCCTTATCAGGTTCGATGTTTCTATACCATCATTTATTTCCACCCAGTTGTTAGTGAGACGTTCTTTAATGCCTCACAGCATGTAATGTCTTGGGCCTAAAGCGTTTTCCAGCTTCTTCATTAGAATGACTCTACTGCGTCAAACGCCTTGGAATAGTCAACGAAGATTGCATGCAGCTTTCCTCCACGGTTTGCTAAGGCCGTTTCTATATCAGATCGGAGATAGTGCACCACCTGTGTCGTTTATCTCCCACTTTGAATCTTTGTATTAAAGGAAATTACAAATTAACAGAAGATAAAAATAATAATCAAAATAAAGTCTGCATAACTAGAGTCCTGGCATCTTGCATCTACTCCAGGACATACTAGACAACGATTTTATTTTTATTCAATTTATTTCCAATTTTATAGGTATAAGTACATTTGCAGATCAAATAACTACTGGATTAGAAAAACAAGTATACAAAATTATTGTTCATTTACATCAAGCTATAGTGATTCTTGAAATCACACTCGTGTCTCACTTCTTCTTGCTGCATCTAATCTTCCTATTGAAGTCCAGTATTCTCTTCTCCTGTTCACTATAGATGTTTCATCTTCTTCCCCATCTGTTGTCCAACTTCTACCGTTCTCACTTCTTGATGTTGAACAACTGTAGAAGGATGGATGGTTCTACTTGACCTTTGAGGTATCGTTTCTTCGGGTTCAATTCTTACTTCTCTTATTCCCTGCAGTTGTCGATATTCCTCCAACTGCAGGACAAACGACCTTGTCATCTTTTCCAGGACCAAGAAGTCCTTACTATACCCCAGACTTATTCCTGCCAACGATTTTCTATCATCTTGTAATGACGTGCTATATTTTGAAATGATAAATTACTCCAAATTTTGACACTGCCAACATTGGAGCATCAATATTATAATCTTGTAGGCTGTGCCAATGTACCCTATTATATATGTATGGCTGCTATTTTCTTTAACGGGTTAGGAATTACAATGATGCCTTTAAATAATATTACAAAGGCTATATCACCCATTTATTCGTGAAACATTCTGAATGAATTCTGAACTCCTGATAGTTAATTTCTGTAGATAAATTGACAATCAGTCGTGGTATTACTTTATCTATATGTATAATAAGTAGAAGAAGTATGTACTGTATTCCACCAAAAAGTTCGATGTTGAGATTTCACCGGAAATATATATTTTGAGGCCCCATGAATACAGAAAGAAAGCCTTTTTAGAAAAAGGTCCATGAATGTGTGTGGTGTGTGTGTGTGTGTGTGTGTGTGTGTGTGTGTGTGTGTGTGTGTGTGTGTCAGTCCGTAGAGACCAGAACTCAAGAAAGAAAAGTTCGTTAAAAACAAAAGTTGGTATTATGTTCTTCAAGGATGCAACAAAAAGACTTTCAAGAAAATATCCCCACCCTAAACTCCCCTTACATGGAAAGTTTCGATTTTTTCAAAATAACTATTTTGATTAAAATGCCATATGTCTGAGGTATTTTTATGAAAAATGAAATATAAATCTTGAATTTTCTGGCTATAGCCCCTATAGTCGTATTTACTCTGGATGACTTTTGCCTAACTGGTAAACCGTAAGAGATAGACCAAATGTAACTATGCAAACAATGTAGATCTTGCTAAAATACACAATTTATTATGAATAAATTTTTTTCTAGAGTGAACCATTTCACAGAAATGCGTTGTTATTTGTGTGAGTTTTGGAGAACATACTTCCGTTAAATACAACTCATTTTTTTATTATACGTGCAAAGAGAACGGAATCTCCAAGATTTAAAAGATTTGACTATCGCTCAAAGCCTACTGTAGTCCCATATTTGCCTTGTAGGTACAAGGAAATAAGCAATAAAATAATTTCTGTAAATGTTTATCTCAAGTAACACGAAAGTGATTTGGGAGTAAGAGTTTGTAAGAATGGTTAGTACAAGAGTAGAGAAAGTCATGTGAGTGCAACACGTCATACTTTTACTTTTGATAATCTACGGTAGCCTAACGTTGTTTTACAACTCTAGATCAGACGTCTTACGATATTGTGATACAAACCAAAGCGCAAATGGCTCATGATTGCTCACACGTCTGTTGGCAGTTTATGGGATGTTGTATCCGTCACTGAAGCACTGGTCAAGGGGACACAAATGCTTTATCATTAAACAACAAGCTTTACGTGCAATGCGCTTGGGGAGAGAAATTCATGTTTGAAAATGGACAAAAGATAATGCCCTCCAAAACCTAAACAAAACATAATACATGATGGTGTAATTTTTTCCCTCAAAAACTACACTGTGAGCTGTGATTAAAATAATCATTGGTACTGAGTATAATCTGCTGCATGGCATGGGCACGTTGATTAAAAACTTGCCATATTGCTTCCATTTGTATGAGCGGCGCATGAATAGCGCATAACTCATTGCTGCAGCGTTGTTGCTGGTTACTATTTAATTGTCCCGTCAGAGGGCCGCACCAGCGTTATCTATTTTTTAAACACGAATCCTGAGCATGGTCATCAGTGTGTGTGTATGTGTGCACGCGTGTGTGTGTGTGTGTGAGCACATTTTTAAGCCTATACACTGTATGATTCCTTCATCACAACATTACAGGGGGTTCCAACCATTACGAACTTTGTGTATCATTTCTTTTAAAGCAAATATTTCAGTGGAAGCCCAAAAGTAGTTTCGTCCTAATTTCTGACCTTTTCTAAACTTTCTCTAATATGTATAATAATTAGGGGAAATATTCTAATCGACTTAAAAATTCGATGTGGATATTTCACCTTAAATATGTTTTTTGAGGCCCTTGAATCCATAGAACGTACTTTTAGAAGGTCCGTGTGTGTGTGTGTGTGTGTGTGTGTGTGTGTGTGTGTGTGTGTGTGTGTGTGTGTGTGTGTGTGTGTGTGTGTCTGAACAGCTTAACCTAAAATCCAAAGTTAGTATTTAAGATTTTGAAGAAATTTCCTCCCACTTTTCATGGAACATTTTTCATGAATTTTGATTTTCTCAAAATGGCTCAAGCAATTTTGTTTAAAACGCCGAATTTTCCATGTAAAGGTTAGTTAAGGTGAAGCAACTTCCTTCAATATCTTTGTGTCACATCCTTGAAAGATATTTAACTTAAATCCCAACTGCTTTTTTATCTATGGGACGTAAAAAAGCATTTCCGCTGATCCTGACATCAAAATTTTGAGTCGAATACAATCTTTCCACTACACAATTTATATTTAAGTTTATGTGGATCAGCTGAAGCAAACAGTGGATTAGTGTTGAAAGGAAAGTTTGTATAAGCTTAAAGGAAAATGTTAGATACACAGGGATACCAAGATATCGCTCTTAACAGATATTTATATAAAACTGGTCTTCGTAATCTTAATCATTCACGCTGAAGCTACAAAATTAAGTGTATGATATCTTTGACTCAATGCTGTAAACATCCAGGCTAAATTATATTGGAAATTGCTTGTCCAAGTCCGGAAGCTGCTAGGAAGGTGCCCGTGACGTATCTGTTTATTTATCAATCTCTATACCTATGTCACCCATTTCTCTCCCGCTGAGATAAAGATTGCCCCGACCAAACTTCCTAAGCAGCAATTAAAGTTGGTAATCTTTGAACGACCAGATTCTTAAATAGAGACCATGTTTATGCTTTGAAATGAAACACAGGCGCTGCTAAATCCAAATTACCAGCTTGTATGATGCCTGTGTACCTTTGCCGCTATACGCGTATCTGACACTCAAGACAAAAATAAACTTAGGAAACGGTTTAAAAAATCTGATGTGTTGCACTCACATGACTTTCTCTACTCTTGTACTAACCATTCTTACAAACTGTTATTTCTATATGTTCTTCGTGTTACTTGAGATAAACATTTGCAGAAAAATTATCTTATTGTTTATTTCCTTATAGGTGCAAGGGGAATATGGGAATACAGTATGCTTTTAACGATAGTCAAATTTTTAAAAGCTTTGAAATTCCGTTCTCTTTGCACGGTCAAGAGATGACAAAGTGAATAATAACCTTCAATTTAAGAAAATTTTGTAAAACTCACACAAATAACAAGGAATATCTCCGAAGTGGTTCATCCCCCCCCCCAAAATGCATTTTGACATGCATCGTGTGTTTTAACTACATCTACATTTTTAGTATAGTAAGATTTGGTCTATTTTTTGCGGTTTACCAATTATGCGAAAGTCATCCATGAATGATTCATCTCACTTGGCATAAAAGTATCTCAAACATATAGTATCGTTTTTCCATGTAAAAGGTAGTTTAGGATCAAGGAATTTTCTTCAAAATCTTCGTGTCTCATCCTTAAAATATATTATACCTAAATACACAATTTTGGTTTTTATCCGACTTTTTGTTTTGGAGTTACACTGTTCACAGACACACACATACACACGGGCCTTTCTCTAAAAATGCTTTTCTTGGATTCAGGGGGCCTCAAAACGTATATCCCCGGGGAAATCTCAACGTTGAATTTTTTAATGAAATGCAGTACTTCCTCTACTTACTATATGTAGCAGAGAAGGCAAAAATGAAGGTTTGTATGTTTGTTCGATCAACTCGGTGCGTATATTTGCGTTTTCGTGGAGAAGGTTTGTATGCTATCCAATTTACGACTATATAACACGTTGAAAGCTATTTCGATACTAATTTTAATTCCAGTAAAAAATATGGAGAATTTTCTACAAGTAGATATTAAACCTTTTTTTATATTTGTCAATATATTATTGCATTACGTTTAGCGTAAGGACAAAGACCGCGTTCTTAGCGCAATGGTAGTGAGTGTGTTTCTGGCATGCAGGAACCGGGTTCAATCCCCAGTACCGGTGTGGTGATCTTTTTTTTCCGCTGGCATGGGGAGCACTCAGCCTTTTTGGTTCCCTGAGGCAGCAATGGAGGAGATACTTGATTAAGAAGTAGCGGCCCCACATAACAATCTGGGAAGGACCGGGGCTCTGATAACGTCCCATCCCCCAGTACTGCACCCCGCTAATGATATCCGTAATGGGGGACGTAGGCCTTGGCTTGGTAAGGGCTGTTGCACCGGAGTTCACCTAAGTTTTCTTTAGGACAAATCGTTTAACTCAATAAATGCTACTAATTTGAAGCAACATTTTCATAGACACTAAGAATTTGGAGATAAATGTAAAGAAAGTTAAAACGTGACTTTTCTACAAGGCCAGGTGTATCTATCCCACACCATCTTTCCTTGTCATCACAAGAGTAGTTCATTGGTCAGCAGTTATGCCTCACCCTTACGAGACCTCCGTAAGTCGATAAGAAACTGAGAGATGTTTCCAAACGATACATTTTGTTAAGTTCGATTTCTGTATAAGAGTTAGTAGAGAAAGCCATTCGAGTGTAACATATAATTTGAGCTCAGCGATATTTGTTGAAGTTTAATAAACTCGTGTGGGTGGGTTAGTTTTTGTACGGACGGCTTCAGACCCTTGTCACCGTTTGTGTAATACCTTTCTCTGCTGGTATAATAAAGTGATCGGCTAGGGGGGGGGGGGGGGGGTGAAACTGTTGCAGGAAGACCACATCTGTGGCGACGATCCCCTCCTCTCGCTCTCCCGCAGCGGTCATAACCGTATTACCGCAAACAACGCCTGTTTAATAGAAATGATTTTCCACACGTATCAGCGATGCTAAATAGGAAACGCGCGCGCGCGCGCACAGAGGAAGGAAGCAAGACGAGCGCTGACCAACTGATGCCGCGCCACAAAACTTAATTTGGGGCACGTAATCAACGCATGGCTCCTGCTGCCTCTCGTTACAATAAAATTGAGGGGGTAAGCGGGGGCGGACTGTTCCCAGTAACCATGGCACCGTGGCCTTTGAATCCAGTCGTGAACTAAACGGATCATAGCCAAACAATAATACCTTAGTACGTGCCCAGTAAATGTCCTTACCACACGATACTGTTTTTTATCCATCTCAAGCGTGGGAAATTGAAATTCCTTCACTCATATGCTTTGCATTTTGATCGTTAATATTAATGCAAGGTACATACAGTAGAATCCCGAAATAACGCGTGATGCGCGGATCCCAGCTTCTCGAGGATGTTGTCAGCTTTGAAACAGTGTTTGTTCTCCACGATGAAGTGGAGCTCAAATCCACAATACCTCTGCTCGTTTTTGTACCTGGCTTCACACGAGCGATGAGATTCCTAACTCAGGGTATGCGTGAGTGTTTATGGCTTATGGACAACACGGACTCCTTGTATATAGTGTTTAATGAATTCTTAAAGTCAGAAGTTGCCCACTGATGTAATACAATTGAAACTGACTCTAATTGTAGAACTGGTAGGTAACTATATGTATATAAGCGTGCCATTCTCCGCCTTACGGGCAGATAACTGTAACGGCCGTTACAGAAGAACCCAAGAACACGCAACTATGACAAAGTAGCTGAGAGCGCAGAAAATTGCCTCAAGATGGATTCCATATGATTTAAACAAAAGTCACCACGATGACGTTCTCCAGGCTCCCTTCGCAACATCCAGAGATTATGCAGTGCAAATGGCATCCAATGGATTCCACATCCCTGGGAACGCGTGTTGTATGTATACTGTGTATCCAAATCAAACATAGTAGCCACTATTAAAAATAAATACATATATTGTATTCCTCTACCTCTATTTAATATTCCTGTTTACATTTTGTTTCAATTAAGCATTTATATCATACGTTTTCCTCGCTTGCACGCATGGATATGAATTGTGTGTGTGTGTGTGTGTGTGTGTGTGTGTGTGTGTGTGTGTGTGTTGGTCTCCTGCTCCGGCTGCTCTGGCATGTGACTTAACATCAGGGTACGCGTGGATTTTACGAATAAAACCAGAACTTCGTTGAAACACTTTTATTCTCACCAAAATAAGAAAGCGTGAGATTTGCCGATCGTTATTAAATTAGTTGAGTCGTTACCGTGTCTCTACTAAGACAGAAAATTGTTAATATTAACCATAATGTGTCCTCACACTTGAGGATCCGGAATTCAAGTCCCGTGACTGAAGATGTGGGCGACGAGTGTAGTGACCCGCCGGGTTCTGGAGGGCAACTCTCAACGACCCTTTCTCTCCGAGTTCTCGCAGGCAAGTGCCTGTGCGTTAAGACGCTCTCTGTACCTTTCACTACCTAATTAGCGACAGGGTTTCGAAGAAACGACCATCCCTTGTTTTCCGGCTCACACCGGCGCTGATCGATTTCCAGGAAACTGGTCTTACCAGGTCTCGTTGGATTACCTGAAGCTTGCTCCTAATGACTTGTCTGTACCTTTTCGTGCCTTTTGACAATTTTAGTCACAATTAATATTCCCAGATCTCGTACATTTATACACGTAACAATTTTAATATTTTCTGATTATCTAATTCCGCCATGTGATGCAGTATTATATCCATAATTATGGCGTTCACAATTTCGGCTTCAGTGTGCGTGTTTCTAAATATGTATCACTGGATTGCTTTCATAAAAAGCAAAGACATCAACTCCCCTCTTTTCCCCGTTATTGTGATGAAGCCACCACGCTGTGTGATAGGTAAGGTGAAGAACACGCCTCAAAAGACCCCAGGAAATGATGAAATCCGCCGAAGATTGCCCTTGGCATTGTTTGTACATGGGATGTTAGGGTTATGAGTGGCCAGATTTCGCATGATGGTAGATTCAAATATAACAAATAAAAGAGTCCCATAACAAATTCATTTATCGTAAAAGACAGGCCAGATAGTTAAACATCATTGGATACATCGTCTACACAGCCTGGTGAAAGACGAATGTTTTATTTACTAATACGGCTACTGCTATCAAGCATGCGTTCACACCTACGACGAGTGAAACTAGAAACTAGGACAGTCCTAGAAAACTATCTTTGTGTTTGTTATTATATACTGCAAGTAACAAGGGGAGGGGTGGTATTCTTTCAAGCCTTCCGAGCAGTTTTGAGTTTTGAGCAGTGTCAACATTCCTGACCTTCCGCTTTGCGTAGTTACCTAAACTACATCGACAAATTTATTGCAGCAGACACTCTGGAATCCAATTATTTAATATCATTAATATCTGCAGCTGTTCCCAAGATCTGTATAGGTTAAGAATGACATTTGAAGAGAGTTACTGAAGAAATTATACAGGCTGTTAGGGTTACAAGTGCACATGCCCCGATAATTGGTAGGTACTGAAGTCTAGTTTTCTTCTCTTCTTCTAACAGTTTTGCTACACACCAATCTCAAGGTTTACTGCTTGGTGTATTTTGCATGGTCATATCTGCACCACGAAATGAACATCCCCTGCCATATGTACTATCCGTTTTACTTCACGTCTCAATGTGTGACCTACTGGACTGTGTAACCCCAGTTCACTGTACTAGCAGATAGCGTTGGACCTCAACTCCGGTACACCATTTGTTATCATCAGACCAACCTATCTTCTGTGGTACGTTACTTAGAAATACCGAACAACTTGGAAACACATTACTCTTAATAAGTAAAGTTATAAGTTCGAAACTGAAGCAAATATATATGACTTACACCCCTAATACCTTTTATGTTTTCCCTCTGGTGGACTATTTCTAGCTTTTAGTTATGTAATATAATGTTTTATTACTAACGTTATGTTCACAGAAACACAGAAAAGATACAGTTTTGCGAAATTTACAGTTTTCCCGTAATATGCGCCCTAGTTTTGCCAACGGAACGAAAAATTGGAATTATTCAACTACAATAAATATATCGGCTATTGTGATCTCATTCATTAGCAGGTAGCACAAGCTTCGAGTAACTCTTTGTATTATTTGACACAGTTTCACCGGACCGTATTAAAAATATGCTCTTTTATCTAGCTCACTGGCTGTTTCTGCACGGACCATGCATTAAATTAATTTAATGGGAAAATTGAAAATACGGAAACGGTAGCACATAGGCTTTTCCTGCATTTAATTTGCTTCCATTTGTTTAACATCGGCACGACACGGTTAATGGATTTTCAAGCATAAAGCATTTTCCACGGAAGGTAGACCACTACACTACATTCCACACACTACTTCTGATGTGTTACACTCACGTGACTTTCTCTACTTCTGTACTAACCATTTTTAAAAACTCTTACTTCTGTATCTTCGTGTTAGTTTAGATACACACTTGCAGAAATAATATTATTACTTATTTTCTTGTAGGTATCTCCGAAACGATTTTCTCTACAAAACATTATTTGGATCTCGTAAATTGTGTGTTTTGGGAAGATCAACATTTTTGTATAGTAAGACTTTGTTAATCTCTAACGGTTTACCAGTTATGCAAAAGTAGAAATGAAAAGACAAAAATATCTGGAAATTAATGAGTGGTAGTGTATTTTGAATTTTCTGCCTATAGCCACGTACTCTGAGTGACGTTGATACAAAAATTTAGATCTTGATAAAACACACAATTCATGTTAAATCATCTTTTCTGTGTAGTGGACCATTTCGGCAATATTCCTTGTTATTTATCAGAATTTTTCAGTACTTATGGACTGTTCTCAAATGGGAAGTCGTTATTCTATTTCTTGTTTATTCCTTGGTCACGCATAAGATAAATTATAGAAATCTTTATCTCGATTAATATGAAATAGATATAACAATAAGAGTTTGTGAGAATAGTAAGTACAAGAGTAGAGAAAATCATGTGAGTGCAACACAACAGATTATTCTAAATAACAGAGAGCAACGCTGTATAAATAAATGTATATTGTGTAGGTACAACAAATTCCATATGTCATACATACCAGTAAACACCGGCGTGTATTAATGTTGCAGTGACACTGCTCTTTAAATATTCAAAATTATATTTTCTTTCAACTAAATGGCAAGTAAGAACATTTGCTACTTTTCTGCTCGTTGCTCAGCCATTATATTCATCGACTGAAGGACCTATTCAAGCGAGTTGGAAAAGACGCAGTTTAAGAGATTACTTGAATCATTACTTAACTGAGAGATGTGTATAAAACAGACTTGAAGAGAAAGAGAAACTCCTGAATAGCACTGAAGTAAGCTCTTCTGTTTAAATTCTACTTAAGGCAAACACTTCAACATAAAATTAGGTGATGCTTCTTACAGTGTCAGTAATCCAATTAAAATGTCAAGCAGATATAAAGAATACAACAAACCCTTCTGAGGTTGACTCATGTGAAGCTATTCCCCATATCTCAACTTTGGACACGTTAATAAAAATCTCACGTGTTACACTCAAATGACTTTCTCTACTCTTGTACTACTCTACTCTCCGGAACTCAGCCACAAGAGGCAAGCCAAAAGGCACCACCCCATGATTCCCTTCAGACCTGCATTAAAGAAAGTCAGGTGGACTTTCAATGTTGTTAACATATTTAATTAAAACGTTTTTTAAATATTTCACCTATTGTGAATAATAGAAAATAAAGCTAATATTTTTCCCTTTGTCATATTCGTTTTTGCAACCCGAAATTAGTAATATTTGACCCATAAAGTGCAGGAAACATTCAAAAAAAATTTTTTTGGCCAGTATTATTTCTAAACCAGCTCTTTTGGGACTTCACCCATTATTTACTTATACGCAGGGTAGTTTTAGGTGTAATAATTATAATAAGAATTATAATAAATTAATTATTAGAGTAGTAATATTAATAATATTCACTGTTTATAATATAAACTAAACTATATTGTTCAGATTAAAGAGAATGAGGTATATTACTTAGGAGTGTTGTGATATAGCCTATTACATCTTAACGTGAACCTTTGTAGCTATGAAAGAGAAAAGAATTGGAATTTAGAATTTGTCAACTGTTTTTATTTTATTTTTTACTCATAAAAGTTATACTTGTTACATTTTTACGTGCATATGCAGAACCACAGGAGTCGTGTTCCCTTTTTATCTTGAATATTAGTCGTTCTGAAGCCATAGCTAATCTCTAAGGAAATCGGAGCAGTTATACTTAAAATGTAGCTTAAGAGGGTAGCACCATGGATGATGGAAGGTCGTAGAAATGCATTTGGGTGCGAATGGAAATAAAATGGAGGGGAGGACAGAAGCCAAAACGAATCATATAAACTGCATAATAAAGCGGGGATGTAAATGTTCCAACATTTCCTGCATCCCCTTCCCGCTTGCTTCCCTAGGTCGTCATAAAAGTTGCGCTTGACGACGACAACGTGACGTCATCAAACAAAAGCACGAGGAGAATACGGGAAAATTGAGAAGCTTAAGAGAGAAAAGCCACACTTGTTCTGGGGGCGCTTGTTTGACATGTAGGGAATATCAAAAGTATTTTCATCCACGTGGCTTACGTACTCGAGATTTATAAACAGTGGTTCAAACAGGTTTAAACTGTCCCTGCCACTACTCACACAAGCTACCTCCTGTTTTCAAAAAAAAACATTGTATTGCACTCACACAAGTTTCTCTACTGCTCCACAAACTATTCTTGAACGTTTGTAGAAATTATCTTATTATTAATTTTCTTGTAGGTGCACAAGCAATATGGGTATATATTAAACCTTAAGTGATTTAAGAAAGGACATTTTCCTTGCATCACCAAGAGCTAAAAAATGAATAAGGACCTCGCATTTGAGAACGTCTAAAAATATAACAGAATTCTGATAAATAATAATAATTAACTTCACAATAAAATTGACCTAATTTAACATAAATTGTGTATTATTTGTATAGGAAGTTTTAGTCTATCTCTTACGGTTTACCAGTTATACACAAGTCATCAAGAGTACATAGAACTACATGGGCTATAGCCAGAAAACTTACAAAATATACATTTCATTTGCGATACAAATATCTTCATCATATGGTATTTTAATCAAAATGGTTAGATAATTTTGAAAAAATAAAATTTTGCAAAACACTTCCTGTGTAAGGGGTAGTTTAGGGTAGAGCAATTTTCTTGAAAATCTTGGTGTTACAACCTTGAAAGATATTAAGCTTAAATAAGAAATTTTCTTTTTAAATAATCCACTCTTCGTTTTTGAGTTATGCTTTTCACACACCTTTTTCTAAAATGTTTTTAGGAAATACGAGGGCTCTAAACATGTATTTCCGATGCAATCTCGACATGATTTGGCGCACCTTGCCATTTTTTGGGGGTGTCGAAAAAAAAATTGAGTTAGGCAGGTCAAGTGGTAGCTGAAGTGGAGTAGACTCCAGGACCAGTATTAGATTTTCGATATCTCTTATTTTTATAGGACTTATGAGGCAAAACGTGCGCACACCAAAAAAAATAAATTTCAAAATTTTTTGAATCGAATCCTTTCTTTACACTCTGTAGGTGACGAAATAGTTTGAATTTCTGTCCTAACCTCACTGACGTTGTACTCAGAGCTGTCTAAAGCTGGCTGTCGTAGAGTTTGACACGTCATTAAATACAAAAGAAATAGGAATTTCGAGAAACGAAGACCGCATTCGTGATCCTGGGGTTCGAATCTATAAGTGTGCCAAATTTCATGGAAATCGGTGACGGTCATTTGTCGACTTGCCCGGCTGAAGCCCTGTTTTTGCAGTTTTCTGAAAACTAAAACTCTTAATATCTCCGGTTCTATTCGATATTTCCTAGATTACAAAGCGCCAAAAAATTCACCAAAAAATTAGCTTTCTTGGACCACTTTGCCGGAGACTCTGACTTTATCCGTTCAGACATGATTGACATTTAAAGTTTGGACAAGGGGTCGAAAATTGAAGGGGCGTGCGCACTTTGCCATTTTTTGGGGGTGTCGAAAAAAAATTGAGTTAGGCAGGTCAAGTGGTAGCTGACATCGACAAATCATAGATTTTTAGTTTGAATGGACACTTCCTTTATTACACGTATTAGTGAAGGTAAATATAGAAATTTCACTACAAATACACGTTTCATCAAAGAAGCACCTGTACAAAATGGAGCACGTGCCGGTATAAAAACCTTCATGAAGTACAGCAGGCCAGTGTTTAGGATGGAATCACTCATGCACAGCTTAATGATCTTAAGATCTCTTGTTTTTCCTCCACGTCTGAAGGCGAGTTGCATCATTTAATAGACGATATGCCTCTGGTAGTCTTGCACTACCTTATTTCAGTTGATGGTGCATAATTTCTTGAATAATACATTTATGGTCAAGGGAGATTCATTATATGGCCTACTGGATTTCCTGATATGAATCCAATGCATTTCTTGATCTCGGAACATTTGAAATTTCCGGATAATGTGACTCCTGTACAGGATATTGATACTCAGAGAATATGTCCACATTGAATTTGACAAAATAGGAAACACTCCAGAAATTTGACATAGTATGACCGCAGACTCAGGAAGAAACTTCGAGCAATTTGTATAAATTTAAATTTTGTCTTGTAACTCAGGAATATATTATTTTCAGACCCATGTTTACATGAACCTTTCTTAGTGCTGTGATGTTGGAAGGGCTTGCGTAAAGTGTTTAACGGCAATGCAATTATTACCCTATTTAAGATACGCAGCAAAGCAATTATTATGTTCTACAGACTTGGTGCATATGCAGCAAGTAGATTTTTACACATTTTATTCGTTTTGTTTCAAGTGAATTTATCCATTTCTGATCGGTTAGGGTGCAATTAAAGTTACCTTTTAATTTCTCTCCTACGTAAAGTAAGCAGAGGAAGTATTGTATTCCACCCAAAAATTCGATGTCGAGATTTCACAGGAAATATGTTTTGAGACCCCCTGCATCAAAAAGCATTTTTAGGAAAAGATCCGTGTGTGTGTGTCTATCTGTCTGCGTGTCTGTCTGTCAGTCTGTGGGCAGCATAACTAAAAAACTAAGTCTGTTAAACATCAAAGTTGATATTTAAGTTTAACATATTTTAAGGATGCGACACAAAGGTTTTGCAGAGAATTTTTCCACCCTAAACTACCCTTTCCATTTACCATTTTTCGAAAATTTTGATTTTGTCGAAAATGGCTCTAATGATTTTGATTAAAATGCCAGATGTTTCAGGTATTTTTATGACAAATGAAATGTACATTTTGAATTTTCTGGCTATAGTTCATGCAGTCATGTTTACTCCTGATGACTATTGCATAACTGGTAAACTGTTAGAGATAGACCAAATCTTATTATACAAAAACAAAATGTAGATCTTCCTAAAATACACAGTTTATGTCCCAATAAATGTTTTCTAGAGTGCCATTTCGGAGATATTCATTGTTATTTGTGTAAGTTTTGGGAAACAAATCTTCGTCAAATGTGAGATCCTAATTCATCTTTTATACCTTAGCCGTGCAAAGAGAGCGGAATCTCAAAGCTTTAAAAGATTTGAGTATCGCTCAAAGTCTACTGTATTCACATATTCCCCTTGTACCTACAAGGAAATAATAAGATAATTTCTGCAAATGTTTATCTGAACGAACACAAGGAACTAATAGAAATAAGAGTTTCTAAGAATGCTTAGTACAAGAGTAGAGAAATTCGTGTGAGTGTAACACATCATTTTTTTTTTTAAGTTTGGGTCATATTTGCGACTTACTACAATATATAATACCAAAGATTGATGTCGGAAGCTATAAAATAATTTTGTGGAATGTAATGAATATCACATCAATTATTTATTATTTATTTATTTATTTATTTATTTATTTATTTATTTATTTATTTATTTATTTATTTATTTATTTATTTATTTATTTATTTATTTATTTATTTATTTATTTATTTATTTATTTATTTATTTGTTTGTTTGTTTGTTTGTTTGTTTGTTTGTTTGTTTGTTTGTTTGTTTGTTTGTTTGTTTGTTTGTTTGTTTGTTTGTTTGTTTGTTTGTTTGTTTGTTTGTTTGTTTGTTTGTTTGTTTGTTTGTTTGTTTGTTTGTTTGTTTGTTTGTTTGTTTGTTTGTTTGTTTGTTTGTTTGTTTGTTTGTTTGTTTGTTTGTTTGTTTGTTTGTTTGTTTGTTTGTTTGTTTGTTTGTTTGTTTGTTTGTTTGTTTGTTTGTTTGTTTGTTTGTTTGTTTGTTTGTTTGTTTGTTTGTTTGTTTGTTTGTTTGTTTGTTTGTTTGTTTGTTTGTTTGTTTGTTTGTTTGTTTGTTTGTTTGTTTGTTTGTTTGTTTGTTTGTTTGTTTGTTTGTTTGTTTGTTTGTTTGTTTGTTTGTTTGTTTGTTTGTTTGTTTGTTTGTTTGTTTGTTTGTTTGTTTGTTTGTTTGTTTGTTTGTTTGTTTGTTTGTTTGTTTGTTTGTTTGTTTGTTTGTTTGTTTGTTTGTTTGTTTGTTTGTTTGTTTGTTTGTTTGTTTGTTTGTTTGTTTGTTTGTTTGTTTGTTTGTTTGTTTGTTTGTTTGTTTGTTTGTTTGTTTGTTTGTTTGTTTGTTTGTTTGTTTGTTTGTTTGTTTGTTTGTTTGTTTGTTTGTTTGTTTGTTTGTTTGTTTGTTTGTTTGTTTGTTTGTTTGTTTGTTTGTTTGTTTGTTTGTTTGTTTGTTTGTTTGTTTGTTTGTTTGTTTGTTTGTTTGTTTGTTTGTTTGTTTGTTTGTTTGTTTGTTTGTTTGTTTGTTTGTTTGTTTGTTTGTTTGTTTGTTTGTTTGTTTGTTTGTTTGTTTGTTTGTTTGTTTGTTTGTTTGTTTGTTTGTTTGTTTGTTTGTTTGTTTGTTTGTTTGTTTGTTTGTTTGTTTGTTTGTTTGTTTGTTTGTTTGTTTGTTTGTTTGTTTGTTTGTTTGTTTGTTTGTTTGTTTGTTTGTTTGTTTGTTTGTTTGTTTGTTTGTTTGTTTGTTTGTTTGTTTGTTTGTTTGTTTGTTTGTTTGTTTGTTTGTTTGTTTGTTTGTTTGTTTGTTTGTTTGTTTGTTTGTTTGTTTGTTTGTTTGTTTGTTTGTTTGTTTGTTTGTTTGTTTGTTTGTTTGTTTGTTTGTTTGTTTGTTTGTTTGTTTGTTTGTTTGTTTGTTTGTTTGTTTGTTTGTTTGTTTGTTTGTTTGTTTGTTTGTTTGTTTGTTTGTTTGTTTGTTTGTTTGTTTGTTTGTTTGTTTGTTTGTTTGTTTGTTTGTTTGTTTGTTTGTTTGTTTGTTTGTTTGTTTGTTTGTTTGTTTGTTTGTTTGTTTGTTTGTTTGTTTGTTTGTTTGTTTGTTTGTTTGTTTGTTTGTTTGTTTGTTTGTTTGTTTGTTTGTTTGTTTGTTTGTTTGTTTGTTTGTTTGTTTGTTTGTTTGTTTGTTTGTTTGTTTGTTTGTTTGTTTGTTTGTTTGTTTGTTTGTTTGTTTGTTTGTTTGTTTGTTTGTTTGTTTGTTTGTTTGTTTGTTTGTTTGTTTGTTTGTTTGTTTGTTTGTTTGTTTGTTTGTTTGTTTGTTTGTTTGTTTGTTTGTTTGTTTGTTTGTTTGTTTGTTTGTTTGTTTGTTTGTTTGTTTGTTTGTTTGTTTGTTTGTTTGTTTGTTTGTTTGTTTGTTTGTTTGTTTGTTTGTTTGTTTGTTTGTTTGTTTGTTTGTTTGTTTGTTTGTTTGTTTGTTTGTTTGTTTGTTTGTTTGTTTGTTTGTTTGTTTGTTTGTTTGTTTGTTTGTTTGTTTGTTTGTTTGTTTGTTTGTTTGTTTGTTTGTTTGTTTGTTTGTTTGTTTGTTTGTTTGTTTGTTTGTTTGTTTGTTTGTTTGTTTGTTTGTTTGTTTGTTTGTTTGTTTGTTTGTTTGTTTGTTTGTTTGTTTGTTTGTTTGTTTGTTTGTTTGTTTGTTTGTTTGTTTGTTTGTTTGTTTGTTTGTTTGTTTGTTTGTTTGTTTGTTTGTTTGTTTGTTTGTTTGTTTGTTTGTTTGTTTGTTTGTTTGTTTGTTTGTTTGTTTGTTTGTTTGTTTGTTTGTTTGTTTGTTTGTTTGTTTGTTTGTTTGTTTGTTTGTTTGTTTGTTTGTTTGTTTATTTATTTATTTATTTATTTATTTACTTATTTACTTATTTATTTATTTATTTATTTATTTATTTATTGCCTTATGCCATTCCATAATTTGATCTGATTTGTTATTGTTTGGCTTGTATTCCTTTCTGATGTGTATACCTTTGAACAAAATATCGCATGTTAAACATTTATTAAAAAAAGGATGAAATTTTGACTACGTTTTCAGAATAGAAAACCATAAGTCATTGTACAGCTTCAAATTTTTAGCATCAACTTTCAACCCTCCTTAAATAAGCATATCCTAAAGTTTTAACCGAATGTAGTCAAATAAGGAAACCGTTACGAGAACCTCTTGAATAAGATAGTCAAAAGCAGCGCAAGGAGCAGAACGCTAGCAAAAAAATATAAGATGGTGACTCCCTTTACAAGTTGTCCATGTGGGGAGATGATGCTGATTAGGGAAATATATCACATAAGGGAAAGAGATCCCTTGAGACATGAATCATACGACCGCGGGGTTGATGGAGATTAAAACCTCGTTCACAAAGTATAATAATGGTGAATATACTATCAGCATCTTAATCTTTGCTCATTTTCAAGGTCAATAGTATTAGGAAAAATTTCTTAATAAGAAATAAGGGTGAGGGTGTTCTTGCAGAGGGTCAAGGAACCTGACAAGCCACCAACATCTGAACATTAAAAAGGATCCGAATTGTTCTCTCACGTGACTACTCAACCTTGTATACACTACTCTTAAAAGTTATTATTCCTATGTTTACTTTATACTACTTCAGACAAACGAAACAGTTAAAACATTTAAAGCTAAAGTGTAACAAAACTAAAACACAAGACTTGTAGCAAACACAATCTGGGCAACAAACCACAGAGCCCTGGCTATAGACAGCGGAGATTGAGGAAGTCCAAGTTGTGTGTAAAATACTATACTTCCTCTACTTACTATAAATATTGTGGCGTACAACAAAGGACGGACGGGGCTATTTCACACCATATGCCGGGCCGGCGAGCGGGTACAGACGTTAAAGGCCAGGATGTCTCGTGCGACTGCGTGTGTATGTGACTGTAAACAACGAGGCGGCATAAACAAAAGTAATCGAGAATCTTCGCGGGGCTTGTAGCTGAGTTATTGTAGTGCGTGTCGAAAAGTCGTGTGACGTCATCGCCAGTATAAAAGGACATGAAACAGCAGCAGAGAGAGTAAATGAGTTTGAGAGTAAAGATACGAAAATAAGTCGGCCGGTGTGTCAGCCTGTGCAAGTGTGTGTCGTCCAGAAAGATACGTTGGTCGTCGTGAGTGATTGTAACGTCTTGGTTAAGTGTATAAGAGACAGAGAAAGCGATGAAATACTCTAAAGGTTATGACAAGAACAGTTGGGAGTTATAGTAGGAAAGGCTGTGGACTGTGTTAACAAACAGAAGAAAATTATATTTGTAGTAAAATTTTAGAGGACAATAAAGTGACAGAAAAGTAGCCGGACGGAATTTGTTCTTTTATCACAATATGTGCGTAGTAGAGAAAGTAAAACTGGAAACATTAAGACTTTACTTGAAAGAAAGAACGTCAAATATAGGAAGATTCAAAGTTCGCTATATTGATGACATGCTTTTGGCCAAACCCTTAATGCTGAAGAAGACAACGAAAGGCAATAAAATTAAAATTCAGTAAACGGGTTACTGGAGATTTCCATCAGCTCCCTTGATTATAAGGTTCTGTGGATTCCAGTAGTCCACAAGCAGCCCGGGGTGGTTTTGCTACATACGTATCATTCAAGCTTCTTCATAAGTGGGTACTTTATTTTAACTTAGTTATCCGCAAGTGTAAGACCAAGCCCTGGGGTTTGGGGATGTGCTCCACATTTAGTTTCCGGAAGGATACTTCCTGATGTAGCACTTCTGGAAAAGCAAACACGCCACCAGCAGTTCGGACAAGCCCGGGGGGCGTCTCTGCTCCAATCAATCAAGTGGAGCGAAAACCGGCTGATGAGTCGCGGGGTCCACGGCTCGACGCCCTGCTCTGTATTCAGACCCAGTTTCATCCCCCTTGATTGCACACACCAGACGCGCCACGAAAACCCAACTAGGATTTCAATATGGACATCCAAGAATTCTTCAATTTCCTGCAGCCCCGCATCAGGAGGAATGCCTGAAAAAGGGCGGATATATTACAGCAGGATCCAAATAACCATGAACTTGCAGATTACTCTTGCTCCATCGCGTTCTCCCTGCGTTTCCTTGGTTCTGAATTCTTGTGGTCGGCTGGCTGACCCAGTTACTGTGATGGGCGGCTTTCTGCATCACACCATCAATTACTCAAGCAGTTGACAACCACAATATCCACTTTGTTTTATTACGTGCCCGGAAATAATGCTTTAGGGCTTTCAATAAGAGCAAACCATTTTTAGAAGGTCTGTGACTGTCTGTATATGTGCGTGCCTCAGCTTGTGAGTGTGTGTCTGTGTGTATGTGTGGCTATGCGTGTGTGTGCGAGTGTGTCAGGGTCTGTATGTGTGTGTTTCTCCTTCTGTATGTGTGTAAATGTGTCTGTCTTCCTGTATATACGTGTCTGTGTGTGTCTGTCTTCCTGTATATGCGTGTATGTGTGTGTGTATTTATGTGTATGTGTGAACTGCAACACTCAAAGCCAAAAATTGGTTAAATATGTAAAAGAGTAATAAAGTTCAGCATCTTGCAGGGACGCGACATGAAGATTTTCAACAAATCCCCTTATCTCAAACTATTCTATAAATGGAAACATTTCCACTTCTTGTTACTTTCTCAAAACGGCCCTGAAAATATTCACGTTCCATATTTGAAGACATAATTCTTAAATTTTCTTGGAATAATCTCTGAAGTTCTCTTTATTTTAGATGACGTTTGCAGATCTGGCAAACCATAAGCATTGTTGGAAAAAGGTGTGTGTGTGTGTGTGTGTGTGTGTGTGTGTGTGTGTGTGTGTGTGTGTGTGTGTATGTGTGTGTATGTGCGCGTGTTTATTTATATTTAAAATCTTGGTATCGCATCCTTGCAAGATATTGAAGATTCAAAAATGGCTGTAGCGATATTGATTAAAATACTAAATGCTTAGGATATTTTCATGAGAAAGATAATTTAGATCTTAAGTCTTCTAAGCATACCCAGTGAAGTCTGCTTCATTATAAACAACGTTCGTGTAACTTCTGAACAAAAAGACATCAAGAAAATGTTATGCAAAAACGTTAAAGCATACAATTTTTGTCGAACTTTTTACTGGAGAATGGAACACTGAGTTATTTTTTCTCTAAAGCAGTAATAAAGATGTTTTCCGTACGTCTGGGCTGGATTATAATAATGTACAAATAAGCTAATGACAGATCAAGTTGAACCTAGAGCAGTAAATGCCGAGTAAAAAAAACTCCAACGTAATGTCCCAAGGGTAGAGTTTAATTGGTTACATTGTACAGAGCCTCAGTTCCTTGCTGTGTGTGTTCCAAAATATTAATATAGACTTTGAATATAACTGGAGCAGTATGTGCATAATGTCTGAGAAGTATATTTTAGTTTAGGTGAATTACCCGGCGTTGCCTGTGGTTTGGCCATTTTATCGATACAAGTTTTAGACTTAGGCTTGATACTATAAAAGACCCAAGTAATTAATATATTGAATGTTTCAGAAGTCATTTCAATCAGTAAGGTGACAGACAATCGGATCTATCGTAAAACGTTGCAATTCTGTGTTAATCAAACAGAAAGCTGTGCGAGTTCTTTGTAGAAGATGGAGTAGGGAAAGAAGTACCTATGTTTCTGTTTCATAAAATAATCACGTGAATGTAATGTGTTACATTTCAATTTCGAACATATGGAATATTGTATGAATTATTTATAAAAGAGGGAGTAGAGAAAGAAATGTGATTGTATTTTGTAAAAGAAAAGTGAGTAGAGAAATCTGTGTGGATGTAAGGATATGTGAATTTAATACTTAAAAGAAACTTGGGGAAAATCGCGTGAATGTCGTATATGGTATCTGTATTTCAGTCATAAATGATTGTATATTAAAATAAAAGCGATTAGAGAAAACCATGTGAATGTTACCTTATACAGGAATATGGATAGCATACAAGCCTTCTCCATGATAGACACACATACCTACGTGCCAAATTTCGAGGTGATCGGTCAAGCAGTTTAGGAACGTATGTTCGCAAAATGTAAAATTTGATTTTACCAAATCTATTCTCAAAAGCCAATACTTTTCTACGAAAAATCTATTGCAAATGTAATAGGCGCATCTGTCCGCCACAAACGCCATATTTTGAAAGTAATCGGAAGTGGCAATTCCCATACAAAATTATCAGTTCCGATTTTTCCGATTTTTCGGCTGTTTCTTGGGATATTCTCTAATGTTCTGTTTTGTTAAACCATTCCAGCATTGAGGCGAACAAGATATTCAAATCCGTGGAGCCATTTTCAGTTTTTGTGGGATTAACGCACGGCAATCCATTTTTATATATACACTTCCAGCCCGCTTAATTTTCTGTCACTTTAATGCCTTCTAAAATTGCATCACAAATACACTTTTCTTCTTGACATTAACGTAGTCTACAGTCTTTCGTGTTATCACAACTCATAACCTTGTTCCGTCCTTTCAGTCTCTTTGTTCACTTTCTGTGTCGCTTATACTCTCACTAAACGCCCGTATCTTTCACGACGACACACACACTCACAGCTGTCTTTCACTGATCCACTGACCGACTCACGTATCTAACCGTAAACTCACACATTATTCCTGGCCTCCTTATGTAGTGGGGATGACGTCACACGAACATCTCTCAATGTCCTCAATTGTGGCGTCGATAACGCGGCTGGATTTTTCTCCAGGCACCGGACAGAGCCCCATTTCTGTAGCCACTACCATTGTTAGTGAAGCACCCCGGCCCCGACAGTACTTTGTTTTACGCCGAGCCCGGGTCACAATATGTATATAACGAATATTAAACTCCAGAATAAAAGTGTTTTTCATGTTGTAATTTCAACCTCTTAAAATAGTTTATCCACCATATTCACCTTTTAAGAATGATCCCCACGATGCTTTACCCAGTTCTCCTGAAGTTTATCATACAATATGTTCACAAACAATTAAATTTGACATACAATTTATTTTTGTTTCGAACTGTTTTTGAGTTATTACTTGTTAAATCTGTGCGTAAAGTAAAGAACTAGCATTCTGAACGATTTTGAAAATTATTTTATTTTGATCTAAGGCATGAGACAAAGTTATAATATAGATTTGTCCCTTATAATCAGATAAATTACACAGAACTTCAAAAAAAAATCATTTTAAAAATCTGTGTTTTTTGAGGCATTTAGCATAGGATAATACAATACGGACTAACTCGGAAACCAGAGCGGATATTATATAAGAAATGAAATGTATATATTGAATAATCTGATAAAACCTTGTCATTCGTAAGGAAATGAATATTATCTTGTATAAATGGTAAGCGTTAAGCCATGGACTTGAACTTGCTAGCAAAAAAATGTCTGATGTGTTGCACTCACATGAGTTTCTCTACTCTTGTACTAACAATTCTTACAGACTGCTTTTCCTATATTTTCTTCGCGTTACTTGAGATAAAAGTTTGCAGGAATAATCTGATTGCTTATTTCCTTATGGGTACAAGGGGAATATAGGAACACAGTAGGCTTTGGGCGATAGTCAAATAGCACATGAGATTCCGTTCTCTTTGGACGATTAACATAAAAAATGAACGATGTTGCATTTGACGAAAGTTTGTTTTGCAAAACTGACACACATAATAAGCAATCTCTTCGAAATACTTCACTTTACAAAAAGAATTTATTTGGACATAGATTGTGTGTTTTAGCGAGATCTACATTTTTGAAGGGTTCCGGTTTACCAGTCATCCAGAGCAAACAGGACTACATAGGCTATAGCCAGAAAATTCAAAATATACGTTTCTTTTGTCATAAAAATAGCTGAAACATGTCATTTTAATCAAAATCGTTAGCCATTTTTAAGAAAATCAAAAATTTCGAGAAATGTTCCATGTAAAGGGTAGTTTAGGGTGGGACTATTTTCTTCAAAATCTTCGTGTCGCATCCTTGAAAGACATTAAACTTAAATACCAACTTTGGTTTTTAACCGACTTTTCGTTTTTGAGTTATGCTGTCCAGAGACTAACAGACAGATATACGGACCTTTTTCTAGAAATGGATTTTTTGGATTTAGGGGCCTCAAAACAGATATTTCTGGTGAAATCTCCACATGTAATTTTTGGGTAGATTATAATACTTACTAAACGTAGTAGATGAAGTAAAAATGTGGATTTCTTTAAAATACACAATTTATTTCCTATTCATTCATTCATTCATTCATTCCCTATTCGTTCATTCATTCGTTTTCCTATTCATTCATTCACTTCCTATTCATCATTCACTTCCTATTCATTCATTCACTTCCTATTCATTCATTCACTTCCTATTCATTCATTTCCTATTCATTCATTCATTTCCTATCCATTCACTCATTTCCTATTCATTCATTTATGTATTCATGCATTCATTCATGCATTCATTCATTCATTCATTCATTCATTCATTCATTCATTTATTCACTCATTTTGTGGAGTTCACTATTTCCGAGATATGGCTTGTTAATACTTTCAAGTTTCAAGCTGCTGTGCTTTTGTTTAATTAGAGTTGTTTTTCTACAGAAGCCCTTGAGTGCGGTTGTCGCAACTTATTGGTATGAAATGTTGGTTACATTCAATTATGAATATAAGGCAACTAATATACCTATACTGACTATTTCCTTTGTATTTATGGGAAATATAACTATTTCATGAAGGATTTATGTCGATTAAAACTAAATAGATATGAAAAGACACTGTGCTAAGAGCACACAATTGTATACGCAGTAAAGAGGAATAGTGTAAGAAGAGGTAGGGATTTCTACCCAGCGATGTACCGCAAGGTTAGCAGCACACCCACACATCGGGAACCAATCAGATGTAGCAAGCACGTTCGTGACCGCTAAACGAGGAGATGGAGTCACCCCGTGGCCAGTTTACAAATCACCCCCATCCCCCCAAACCCACCCTTCTTGACGACGTTAACGAGGAGTCCCACCTCCTTCCTATGTGATCGAACTCTCAAAAATAATTTACAACGGTCCAAAACGTCCCATTCAAGGCATGCTTCATACTCCAAATTTGATTTCAGCTTTACCTGACAAATGTCCTAAACACTTTTGTCAATTCCTATTTAGTTTGAAGACAAAAGAAAATGAACAAGCTTGCTGTTTTGTGGTACGTAATCAGCTTTGAGGTCAAAAATCAAGTTAGTGCGGAACCTTAAAGACCCCAACATAGTTTCCAATTCACCAGTAAGTAGTTAATGTACTGCAACAATAGAGGTGGAGGTACCATCATCTTCCAAAGACAAATCTATTTGTGTGTCCGACAGCAGATATCACATGAACAGAGACCATGCCCACTTATGCCCGTAACAGTTTCTATATATTTTTTGGAAAAATCGAAACCCACAATTGAACGTACATTTTTAATCCGCTTAACTTAAGGGGAGTTAGGGGTGAGATTTGGTCCATTTGGCAAAAAAAGTTGATTTTTAGATTTTTATGTTGAAAAATTGTTCAATGTTTTCTCTATTAAATAGTGCAATGACATTTATGCCAGCGCCATTTTTAAAGGTCTGGCGGCCATTTTTAAATAGTGGTGCATAGTGATTAAACGGCTGGTGGTTAAGCATACGCACCCACCAAGACTGCATATCGACAGAACAGAAACTCTATCATGTAAGTTGTCCTCTATCTGCATCCACAAAATCACAAAATGTCCTGCAAGTTGTCTCCAGAAGTGCTAACTAAAATTCTACCTCCGGATCAGCGACTTGGTTCTGATCGGCTGCTAGAACGCTATGCCAAGGGTATGACACAGAACTCGAATGAATCGCTTCACAATGTTGCGTGGAGCTGTTTGTTCAAAATAGGTGTGTGTCTAGGAATAAACTTGAACTTGCAGTACTGAAAACTGTAATTGAGTTTAATATGGGGTGTGTGAAGTCAATTCAAGTGTTGAATAATCGTAGGAATGAAAACACTTTAGCTGGAACAGTATACATTTGTCAGAAGTGAAATGCTAGACGATGTATTCAGAGTAGAAAATGCAGTGCTAGGAAACAAACACACACAAGGAGAGCACATAAATTGCAGAAATTGTCAGCACAGGAGAGGGTAAGAGATCAGAAAGTGAAACCTATGCTGCTACACACCTCTGATGGTGTTAGAACGTTTTAAAAGTTTAATGCTGTTTTTCTCACTTTCTTTCTTCTCAGCATTTCCACGCATCTGAAAAACTCCTTGCGACAGAGTTCTTAAGGGATTCTTTTGAAAATTTCAGGATGTGTTCTTATTCATATAAGGCTCCAAAATTGTTCTGGGTTTTGATATAAGCCAAGTAATATTGAACATATTCACATTCAAATGCCGATGGAAAGTTAAAAAAACGTGAAATCTGTAAATAGACATATTAAAAAATGTCCAGATACTAAAGTACTGGTGTAAAATAAAAATCCAGAGCAATTATGACTTTCAGGTGCATGAAGCATCAGATCAACAAGTTTCAAGTCAAACATATAAAAATTGTTACGCAAGGAGCATTTTTAATCAGAGTATCTTTTTAATCAATTAAACGTTTTTAATTAAAAAACTATTTGACTTACATACTTCAAATTTTGTACAGTTGCATATCTAAACACTATGTTATTGTGGTTAAAATTTGGTTCTGCTAGCATACAAATTGCAGAATTTCCTAAACTCACACCTAACTCCCCTTAAAAGTATTTGTTACAGTTACTTCACTCTCATTTAATAACCTAGTTCAAATTTCCCTGACATTTAGATTAGTTCATTCCGTCACTTCAATAATGTAAATTAGTTCACTGCTCGCTCTCACTTCACTTTCTTTTGTGACGTATCGATGTAATGAAATTACGCCCAACTAGGCCTCTTCTTCCGGGCGTATCACTCTGGGAAGTCGAACATAAGACTGCAATAATATTACTGCACTAATTTTATTAGTCTATGCTAAATATGTTTAATAAGAATATAATAATTAATAACAGTGTAGAAACTATTACTACCGCGCAGGTGGAACGAAGCCACGTGTAGTATCAAAACAACCTTTGTCACTTGGCAAGAGAATGTGGGGTGAGTGAGGCAAGTTCAATCGCTACCTCTCCTCTCCTGCCCATGTCTGAGTTACAAATAAACCGTCTCAAAGTTCTGCCCCACAGAATAGATTGTAATCCACGTGGTAAAGAATATAGAGATTTGCTGTTTCTCTGCCAAATGGTGCGAGTTAATTGCTTGTGCTGACAATGTGATGCATGGTGCAGCTGTTCCACTGGGGACTAGTTTCCACTTTTTATCTCCTTCTGCAGGCAGCACCTTGGGGCAAGGTGGATTACACACATAGCACGTGTAATCCAGGGCGGGATTAACTCAACCACCTTGCATCCGGAACTAATGGCCTAATTACTTTAATTAAAACTACACACACTTGACAATTATTAGCACCGTCTTAATAACGGCAGAAGAAACTATTCCTAGCGCTAGAGAAAGGAGGCTAAGTACCTTACTGCGCACTGCAGTAGCACTTCCAGAGTTCCATGTTTCATCATGGGTAATTTGAGACCCTCGCACTCTACTCGTGAAAATGCTGAGCCAATTGCTCATAATACACAGGAACATTTTTAGATACTTTCACTTATCTTATGGATTACGAGCTATTCAGAAGTTATCAAGAGTAAATAGGACTTCATGGGCTATACCCAGAAAATTCAAAATATAAATTTCATTTGCCATAAAAATATCTTAAACACATGGGATTTCATTCAAAATCGTTAGAGCCATTTTCCAGGAACTAAAGAAATAGGTGTACCAAATTTCATTCCAATACCATATTCTTGATACATTAAATAATTTAGATTAATTTTATTTGATATAATCAAAATCCAACTCTAACAAAAACTGAACAAAAGGTCTATTTTAAATTATGTACATTTTTTATCTTTGTAACAAATTAAAGGATGTAATTTTTCATATAATAATGATTTCTCTTAAAATATTGTTTACAGCGAAGTGTAAAGTGCCGCAAAAAGTGGATTATTATATTTTTTTTTTAAATTATAACCAATATCAAAATTCCAAACGGACATTTTAGTATCCATATTCCGAACTATATTAGAAAAAAGTTTAAGAACTCTAGCTAGATTTTTGTGGGATAAGATAAATTTTGAATATGACGCAGTAACAAAAAATTGTTTCCGAGAAAAATGATTGAAAATTGAAATGGAAGGTGTGGGATGAACTTTTAAAAGGCAGAAGTAGAGGTGCACCATTTTAAAAATGGCATCCAAAAGTTGTGCTCCGCACTTTCTAGGGGATTAAAATTTCGCAAATATATTCCTAAAGGTATGGTGCATTTTTTGCAATAAAAGTTCAAAGGTAGATTTTTTTTTTTTTTTTTTTTTTTTTTTTTTTTTTTTTTTTTTGGCCAAACAGGCTAAAATATAACTTCAGGGCTCCCTTAACAGGATAATTTGTTCTTCAGATACTCTTATACGAAGTAAAAAGATTTTGAGCATAGGTACTCTTTAGCAGCAATTTTAAAAGCACTGAAATTGTCAACTATTTCCTATAGGATTATTGAAAGAGCATAAAACATTTTATGGTTTCCTAATATACACCTTTCTGGAAGCAACGACGTTTTGTACTGCCATGATAGATGTTACCTCTTTGTCCAGTGTTTATCCAATGAATTTCATTGTTTGTTACAAATTTGGATCGATTGCATATAAAGAATTTTAGGATCGAGAATATATACGGGTAAGATTAATATCTTCTGTCTTCTAAAAAGATCTTTGCATGAGCTTATGCTATGGGTGTTGGAAATAATTCTTATAATCTTTTGTATGAGGAATACTTGTTCTACTGTTTTAAGTGAACTCTACAGAACTCACATTTACCACTGCTCGGATAGCAGAGCTGTGTTTGCGTAAGATATATTTAATGTGAAATATCTAGATATTTGTTTACTTGAAGGCTCAGAAATGTGATGTCTATTTGTTCTAATAGATGTCGTTAATCCCATTTTCAATCGCAGTGTGTGAAGCTCTTTGAGTTATAAATTTAACCACTTTTGTTTTATCTAGGTTTACAGATAACTTGTTAGCTTTAAACCAGTAAGACATGCTGTTCAAAATTTAATTCAATTTAATTACATTAATTTAAGTTTTTACTAGTAGCCGGCATACTAGTGTCAGCAGTGCACAGTACGGTACCTGCCATATCATATATGTCGGTAATAGATCGGTTATATAGATGTCAAAATAATACAGGACCTAATATTGCGCCCTGTTCTGTGATTGAACCTTTAGGTACTCCACGTGTTACTGTTTTGCAATTTGATGTTCGTTTTTTTATGATTAATATGCTCTGTTTTCTTTCATTTAAATATGATATGAACCAACTTAAATATAAGTTTTTAAGTCCACGGAATTCCAGTTTTGCTAAAAGAATATCATGATTTACACAATCAAATGCCATTGCTTGGTCACAGAAAATACTACATACATGCATTTTAATGTTCACGGAAGTTAACACTTCATTTGTAAGTTTCAAAGTTTCATTATTTGTTGATATGCTCTTTCTGAACCCTGAATCATCGCGTGAATTGAAGGTTAAGTGGCGTTCGGGGAATAGGTTTTCAAAATTGGATATTTGTAATTATTTCTATTTATCATCTTTATTGACTTAGCAAAGGCATATGATTTTAGAAATGCGACTGTTTTAGATAAGTAATGGACAAACGGGGTTACCCCGGCGCATTATACAAATAATTAAAAGTATATATACAAATACAAAGATTATTATAAATCTAGCACATCCAAATCGGAAACAATTACAATAAATCAAGGAGTAACACAAAGATGCAACCTTTCACCTATTCTGCTTAATATATGTCCAGATGATCTCATAAAAATACGGAAAAAGAGGTGCATCCAGGATTACAAATGAATAGGAATACACATTTAAACAGAATGATATATGCAGACAATACTTTAATATTACATAATAGTGAAGAGAACTTACAGTGCTCTAATTATAAATTATATCCACTGGGCAGTGAATACAACTTAAAAATTTCCCCGCAAAAAAAACAAAAATAATGGTACCCAGGGAAATTACCCAGTTTGTAAGATATTTATTGGAAATAACAGCCTGGAGCAAGTCGGAAATATTGTTTGGTCTGTTATGTAGACTTCTATGTTGATATAAATATAGAAATAATATAAATACATTTCAACACATATGCAGGACCACGACAAGAACTCTATAGAATAAAAAGGAAAGGAACATAACTAGTTCTATAAGACCATGCGGTCCCTATGTGCATGTATGGCAGCGAATCATAGATACTGACAGAAAAGGGCAAGCGGAAATTCCAGACAGCGGAAATGAGAATTTTATGAAGACTTAAAAGATACACTAGACTGCACTTAATAAGAAACGAAATAATCAGAGAAGAACTGAGTTTATAATTTAAACGATAAAATCGAAGAAAATAAACACAAATGGAAAGAGCACATGAACTGCATGAGTGAAAAAAGGATGCCTCTTTTAATCAAGAGATACAAATAAATAGAGAAAAGAGACATCGGACGGCCCAGGAAATGAAGAGAATAAAGACAAATGCTAAGACGGAACAGGTGGAAACGTTTAATCCTTGAAGTGAAGAAGACGAAGAAGACGAAGAGGAAGAAGAAGAAGAAGAGGAAGAAGAAGAAGAAGAGCAAGAAGAAGAAGAGCAAGAAGAAGAAGAGGAAGAAGATGATGAAGAAGAAGCCTTTATAAATAGTCATGCATGCAGAGAAGCAATTAGGACGACTATGCTTAATACGGCTGTTTGGAAAAGACGAATGGAATTTTAGATAAATAAAGAAGGATTGAGTGGGTAGATTCCCTTACCTACCTCGGAGTGAAGCTCGACAAGGGCCTAACTTTTCGGGAACACATCAACGACCTATCAGCGCGGACCAGCGGGGCAATTGCCTCACTGTACCCCATGCTGCGGTCGGGGATGCCAATTCCCTTAAAGCTACGCCTCTTTCGGGCTCTCATCATCCCTATCCTCCTGTATGCCTGTGAAATCTGGGGCATGGCTGCAGACACCCATCTCCTGCGTCTACAACGCATACAGAATAGAGGTCTTCGGGTAATCTATTCTGTATGCCGTAGATTCCCTACGAGACTACTGCACGAAGCCTCGTCCCTCCCGTACGTGGAGGACGAAATTAGGCGCCGGGCAACCAAATTCTGCGACTAGTTTCCACAACATCGGAACGCCCTGGTTAGGTCTCTTGGGGACTACATCCCTAGAGAACGCACGCTTGTGCGACACCGGGTTCCCCGCATGGCTTGCGGGCACCCCCGGTAACACAGGAGCTACCCCATCAACAGCGCAAGCTGAGCTCCTTACAGTCCTCCAAGAGAAGATTGGAAGTCAAAAATTTCTCCAAATATCCATATTTGGACCACCCATCAGCAGTGCCCAACGGTAGTTGCACACTGAAACTAACACCCGACAAGGAGCATAAACCTATGCTACCTCCTAGCAACCACAATCCCCATTCTTCACCAGCCATCCTACAACATCCTAATCCCGTCATACAGTGGCTAAGCCCTAAAAGGGCAGGTACACGAATGACACACCTCGGGCTGTTCTCAGCCTGCCATCAGGTAGTCTAGTCTAGATAGATAAAACCAAGCCCTCTCAAGGTTTAAAACTGCACTGGGTGCAGAGGTTCCTCGAACCGTACATCGTGTCGACTCGGCTAAACTAGCTCTGCAGAGCGAAGAAGCGAGGAAGTGGTTTTTTCCTTTTTTTTTTTTTTTTTTTTTTTTTTTTTTTTTTTTTTTTTTTACTTTCTCTATTGGTAAGTATGGGAAGTATTGTATTCCACCGATGTATTCGATGTCGAGATTTCACCGGAAATATATGTTTTGAGACCCCCCGAATCCAAATAAAGCAGTTTTAGAAAAAGGTCAGTGTGTCTGTCTGGCAGTCTGTGTGTCTGTGGACAGTATAACTCAAAAACGAAAAGTCGGTTAAAAAACCAAAGTTGGCATTTAAGTTTAATGTCTGTCAAGGATGCGATACGAAGATTTTGAAGACAATAGCCCCACCCTAAACTACCCTTTACATGGAAAATTTTTCGAAAATTTTGATTTTCTTGAAAATGGCTCTAACGATTTTGATTAACATATGCTATATTTGAGATATTTTTATGACAAATGAAATGTATATTTTGAATTTTCTAACTATAGCCCCTGTAGTTGTATTTACTCTGGATGACTTTTGCATAACTGGTAAACTGTTAGAGATAGACCAAATCTTACTCTACAAAAAATGTAGATCTTGCTAAAATACACAATTTATGTCCAGATAAATTTTATTGTAGGGTGAACCATATCGAAGATATTCCTTGTTATGTGTGCGAGTTTCGGAAAACTTAAAACTTTCGTGAAATGGAACATCGTTGTTCACTTAGCGTGCAAAGTGAACGGGATCTCAAAGATTTAAAACATTTGACTATCGCTCAAAGCCTACTGTATTCTCATATTTCCCTTGCACCTACAAGGAAATAAGCAAAAAGATAATTTGCACAAATGTTTATCTCAACTAACACGAAGAAGATCGAGGATTAAGAGTTTGTAAGAATGGTTAGTGCAAGAGTAGAGAAAGTCATGTGAGTGCGACACATCAGATATTTAAAATTTTTTATTAACGTCCTCCAAACATATCATTTCGGACGGCGAATGAATGAAATGGGTGAAATGATGCTCCAATGAGCCCGAGGCCCACAGAGCTTTAAGTTACCCGACATCCGTGGTCTTCTCAGGATATGGGAAAACTTCGGAAGAAAAACCTTACCCGGATAACACCCTAAGCGAAATTCGAACTCGCGACCTCTTGAACGTGAGGCAGACGCGCTAACCACCACGCTACCGAGGCGCGTGTTGATGTAGATATCTGCAATACAACTAGCTAATAATGGAGCAACCTGTTCAAAGAACGCCGGAGGTCCGTTTAAATATAAGGTGAGTACTTACTTATTTTTTGAAAATCGTCACAGTAAAGCCAACTGCCTCATCTGCGGTACATAAGTGGGGTGTGGTACTGGTCAGCGCCTTGTCCCTTCCCATCTTAGCAACCAGGGATCGCTACTTCTCACTCATCTCCTCAATTGGCCAATCAGGGACCTAATGAGGCTGAGTGTACCCAGGAATAAGTGTCACATGTTCATATTTTGATAGCATAGAAAATTGATTGAGTATTGGAGTCTTAACTGTAGTGCGTACCATTAAAGAAATAAGACCAAAAAATAACGAAGTGGAAAGACAAAAGGAAAAACCATAATATGGAACGTAGGTTTTTTCTCTTTCTTTTTTGTCATTCCCTTAAGGCTTTAGTTCAGTTTAAAGGGAAAGACAAGAAAAAGCAGTTGAGAAAAATTGTGTCCAATGATCCATTACGAATAAATGGAACTCGTTACCAATTTAATGCCTGAGGAAACTGGGAAGGAAAAGGCAAAGCAAAACGGGGCGACAGAGGATGGGAAGAAGGGAATAGGCAAACGGGGTGACGCTCTCTCCAAGATGGAGATTATTAAAGTATGTCGCATATGTCTTTGTTACGATCTTAAAGAATTAATCATCGCGGGAACATTATCGGGAAATTGGGCGCCCTCTCTTTCTTGCAGCCCACTTGAGAGGGGATTCCCCATCTCTAAGTCATAATTAGCTTCTACAGGCTTCGAGATTTATGACCTCAGTTAAGCATTTCTCTTTTTTATTTCAAAGGGATGGGAAAACTGCAGCCAAAGTGGAGGAAGTAACCCTGCAAACAGAACACACTGGTGAGAAGGAAAACATTGAGTGTGGAAGGTTCAAGAATTCACCAAACCTCTGTCACTATACCTTCAGTGAAATGGGCACATGCAACGAGAAATATTAATTAAAAAAGTGTGTTGTTACACTCACATGACTTTCTTTGCTCTTGTACTAACCATTCTTACAAACTCTTATTCTTTTATCTTCTTCACCTTAATAGAGATGAACATTTGCAGAAATTATCTTGTTGCTAATTTTCTTGCAGATGCAAGGGGAATATGATAATACAGCAGGCTTTAGGTGATAGTCAAACGTGCACCATGACACTACTAATCCACCAAAAATCGGATATGTTGCACTCACATGGCTTTCTCTACTCTTGCACCAAATATTCCTACAAACAATTATTTTTCTATCTGCTTCATGTCAATCTAGATAAACTTTTGCAGAAGATACCTTATTGCTCATTTTGTTGTGGTAATACAACATACTGTAACAATTGGCAATATTCCAAGTCCGTTTACTTTTTCTACCTCTTTGTTTTCCTCTAAATTTTACTACAAATGCGCAATTTCCTACTCGTTGCTAACACAGTTTATAGTCTTCTCTTCTAAGTATTAAAATTCACAATTTTTCTTCCGATAATCTTTCTCAGTCTTTCAATGTCTTGTACCTTGACTATTACGACACAATCACTAGACGACACATATGTACTCGCTGACAGGCTGGTCGATTCACTCTCGTAATTAAAACTGACTGCACATGACGATTCAACTCTAATACTGGCACAAAAACTGACTGAACTGCTCACTGTCTGTCCCATTTATACTGGAGCCGGCCTGACGTAAACTCCTTCGAGTTCTTTCCATGCGCACGTGTGCAATGATAAATCAAAGAAGCAGCCAGAAGTTTCTGGTGTTATCGCTGTTCGATCACATACACACAGTCGCTAGTTGCCCTGTAGCCTCGAACCTCCTTTATGTTTTGCCACCATTATTACGGTCACGCACACACACAAGCACTCGCCGTATCCGAGGTCACTCAGCCTCCTCTTGTCCGTATATTGTTGAACGACCCAATGTGCCAATATTAAGCGTTGTCGGTGTTGTGTTTTCTTGGGGCACCGCGTGTATGCTAATTAAGTTCAACCATCAAGACAGCATGGAAAGTTTAATGTTATGTTTTAAAGTTAGTGTTTCACATTTCATTAATATGCCATATTAAATTTGTAATTATCTCCAAATACAGGTGTGTTGTTTTTGCTTTTGTCTTTTGAAACTTTTCCTCGATCCAGTAAAGGTAATTTACCATCCTTACATCGCAGTACAGTATTTCCAGCGCCATAAGATGGCCGATATTGAATCTCTGTGCCTGGTAACGCTGTTTGAGAAGGCAGTAATTGGTAGTTGACATTTTCGCGAGGTAGGTATGTATGTATGGTAATCTGATTGATTGCATCTATAGGAAGCCTCTCGCCGTATTTACCCCGAATTTATGTTACTACTACTGCCACCACAATATCGTTGTGTGCAAACAGATCATCCTTTCACTGGACCACATTCTGCCATGAATATATCATACGTCGAACCTGAATTCACCGACTCACGTCTCGCTGCAGAATTCACTGCGGATTGTGGCGTTTCTCTTGTTTAAACGTTTACTTTAATTTATGCTCTCATGCGCGATTTGTTTGTCTTTCGTTTTACTGACACATCCTACAAAATCAATAAGTCTACAGTATCGTTATCAGATTTCAAACACTACTTTGTGAGAAAAATGTTAGACAAAAAGCAGACTCAACAAAAAAGTTCGATACACAGATTTTATTGAAAATGCCGTTTTGGGGTCATCTGAATAAGAAGTCATTTTTTGAACGGCATCTATGCGTTTATGAACAGCAGAACTCAGAAACAAACAGAAAACAGCATGCTATTTGACATTTCCTCAAAAACGGCTGTAACGATTTTGTGACTCACCGAGCTTATCACTTGGATGATCGACTGACCAGTTTAGTAGATAAGGAAAGGAGGAGCCATCTACCACGAGCGTAAATTACAGAAGCATTATCCAGAGATAATCAAATTTCTATGAAATTCTCATCACGTTATTGAATTTCTATTAGTTTGTAGCCTTCTAAGGATATGACAAGAAGTATTGGCAAGAAGTTGCGGAGTATTTTTAGTTCCTAAATTACTCTTGAGGGGTTAAGATACCATACTTTTTATATTTTCATCACACATTAAATTCCCCAGCTGATTCGTAATGCCGTACTGGCAAGTTGGTCATGGTAGCTTAGAGGTTAAAGCAACCGCACAATAAGCGGAAGATCCATGGTTCAAATCACGGCTATGGCATTGATTTTTCAGTCCTAATTCAACTTCTTAAACATTGCCCACACACGGCTGTGTGTTTAAAAATACCAGCAGTAAGCTTGTTGGCATAAATAAATAATAAGTATTTTAATCAAAATCGTTTGAGATAATTTTGAGGAACGTAAAGGTGAGCCTGGACAGAGGAATTTTCTTCAAATTCTTTGTGTCGCATCCCTAAAAGTAGATTAACTTGAATACCAACTTTGGTATTTTTGGGACTTTTCGTTTTTGAGTTAGGATGTTCACAGATGGACACACACATACATACTTACATAGGCACACAAACACAGGGACCTTGTTATAAACACTGCAACGGAGTGAACAAAGAAAGTCTTTACTGAACGTTTTAAAACACCATTACATTTAAAATAAGGATAATATTTTGTATACCAATATTCCTATTTGGATTGTATGATAGTGCTTATGTGTTCGTCTTAATGAAATTCTTTTGTAGATGTTCTCTGGCCAAGCAACCAAGGAAATGGCGTATAACTTCTGTTTACAAACCCCTCTACTGTTCTAATTAATTCTGAAAACGCTTTGCATGTTTGCGGTATATGAAAAAAATGTTTTATCGAAAAAATAGAAACGAAAAGTTTCTGAAGTACAGAGGTAGATGGATGAAAAAAGTTAAGAAGTAATTTAATTAAAACAAAGTCCAGCACAAACATCTTTTCCTTTAACGAAATCCGATGAAGGAATTGCAGTAAGCCGTGATTCTATCGGGGAAAGTGAAAAAATGTTCACCCTACTTGTAAGTTACAATATTTCACCTAAGAAAATGGTGGGTGGATCTATAAGCTATCTGCGTTTACACGAATAGGTACAAGACAATCGTGGAATTAATCACTTTTTACTTTCTCTGCTACGGATAGTAAGTAGAGGAAGTATTGTGTTCCACCCACAAATTCGATGTGGAGATTTCGGCGGAAACATGTTTTGGGGCCCCTTGAATCCATAAAACATTTTTAGAAAATATGTACGTGTGTTTGTAAACAGCCTAACTCAAATACGAAAAGTTGGTTAAAAACTAAAATTGTTATTTACGTCTAATATCTTTCAAGGATGTGACACGAAAATTTTTAAGAAAATTCCTTCAAGCTAAATTACTCCTACCCTGGAAAATTTGTCGAAAATTTTGATTTTCTAAAAAATGGTTCTTATGTTAAAATTACATATGTTGACGGCATTTCATGGTAAATGAAATGTATATTTTGAATTTTCTGGCTATAGCCCACGTAGTACTGTTTGCTCTTGATGACTTTTGCATAACTGGCTAACTGTAAGAGATAGACCAAATCTTAGTATACAGAAAAATGTAGATTTTGCTAAAACACAATTTATGTACAAAAACTTTTTTTTTTGGGGGGGGGGGGAGGGTGAACCATTTCGAAGATATTCCTTGCTATTTGTGTAAGCTTTGTAGCCCTTAAGCGTTTCTCAAATAGAGGGTCGTTATGCAGCTTTTCCCCTGTATGGCTGTGCTAAGAGAACGGAATCTCCAAGCTTTAAAAGATTTGACTATCAATCAAAGTCTACTGTATTCCCATATTCCCCTTGTACCCACAAGGAAATAAGCAATAAGATAATATCTGAAAGTATTTATCTCAACTAACACGAAGAAAATATAGGAATAAGAGTTTGTAACAGCAGTTAGTACAAGAGTGAGAAAGTCATGTGAGTGCAACACATCAAATTTGTTTTCAATGGCCGCAGAATGAAGTCTTGTAACGTAGTTGGGGTGGCCATACTGTGAGATGACTGTACGAGCTCGGATATTTCCTCGCTGATCCATAGTCAAGGAAGCTAACCCTCGAGAAATTGCGTTTGATGCCTCATTGGCAATATAATATAGGGGTGCAGTGCCTTGAAACGGCAGCTTGAGTTTCAGATTTCAACCCTCCTGATTTAGTTCACTATCACTTCTACCGCCAAGTTAAATCCAGCGCTTCTCTCTCAACTGTATTTCGGGACTACGATAAATATTAAGTAAGCATTTCAGCTAATTCACACTTCATTTCGTCACACGGATAGTTACATACTATGACAAAACGACAAAATCTGCTTTTTCTATCACTTTATTATTATCTTAAATTTTGCCACAAATACAAGGTTTTCTTCTCCTTGTTAACAAAGTCTGCAATCTTTCGTGCTATCACAACTCACAAATTTTACTTCTCTTAACCTTGATCAGTCCTTTAAGTGTCTTTTTCCACTTTCTCTGTCTCTCATATACAATTACGAGGATACGATCTTACGACACACTGACCGACTCGCATCTGTAACTGCAACTCCCATTATTTATTTTTGAGTGAAGGAAAATCCATTTCTGGACTTGCACTGTATTGGAGGGCACAGTGGGGAGTGTCGGCTACGCCGCTATGGCACTACTTGACTAAAGCTCCTCCACCGGAAACAAAGCATATAGAGGTAGAAAGGAAAGAAGATTCAGGGTGAAAGATAGGCTGTACTTGCGGATTCGTGGTACGGATATACTGACTGGCCAAGGGGGACCAAAGTCACGTGAAAAAAGGGTGCTTGGAGCAATCATGACCGAAGCCCTCATTACGCCTTTAGGAATTCATGAAGGGAGTGGGGTGAGTGATTAGTGAAACTTCCGACATCCATGGTAGTGAGCCGCCGGAGCGAGCTTCAGAAGTATGCCCCCGAGAGAGATAAGCGTGTATGGGTAGTAAGTAGTTCGTCCAGCGTAGTTCGAATGGAGAGAAGATGTTCATCCAGCCTCGTACAGATGTGTTCATGCGTGGCTAGGCGTTCGAAGTTCAGCATTCTTGGGAATACCTTGAACTTCACGTAGTGATCGAGGCTGAGTTGACTCAGTACCTCCTAAAGCAAAGCAATCTTGGTGGAGAGGTTCACTGTCTCAGCCTGTGCATCCTCCGCCCGCCTCGGTAGCGTGATGGTTAGCTTGTCTGCATGTTAGCTGTGCATCCTCCAGGGTCACAGGCTCAGGTGTAGTATGGATGGCACTGGAAGTTGTCGGCGCATCCTGGGGTGTAGTTGGATTTACGCTAACTTGCGGCCGTGGCTGCGACGGAGTGTCGTGATAGCGTGGACGCACAGGGCAGTAAGCTTGCTCAGTAAAGTGGTCCCACCCCTAGCAGGTTGCGGCGAAACGTCGACGTCTTGTAAGGTGGTGCTGCTGGCAGGTAGATGTCTTGTTCGGTGCAAGACAGTAGTGGCACCTGTCCGCGGTGTACCCCTAACGGCAGCAGTGGCGGCAGGGTACCGTCCAGAATATCCGTCTGGGCGAGAATATCTATTCTCAGAAGCCGGCTTAGGAGGAATATCTTGGAAATGCTTAACTCCACAAAAATATATATTTAATATAAATTGTATACTTTAACAAAATCCATAATTTTTATGCGGTACGGCTTACTCTATGCAAAAGTCATCCAGAGTGAAGAACATTTCACAGAATATTCCCAGAAAAATAAAAGTGTACTTTTCAGTTGTCATGAACATTTTTGAACATATATTTTAACCAACACGGTTAAAACTGTTGTAGAAAACCAAAATTTTCAAACATGTTTCCGTTGAAAGGATAGTTTAGGATGGAGGGATTTTCTTAAAAATCACCATGTTGCATCCTTGAAAAACACTGAACGTATATGCCAATTTTGGTATTTAACCAACCTTTCGTTTCCGATTTATGATTATGTCTTTGGTTTTAGGGGACCTCAAAGCGACATTTCTGATGTAATACAATGTAGATAAGGTAAAAGAAAAGATAATTACTAAATAGTTTGTTGTTTGGACTATTACCGTTATAACCCTGACACAAATATTGGGAACGTTAGGGAAATAAATGCGCTGCAATTTGTTTAAGTTGCAGTTTTAGCATTCCAGCAGAGAAGGCCTTTGGAAGGGCAATCTTTATAATGATAGCGCATTGATCGGAATGTTAACCGTAGTGGGACTCCCATAAAATGATATATACCACACTGACATGCTTCAGTCAAGGGCACAACGATCATTGCTGCAAAACGGGTCACAATCGAATGAAAGAGAAAATATTGCACGTCAATTTTGTGTTTCTCTGGCATTAGACACACAAAGAGATTATATGGTCATCAATAAGGTAAACGCGAACAATGTTTTATAAATTGGCTTCAAGCCTTCATTGTATTTTCTTTCCACCACAAACAAACAGGATTCGAACTGCAAATATGTATACATAACATCATGAGAAAAATCTGATAACTTTCTCTATTTTTGTACTTACTTTTCTTAGAAACTCTTATTCCTACATCTTCTTCGTGTTAGTTGAAATAAACTTTTGCAGAAATTATCTTATTGCTTATTTCCTTGTAGGTGCAAGGGGAATATGGGAATACAGTAGACTTTGTGCGATAGTCAAGTTTTTTAAAGCTGGTCGCTTTATGAACGCTCTGTTTGCACGGCCAAGAGATAAAATGTGAATATGGACCGTCCTTTGATTCTGCAGACTGGTATACAGTAGTTACTACTCAAATTTCAGCGACAAACTTGTAAACCAGAGAAATGGCTGGTGTGTTTGCGAGAGTACGGCAGAATGAGGCACGTCGATGTACTCTTTGTGTTAATCGCAATGGGCGTGCGTTCCAACATTTACTTTGAGTAGTAAAGCTGTGATTAACTGTAAACAATGAGACGTTTGTGTTTTGTTTCTGTGTTCTCTGTTTCTTGGATTGATATTGTATGCCTTACTAAGATAAATGCAATACTAATTTGCAGTGTAGATTTTGCCGTAAAGTGGGAAGCAGTAATCTATGACTAACTCATCTAACGCCTCAGAGATTGGTCTCTTTACTGTAGACATTTAGACGTTCACTATGAAGTAACTAGTGAGCATGCAAGCTGGGAGGTGTTTTAGTTCCCCTCAGCCTGTCGCTCTATCAGGGAGTGTACCTAGGATGGACTCGATTCTCGATTTGCTTTACCACAGTGAAGTGTTGTCGGAACATCTGGCGCGACATCAAACTTGGATCCCGTTAGCACGTAATGCCCATCTTTAAACAGCTCACAGTCTGCGGTAGGCCATTCCTTAACATAGTAATATTCCAGCTGCGGTCACTCCAACAAAGTTTCTGCATTCAACGCGATCTATCATGTCCTTACTCGAACATCTAGCATCTTCAGCGTTCCCTAAATGAATGTTTGGCGGCGTAGGCGCATGCGAACTTGTCCTATATGTTGTTCATGTTAGTCAAGATAAACATTTCTACAAATTATCTTATTGCTTATTTCCTTGTAGGTACAAGGGGAATATGGGAATACAGTAGACTTTGAGCGATAGTCAAACCTTTTAAAGCTTTGAGATCCCCTTCTCTTTGCACGCTTAACATATAAAAAATGAACATCGGTATTCCATTCATGTAGGTGTTTGTATTCCGAATCTGACACAAATAACAAGGAATATATCCGAAATGGTTCACCCTACAAAAAGCTTTATTCAGACATAAATTGTGTTTTCAGCGAGATCTACATTTTTGTACAGTAAGATTTTGTCTATCTCTTACGGTTTACGAGTTATTCAAAAGTCATCCAGAGTAAACAGGACTACATGGGCCAGAGATGTCAAAATACACATTTCATTTTGCATAAAAATATCTCAATCATATATCACTTTAATTAAAATCGTTAGAGCCATCTTCAATCAAACCAACATTTGCGAAAAACGTTCCATGGAAAGGACAGTTTAGAGTGGAGTAGTTTTCTTCAAAATCTTTGTGTCGTGTGCTTGAAAGACATTCAACTTAAATTGCAAATTTGATTTTTAACCGATATTTTGTTTGTGAGTTATACTGTTCCTTTTTGTGATATTGATGCCATTGTCTGCAGGACTTAAGGCTGAATAGATTACAATTACAATTTGCCCTATTGACCACTTCCACCTCCTAAAAATTGATTGTGCCATCGTTTTCTGGGTCTTCCTAGAGGATGCCAGCTGCTCCCATTTGTTCAATGTGCTCCAGTTATCCTTTTTGACATGTTTTTATGATTTCCAAAATATGCTGTATTTTTAATTCAGCCCTTAGTGTATAGTAAGTGTATAACCTGCAACGAATCTTCAAAATTTAATCTCAGCAACTTCGATTCTCGTTTCATCTTGCATTTAAAAGTGCCAGTGAGGCCATTACTTTATAAAATTGTAAAAAATATTTTCTTTACATTTTTACCTAATGTTCGCCTTAGGGTTTCACAGAATAGTTAAAGTCTCACGGTTTTTCACGTAAGTTACGTTACAGCTAAAGTAGTTAAATGTCCTTACTTACTTACTTGGTCCCTCCGGGAAACGAGGCTAAGTGTACCACGTGCCAGACTTCCCAGTGGGGAAAAATGCCCATGCTGGTACCGGGGATGGACCCCGGGTCCTCCGCGCCAGAGGCATCGGTGCTACCAACTGCGCTACGGAGGCGGTCTTTGGAGGACACATTTTTGTCAAATAAAACATCCTTGTTCATTTTTTATGTTAGCCGCACAAAGAGAACGGAATTTGAAAGCTTTAAAAGATTTGACTATCACTCAAAGCCTACTGTATCCCCATATTCCCCTTGTACCTACAAGGAAATAAGTAATAAGATAATTTGTACAAAAGATTTATCTCAACTAACTCGCAGAAGATATAGGAATAAGAGTTTGCAACAATGGTTAGTACAAGAGTAGAGAAAGTCATGTGAGTGCAACACATCAGATTTTTAAACATAGGAAGTGGTAAGCTGTGATATTTTTATATGTTGTTGATCAGTTTTAGTGATCGCCACGCCGCCTGAACGCAGTACACGCAACCATAGACAATGAGAATGAAAGAAAGCGAGAAGAGCTTATGTCTCCTCTTCTCCGATACACGAAGGCAAGAGAGACACTCTACCCGACACAGTGTTTTACCCCAATCATTTGTCGTCATACAAAAAGGTTGCGAATAAGAATTTCAAAGCATTCTCATAAGTAGTTTCACTTAAAAATAAATAAAAAAACACATGGGTCAGGAAGTTCGGCCACAGGAATTGAACCCTCGAACTACGTTACCACGGAGCTAGTACCATAGTGGGTGGAGAAAGCCATATGAAGGTAGCGCTACACTTGTGAACCGGAGTGTACTCTGAAGCGGGTGAATGCAAGCAAGGGACTAGTTACCGATTCCTCTCAGTGAGAAGTAACTAGCAATATATATGGAAATGTTGGTGCATCATGCACAGACACAAACCTCACTGACTGACACCCCCACCCCACCCCACCCCCACACCCACCCCTCTCTCCCTGTCATTGATATTTAGATAAGCGCGAAATATGCTTTCTGACTCAACTTTGTTTGGGCATTGTTTTTAACGAGAAAATTAATCTAGAATGAAATATGTGTTATAACGTTAAATTAACAAAAAGTGATGACAGTTCCACGACCGTAACAATTTAAAACCACAATTTTAACACTCTACAGATTACAAAACTGTTTTGAGTTTGTTTACTGCCTTCATGTATCCAATATCGAGCTGTTTTACACCTCGCTGTTTCTTTTTTATGTTTCCTTTACGCTACGTTGCAAGAAAATTGTTTTATAAATTGCTTTCCTGTATTTAGTTATCGGATCTATAAATAGTGTAGCAATACGCATAGATGTTAACTACTAACATAATTATTTACCTACATTATATAGAATTATCACAAGCACTAAAACCGTCGCAGTAATTTTTTCCCTGCTAAGAGACCTGGCACGGGGTGCACTCAGCCTCGTTAGATTCCTGAGGGGTCAATTGAGGAGCTACTTGATAAAGTAGTAGCGACCCCAGGCCACAAAGACCGTATAACTGGATGGGAGGGTTCTAAATGCTGACCACGTCCCATGCTGCAATATTGCACCGCACTCATGACGCCTGTAGAGGGCAGAGGTGGGAAACGCAGCGGCCGGGCTGTAACCTTGTTCGTAAAGAGCTGTTACGCTAGGGGTTATTAATTTGTTAATATCATAAGACATCTGACCCAACACAAATTCTCATGCAGAGTGAGAGATGTGACAAAACAGGATATATTCTATTAAACAAAAAAAACAAAACAAAAAAAAAAAAAAAAAAAAAATTCATTTCAATTAGTGTAGAGTAGTTAGTGGGTTATATTTTGATACTTGACGATTATATTACGAAATATCCAGACCGTTGATTCCATCGATCACAATGGGGTTGTAGGAGACAATATTGTACTCACTGATCTAATCACTTGGCTTGGGTTGTATCAAATGCGCATGCCCCGATCTGCTACGAACACTATCAGCCTTATTTGCAGCAACAGTTTCCACATTGTCACTGTGTCACATTAAGCGTATTACGCTGAATTCTGACCAAATATTGCCATTGGTCACTCATGCCTCAGGGCGTTAATGAGATAGGTTACTATAGCACTTTGCATATGAAGATAAGGCTCAATATTAAATTATAACGAACGTCACCGATGTTTGTTATCGCGAGGTATATCTTGGATCAATATACCATCAATAGGTACATTACAGCGGTACACTTGCTTAAAATTTCTCTCTCACTTGAGAAGGCACTTAAATTAGTCCTGGCATATCCACTTAGTTCTTACTTTCTCTACTGGTAAAAGGAAGTATTCCATCCAAAAATTCGATGTCGAGATTTCATCGAAAATATATGTTTTGAGACCACCTGAATCCAAAAAATCATTTTTAGAAAAAGGTCCGTGTGTGTGTGTGTGTGTGTGTGTGTGTGTGTGTGTGTGTGTGTGTGTGTGTGTGTGTGTGTGTGTGTGTGTCAGTCTGTGGACAGCATAACTCAAAAACGAAAAGTCGGTTAAAAACCAAAGTTGATATTTAAGTTTAAAGTCCTTCAAGGTTGCGACACGAATATTTTGAAGAGAATAGCCCCACTCTATACTACCCTTTACATGGCAGATTTTTCAAAAATTTTGATTTTCTTGGAAATGGCTCTAACGATTTTGATTAAAATGTCATATGTTTAAGATATCTATATGACAAATGAAATGTATATTTTGAATTTTCAGGCTATAGCCCACATAGTCCTGCTTACTCTGGATGAGGCTTTTGAATAAGTTGTAAATCGTGGACACTTAGGTGTGTTTTGGACGTTAAAATATGTACTTACGGAACATTTGAGTATTTTGAACCCGCTGCAAATATTTTGGGAGCTGCAGCAAGCTTTTTTGGGCTCTAGGCATTTTACTTGAGCAGGGTACCTTTTAGGAGAGTTTTAGTACGCTTACTGTCATTCTAGAGTGCTCAAAATAACTGCACCAATATTAAAAATAACCATAAACGTGCAAAGCATATCCTTTCTAGTCCAAAATGACTGTAGAAACTTCTCAAACTATTGTAAAATCCAATGACAGAGTTTACAGACTGTAAAGCCGAGTAAATATCATGATTACGATATTGCGAATTTTTTTTGGATTTGTAGTTCTAATTTCAATCATCCTAATTTTTTAATTACAAATTAAGTTGTAGGTCATATAACACTTGCCTACAAGAAGTAATTAGTCTTTGATATTGAGTTATTAGGTAGGGTATAGTGATGCCAATGTTGGTATGAAAATTACACTAAATTATCCTAAATTTTCTTAGCGAGTGTCAGTCTGTCCCTGTGTCCGTTTGCCCATCCTTAGATTAATTAGGATTTTTACCCTACGTATTAACATACGAAAGTTATATATTGCAATCACACGTTTATAAAATTATGAATTTGATACCACAATACTATTACAGTGTACCTTAGTTAGGTATAGGAGTATACATAACTTCAGTTGAGGAAACAAGTTCAAATCTGAGAACATTTTCTCGAGAGGGTGTTGCGCTGATATATCAGCTTTATAAACTACGAAGCTGGTTGCCAGAATGAAGAATACAACAGAATTAATGAGAGGAAGAAATGACTTCTAAGTTTTAGGATAGAACATAAATTATCTCCTCTTGGTTTTACTTCTCGATATTGCTGCGGTGAAGCCAGCACCTGCTATTAAGTAGCTGGAAGAAAAGTAACTATGAAACACCATTTATCACTTTGCCACAATTCAGCACACACCACAATCTTCCTCATAAATTACACATTATACTAAACATCGCGTTAAATTGCCATCATAAGCTACAGAACGACAGTTAGCGGTTTTGTATGACTGTATCCTTTTTACTTTCTCCACTGCTAAATAGAGGACGTATTATATTCCACGCAAAAATTCAATGTCGATATTTCACCGGAAATATGCTTTGAGACCTCTGAATCCAAAACAAGCATTTTTAGTAAACGTCCGTGTGTGCGTGAGTGTGTGAGTGAGTGAGAGAGAGAGAGAGAGAGAGAGAGAGTGTGTGTGTGTGTGTGTGTGTGTGTTTCACTCTGTCAGTCTGTAGACAACATAATTCAAAAACGAAAAGTGGCTTAAAAACCAACGATGGTATTTAAGTTTAATGTCATTGAAGAATACGACACGAAGATTTTGAAGAAAATAGCCCCGCCCTAAACTACCTTACATGGAAAATTTTTCAATAATTTTGATTTTCTTGAAAATGGCAACAACGATTTTTATTAAAATGCACTATATTTAAGGTATTTGTATTACAAATTAAATGTATATTTTGAATTTTCTGGCTATAGCCTATGTACTCCTGTTTACTCTGGATGACTTTTAAATAACTCGTAAACCGTAAGAGATAGGCAAAATCTTACTGTACAAAAAACGTACATCTCGCTTTGAAATTCAAGACACTTCCTCGTGACAATGGGCATGGAAAACACTATAACTTGATGATCCCTTCCAAGAGTAATGTCTGGTGAGTACCACGCACGTTTATATTACTTCGGCCATTCAGATCTTTAAAATATTTTATTTTTTGTAGCACATATTTTTAATTTTAGTGCATATTTTTTTACCTTTTACCACATATTTTTTATATTTTTAGCTCATAAGAAAATAAATATTTTCCAACATTTTAGCACCTAAAAATCCGAGTGCTAATTATACGTGCGAAAGGAAAGGTAATTATCAGACTGAGGTATTCGTTTTGTTGTTAGCGTTGAACCTTCGTTGTCCCTGGTATGGATTCATTCAGTTTAGCTACATATTATGTTTACTAAATAAATGAATATCGTTTCTTGGCACTTTCCAGCTGACATCCCCTCTAATTACGATACAAGACAATGTTTCCATCACTGTGAACTGCGTCAGTTGAGATTTACAAAACATCCGATTGTTGCACTCACATGACTTTCTCTACTCTTGTACCAACCATTCTTACAAACTCTTATACCTATATCTTTTTCATGTTAGTCAAGATAAACATTTTAAGAAATTAAATTGCTAATTTTTTTTTCTTTTACGTCCAGGGGGAGTATGGGAATACTTTGAGCGATAATCAAATCTGTTAAAGCTTTGAAATTCTGTTCCCTTTGTACGGCCAAAACAAAGTGAATAACGACCATTCATCTCAGAAAAATTTATATATTGCAAAACTCATACAAATAACGAGGAATATCTCTGAAATGATTCAGTCCAAAAACAAAATGTATTTGGACATAATTTGTGCGTTTTAATGAGATCTACGTGTTTTGTATAGTAAGATTTGGTCTATCTCTTACGGTTTACCAGTTATACAAAAGTCATCCAGAATAAGCAGGACTACATAGGCTATAGTCAGAGAACTCAAAATATACTTTTTATTTGCCAAAAATCATATTACATATGGTATTTTAATCAAAAGCGTTAGACATTTTTGAGAAAATCAAAATTTTCATGTAAAGGTAGTTTAGGGTGAAGCAATTTTCTTCACAATCTTCGTGCCGCAAACTTGAAAGACATTAAACTTAAATACCATTGTGCACAACAATTGACGATGGCTGATATTTATTTTGAGGCAGTATGTTTGTGTAAGCGCTCTCAAATTCAAATTGTAAATATAGAAGCAACAGAAAGCTCCCTGAAGTAACCATGTTAAATTTTAGTCAGTGTAGACTGGGTTTTTCTGTTCATGTGTGGTACAACGAAGGAGGAACAAGTGATTTTGATCCACATTATGATGACCAGAAATAATAATCATGCATCGAAAAGTGAATAATTGTGAAATTTTGTGATATTCATAAAAATGAACTATATCGCCAATAATTGATTCACATCAATCGAGTGCGGCGAGATTAAAAAGGAACGTTGCCTTTTTCACAATTAGTGACTGTGCCTGGACATTTTATTTGTTAGCGAACAAGTCCGCCATCTTTGGCGAGAAAATTGTAAAAGTGTTTCATAAGAAGGATGGTGAATTTTAAGTGTTAGAAAACTGTTCAAAATATTTACTAAAACAATATTGATTGTTTCATGCGTAAAATAGACCCGTACTACTCCCTGTGACAACAGTAATAGAATCTTATAGCTCTCAGACTGATACTAGGCCGCGAGTAATGAAACTTCGTCAAGACTTTCATTCCAACGAAGATTAGTAAAAGCTAAATAGCAGTTCTACATTCCTCTCACATCAACATCAACAACAACATATTAAACATCGTTACAATTTGATATTTTGGTAACAATTTATATGTTCCAAACTTACGTGAGGACAAAGGTCGAAGACAAGTACTGGAAAAGCGGCCGGAAAGGAAGTGACACAAGGAGAAACAAGGATAAATATGGAAAGAAGGAAATTTGTGAGGGTAAAAGTTGACGCTGTGAAGTATTGCCCCATTAAGTATGATCGGTGTGCCTCTTTCACTTTTCTGACATTTTCTCTACATTTGTAAAGACTCTGTTTCTGGTGGGACAGACACAACAATTTCGAAGACTCTTTCCTCGAGCCTTCATTTGTCATCGTGACGTGTACCGGCCTGCCAGCAAAATATGTGCACCGCGTTTTGTCGACTTGAAGCACGTGAAATTTTTAATGAAACAACCAAACATTTACTCATCTTCAAAATCTATATTAATGATAGCTTAAAAAATCTGATGCATGACTTTCTCTACTCTTGTACTAACCATTCTTACAAACGCTCATTGCTATATCTTCTTCGTGTTAGTTGAGATAAACATTTATACAAATTATCTTATTGTTTATTTCCTTGTAGGTACAATGGCAATATGGGAATACAGTAATCTTTCAGCGATAATCAAATGTTTCAAGACCTGGTCGCTAAATGAAGGCTTTGAAATTACGTTCTCTTTGTACGGCTAAATGGTAAAAAAGTGAATAACGACATTCCATTTGCTAAAAGTTTAACCATTGCAAAACTCACACAATAGCAAGGAATATCTCCGAAATGGTTCACTCCACAAAAAATGTTATTCGGATATAAATTGTGTGTTTTAACGAGATCTGCGTTAGATTTTGTAAGATTTTGTCTATCTGTTACGTTTTACCAGTTATGCCAAAGTCGTCAAGAGTAAACAGGACAGGACTAAACGGGCTGCAGCCAGAAAGCGTAGCGCAGTTGGTATCGCGCTTGCCTCTGGCGCGGAGGACCCGGGTTCGATCCTCGGTACCAGCATGGGGATTTTATCCCCCTAGGAGATCTGGAACCGGGGTGCACTCAGCCTCGTTAGGTCCCGGGGGGACCAATTGATGGAGAAGTAGCGGTCCCAGGTCAAGAAGGCTGTATAACTGGCCGGGAGGGCTCGGGCGCTGACCACGTCCCACCCTCCACTACTGCACCTCACCAATGACGCCTGTAGTCACCTGTAGTGGGCAGAGGTGGGGGACACAGCGGCTGGGCGGTAGGCCTTGGCCCTGCATGGACTGTTGCGCAGGGGTAAAAACAATATATATCACTTTTCTTAAAACAAGTCAAAGAAACCATTGCCCACAGACACAAAAGCTTGAAAAAGTTTGGACCACCTTCTATACTGCACAGATAAAGTCACAACCACCACCACCACCACCACCCCCACCAATAATAATAATAATAATAATAATAATAATAATAATAATAATAATAATAATAATAATAATAATAATAATAATAATAATAATAATAATAATAATAATAATAATAATAATAATAATAATAATAATAATAATAATAATAATAATAATAATAATAATAAAATACAACAACATTAATAAGAAGCGAACAAGTACCACTGAAGCATTATCTATATACCCTCATGTATTTTCTTTCGGCACTTTGCAACCTGTAATCCGTAATGTTAGGTAATATACGGGAATAAGTTTATTCTCTGGAAAGTAAAGTCCAGTAATTAAAGTGCAAAATATTAAAAGAATCTTTTCCGTTATTTATAGTTTATTATCACGGACTACACACAATAGTTCAACCAGGGAAGTGCCTCTCATTTCTCCATCTTCACTAAGAGGCAGAAGGAATCTCGATCACGCCACTGTCGTCTGTATGACTGCTGGACTTACCTCGCTGCGTTCTGCAACAGTTTCAACGCACGATGAGCTATCTGCTTATCCCGATTCCAGATGAGCGATACACACACACACACACGCATGCACACACACACGCATGCACACACACACGCATGCACACACACACGCATGCACACACACGCATGCACACACACGCACACACACACACGCATGCACACACACATGCACACACACGCATGCACACACACACACGCACACACACGCATGCACACACACGCATGCACACACACACGCACACACATTCACACACACACGCACACACACATTCACACACACACGCACACACACACGCATACACATACACACACGCATACACACACATATGCACACACACGCACACACACGCATGCACACACACATTCACATCAACACACGCACACACACACATTCACACACACACGCATACACACACGCATACACATGCACACACGCATACACACATGCACACACACACGCATACACACACGCATACACATACACACACGCATACACACACACGCATGCACACACACGCATGCACACACACGCATACACACACGCATACACACACGCATGCACACACACACGCATACACACACACGCATACACACACGCATACATACACACACGCATACACACACGCATGCACACACACGCACACACACATTCACACACGCATACACACACACGCATACACACACACGCATACACATACACACACGCATACACACACACGCATGCACACACACGCATGCACACACACGCATACACACACGCATACACACACTCATACACACACGCATGCACACACACGCATACACACACACGCATACACACACGCATACATACACACACGCATACACACACGCATGCACACACACGCACACACACATTCACACACGCATACACACACACACGCATACACATACACACACGCACACACACACACGCATACACATACACACACATGGACACACACACGCATACACATACACACACACGCATGCACACACACACGCATGCACATACACACGCATACACACACACACCCATACACACACACATTCACACTTCCATTCTTACTTCCAGAATCTACGGAAGATGAGGAATAATATTAGTTGAAGAAAAATTCCCACCCTCCCTGCCGGGAATCGAAGCCGAGGTCTCATACACAGTAAGCAGGTGCTCTACCGACTGAGCTATGGGGCCAGCCTACGTGCTCTTTTTCTTTCCTTTTAGCTACTTTTCCCAATCTTTTGGTACTTCCCCAGTTTTGCTTTTATTTTCCCATCTTTTCCCTCTTTTTCCTCTTTTTTTCGTTGTGGAAGGTAAGCAGCGCTCGCTGTGAATCTTGCAGCATGTCGGTGACAAATGATTCACATAGAGAGGGTCGAGTAATGAGGCCGTTTAGTATGCGAGCCGCGACCTACCCGTCCTTCCTTGCCCGTTAGAAAAGCTGTTTGCTAATCCTCCCATATCGATATTAGCGGATAGTGCATGCGTGCGTGATTCATGGCTAACCTCCGCTAAACGGAATGGTAATGACGTCTCCGGACTGCAATACCCACTACCCCAAAACTTGGGGCAGTGCTCAAGTGGTCCTTATATGACACAGGGTGACAAAAATCCCTCTTCAAGTGTAAGGGGTAAACCACATTGTATTTTGCCCCTTCTTTCTATACCCTAATGCCCAATAGCATTGTGTTTCTTTGTTACTCGCTGAAATACCCGACGTTGTCCGTGGTTTGATGATTTATAACTAGAACATTTAGACTTAGGCTGTACTTGTCCAATAGTCTTGTGTTTCTTTGTTACTAGCTGAAATACCCGACGTTGTCCGTGATTTGGCGATTTATCACTACAACATTTAGACTTAGGTTGTACTTGTCCAATAGCCTTGTGTTTCTTTGTTACTAGCTGAAATACCCGACGTTGTCCGTGGTTTGGCGATTTATCACTACAACATTTAGACTTAGGTTGTACTTGTCCAATAGTCGTGTTTCTTTGTTACTAGGTGAAATACCCGACGTTGTCCGTGGTTTGGCGATTTATCACTACAACATTTAGACTTAGGTTGTACTTGTCCAATAGTCTTGTGTTTCTTTGTTACCAGCTGAAATACCCAACATTGTCCGTGGTTTGATGATTTATTCCTACAAGATTTAGACTTAGGTTGCACTTGTCCAATAGTCTTGTGTTTCTTTGTTACTAGCTGAAATACCCGACGTTGTCCGTGGTTTGATGATTTATTCCTACAACATTTAGACTTAGGTTGTACTTGTCCAATAGTCTTGTGTTTCTTTGTTACTAGCTGAAATACCCGACGTTGTCCGTGGTTTGATGATTTATCCCTGCAACATTTAGACTTAGGTTGTACTTGTCCAATAGTCTTGTGTTTCTTTGTTACTAGCTGAAATACCCGACGTTGTCCGTGGTTTGATGATTTATCACTACAACATTTAGACTTAGGTTGCACTTGTCCAATAGTCTTGTGTTTCTTTGTTACTAGCTGAAATACCCGACGTTGTCCGTGGTTTGATGATTTATCCCTGCAACATTTAGACTTAGGTTGTACTTGTCCAATAGTCTTGTGTTTCTTTGTTACTAGCTGAAATACCCGACGTTGTCCGTGGTTTGATGATTTATCACTACAACATTTAGACTTAGGTTGTACTTGTCCAATAGTCTTGTGTTTCTTTGTTACTAGCTGAAATACCCGACGTTGTCCGGGGTTTGATGATTTATCACTACAACATTTAGACTTAGGTTGTACTTGTCCAATGGTCTTGTGTTTCTTTGTTACTAGCTGAAATACCCGACGTTGTCCGTGGTTTGATGATTTATCACTACAAGATTTAGACTTAGGTTGCACTTGTCCAATAGCCTTGTGCATCTTTGTTATTTCGTCGACTTCCTTTACATTTATCTTGGGTTGTGAGTTTTTGCTCTAGTTACAACACTGTGCTCTTATTTCCTTTATAGCCCGGACCAATGCGACCGGGAAGAACTATACCTCCGCGCACTTACGACAGTTACGAGAGACCACTTTGTTGTTTTTCAAAGCCCACGAGTCCGTCAATTCACTTCCATCTTACTTATTGCCGGGCTTAACGGAGTATTCCACGCGTCCTGACATTTAGTTTTTGAAATCCTGTTAACTTTCGTCAGGGAGGCGGGGGAAGGGGGGGGGGGGGGGTTCGGGCAGTGTTGTAACTGAAACAGCTATATAAAAATATAAAAATCTAATGTTTCACACTCGCGTGACTTTCTCTACTCTTGTACTAACCATTCTTACAAACTCTTATTCCTATATCTTCTTCGCGTTAGTTGAGATAAACGTTTGTACAAATTATCTTATTGCTTATTTCCTTGTAGGTACAAGGGGAATATTAAAATACAGTAGACTTTGTGCGATAGTCAAATCTTTTAAAGCTTTGAGATTCCGTTCTCTTTGCACGCTTAACATGTAACAAATTAATAACGATGTTCCATTTCACGAAAGTTTAAAGTTTTCCTAAACTGACAAAAATAACAAGGAATATCTCCGAAATGGTTCATTCTACAAAAAACGATTTCGACAGAAATTGTGTGTTTTAGCAGGATCTACATTTTTTTTTTTTTTTTTTTTTTTTTTTTTTTTTTTTTTGTATATTAAGAATTTGTTTACTTCTTATGGTTTACGAGTTATTCAAAAGTCATCCAGAGTAAACAGACTATAGCCAGAACTTTCAAAATATACATTTCTTTTTCAAGAGAATAAAAATTTTCGAAAATGATTCCATGTAATGGGTAGTTTATGGTGCAACCCATGAGATTTGATATAACTTCTAACAGACAAAAATGTATTTATGTCAAAACTATCTGTGGCGGTAACCATTTCCGTTGTATTCTGTATTATAGGTCAGAATTACAAAATAGTACTTTATTTTTGAACTGGAAAATCGCTATTTTTTGTTTCAAAGCCATCACATGACTGCCTTGGTAGCCCGGTGATTAGGATGTTGGGTTTGAAACCTGGAAACCCTGGGTTCGATTTCTGGTTGGAGGAACTATTTTTCTTTAATCCCGATTATTTTCCATCTTACTTAGAATCTGGAAGTATGAGTGAGAGAATAAATGTGTATGAGAGGGAGAAAGAACGCAGAAAGGGGTTAGAGAGAGGAGAAAGTGAGGGAGAGGAATAGGAACGACAGAAGGAGGAATAGGGAGAAAGAAAGGTAGAGGAAGGGAAGGAACGGGAGAGGGATGAGAGGGAGTGTGATGGAGAGAGCGAAAGTCTGTTAGAACTATGATCTGACGGCTAAGTGGACCAAAGGGAGAGGGAAGTCATCGCTAGGGACTCCCTAGCTTTAAGCATTCATTAATTTACTGTATTCCCTTAATACCCGTGTACAGCCTATAAACTGTCCGCAAATACTTATCTCTATCAGCATGAAGCAGCTGGACGAATACACTTTAGTAAGAAGTATTATTTGAAGAATGGAGGAGAAGCTCATGTGAACGTCCCACATCAGATATTTAAGGTAGCAAGTAGGCCATAAATATATATCACAACAGGCTGCTAATACCTTTTGTAAACAATCCATATTGTTCTTTTTGCTTTTCCTGTTGTGGCTGGATTGGACGCAGAATTCATTTTAAATTCCGTTGATGAGTTTTCGGTTGAGCTACTATTATTGGTCGTGCAAAATGGTGCAGAAAGGATAATACGAAGTTATTATTAGATACTGGAAGTGTATTTAGTGGGACGTAACATATCGATGGGCAGCACTGTATTTCTGGAAATGCTCATCTCTGTTAATGTGATTGACGGTTACAAAACAGCCAGCCAGCCAGCCAGCCAGCCCATTTAACAGTTAATATTAAAAACATACCAGCGTAGTATATAAACAGTTCAGGCTAAATGTATTATTTGCACAGTATCAGTTTGTTATAGCAAACCCTTTTACTTACTTTAATGCATTCTGCAGCTCTACTCATGCAAAATTCCAAGTGGAAAATTGCTATGGTAGCTCTTAAAACATGTTTACAACAGATGAAGCCTAATATCGATCAAAATTAACAAAACATCTGTGTTGCATTCATATTACTTTCTCCACCCATTCTTCTTCATATTAGTCAAGATAACATTTTCAGAAATTATCTCATTACTAACGTGCGTGCAAAGAGAATATGGGAATGCAGTAGGCTTTCAGTAATAGTCAAATCTTTTAAATCTGGGCGTCGCATTAAGGGTTTGAAATCCTGTTCTACGCACGGCCAAGAGAAAGTATCTGAGAAAAACTGAAGTATTGCAAAACTCACACAGTAGGAGCAAAAGATAAAATGGTAGAAAGAACAGTTCAATACTGGTTTAGAATAAATTCATTCGAAGAAAATGATATGTTAAAACAATGCATGGTTATACAGGAAAAAACGGGGGGAAATAAACTTAGTCGCACAAAGTACTGACAATATTGGAGGAAATAGGAATGGGGGAAACATGGGCAGAAAGAGAAAGTGAAAGTAACGGTGTCCGGAGGGAAATTACAACCAGGCTGGACGATATCCAAAATCAAGAAATGCTGAGTAGCTTTAACGACAAAAGGTCATTAATAGATTATAGATTCTTAAAAGTGGAACGAAGGAGAAGAAATATATAGAAGTATGCAATGAGGGGGCCAGAATGGGGTATATTGGGGGTAACGAACCTAAGTGGCATGATAGGGATAAAGGAAGAGAGAGAGAGAGAGAGAGATCTCCCATGAGGCTTAAAAGTTAGGAAAATGTTAATTCAAAATCAAAGGAATGCATTGAGAAAGCAGGAAAGTATTAAGGAACATGTGGTTGAAATGGTTAAAAGAACTACGAGGTAATAGGAAAGATGGAAAAGGAGTAAAAGTAATTAGTGGTTATGTTAAACAAAATGTTGAATATAAGGGGAAGTGTTACATATAAGCAACTCCAAGAGGTAGGAATATATCAGATAATGTACATTTGTTCATTGCTCTCTTTTTTAGCCATTTTATTTTTGTTTTTGGTAGGTTGAACTATAGTTTATGAGACCAAATAAATTATTCATTCACGCATTTCATTTGCCATAAAGTATCTTAAACGTATGCCATTTTATTCAAAATCGTTAGAGCTACTTTCGAGATCAACATTTTCCAAAAATTTTCCAAGTGAAGGTTAGTTTACGCTGGAGGAATATTCTTCGAAATATTCGCGTCCCATCCTTGAAATACATTAAACTTAAATACCAACTTTGGTTTTTAACCGACTTTTTGAGTTATGCTGTTCACAGACTGACACACACACACACACACACACACACACACACACACACACACACACACCCCAGCCCCACACATATGAATGTTTTGTTAAAAATTATTTTTGCATTCAGGGGGCCTCAAAACATATTTCCGGTGAAATCTTGACATCGAATTTTTGGGTAGACTACAATAGTCCCCTACTTGCTATACTAGTAGAGAAAGTAATAAGCAAGCACAACTGTACCGTGCATTAATAATACCTCCTGGTGAACACAGATGGCGTGTTGCGGGGTGACCTCACGGGCAGGTAGTTCAGCGGGGTCGGTGGAGTGGAGCACAGCTCCTGAATCCAAAAGCGTTTTCAGAAACGCGTTTTGTGACCCGACCGGGGCCCAGCCGGTCCGTTTTTCACCTCTCCTGGCCGTGCATCATCGTCGCTGACAGGAAATTAAACAGGAGGCCTGCATCGGAATGAGCTCCGAGAAAATACCCCGCATATCGACAGATACGGATATGTTTATTCATGGAATTTACGTCAAAAGTCTGTATTTATTTGTGTGTCTCCCGAGTCTAAATCAGGGATCCAGGGTGAAATAATGTTTATGGGTCACACAGAGGGATTTGAAATATACCTAACATAAGCGCCACTGAGCCGTTAGGAATGAAGGAGAGGAGAGAGGAGAGAGGATTGCTTCTCAACCCCTATCCGTCCGTTGCTGTTATTTTTCCAGATTTAAATGTTGTGAACAGGACAGTGATACGTGCTATACTTCACAATAGACGTCAGAGGATTCACTTTAACATCGGCGTTTTATACTCATACATGGCATCAATTACGATATGAATCACTAGCACCTCTAAAATACGAGCAACAAATCTGATACAGGAATTATCGCCTGTAAGATTAATAATTTTATAAAGAAATGACGCGGGGATAGAAAATTAATTCCAATAAAGTATTTCCATATTTTAATCTCAATTCATAATGTACTATAATGACAATTTGACAAGTCCCACTCCTGACACCGGTGTGACAAATCCAGTCCAGCTACTTTTCTAACATTTTATTTTTCTTGTACATTTTCACACAAAAACGCAGTTCCCTTCTACTGATGCTAACACAGAAAACAATCTTTCGTGATATTACAACTCACAACTGTTTTCTTCTTGTAGCCTTGACTCAGTCCTTTCACTGAGTTTCTTCACTTTCTCAGCATCTTTCATACATGATGATACAATCATTCAACACTCGTTAAAATTCATTTCGACGCAACGTACCTTTCACAGCTTTCTCGCACTGACACACTGACCTACTCAACAACTGCCTGCTTCCTCGCGCTCGGCAAGCTTTCATACCGGCGGTGACGTTTCTCGTACACCTACAAACAAGCCGACTGCCGCAACCTGGAAAACCTTTGTGTTGCCGCTTGATTGTTGTTAGTCACGTATTCACTCGTATGAGTGCTGTGAGGAAGCTTGGCCTGGAGCGTCTTGCTAGGCGTCGCACCATTAGAGAGGGGCAGAAAATCAAAGTTTTCGAAAACTTTTCCATGTAACGGGTAGTCCTATTTTCTTCAAAATCTTCGTGTCGTATCCTTATTAGACATTAAACTGAAACACCAACTTTGGTTTAACCGACTTTTCGTTTTTCAGTTATGCTTATGAAATGCATACAGACTTTTTTCTAAAAGTCCGATATGTTCCATTCGTATGACTTTCTCTACTCTTGTACTAACCATTCTTACAAATTCTTATTCCTCCATCTTCTTTGTGTTAGTTAAAACAAACACTTGTAAAAATTATCTTATTACTTATTTCTTTGTAGGTACAAGGGGAATATTAGAATACAGTAGGCTTTGTGCCATAGTAAAATATTTTAAACCTTTGAGATTCCGTTCTCTTTGCACACTTAACATATAAAAAATGAACAACGATGTTCCATTTCACCAAAGTTTTAAGTTTTCCGAATCTGACACAAATAAGGAATATCTTCAAAATGGTTAACTCTACAAAAAATTTATTTGGACATAAATTGTGTGTTTTGGCGACCCTACATTTTTGGACAGTAAGAGTTTGTCTATCTCTTACGGTTTGCGAGTTATTCAAAAGTCATCCAGAGTAAACAAAACTACATAGGCTATAGCCAGAAAATTCAAAATATACATTTCATTTGTCATACAAATATCTCAAACATATGCCATTTTATTTAAAATCAATAGAGCCATTTTCTAGAAAATAAAAATTTTCGAAAAAGTTTCCATGTAAAGGGTAGTTTAGAGGGAGGCTATTTTCTTCAAAATTTTCGTGTCGCATCCTTGAAAGACATTAAACTTAAATACCAACTTTGGCTTTTAACAGACTTCATTTTTCAGTTGTGCTGCCCACAGACACACACGGACCTTTTTCTAAAAATGCTTTTTTTTTTCTTTTTGGATTCAAGGGGTCTCAAAACATATATTTCCGGTGAAATCTCGACACGGAAATTTTGGATCGAATACAATACTTCCTCTATTTACCATACATAGCAGAGAAAGTAAAAAGCTAGTGGAGTTAGTTGAGAGTTTGAACTTTTCAGTTCCACATTCTAAATATTTATTAAACATTGTGTTCTTTTAACAGTGATATATCATGTTACTAGTGAATCGTGTTTCTGCAATATATCACTCTTTGTAATTTCACTTCTGGGAGCAGTGATCACGTTTGAGGCCAAATATAGCAGAAATTGAATTGCGTATTTGTCGAGTTAGTTGGACTAATTATGTTTCCGTAGTCCGTTTCGGTGCATGCAAATTCGTTAAACAAATTGAAAAGGTGGAGGAGCGAATCAATAATTAAATATTAAATTCACATGACGTTTCTGTTGACGTATCGCAAAACAAGCATTTTTACAGAAAACGGATTATCAATCTGTGTCAGTAGACGACGGACGGGAGTCTGTTTGACTTAGGTGACAAAGTTTAACAGATAACTATGGAAAGGTAAATTGGTCATGTTATTCTTTTCATGCCAGCAAATACAAACTATGGCTGTGGTTTCATTTAGCATCTGTAATTAACATGAAAATATGTTGGACCTCTGTTGTTTACATAATGCTGAAGAGGTAAGATGTATTTGTTTCAAAAGCTTCTAGAAACAGTCCTAGATGAGTCATACAGACAAAAAGATAATCTGATGTGTTGCACATGACTTATTCACACTACGTTCGTACTCTTCTTGTAGGCACAAGGGGAATATGGGGATAAAGTAGGGTTTGTCTACCACCTGGGTGCCACGGGTTCGTTCAAAGGGACCCACGTATGATATTTGTGGTGGAATCTTCGGGTTCTCCGGTTTCCCCCGCTACTCATCCCACTAACTCTTCCATCATCACCTTTCAATTATGCATTTCGGCTCATTTCATATAATCCTGCTGCTCACTCTCATACTGACCTCTCTGTCCGGTGCGGCCGCAACGTGGCCGAGTGGTTAGACCATTCGCTTCTCACCAAAGCGGCCTGGGTTCTGCAAGTGGGAATTTTGGTGGACGAAGCGGCGCTGGGCCGGATTTCCTCCGGGTTCCCCGATTTCCCCCGCCATCTGATTCCACCGGTGCTCCATCTACATCCCATGTATCATCAGTGTCACCACCTGCGGTGCCGTAGTAGTAAAAGCGAACCTTAAACACTACCACACTCTGTCCGGGCCATGTGTTCCCCGATAGGCCTCTAAACCTAGGCACTGGCTTGTAAGTCCTACATAAGGGGAGGGTAATCAGATGAAGGAAAAAATAATAAAGTTTTGGTATATATCTTAGGGTTTACAACTTATTCAAAAGTCAGCTAGAGTAAATAGGACTACATAAGATATAGCCAAAAAACTCAAAATATACATTTCATTTGTCATAAAAATATCTTAACACACATGTCATTTTCATAAAAGTCGTTAAAGTCATTTTCAAGAAAATCAAAATCTTCGATAAATGTTGCATGTAAGGAGTAGTTTAGCGATGAGGGATTTTCTTCAAAATCTTCGTGGCGTATCCTTGAAAGATATGACACTTAAATACCAACTTTTGTTTTTAATCAACTTTTCGTTTTTGATTTATGCTGTCCACAAGCAGGCACAAACACACACATACACACACACAAACACACACACGCACACACGCACACACACACACACACACACGGACCTACATGCATTTCCAGTGAAATCTCGACTTAAAACTTTTGAGTCGTATACAATGCTTCCTCTACTAACTGTACATAGTAAATAAAGTAAAAATTTGATGTGTTGCACTCACATGACTTTCTCTACTCTTGTACTAACCATTCTTAAAAACTTATTCCTATATCTTCTTTCTTGTTAGTTGAAATAAACATTTGTACAAATTATCTTATTGCTTATTTCCTTGTAGGTGCAAAGGCAATGTTAGAATATAGTAGGCTTTGTGCGATAATCAAATGTTTCATATTCTGTTGTCTTTGCTCTCTTAACATATAAAAAATGAACAACAATGTTCCATTTTACGAAAGTTTTTTTGAACTCACACACATAACAAGGAATATCTCCGTAATGGTTCGCCCTACAAGAAAATTTATTCAGACATAAATTGTGTATTTTAGCAAGATCTACATTTTTTGTATAGTATAATTTGGTCTATCTCTAACAGTTTACCAGTTATGCAAAAGTCGTCCAGATTAAATACGACTACAGGGGCTATAGCCAGAAAATTCAAGATATATATTTCATTTGTCATAAAAATATCTCAAACAGATAGAATTTTAATAAAAATCGTTAGAGCCATTTTCAAGGAAATCAAGAGTTTCGAAAAATGTTCCATGTTCTCAAATAGGTGTATGGCATTTTAATCAAACTCGTTAGAGCCATTTTCAAGAAAATCAAAATTTTTCATGTAAAGGGTAGTTTAGCGTGGGGCTATTTTCTTCAAAATCTTCGTGTCACATCTTTGAACGACATTAAACTTAAATACCAACTTTGGTTTTTAACCGACTTTTCGTTTTTGAGTTATGCTGTCCACAGACTGACAGACACACAGACACACACACGGACCTTTTTCTAAAAATGCCTTTCTTGGATTCAGGGGGGTCTCAAAACATATATTTCCGGTGAAATCTCGACATCGAATTTTTGGGTGGAATACAATACTTTCTGTAAAAGGTAAATTTGCACAGTTCCTTGCAAATGTGATGAATAGGGCTTGCCTGATGTATGTTCTCTTGGGTGAGGATGATGCAAAAAGACAGACTTTCGGACAGCTCTACTTACTCCCTGTACCAACATTAAAAAGCGCGTCAAGTGAAGGTTTGATGCGAAGCCCAGTTGCCCACCCACCCGCCCGCCAACATCAAGTGAGCCAACATACCATTGCCACCACTTCCCCGTGTATTGATTGAATTCCCTATAGCTTTCCAATTAAGCAAGATGTATGCAAATTCGTTTATAGAGAACAATTTGAATTTTGTATCCCTCTCTAAGTGGGTAAATTGGAACGGGATGATTTGGAATAAGCCTTGTAACGCGACCGAGCTCAAACAGAAGGAAGGGGTGGCGGCGACATTAACGCGCCTGAACTGTCGGCTGATGCGAAGCGGGTGGAATAATCACCGGCAGCGAAATTCACTCAGCCTTAGGCACCCCCATTACATGCGTCCTTTGTTAACATAGTCGCATCCTAAAGACGGTATAGCATTTAAATACATTTTACTTTGTCGTTATCGCGGTGTTCCCAGACGTCAACAGGTAACGCTACGTATTTCAGGGCTCTTCAAATTGAAACTCGACTTTTATTTTTAACTTATATAATCTTGAAATACTTATTGGATTCATAGACTTGGAAGAAGCATTTGACCGGTTAGATAGGGAGCATTTATGGAACATGCAAGTAAAAAGAGGATATCCTGGACAATAAAGTCCCTTATGTCAATACAAAATGTACACGGTTCTTCATTCAAAATAAATGAAACTATGGGTTGATATTTTGTACGAAGGCAAGAGTGCTAAAACTAAATATACTGTCAACACAGGGTTCTTTATTTAAAACCTAACGGGTGCACGTCATTTCGCCTGTGCGTGATTGGGCTTTACTCCTACATAAAGTCCGCATGTATAACACTCTTACCTTATAGAAGATACTGGAAATGTCGTCCACCCTCACGAGGCTAAACAATCATTACATCGGGAGAACACATTCTGATTAAGTTAGACCACTGTAATGTTTTATTTCTACTCTTTTGTTTTAGTTCTTCCAATGTATGAGGTTTTGTCTTGTAAACTTTGTCTTTCAGGTTACTACCCCACACACAGTTAGATCGAGGGAGTGAGAGGGGAGGGCCAGACACCAGCACTAATCATTCTATCTTCAAACACTTGCCTAATTTTATTCAAGGACTCCGCTGCTGTATGAGCATTAGCAGAATCTGGTTGAAACCACCCATATGATTTCTCTTCTTCTGTCAGTTCATGATAAAATAGGATCAATATGTCATTTCGGTACCTCTCTGCATTTACAGTCTGCTCGCAGAATATTGGACTAGCACTAACAGCACACCAAACTCTCTGATCATAATGAGGGATTTCTTGAACGCGATGTGGATTTTCAGAGACCCAGTACAGACTGTTGAGTGTTGACAAGACCATTTAGGTGGAACCACGCCTCGTCGGGAAAGAACAAGCTGTGGATCAATTAAACCGTCATTCACTGATGAACAAAACCATTCACAATAATGCATTCGTTCTACTGGGTAACTTTGTTTTAAAACATGGGTTTGATTGGTGAACGTTCAAAACATGCGCCTGTTTCTTTTAACCTTTCCTGTTTTAAAACCGTAGGTTGGCGCATTTTTTTTTTGGGGGGGGGGCAGAGAACCATTGGTTTCGAATTTCTTCACAACCACGTAAATTGCAAATTTGGAAGAGGCCGTTGTGCGAGCACGGCTTGGAGATTTACACACGAAGCAGATAAATAAACAACCCTGTATTATTAGAAACAATTCTGAAAATGATATAAGAATTCAGCCAAACCAGGGCGCCAAAGAAGCTTGTGGTTTATCTCCCACATTGTTTAATATATACAGTCATAGACGAGATACGAGAGGTGAAAGAAACTATTAAAAGAGGACGAGGATTTTATCTGAATATAATTTTATATGCTTACGACTTCGTGTTAATTTTCGACGAGATAAAACGCAATATGCACTACATTGCCTAAATAAAGTAAGTGAAAAATACAATTTTAAAATTTCATTTAAAAAAACAAAGAACCTCCTTTAAGGGTAACCACCCAGTCAGAAGTATAATACAAGATACCACAACAGAAGAGATTTCGATGTTGAACTATTTAGATACGGTGGCTTCATATGATAAAGAAAAATATATTGGCCATACACTCAGTACATTAAAAATGTTTGTGCTGTTAAAGGAGCCCTTGAAGAAAGAAACCAGGAAAGAAAGAATTACATTTTATAATGTGATGGCGTTGTCTGTTTTATTATATGGTAGTAAAACATGAACTGTGGACAAAACGAGGTTAAAAATCTGGTGTGTTGCACTCACATGACCTTCTCTACTCTTGTACTAACCATTCTTACAAACTCTTATTCCTATATCTTCTTGTGTTAGTTGATATAAACATTTGTACAAATTATCTTATTGCTTATTTCCTTGTAGCTATAAAATGAATATGGGAATACAGTAGGCTTTGAGCAATAGTCAAATCTTTTAAAATTTTCAAATGCCGTTCTCTTTGCATGGCTAAAATATTAGAAAATGAATAACGATGTTGATTTGACGGAAGTATAAGTTCTCCAAAACTCACACAAATAACAAGGAAATCTAATCCACTATCAAAAAAAATTAGACATAAACTGTATCTCTTAGAAAGATCTGCATTTGTTGTATAGTAATATTTGGTCTACCTCTTACGGTTTACCAGTTATGCAAAAGTCGTCCAGAGTAAACAGGACTACGTAGGCTATAGCAAGAAAATTAAAAACATACATTTCATTTTCCATAAAAATATCTCAAACGCATGGCATTTTAATCAAAATAGTTAGCCATTTTCAAGAAAAAAAGTCCCGTTAAATTTTCCATGTAAAGATAGTTTAGTGTGCAGGAGTGTTCTTCAAAATCTTCAATTCGCACCATAGAAAAACATTAATCTTTAATACCAACTTTTGTTTTTAACTGATTCTTGCTTTTTGAGATACGCTATCCACAGACTAACACACAAACGGACCTTCTTCTAAAACTGCTTTTTTTTATTCAGGGGTCTCAAAACATATTTCCGGTGGAGTCTCGACATCGAATTTTTGGGTGGAATAAATACTTCCTCTATTTTACTATACGTAGTAGAGAAAGTAAAAATGAATTACAAAATCTGTATCTAAAAATCAGTATGAAAGTCTATAGCTAAAAATGAACATCAAAACATATAACAAAAATCAATGTCAAAACAAAATAAAAAATCAAAATCTACATCAATAAATAAAATAAAAACACGACACCGAAAATTCCACTTCGAAAATTCTATATCGGGGCCTCCACGTCGAAGCTCCCATATCCAAATTCGCACATCGATACCTCCACAAGGAAACCTCGACATCGAAACCTCGACATCGAAACCTCGATTTCGAAACCTGGGCGTCGAAAATTCGAACTCGAAACATCGACATCAAAACCTTGACATCGAACCTTCAGCATCGAAATCTCAACATCAAAACTTTGAAATTGAACCTTCGAAATCAAACTTACGGCATCGAACCTTCGACTTTGAAACTTCGGCATCAAAATTTCAACACAGTAATTTCGATACCAAAAATCGTACTTGAAAACATCGCCGTTCATCCCCGACATCTAAACTTCTGCATGGAAACTTCAACATCGAAATCTCAAAATTGAAACTTCGACATCGAAAATTCCACATTGAGCATTCCACTACGAAAATTCCATATCCAATGTTCCACTACGAATTTTCCACATTGAAAATTCCACATCGGAACCTCCACAAGAAAGCTTCCACACCGTACCTTCCACATCGAAACCTGGACATCAAAACCTGGACATCGAAACTTTGACATCAATAACTCGACATCGAAACTTCGAAATCGAAACATCGTCATCGAAATCCTGACATCGAAGCTTTAGCATCGAAATCTCAACATCGAAACTGTCAGCGAAGCATCGAAATCGAAAATTTGTCATCGAACCTCAACATCGAAAGTTTCAAATCGAAACTGTCATCAAACCTTCGTATAGAAAACTTCGGTATCGAAACCTTGACACCGAAATCTCGTCATCGAAACTTCATCGATACATCGACATCGCACAATTCGAAACGAAACTTCGACAAGTAAACTCAACATCGAAACTTCGAAATCGTATCTTCCACATCCAAACATCGACTTCGTAACTTCGACACCGAAACTTCCAATTAGAAACGTATACATATAAATATTGACATCGAAACTTCGACATCGAATCTCCGGCATTGAGACTTCGACATTCGAACTTCGACATCGAAACATCGGCATCAAAACCTCTATATCGTAAGTTTGACATCCAAACCTCGATATGGAAACTATGACAGCCAACTTCGACATCGAAATCTCGAAATCGAAACTTCGACATTGAAACTTCGACATCGAACTTCGACTTCGAAACTTCAACATCGAAACTTCCAATTAGAAACGTCGACATCGCAACTTCGACTGTTCAACTTTGACTGCGCCACCTCGACATCGCAACCTTGACATTGGAACCTCGACATCGCAACCTCTACATCGAAACATCGACATGGAAATTTCGACATCGAAACTTCGACATCCAAACATCATAAATTTGAATTCGAAACTTCGACACGAAAACTCAATATCGAATCTTCGAAATTAAATCTGCGACATTGAAACATCGACTTTGTAAGTTCGACACCGAAAGTTCGTAAGTTCGACTCGAAACTTTGACATCGGAACACCGACTACGAAATTTCGGTATCGAAAATTCAACATCAAATCTCCGACATTGAAACTTGGACATTCGAACTTCGACACCGACACATCGGCATTGAAATTTAGACATCGAAATTTCGCCATCGCAACCTCGACATCGCAACCTCGACTTCGCAACCTCGACATCGCAACTTCGACATCGCAACCTCGATATTGCAACTTCGACATCGCAACCTCGACACTGCAACTTCTACATCACAACCTTGATATCGCAATTTTGACATCTGAACGCCGACATCGAAACTTTGACATCGAAAAACCGAGCTCGAATTCCGGTATCGAAACTTCGACATCGAATCTCCGGCATTGAAACTTGGACATTCTAACTTCGACATCGAAGCCTCTATAGCCTAAGTTTGACATCCAAACCACAATATGGAAACTTTGACACCCAACTTCGACACCGAAATCTCGTCATGGAAACTTCGACATCGAAACTTCCACATCGAAATTGGGTCAGAGAACCTTCGACATCGAAACCTTTACATCCAAACTTCCACATCGAAACCTCGACAACGAAACTTTCACATCGAAACTTCGACATCGCAACCTAGGCGGGCCCTAATGATCAAGTTGTCGACGGGCCCTTAAAGCCAACACACTCACTCACGCAACCTAGGCACCAAAACTTCGACATCGAAACTTCGACTTCGGAACTCCGTCATCGGAACTACCACGTCGTAACTTTGACACGGGAACTTCGATATCGAAAGTTCGACATCGAAGTTTTGATATCGGAATTTCGATATCGAAACTATGACATTGAAACCTAGACATACAAACTTTGACATCGAAACATCGATTTTCAAACCTGGACATCTAAACTTTGATATCCAAACTTCGTCATTGCCACATCGACATCGCCACTACAACAACGAACCTTCGACATCGACACTTCGACAACGAAACTTCGATATCGTAACTTCAACATCGAACTTCGACTTCGGAATTTCTAATTAGTAACGTCGACTTCGAAACGTCAATATCGTAACGTCGACATTGCAACCTAGACATCACAACCTCGACATCGAAACATCGTCATTGAATTTTCGACATCGAAACTTCTACATATAAACTTCGACATCTAAACTTCTACATATAAACTTTGACATCGAAACTTCGGCATCGCCGCTTCGACCACGCCATTTCAACATTCTAACTTTGACATCGAAACTTCTACATTGAAACTTCGACATCGAAAGCACTACATCGAGAATCCAACATCGAAAACATCGAAAATTCCACATCTAAGCTTCGATATCGAAACTTAGACTTACAAACTTCGACACTTCGACATCGCAACTTCGACATCGCAACCTCGGCATCGAAACTACGACATCGAAACTTCAACATTGCAACTTCGACATCGCAACCTCGGCATCGAAACTACGACATCGAAACTACGACATCGCCACTTCAACATCGAAACTTCGACTTCGAAACTTCGACATCGAAATTTCGACATCGAAACTTCGACATCGAAACTTCGACATCGAAACTTCGGCATCGAACTTCGGCATCGAACTTCGACATCGAACTTCGACATCGAACTTCGACTTCAAAACTTTCAATCAGAAAAGTCAACATGGCAACGTCAACATCGCAACTTCGACTGCGCGACTGTGCAACCTCGGCATCGCAACCTCGACATGGAAACCTCGACATCGAAACGTCGACATCGAAACGTCGACATTGCATCCTTGTTGTCCGAAGGAATGGGATCAAACTCCAAACCAACACATCCTACTTCTCCGTCGCTAACTCGGTGCCTCTCGTACACAAAACTCGTACTGCCGACTACTGTCGAAGGACAGTTCAACCCTCTGCGGGCACCAACACCAGATACTAGGGCACACTAGAGGAAACAAGAGAGATACAGGGGATACTAAAGTCAGGCTTATTGTACCTATTACCCTAAGGGGGCACCGCCGGGAGGAAGGTTGAGGTGAGAGGTGACACCGGGCGGTCAGATCCAGATATAGAAATTGAGAGAGGTCCCTAAGGTTTCCTAGGTTTGAGGACACCTCGACCTTTAGAAATTCCGAGGCCTTCCAGGTGGACCCCGGCGGGGTCCAGCACCCCTGTTCGATGCCCCCATCTGGAACTTGTCAACAACGAGGGAGGGAAAAGGTTCCTGTGCGCATATCATCCCTGCCAAACCGCACCTAACACTTCCGCTGGCACTTGCAATCCTGAAAGAACCAACGGGACGAAACATGGTAGGTTAATGAAGTGAAATTCGGGGTATGTAATTATCATAGAAGTAATACCACGAGTAACTGTCAAATTATCAGATTCGAGAATTTTACTATCACGAGTTGCATTTATTAAGACTATTTCACGAATTAAAGGATTATATAGCCAATTAAATGTTATTTAAATGCTGTATTGTAATTACTAACCTCTTAAAGGAAATATGTAATATATACACACAAGCACATCAGCGTCCATTGGCACGGCCTTGTAGATCTCCAATTTTTAAGATGTTAGCAATGTCAATAGTTGGAACATCTGCTGTTAATTTTTAATTCCATTCAATACAAAATTGGTCAAACTGATTCCAAACATATTTCCTGATGTATTCAGTGTTCTGGGGTTTCCCTCTTCGAATTATTTCAGTATTAGCTACTCCGTCAAGCGAAAGTCAGCTATATTTGACATCTGAATAGCGGCTCTATTCTGTAGGACAGATTCCTCCGCAGCATCGACCCAGGGAAACCCATGGGTCAGAAAGGTTGGCTAGGAAGTCGAACCCGTGACCTCCCGAATGCGGGCCACAGATGTTACCATGGTTGAGATGAAGATAGTGCTGGCAAGAATAGAGGTCATACGGGGGCAACACGTCAGATGTTTTAAATACGAACCAGTCGTCTTGAAATTTCGACGTAGACTTAAATGCGTAGCATCCAAGAAGTGAAAACAAATGCAATTTCAAAGTCTTGGAGGTACTTTTAGCATGTTCGTCATCAAAGTCTGCAAATGGGTAGCAAACTTCGTTTGTGTCCTCCTCTCTGGTGCTGCTATCTATTCAGACTAACATAAAAGAAACGGTGGACAAGGTTGTGTGGCGCCAGAAAAGAAACACCGTTTTTACGAGAAAAGAGATGTAGCGATGTTTCTAAGAGGGGATGAAAGAGATAAGACGGCCAAAATACTCTGGAGAGAGAAGAAGAAGAAGAAGAAGGAGGAGGAGGGAATCAGACTCTCAGCATCTGCTAATCCCATCGTCCTCTCGCTGGCTGCTGTAATCAGTATTCCGTCTTGGTTTTAGGGAAAAGGAGAGAGGAAAAGGGAGGGTAGGTGGGTGGGTGGGTGGGTGGGTTCCTTCTCACGACGGTAACTCTATTATCTACCACCGCGTCCTTCCCCGCTGCCCTTTACAGCCCCCGGCCCCCGCCCCAATATCCCAACTTTTCCTCTTGTGTGCGCCAATGCAGCAGTGGTCCGAATGGCCACCACGAAGGGAGGAATTAAAAGGCGAGTGGTGGTGGGAGGATAACGGTGGTGCACTGAGATGACCTAACGTTGGAGAAGGGTACGCTACTAGTCAGGAAATTAAAAACGTGCCCGCCACGGTCGGTCGTCAATGCCGCATACAAGATACATTGTACGAGGATCGATAACTGCATCCTATAACTTGGCATTCTGATTCCAAATCCTGGAGTAACATTTCCCTGTGGCAAGAGGACCGACCGATAACCGTTACAAGAGAGGACATAAGCGACCTGTAATCTCTGTTTCTCTTCACATTTTACCCTGGCAATGACAGAGAAATAACCCACCACACTTTAAGAGCGAATTTCTCTTACTGTGAGCAACAAGCAAGTATAATACCATAAAACTGAAAATGTTACACTTTTCTGGAAAAGATACCTTTATCCAAAAATATTAATCATCACCTGGTGAATTGTTGACGAAACGTTCTTAATTTATGGCTGTATTCATAGAAAACTAAATAAACGACATTTTCCTTTGGCATATTTCAATACAATGAACGGTTTTTGTACAAATAAAGTTTTAGAAATCCACAATTTGTCGCCTAGTTAATTATGTTAGAACTGGCAACACCACGTCTGCTCTGTTTACTTACTTCCGATATTTGTGCACATCGTGCGGAATGTTTGCTTTATCGCGGACTCTTTCTTCCTCTTCCTCCTCCTCCTCTTTCTCCTCCTCTTCCTCCTCCTCTTCCTCCTCCTCCTCCTCTTCCTCCTCCTCTTCATCTTCCTCCTCCTCCTCTTCCTCCTCCTCCTCTTCCTCCTCCTCCTCCTCTTCCTCCTCCTCTTCCTCCTCCTCTTCCTCCTCCTCTTCCTCCTCCTCTTCCTCCTCCTCTTCCTCCTCTTCCTCCTCCTCTTCCTCCTCTTCCTCCTCCTCTTCCTCCTCCTCTTCCTCCTCTTCTTCCTCTTCCTCCTCCTCTTCCTCTTCCTCCTCCTCTTCCTCCTCCTCTTCCTCCTCCTCTTCCTCCTCCTCTTCCTCCTCTTCTTCCTCTTCCTCCTCCTCTTCCTCTTCCTCCTCCTCTTCCTCCTCCTCTTCCTCTTCCTCCTCCTCTTCCTCCTCCTCTTCCTCCTCCTCTTCCTCCTCTTCCTCCTCCTCTTCCTCCTCTTCTTCCTCCTCTTCCTCCTCTTCTTCCTCCTCTTCCTCTTCCTCCTCCTCTTCCTCCTCCTCTTCCTCTTCTTCTTCCTCTTCTTCTTCTTCTTCTTCTTCTTCCTCTTCTTCCTCTTCTTCTTCCTCTTCTTCTCCCTCTTCTTCCTCTTCTTCTTCTTTATTTTGTCAAAGCCATAAAAGGTGTGCAAAGCTTTGAATAGTTCCTGTAAACTGGTATTTGAAATTAATCCCTGCCCGCCTCGGTGGCGTGATGGTTAGCGTGTCTGCCTCACGTTCAAGAGGTCGCGAGTTCGAATCTCGCTTAGGGTAAGTTATCCGGGTAAAGCTTTTTTCCGAGGTTTTCCCTACCCTGAGAAGACGAATGTCGGGTAACTTAAAGCTCCATGGACCTCGGGCTCATTTGAGCATCATTTCATCCTATTCATGTCATTCATTCGTCCGATATGACACAATGTTGGAGGACGTTAATTTAAAAAAAAAAAAATTAATCGCAATATTATTGCACAGTTGTTAATGTTAATAAACGTTAGTGATTAAAATTATGATCATTTTTTGTTTCTAAAGCTACGAAGTAAATAAATGGTTAATGCGTCACAGTGGAATTCAAACAGTCGAGGCATTATACACGTGTTACATTACCCAAGTTTAGCATTAAAATTCGCAAAAATAACTAACAAAATTGCTAAATGTAAAATTATAATGTATCACAGATCACAGATACATGACGCAATATGGCTGCTAAGCTGATGTTTCAGTTGTTTCAAAACTTGGAGGCAAATGAACTATTCACAATATTGACATTTTGAACTAAGCCAGGAATCCTGATAGTTTATTAATTCTAGATGTTTAGGAAAAAGAATATGAAAAGCTTTGTGACTGTAGAAACGAAATATGCTTTAGTTTGACCAATAAAACCACAAAAATGGCATTTCAGATTATCTTATAGGTATATTGGAGAAAGTTATGTTGTGACGGTGATTATGGTATCGCTATGCTGTTCCAATGGTAAATAAGTCATTCATTTTCTGACACTGATGCCAAAAAGAGGGTAATTCTGCACGATTTATGCCGCCATAATCACTCGTTTTAATGCAGAATTGCATAATATTATTTTCAGTTTCTTGGTAACTTTTATTTTTGGTCACGGAATATTTACATATCTATAAGAAGTTTAATAGATAGACAGGCAGATAGTGTTTATTGCCAACGTCATAATTTAAAGTTACCAAGCTAGATTATAAGTCTTCACAAAATACAATGGATTTGCTACCAATGTATGGCGTAAGGTCCTTTTCAAAGTTGAAGTAAGGAACCCTCTTATCCTTTGGGGTAAAATGTTATAGAGTTTATTAGAAACAACTATAGGTAAAGGTGTTCTGAATTTTCGTATGCTTAAACTTGTTTATGTAGGTATAAATTCAGACAAATTCATGTCGTATAATTATGAATATTCGTGCAAACTGTAAAACCGCTAAAATTTTGCTTAACATACAGGAGACAGATCAGCACATACATCGATGGCAGGGTTAAAGCATAATACACATTCATCAGCACATCCTTACACTATGGCTTACTATTTTCAGCATAAAAACTTCTGTTTTAATTTTTTAATAGTATGATTAATATGTGTTGACCTTCCAAGGTCTGAGTCAATACGAATACCTAAAAATATATTGTGTATTAAACAAGCACATACATTTTTTGTTTTTTTTATTTCTTTCTGTTTAAAATTGCATCTTTTAACTATTGCAACAAAATCATTCCAGTTACTTTTCTATCACTTTATTGTTTTCTAAAATTTTATGACAAATGCAGTTTTCTTCTCGTCATTAAGATAGTCCACAGCCCTCCGTGCTATTACAGCTCTCAGCTTTTACTTCTCGTAACCTTGTTCTGTCCTTTCAGTGTCTTTCTTCACTTTCTCTGTCTCTCAATCACTCACTACGGTGCAATAACTCGCTGCCAGTTAGAATCTTCTTTACGACGACCGACGTATTTTTCACGCATAGCTCTCTCGCAGTCACTGATACACTGACCGACTCATGTATCTAACCGTAAACTCAGTCTCTGCTGTATTCTGTCCTTCTCATAGAGTGGGAATGACGTCACACGGAGCTCTCGCAAACTCCTTCAAACACACCTCAAAGGCTCCGGAAACCCTTTGGTTTGCTCTCGCTTCACTGTTGTCAGCCACGTGAGTGGTGTGAGGAACTTGAACCGTGGACCCTTTGATACGCGCCGCGCCTGGTACGTAGTGTGAAGTAGCTTGGCCACGTCCGTCCCTTGTTGTGTGCCGAGGCCGGCGTCACAATATGTCTCGTAATACAAGAATCATACTGAAAGTTATTAGTAGGCTTCGAACCGCTATACAGCTACCGTGAAATGAGGTGATCGCAAGCTACCTGCCACACGGACAGAGCGTGACGTGATTGCGCAAGTACAGTGACAGTACAAACAACTGCGCTCACTGCCTAGAGCGCATAGGCATGGGCACGAGAGGAAAGGTAGCGATTGAACTTGCCTTACCCCGCATTCTCTTGTCGAGTGACAAAAATTGTATACAACACATGCAGTGGTGGGTTCGTTCCACCTGCGTAGCAGTAATAATTTCTACACTGTTATTAACTATTCTTGTTTATGTTAAACATATTTTGCATACAATAATCATTAAGGCTACCTACTCTGGTTAGGCAAATTACATCATCTTCAATTTTATAACTTTCCTTTATCTTATGCACGCAGTATCTTTACACTGCCTTATGGTTAACATACTAAATTGTTTCTCTTTCATAATAAATAAAGCAGTAAAGTTCCATTGCTATTTAGACTTAAACTATTTTAAAACTATTTGATTAACATATATTGTTTGGTTTTAAATTTAATATTGTATTCAAATTTTGAAAGACGAAATACCACTGTTACAGGAGTCGACAAAATCTAGGATTCGAGTTTGATCATAACACTGCTTTATTTCAACTCTGATTTCAACTTTTAAACCCTTAAAATGCTGTCAATAAAAATTAAATTCCGGTAGGAGACTGCAATGCCGGTATAAGAAAGCAAAGGACTCTTAAAATACTACGCACAGCTGCTAAATTAATATTTAAGGTATTAGTCCACACTTGCTATGAATTTTAATATTTTTATCGGGCACATGTGGAAACTAAGGACGGTTCGACGTGATATTTCCACTGAAAGCAACGCATGCAACTCTAACCACTAAGTTAGCTATTGATTAGTGAATCATTTGCGCCTATGAAGTTGGCTGTAATTTCTACACAAACAACGATGATAAATTAACGAGTCTCCCTAAAATGACTAGACCTACTAGTAAAATATTGAACGTAGTCAAGTCAGACAAATGGAAGAAGAAATACTTGGAATTTAGTTAAGGTTCTGTGAATCTTGTAACAAAATGAGTTTTAAAATTTTACTATCAGTATTGCAGTTGTGCTTCAGTTTTCATTTAAAAATGGTTAATGTAATTTTCTGAAGAAATTACTAAGTTAATTGATTTTTAAAGTCACAGAAATGTAGAAAATCATCACTTTTGAGGAACATTTAATATTAAATGTAAAAATAACTCAGGTGAACATTTTACGAGGCGTATCACTAAAACCTCAAAAAATTATATTAAAATGTGTATATTTCAGAAATGTCAGATTTTGATAACCTAAATATCCCTTTCTCCTAATTTCCGAGTCTTAATACAGTACTATATTACTTCACAATGAATTAACTGAAGGTTGCAAATTTGCATTTCAAGTGTAAGATTGTTTTTAAATAGACTTACTACATATGAAACACTATGTTATTCAGTATTTTGAAGTTAATGTTACTGAACTCAGAACAAAGTACTTTTAGTGGAAAGTTCGCTGTATGTGTACGTATGTGTCTATGAACGGCATACGAAAATTCTCAAGAAAATCAACAAAATCTTACTGTACAAAATAAATGCCCAGGTTATATAAAATGCAATTTTTATGTACAATGAACCGTCTCGAGTTATTCCTTGTTATTCCTTAGATTTTCCAATACTTATAGTTTTCTCAAATAGCGTTATTCGTTTTTTAAACCTTCGCCGTGCAAAGAGAACGGAATTTCAAAGCCTTCATATAGCGACTAGCTTTAAAAATGTGAATATCACTCAAAGCAAATTCCAAAAATATAATTTCTAGAAATGTTTATCTCTATTAATATGAGGTAGAGAGAAGAATGAGTGTTTTTTAGAATCATGTGCACAAGAATGAGTAGAATGAACGTATGACATTTGATTTTTACTTGATCTACTTCGCAGTTAAGTAGAGGAAGAATGCATTGGATCCAAAAATTCGGAGTCGAGATTTCACCAAAAATATATTTCGAGGCCCCCTGAATAAAAAAAGATTAATAGAAAAAAGTCCATGTGTCTGGTATGTGTGTGTGTTCGCGCGTGTGTGTGTGTGTGTGCGTGTGTGTGTGTGTAAACAGTATAACTCGGTACCTAAAAAACGAAAAGTCGGTTAAAAGCCAAAGTCAGTATTTAAATTTAATATCTTTTATGGATGCGACACGAACATTTTCAAAAATTCCTCCATGCTTAACTTCCCTTTATATGGAAAAGTTTAGAAAATGTTTATTTTCTCACAAATGGCTAACAATTTTTATGAAAATGCCATATGTTTAAGATATTTCTATGGCAAACGAAATATATATTTTAAATTTTCTGGTTATAGCCCATGTAGTTCTATTTATTCTTGGTGACCTTTTCATGACTGGGAAACCGTAAGAGATAGACCAAATCTTACAGCATAAAAAGTGTAAACCTCGTTTAAACACATAACTTATTTAATAATTTTTTGTTGAGTTAAACATTCCCTATATATTCCCTGTTATTTGTTAGAATTTTGCAATCGTTCTCAAATGGGAGGTTACTACTTTTTAATATCTTGGTCATGCAAAGAAAGTTAGATAACTTCCACAGATTTGTATCTGAATTAACATGAAGAAGATAAGAGGAATAAGGCGCTTGTACAGTAGTACAAGAGTTGGCAAAATCACGTGAGTGTAATAGATCGTTTTGTTATGCTGGACCATCTCTATCTGTAGGTATTCTTGTGTGTGGATCTAAATGGGCAGGCTAGTGACAATAGTGTTGCATACCAGATATGATGCCTCAAGTCCGTGTAATGACGTATATCATATTGATTTACAGTGACAACTACTTGGAGTTCCAGCAGCCTCTGACTGCGGTCACAGGTAACTGCTCCACCACCACCACATTCAGCCCACTGACAAATGGCCTCACCCCCTCACCCCCTCCCTCCATTGTGGTGGTAGTTCATAGGGCTAGTATTAATCTGGAGTGTGCACGAAAGGCAAATTCCTCGCGAGGGACAAACAATGAACACTGACAACAATTTCCACAAATAGTTTCCTGTTTTGTTTCCGACAAACCGCAGTCCTCGAGTTGATAATGCGTACTTCCGAAAACATGGAAGATATATTGAAATTGTAGTGGGAAGTGCTGCTGTTAATATGACTCTAATGTTACTAAAGGCAAATTTCTACAATTTATGTCTCATCTATACTAACTGTATTATGTGAACTGTTATAGAAGTTCTTCCTTCAACTTCTAACGCAATGGGTGTTCAAAACAACTATCAAGTAGTTTAATTTATTGATATAAGGCCTAGGTGAATGTTGCATACCTATTTGTCAAATACTAACCTTAACCACTCACCAGAAAATGGTCATAACAATCACAAAATACATTTCTTGAAACCTCTTTAAAACTCTCGTTCTTCACTGACCAATTCTATTTATTTCCTAAGCTTCATAAAAATGTTCCTCTTTGTTTATTTGATTACCCTCCCCTTATGTAGGACTTACAGACTAGAGCCTAGGGTCAGACCCCTGTCGGGGAGCACAGACAAAGTGAAGACCTGGAAGAGGGTGGTCAGTCAAGCACCAGGTACGAGAATGTGGAATAGCATCATATGAAATGCAAGCGAAATCGATGATTGGAAAAGAGACAATGGAGTAATTGGTGGAATGAGAGGCGGGGGAAACCGGAGAACCCGGAGAAAACCCGCCCAGACGCCACTTCGACCACCACGAATACCACATGCTGGTCCCTGGGATTGAACCCGGGTCGCCTAGGTGGTAGATGAATGTTCTAACCGCTAGGTTACGGCGCCGTCCTTTCCCTACTGGTCAGTTAAATATTATCCTCACTATCAGATCTATTTCTATTTAAGCATTTCGTACAAGTCAGTTGTTTTCTTCGATGCTTTGTACCTGAACCCATCTTTCCTCCGATTACATATTGGACATCTGTTTCCTATCATTGTCACAAACAGTGGAAAGCACTACATTGTTAACCAGCCATTCTACATGATGGGTGTAACAGACATGTCCAATACAGTTATTGTCAATAAACAACCGTTTCGCCCCCCCCCAAAAAAAAATAAATAAATAAAAATAAAAAAAGCAAACATAGAAATACAAATCTGATGTGTTGCACTCACATGACTTTCTTTACTCTTGTATTAACCATTCTTACAAACTCTTATTCCTATATCTTCTTCGTGTTAGTTGAGATAAACATTTGTACAAATTATCTTATTGCTTATTTCCTTGTAGGTACAAGGGGAATATGGGGCTATAGTAGACTTTGAGCGATAGTCAAATCTTCTAAAGCTTTCAAATTCCGTTCTCTTTGAACGGCTCAGATATAAAAATAAATAGCCATCTTCCATTTGACTAAAGTATTAGTAATCCAAAATTGACACAAATAACAAGAAATGCCTCGGAAATGGTTCAGTCTACAAAAAATTAATTTGGACATAAATTGTGTATTTTAGTAAGATCTACATTTTCTGTATAGTAAGACTTGGTCTATCTCTTATGCCATAGCAGTAATACAAAAGTCATCCAGAGTAAACGACCTAAATAGGCTATAGCCAGAAAATTCAAAAGATATATTTTGTTTCAACTAAAAATATCTCATACGTACTTTATTTTAATCAAAATCGTTAGAGTATTTTCGAGAAATTAAACATTTTGCATGTAATGGGTGGTTTAGGGTGGAACAATTAAGCTCTACTTACTATAGGCACGTAGCAGGGAAAGCAACATGTCCGTTTGCGCCTTCTTTGTGCTACAGCAAAAGTTGTAGTGTTTGATGTACAATGTTGATGCACTAAAGTAGACAAAACACGCAAGTAGATTAGGTTACCAGTACTGAATACATGAAATTGAACTTTCCATTAGGACCCCATGGAACAAAAGGTACTGTCGTAGTAAACAGGTTTTTCTTTTGTGGCAAATGACAGATATAATTCAGGAGTGCAAGTGATTCTGTGGGTTTGTATGTCCAGCTGCGCTCTTTGTCTTAAATATGAGTTAGCCGAATGTTGTTGTGGACATCTAGAGACAACGGATGTTCCAAATTTGTGCAACATGTTCCCTGTTATCCTATCTAGGAAAGCAAGTTGACAAAGATTTATCAGATTTCTACAACTTTCGCTCCCCATTTCATTTCCAGCTCTCTCTCTCTCTCTCTCTCTCTCTCTCTCTCTCTCTCTCTCTCTCTCTCTCTCTCTCTCCCTTCCTCCCTCCCCGCCAATTTCTTCTCGTGGGTGATTGGTTGTCCATCACGGAGCCGAAAAAGAAATTGCATTTTCTCGCTAGCTGTACGTACGTGGAAAAGTTAGAGAGATGTGACTTCCACTTTGGATTAGTCGCTCAGGTTCGGGGCTTTTTCCTCCTTGAGTCGGAGAGGGGGGGGGGGGGTCACGGCTTATACTTTTGATTAGACAGAATGGCGGTCACGTCCACTTTGGTCGTGGGGGAGGGAGCGGAAGGAAGACAAGATGCTTGCTGCTGAGGGATGTTTCATATCTGTAATGGCCAGGGTAGGGACGTGTGTGTGTGTGTGTGTGCGAGCGAACAATACGGGCCGCCTAGGCGACATTACTGCCTTATTTTTATAAAATAATTTACACCACGTGCTGCTGCTGCTGCCTTTATCACTCATCTTTTTATACCAGCACTTCTTAATCTGGCAGCATATGGTACCAAAGAAGGCCTTCCAGTTTGATGGTGCAGGGCACAACTTGAAGAATAATTAGGACAAGATCACGAACAGTGAAACGTACCAGCGTACAAAGAGTGTATCTGTCTCAAAAGTTTGTTCCTTTTACTCGCAACTTCCATCGAAAATCCTGAACTCTCTGTACACTCAAGTTATGATAGTTTCCTAACCACCGCTACGTCAACAACCAGACTTACGTCAGTGTGCGTTTGTGATGGAACAGTGTGAACTTGCGTTTACAAACTATCGAGAGCAAAAAGGAACATTTCCGGCATCTTATGCTGTTTTATTGTCGTATTTGTGCTGTCTACGGAAAACATGTAAGGCATCGAGTATTGTCAAAAGTGATTTAGACGATTTCAAGCTGAGAATTTGTCCCTAAAACAGCAACTACTCTGTCGTAGCTGTACTGCGGGTGAGGTGTTTTCCCAGCCATTGTCAGTGGTTGAAAGTACCGAGAAACGAACGAACCTATGGGACAACCTTATGTTGTTTACGGGGGTCTTTTTGAGAAGTGTTCCTCACCTTGCCTAACACACAGCATGGCTTGATAACATATCAATAAGGTGGAAAAGAGGGGAGGTTAATGTCATATACATCATTGTTGTATTCCTATGATCAGCAACAGGTTAGTAAAGGTGACATCACTGTCAACATTCCTGAACTTCCGCTTTGTGCGCTCACTAAACGTATCTCCAGGAATTTATTCCAATAGACGCGCTGGAATCCACTTATATAATACATTTTGTGGCTCGTGGCAACAAATAGCTAAATAAACTTTTACCTCTGTATACTAATTCCAGGAGTAAGCTATAAAGGAACAGTGACATATTGAGAACCAAACATTCAACCTATGGTTTCATTTATATAACCATGCACTATAGAAGAAAATAGAACAAGAATGTATGTTTGAGCTTCTCAACTCGAGCACTTAGCGCTGGGGCGCGCCTGTGCGGCACTTAGCGGCCTCGGTGGCTTTCCCAGGCAGCCGCCACTGCGACTGCACGTGCACGACAGACAGTAAGAGTAATACATTGTTTCTTACTGTCTCTCTTCTCAATGCAAAGATGGTGTTAAATAGGATATATCAGATAGTGGAGCATTTATAGTTTAAAGATTTTTTTTTCAATAGCGAAGGAAAAGCCCAATGCTTATTTTGTCAAATAAATTAAAAATATGGCACCTAAACCTGAAATTTGTATGAAAAAGCTCCATCAAATTTTCAAACATAGCTGATAAAACTACAGTTCGAGGCAATCCTAATAGACAGGTATTATTAGTGCTGTAGTGATTTAATTAAATTTTACAAAGGTGTTAAGAAGAATTTTCCAAATTTCGTGCAATGTCTTAAGCTTTGTGTCAAAGTTCGGTACAAGTTATGCATTCAAACAAATGTTTTCAATTATGAATTTAAATAAAAGTAAAGGTAGAATGCAGAATCTTTACTGCCAAATCTATATAACCGAATATTGGTAAATTAGCAGCGGCAGAACAATAACTAAAATTGACCTAAATGTTAAATGCGCAAGGGTAAGCAAAATATATGTACAGAATAAAAGCTGTGTTTCTGTGTTCAGAAAATTGTGCTTAATAATAATAATAATAATTGTTTAGCTAAGCTGCACGCTGACTTGACGACCTGTCCCATTTAACCGTCAAAGCAACATTCGCCCCATCGCAGGTACTTATTGTTACACTACTGCTACCACAATACCTTCTTGGTGCTGCCACTACGACTTCACCTCCAGACACCTCTACGGTGCCCAGCTCAGCACCGGTACTACCGGCCGGGGCCCTGGCGGCACCTCAGTTGTAAAGGCCAGGTCGAACTTAGAAAGGTCTGCGTGCTCATATATCTAACATATTTTATATAGACCAAGCGGTCTGTAATAATTGGCTAAATACTTTTAATAAACAATGCTTAAGCTAATGGTCGAAAGACAGACAGTTAATAATGACAGAATAAAATGGAAAGTTACAAATAAAACTATCAAGTAATAGAACAAGAAATTTAGAGTTTGAATATGAAGAACACATCAGAAATAAGATGTAATGTAAGTAATAAATGACGAACTCTTCGAAGTAGCTCTAAAATTTATATACTTAGGATGCGATTCAGCTGGTATATTACAAAAAAGAGATGTAGACAACTAACTCTATAAACGTGATATCATGTTCCGTACAAAAGTAGGTAATAAGACAGACAAGGAAAGAGAATGGATAAAGGTTTATGAAACGCTAGCAGCTCCTGTACTTTTGTTCCCCACGTTCAAATGAAACTACGGTCACAAATTGGAAGAAAGAAACAAAAATCTGATGTGTTAACTCGCATGACTTTCTCTACTCTTGTAATAACCATTCCTATAAACTCTTATTCCTATATCTTCTTCGTGTTAGTTAAGATAAACATTTGAGAAAATTATCTTAATTTAAATAAGGAAAAACTGAAGCTATTAACAGTGAAGCAACAAGATTCTAAAGTAAGAACAAATTAGAAACTAAAAACTTCACTTATCTTAGTAATGTTGTTATTCTTTTGCTGACCCTGGGTTTCAAGTTGTCTCCAACTCATTCTCAAAGCCATATAAACAAATTCGTTAGTTTCTAATTTGTTATTACTTTAGAATTATCTTAATGTTTATCTTCTTATAGATACAAATTCCATTCTCTTTGCACGGTTAACATATAAAGAATGAATAACGTGTACCATTATACAGAAGTATAAGTTCCCAAAACTCACGAAAATAATGAGGAATATCTCCGAAATGGTTCCCTCTACAAAAAAAAATTTAGATATAAATTGTGTGTTTTAGCAATATCTACATTTTTGTACAGTAAAATTTGGTCTATGTCTTACGGTTTACCAGTTTTGCAAAAGTCGTCCAGAGTAAATAGGACTACAGGGGCTATAGTCAGAAAATTCAACATATACATTTAATTTTTCATAACAAAGATATCCAAAACATATGGAATTTTGATAAAAATTGTTAACTATTTTAAAGGTATTCAACATTTTTGAAAAGTTTTCCATGTAAAGGGCAGTTTAGGATGGAATAATTTTGTTCAAAATTTTCGTGTCGCATGCTTAAGACATTAAACTTAAATACCTACTATGGTTTTTAAACTACTATTCGTTTTTGAGTTATGCTTTTCTTTTTTTGGATTCACATATATTTCCGGTGAAATATATAATACTTCCCTATTTGATGTATGTGGTAGAGAAAGTAAAAGTGCTGGAAGTGTATGTTCAGAATTTCAGATTTTTAGACACATATTCTTAAACCATATTCCCGAACTTCAAAACATAAACTTGTGGTCAGTAAATGAGTAAACAGCGATGTGTAAGCCAAGAGGCTTTGAGTACGCCTTGAGTGCATAATTTAATCACAGATTAAGCACTATAGCGGAACAACAAAGGGATATTTGATGATATTTCAGCAGCATAATGTCTACAGGGAACAAGAACAGGAAAAGCGTTTTGAGAGTGTAAACAAAAGTATATGATATGCAGACAGCAAGGTGGTGTAATGGATTAGTTTGAAATGCTTTTATTAGGATATGGAAAGACAGAATACCTGCATATGTATCAGGATCTATTTGTTATTGCAACTACGACCATAAGCGCATTTCTTCCGCCTGAGCGGATTATCCTGTTTGTAAGGACTTACCGGCAAACGCCTTGGGTGAACAGAACATGCATACTAGTGTGTGGAAATATTAGTAAGACGACTTTTATAGCCATCAATAATAATTAGTTACGATTTACCGATACCTATACATTGGGATGGTTTCGAAATGGCGATATTTACGTTGACAACATGTTTTCTAACTTTCTCTACTACGTTTGGTAAAGTAGAGGAAGTATTTTATTCCACACAAAATTTCGATGTTGAGATTTCACTGGAAATATATGTTTTGAGGCCCCCTGAATCCAAAGAAAAGCATTTTTAGAAAAAGGTCCGTGTGTGTGCGTGCGTGCGTGTGTGTATGTATGTGTGTCTATGTATGTCAGTCTGTGGGCAGCATAACTCAAAAACGAAAAGTTGGTTAAAAACCAAATTTGGTATTTAACTTTAATGTCTTTCAAGGGTTCGACACGAAGATTTTGGAGAAAATAGCCCCACCCTAAACTACCGTTTACATGGAAAATGTTTCTGAACATTTAGATTTTCTCCAAAATGGCTCAAACAATTTCGATTAAAATGCCATATATTTGAGATATTTTTATGACAAATGAAATGTGTATTTTGAATTTTCTGACTATAACCCATGTAGTCATATTTACTCTGGATGACCTTTGCATAAGTGATAAACCCCGAAAGATAAGACCAAAATATACATAATGTACTATACAAAATGTAGATCTTGCTGAAATACCCAATTTATATATAAATAAGATTTTTATAGAATGAATCAGCTCGGAGATATGCCTTGTTATTTGTGTGAGTTTTGGAGAACTTATACTACTATCAAATGAAACATCGGCATTAATTTTTATCGTATGTTTATCGTGCAAAGAGAACCAAATTTGAAAGCTTTAGAAGATTTAACTATCGCTCAAAGCCTACTATATTCCCACATTTCCCTTGTACTTAAAGTAAAATAAACAATAAGTTGTACAAATGTTTACCCCAACTAACACGAAGAAGATATAGGAAGAAGAGTTTGTATGAATGGTGAGTAGAAGAGTAGAGAAAGTAATGTGAGTGTAGCACGTGAGATTTTCCTTTGGATATAAGATTGGGAGCATTTTCTCTACTTACTTAGGGCTGCTATGAAATTGCTGAGAAGTGCTATTTGGAAAGCCATCAATGCAGCATGTCCACTGGGCGCACTACGTCATTGATATGAACGTTTTGGTACAGTTTGGAGCAACAGATATGAATAAGACGTTTCTAATTCTCCAGCGGGAGTTGGATAGTGGTAGAGCAGTGTTCCTCTTATCAAGAAGAAGACATGCAAAGCGGTAGGGTAAACCCACCACCAGGGTGGCAATAAATCACCTGGTGATCACGTACAGGTAGCTAGCTAGGTACGTACCTACAGCCTTATCGCGAAACACGAGAAGCACCAGCCTCACACTATCAACTTTCCCTCCCTTCCTTACTTCCTTTTAACCACGTAACTGTTATCATTTTATTTTTGAACCATGGAAAGCGAACTTTTAGCCTACATTCTTACGTGCAAAGAATGGCGCCTACGGTTTGTTCACCAGCTCATGGTACCTGGCAGGAATGCAGCCAGTCACTCAAGTTTTGTTCTTCTAATCGCGTTTACGATAATGTTGCCAACCTTGGAGTGTGGATTAAAGCAAAGAACTCGTTCAAAACAGCACAATTTAAATGATCTTTTCAGTTTGTGCAGTATGTTTAGCTTATAAAATGTAAATTATATTTTCAGCTACTCCGTCTTTCTTCCACTAGTCATTTTCTAGCTTTCTACATTTTTCAAAAACCCTGTCAGCCTGTTTCGGTCACAAGTGATACACCCTCAAGCGTTATATCGTGCAATTCCTGTAAGAATAAGTCGCCTGTTACATTTCTTTAAGTATTCGTTCTACCTTGGCCCAAGCTAGTTCTATGGAACTGAGATCACATTTGTATGGGGGGGGGGGGGAGGTAAACAAACGACAGTATGGCCCAATAAAACCAAAAATATGTGTGGTTTTAACAGCCGCTTTAGGTTTGTTTGATTCAATCATCCTATAAGGATCTGTTTTACATAAATAGAACTGTCACTTTTGTTCTGCAACACAATATCATAGCAGATTTCGCAACACTCCTAGTCGGATTTATCCGCTTCCACATTACTTTTACCATTACTTCATACATAAAACTAATGACTCATACGAGTCATACTCATAATCATACTGTAATTAGCAGCGAGTAAACATAGCGGGAATAATATTGGAGGTGAGTTGGCAGCGTGACCAGCAGAACAACGTTTGCGCGGAAGTTTACAAAACTCGGGTTACAGTACATGGAATGTCTCTCCTCTCCCCTTCAGTCCTCTAAGACCATGAGCTGGTGAACAGATAGTTTCGCTTGAATTAACTTTTTAGTTTCCCAAATGGTACAATTATCATAAACAAATTTCGATATATATTTCGATATAAGTACCATTGTATTGTTCGTATATGCGTGATTTTGTCTTGTATTGTTTTCGTTGTAGAAGTGAAGTATAGCCTTCTTTGCAGGGAATGTATTCAATTGGTATTAAAGTGGAAGCAACTCTTGCCTTAATGAAGAAACAAGGTGATTTATCCTTTTAACTGCTTAATGGTTTCAGTATAAATGTGAATTATGAAACTTAAATATTTTGTGCATCATAGCATCATAGATTTTAATTTACACCTTCATTAAAATCTTGTTCTGATTCCCTCGGGTTTCCTCACAGAATTGTTAGTAATTTTCGTTGTAGCTTGGCTGTACAGCTTTTTGGTGTGATGTTCACTGCAGTTCAGTGTAGTGTCCACTCTGTCCGATCCAGAGGTCCCTCTGCTCCCCGACAGGCGACTGACCCTGTCAGCCCTAGGGGGTGTAAGGCCTCCATAAGGGGAGGGTAATCAGATGCAGATGCAGTAGCGAAGAATTTCCATTTCACTTCAGCTGATCGTTCCAGGGTTCTAAGTGTCGCCGGGAGGGTGCCTGTGAGACCGGAGGAATACAAGCCGCCACCTCAGAGTTCAAGTCTGTAGTTGTTAGGGACCCTGGTCAATGTTGCTGTCCTCAGGACCGACAACCATTCGTATCCTCTCACCTCTAAAAAGTTATTTAATAACTTTCGTTATTCCAGTGTTTGTGAAGTACTCTATCATTTATCTCACTTTAACATGTACGAAATACATCTGCTAAAGTTTTCTCTTTTAGCAGCATGATATGAAGTGTAGGAAAGTAGAGTTCATTTGTAGTTGTGAAAGTTGGGAGAGCGCCTATGTGTGGACTGAAGAACTCCTGTCAGCGTTCTGTGGAGGCCGCAAGGCAATCGGCGCTTCCCACCCCTTCAACAATAATTACGCTACTGATTAGACTCCGGGGGGAGAAACGTGAGAGGAAAAGCGGTAAGCCACATTTCATCATTTAGACAGAGGCCGACAAAGAGCCAAGTGAAAACAATGCACTTGTACTAAACTTGAGCTTGTAACGAACAACTTGGGACGGCTGCAAGACAAGAGCTCTTCTTCAAACAACCATCTTGCCTACCTTCCTCTACGCACATTGCACATAACGTATAGTATAGGTATAGCGGAAGTATTTCCACCTAAAAATTCGATATCGACGAAATACATATTTTGAGACCCCCTTAAAACTAAAAAAAGAAAAGAATTTACAAAAAGACTCGTGTGCCCGTGTTTAAATATTATAACTCCGAAACAAAACATCGGTTAAATACCACACTTGATATTTAAGTTCAATATCTTCAAAGAATGCGACACCATTTTCATGAAAGCACTTTTAAAATTCTTAATATAGATTTAAGATGGCTTTGAAATTTGTTCTGTTTGCATTTCCGGGATATAAAAAACGAATGACCTCGCGTTTGAGAAAAAGTGCATGTTTTGGAAAATTCAGATCAACAACAAAGCACAGGTATCTCGTAAAAGGTGAGCTAGACCAAAAACGTTACTTGAACTAAATGCTACAATTCTTGAGATCTACATTTTTGAACTCTAAGATTTTCCTTCTCTTACAGTTTACCAGCTATACACAAGACTTGCCGAAGAAATAAGAATTAAGTATATTCCCAGAAAATTCAAGATGTGCCTATATCCTATTTCATAAATCTATCGTACACGTCAAGTATTTTCATCAAAACTGTTAGGGCCATTTTCAAAAAATAATAGTTTTCGAAAAATATTACATATAATGGGCAGAAAAAAGTGAGCATTTTCTTCAACATCTTCGTATTGCATTCATGGAATAAGCTGCACTTAAGTCAAAGTTGGGTATTTAATCCAGTTTTGGTTTCTCACTTACACAGTTCACGTACAAAGGCCTGCGCGCTCGAACGTCTTTATAAAACCGCTTTTTTGGATACCAGGGACCTCAAAAACTTCCATTTGTACCAAAACCTTGGTGTCGAATACTCTGGGTGAAATGCAATTCTTCGTCTGGCTCATATGTATTAGAAGAAGTCTGATGTGTTGCACTCACATGACTTTCTCTACTCTTGTACTAACCATTCTTACAAACTCTTATTCCTCTATCTTCTTCATGTTAGTTGAGATAATCATTTGTACAAATTATCTTATTGCTTATTTCTTTGTAGGTACAAGGGGAATATGGGAATACAGTAGACTTTGAGTGACAGTCAAATCTTTTAAAGTTGGTCGTTATCTGAAGACTTTGAAATTCCATTCTCCTTGTGCAGCTTAGAGATAAAAAAGAGAATAATTATTTTCCATTTGGAAAAAGTATAAGACTTGCAAAAGTCACACAAATAACACGGAATATCTCTGAAATGGTTCCCTGTATACAAAATAATTTATTTGGATAGCTGTGTGTTTTAACGAGATCCATATACTGGTATATGTATACTGATTTGGTCTGTCTCTTACGGTTTACCAGAGTAAACAGGACTACATAGGCTATAGCGAGAAAATTCAAAATACACATTTTATTTTCCATAAAAATATCTAAAACGTGTGGCATTTTAATCAACATCGTTAGAGCCATTTTTGAGCAAATCAAAATGTTCGAAGAATATTCCATGTAAAGGGTAGTTTAAGGTGAAGCAATTTTCTTCAAAATCTTCGTGTTCCATCCTTGAAAGACATTAAACTTAAATATCAACTTACTTTTCAACCAACCTTTCGTTTTTTGAGTTATGCTGTTCACTCTCTCTCTCTCTCTCTCTCTCTCTCTCTCTCTCTCTCTCTCTCACACACACACACACACACACACACAGACACACACACATACAAGTGCGCGCGAACCTTTTACAATAACCGCTGTTTTTGGATTTAGCGGGAGTCAAATTACGTATTTCCGGTATAATATTGACATCGAATTTTTGGGTGGAATACAATACTTCCCCTACTTAGAGCCGTTTTTAGAATATCTAATTTTTTCAAAAATTGTCCATGTGGTAAGGGAATTTTCTGCAAAATCTTCATGTTGCGTTTTTGGAATATTTTGAACTTAAATACCTAATTTTTCTAGCCAACTATGTGTTTCTAAGTTAGTTCATACACACAAAGTACATTGGTACTTCTTTCTTAACCTTTTTTTATTCTGGGGACCTCATAAACGTGTATTTGCACTAAAATCATAGTGTGAAATTTCTGAGTGCAATGGGATAATTCATCCACTTTATACGGAAATATATTAGAGAAAATAAACTCATGATTTAAGTGAAAGTTTGAACTGGACGAGTAGGATAGAAGGAATCTTGATGCTTCTAAATTGTAAGTATCCAAGGGCCTTAGCGAGCAGTTCTAAGCTGCCTTATAATGTATGTGCGCGCACGCACGCACCATCAAGACTGGCGGAACGGACCAATACTTCTGCTCAACTTCTGCCGACACAGTAAAAACACGTAACCAATAGAAAATCAGAAAATAGCGAGAGATTAGTGAAATGACACGTTTCTTTGGATCAGGACAGGGGCCATTGAACGAAACCCAAGCGTTTCTCCACAGAGAAATAACTGACTTCTAAAGCTCTATACTCCTATAGTTGTATGTACAGGATGCGACACGAAGATTTTGAAGAAAATTCCTCCACCCTAAACTCCCCTTTACCTGGAAATTTTTTCGAAAATTTGTATTTTGTTGAAAATGACTAACGATTTTGATTAGAGCTTGAGACATTTATGAGAAATGAAATGTTTATCTTGAAGTTTCTTGCTATAGCCTATGAGCTCCTATATACTCTGAATGAGTTTTGCATAACTGGTAAACTATAAGAGATAGACAAAATTTTACTGTACAACAAATGTAGATCTTGCTAATACACAATATATGTTTTTTGTTTTGAAGAACTTATACTTCTGTCAAATGGAACACCGTTATTCATTGTTTATGCCTTAGCCATGCAAAGAGACAGCTTTAAAACATTTGACTATCGCTTAAAGCCTACCGCATTCCCGTATTTCCCTTGTACCTACAAGGAAATAAGCAATAAGATAATTTGTACAAATATTTATCTCAACTAACACGAAGAAGATATAGGAATACGAGTTTGTAAGAATGGCCAGTACCAGAGTAGAGAAAGTCATGTGAGTGCAACACATCAGATGTTTTGGATTCAGGGGGCCTCAAAACACATATTTCTGTTGAAATCTCGACTTGTAATTTTTGGATCGAATACAGTACTGTCTCTACCTCGTATACGTACATTATCCGAACTAGCGACCCCACGCTGGAGTCTCTTGAGCTAATATCACAGTTCCTTTACTTGTGTTATTTCCGTTATGCTGCACAAATTAAACCTGTACAATTGTTTTTGTAAAGCAGGCTACAAAGGACGAAATGAAGGGTAGCTAATGTGACAATGACTTCTTTTCTTCTCCCTTTCAACCCTCTGTTCGCGTCATGTCAGGGAGGGTGATGCTCATCCCTCTCTCTGCTGCAGCCCAATCAGTCAACCCCCCCCCCCCCCCCCCAACGGACCCTTCTCCTTAATGTCCGGTCTCATTCATCTCGTAAATTAATACTGGCTTTTCTGCAACTCTAGCGCTTCTCGCCTTCAACATACTAGCTTCCAAAAACATGTTTCTCTCTCCTTCTCTCGCTCTCATTACTTCTTGAATAATGAAATGTTTTTGAAACAGCAGTTAGATAGTAATGTATTAACATATAACAAACATATGGTTCAATGTTTGGCTTACAAGCAAATTATCCGTCTAAAGACCGCGCTCGGGTTATACTACTTGGCGTGAGTGAGTGGCGTTTAAGAGCCCCTCGATAGCTAGATCATTTGGATCCAAAGTCAAATTCTCCTATCTAAAGCACTCAAAAACTAGTGGGTTTACAAGCCAAAACCTACAACTACAATAAGTAGGTAAAATAAAGTTGATATTTAAGTTTAATATTTCGGGGATACGACACGAAGAATTTCAGAAACATTCCTCTACATTTTGATTAAAATGCCGCATTCTTAAGACTTTTTATGCCAAATGAAATGTGTATTTTGAATTTTCTGGCTATAGCCCACGTAGTCCTGTTTACTATTGTTGAGTTATTACAGTCTATTTTCATTTTTTGTTATTATTCTAAGGCGGAAATGTGGCTCTTGGTATTAAATATCCAATCCGGCAATTACCTTGAGGACAGAGGAAAACCTTAGTCATATTGCTCGGCCCGCGGGATTAGAACCCGGTACCACCCGAAAGCGGACCACAGCACCCAAAAGAAAACCTTTTATCTTCCAAATACAGGATGGGTGTCTACTCGGAACCCACTGTGTATGTAACTCGCGTAACACTTTTGGTGGTTGGAGAAGTAGTATTTATTCGCTTCTTAAACTCTTGGCAGTGGTAGATCATCGCGTTTGTTTCAACAGGAAAGAGTTAATCATACATTCATTATGTGATATCGGAATTACACACGTTATCATCATCCGTGGCCGAGCGGTTAGAGCGTGCGCCTACTACGGGTTCGACCCCAGGGACCCGCATGTGGTAGTCGTGGTGGGCGAAGCGGCAACAAGGCGGGTTTTCTCCGGGTTCTCCGGTTTTCCCCGCCACTCATCCCACCAATTGCTTCATTGCCAACTTCCCAATCATCCATTACATCCCAATCATCCAGATTATCTCAAACCAACATATATTACCTGACAGTTTTTTGAATACGTCTGTATCTGCACTTATTTTGAGTCACTAGATCTGCTTGTAGACCTACAAGTTCACATTGCACATCTACAGTAAAAGGGTTAATAAACATTGATATATCATTTACAAGATTCCCGCAAACATCCAATCTATGAGAAGTAAACACGGTTTTTAATCCTTCAAGAATGGGAATATTATTGCTTTATCCTCTGGTACAGTGTCAAGTGATTTTGTACATCTGAAACATCTGAAGTATTTCATAATTTGATTTGTTGAGTTGTAACATGTTAAGGTATATTTGTTATGTTTAGATTGTAAACCTTGTAGAAGTTCTAAATCAGTAATCATAACAACTAAATAATGATAATATATTATTATAGTACATATATACAAGATATAATATAAAAATGCACTTACTAGAGTAGACAAAAGGACATAAAAGGTAAATATCGATCTTCAATTTGAGAAAAGTATAAGTGTAGTTTGATGAGATCTAGATTTCTTGTGCAGTAAGATTTGGTCTATCTCTTACGGATTACCAATTATGCAAAAGTCATCCACAGTAAACAGGAGTACATGGACCATGGCCAGGAAATTCAAAATAAACATTTCATTTGTCATCAGAATATTTTGAATATATGTCATTTTAATCAAAAGTGTTAGCGTCATTATTAAGAAAACCCAGTTTTCCGATAACGTATGTTTCACTTTGAGTTACGTCGTTCACAGTCACAGTGTATTCCTGATGAAACTTCGATATCGAGTTTTTGGGTAGGGTAGAATATCTTCACTATGTAGTGATACAGAAATTAAAAATATTGTTTCAAACACGATTGGTCATTTGGGACAGCTGTTTTAGACTTTCAGTTTTTCACAGCAGTATAAAATGCAAAAGCCTTAATGACGCATATGGAATTATGATACCCCATGGAATAATAATCCAAATACGTCTGCTTAGGTATACAAAATAGGTTGTTTTAAGGTTTTCTTGGGCTAACTTTAAACAGATTTATGAAACATTAATTTCTGGTCGTTTCCTTGAAGCCGTACGACACAAAGTTTAGCCTTTGTGGTCGTAGACAAAAAAATTGGATTCGCGTCAGTCAGTCAGTCAGTCAGTCAGCCAGCCAGAGTCTTGTTGCAGAGCGATGGTTATCCTGTGTATCTATCCATCTCATTTCCATACGATGATTGCCGCGTGGGTAGTAAAGTAAATTACAGCAGCCAATCAGTCTGGGCTTTGTTGCACCACTTTGCATATTCCATACTCTAAGGGCCGTCAAGCGAAATTTATGGCAGGATGGGGTTACATCACATGCTGACAAAAAAAAATGAAGAGAAAAAAAAAAAAGAGCTCCCGTACAATGAAAAATGATTACTCCACTCTCGCCATCTAGATCAACTCGGATTATCGACCCTGTGGTGGTTAAAACGGCAACAGAGCTATAAATACCCGTGAAAAGGAAGGATTAGTTTGGGATAATGCAAATCGGTATTAGCAGTAATCGCATTTATATGTGATGATGTAGTTTAAAACTCTGATTGGATCGGAGTGCATGCATAATGGTTAGTTTGCTCATTTATAAAGTTAAACTTCAAAAATAACGTTATAGAAAACGTCATTATCAAAATAACTGCAACTAAGGTTACAAGATCTGCTAAATAGACAACAGCAACAGGGTTCTCTAAGTTTATGCTTAAACATTTTAAATATTAATGGAAAATACGAGTACCTTCAGAGTAAATACTGTTTACTTTGTGAATGAGCTGTTTACTAAACAGTATTACATCCAATAAGAGTAGCAAAACAGACAACACTTCTCTAAAAGAATGCGATATCTAAGGATTCTCAACGGTGAATAAATTAATAAACATTGCTGTTGACTAAGGTCCGGATTTCTAACCACAGTAAAGCAGTAAAATAAGTAAGTAAATGAACACGGACAATTATGAAATTAGGCACCAAATTAAGCAAATATAATGATAAACAGTTTCACAGAACTCTTCCCTTATTGAAGGCTGTTATTTCATTTTGTAGTGTTTAACGCCCGCTTTTACTACATACGGCACCGCAGGCGTTGACACTGATGATACATGGAATGAAGATGGAGCACCGGCGGAATGAGATGGCGGGGGAAACTGGAGAACTCGGAGTAAACCCACCCCAGCGCCGCTTCGTCCACCACAAATCCCATATGTGGTTACCTGGAATTGAACCCGGGCCGCATTGGTGAGAAGCGAATGGTCTAACCACTCGGCCACGGCGTGGTCTGAAGGCTGTTATGATACATCCCGAGATTTTCCTGTGAGAAACTCCTGTGTCTGTCAATGAAACATTATTTGTGTGGTGGAAATGTTATTTCAAAGCCGCATAACATCACAAGGGCTACAGTTCTTCGGCGAATTCCTCTTTAATGTGTGTATCTTCGCCAGAAAGGTTTCTAGAAATTTGACACAGTGTTTTGTAACCGGAATATTTCTGTAGCAGTTTGCCAAACGCAATTTTTGTAACCCCGTGTGTTTCAGATGACAATGCTACTGAAATTTCGTTAATCAGAGAAAGTGAATGTGAAAAGGAATTATTTCAAACTTTCAACTGCTTTAAATTTCAGGTGTTTTTGAAAATGATTATGGATGTGCTTGGACACCGTTTTTAGCAAAACATTCTTCTGCTGAGGCAATACTGACTGCAATTTCTGCATTTAGGGAATTCAAAATAGTTTTCCCTGCACTGAAATGTTCAATCTCTGATTTAATGTTTGTCTTATCCCCCCTGATAAGACAATCAGCCTGAAATCGACTAATGTTCATCGTAAGTTAACAGTTGGGTATCGATATTTGACATCAATCCAAGACAAGACGGTCGTGGTAAAGCAGGCCTTCCAGTCACTCAAGCTACTCTCTTCCCTTTTCGGTTCTCACCTTTCTTCACAGGCTAATACAGGCTGCCTTAACTCAATGCATTGTGACAAATTGACAAACGTCCAGTCCAGTCCAGTCCAGTTACCTTTCTAACACTTTTTCTTCTAAAATTTTATCCCAAGTATACAGTTTTCTTCTCGTCGTTAACATAGTCTACAGTCTTTCAGACTATCACAAATCACAATTTCTTTCTTCTCAGAACCTTGCTCAGTCCTTTCAGTGTCTTTCTTTACTTTCTATATTTCTCATGCCTTCATTACGAGTTACAATTTACTCGCGACGCTTGTTGAATCTTGATACGACTTACTAACACGGCACACACATGCTCAGCTGTCTCACACTCACGTCCGTAACTCAGTTCAAACTCACTGATCTGGTCTCCTTGTATACTGGGGATGACGTCATACGAGCCTTTTCTCAAGTACCACACATGCACAGTTAGAACTATCGCAAACGTTCTCGACACCCCATTGTTTCTGCCGCCTCGATTGTTGGCAGTCACATACACCCAGCAGTCGTACGAGGCAGCCTGGACCTGAACCCACATGCTCGCTCGTCAGCACGGTTTATGGTGTGAAGTAGCTTGGCCTCGTCCGCCCTTTGTTCTGCGCCGAGCTGACGTCACTTATTAACCGGACAGCTGTAAGCGGACAAAGGGGAAGCTTAACACAGGTGGAAGGAAAGGCAGTGGCGACATGATTGTACGATTTACAATATCAGAACAGCTGTACTTTTGTTGAGATTATTGACTATATATAACGTGAAACGGTAATAACATTTCGTATTATATTAAAGTGGCTGCTTAGTAGAGCAAATTAACATTCCATTTCGTACCTCTTCTGTCATTTATATACCACTACTGCATTTAATATTTACAATTGTATTCAATCGTATTTGTACCCTTTTCGCCGCAATTATTTCTGCAGTATTTGGAGTAATTGACTTTGTTATACAAGGCTAAAGATTATATTTTAAATTGTTGTGCTGTGAAGTGATCTACTTAACACAGTTAAGTAGATCCAAACATGTATCCATGTGTAGTCATGGAAATTTGCACTCAGAAAAATTTAAGTAAATGTCAGTCAAGCTTGTTTGGGGATGAAAGAACTTTTTAATTTCTGGATCATATTGTAGGTCAATAAGTTCCAATTGAAACACATTTTCTGCACTTACGGTGTCTTCTCTATCCACTTATTTATAACCATTATATTCAGCCCCAGAAAATTCAAGGTATAATTTAGAAACTGCCATGGAATCGCCTATTTGTGTCCGTCACTGGATATTGACTGTCTGATTGTGATTTTACACATAACAGGCACTAGCTAACCCGCACTCCGACTGAAGGTCAGAGTTGGGTAAAGGCAGCTAATATGTGTCTCGAAAGAGACAAAGTTGGACATCGCTGTACAAACCCAGCCCGCTTCCCGTCTCTCTGGGCTAATTGCATGTGTGTCGCAATTCAATCAGTAAGAGATTGGCTCACCTAGGAGATTCTGGCAACATTAAATACGGAAACCAAAATCATCGACACCAATGCTGACGACACAGCTTACTGCAGCACTCACACACAAATATTAGCGGCAAAAAACAGACTCCAACAACAACTAAAAGTATTCCTAAAGTGGACGAGAAAATGGAGAATCACAATCAACGTACAGAAAACCTTTCGGAAAAAAATAAAAGAGAAACACAAAAACGTAACTATAAAATTTAACAACGAAGACATAATGTGCCAAAAAAGCATTAAATATCTAGGCATCAAAATTCATCGCTCCCTTACAATAACACCTCACTACCATGAAGTTTTAAAAAAAAAAAACAGACCCATACTTGGAACAATAGCATATCTCACCAAACTCAATAAAAGAGGCCTCTCTCCAAAAATACTTCGTCACCTCTACATCGCCCTCATTCGTCCAAACTTAACATACGCCGCAGTAGCCACCATGCCTCTCATCACACCTGATACAATGAAGAAAATACAATCTTTTGAAAGGAAATGTCTACGCATCGCATACAAACTTCTATCCAGTTTTAAAAACAGCAACATCTATAATTATACCAGAACCATGCCTATTGATCAACACATAGCAAAACTCATGCTCAAATACATAGATAACGCCCATACCACACCATACAGACGACGATTGATCAATACAGCCCAAAAAATGAAAACCATTCGACCAAATCAAAATGAAAAAAATCCGCCATTACTCACTCTTATCTACATCTACGAAAAACAACAAGAAGACCAACAACAACAACTACAAGACCTCCTACAATATTTATCAAACATATAAGAAATAAACATAAAAAAAACCATCAATTTACCAAACAAATGACAACAAACAATAAATAAAAAACTAACAAGAGCCTGAAGCAGCAACAAAAAGAAAAAGCACTAAGCAAACAGCAAAATCAGCCTTCTTGGGTAGCGACGGCAGCAAGATGTGTGACCTGGGAAAAAAACAAGCATCAACAAAATGAGAAAATGTACCACCCAAACTGATGGATCTCTGCCCCACCAAAAAAGAAAAAATAAAGCTAGGCTGAAGAGGGCACATTCCCTAAGCAGCCCGGGCGTGCTTGCACGCCCAAACTCCATAATTAATTAATTAATTAATCGACACCGTCCCGTGCTCTCGACTGTATCTCAGTCAGATTAGGGATGCTCTTCCTACCATTGTACAAGAGTCATAATTCATGATCATATGCTGAAATGAAAGCATTGCCAACACTCGCAGAGGCAGAAAGACACGACTAACGGATATGAGTCATGCAGTATCAAAGAAACGGGATACTCCTTCCCTCAGTAAGAGATCCGTTCATTTCATCACTCCGCCCTTCAAGGTTACCTACCTCCCCAAGGAACATTTCCACTCAATTAGATTGATGTCAATGTCAGATAACCGCGGGGGTTGGCTAATCAAAACCCACTCTGCACTAATTCCTAATATTAGGAATAACTTCTTCTGGTCTTGAGACAGAACACTCAAGAAATACAGACTTTTTCACCTTCTAGAAATGATCAACATCACCTCAACCATTGTCCAAGACATTCTGACAAGGTTACTACAGCCTTTCTTTCTGATTGAGTAGTTCATTTAGTAGTTTAGTTTCTTGCATACGTTTCAATTATTGTGATATATAGTGTAACAAAAGGACAGAATCCGTCCGGTTACTTTTCTGTCATGTCCTCTAACATTTTTCACAAGTTCACGGTTTTACTTTCTTTACTACGTATAGTAAGTAGAGGAAGTATTGTATTCTACCCAAAAATTCGATGTCGAGATTTCAATGGAAATGTTTTAAGGTTCCCTTGAATAAAAAAAAACACTTCAATTCCCCACGATTCAGTTGGTTAAAATAGGAAACGAGTTCTTCACTTTCACACTGCAACACAATTTTATCCTCGGTCTGTAACATTTCTTCACATTTTCCAACTTTTTTCAGATTTTCAAGTACAGGTTTGCTAGTGTAGTTAGCAATATAAATCAAGAATTTCAAATCTTCATCCATTATGGGAGTGTTGTTTGTTAGTTCCTCTAGAGCAGGTTCTAATTTGTCTATATTTTCATAGGTTTGGTATTTTATTCTGTAATTTACTTTTGCTGCAAAATTACTTAAAGTAAATTCACCATGCTTAGTAGATGTGAGTTTTAGTAGACCCATTACTTTGAGCTTCCTCTCATATTCGCCTGAAACATTATACGTGCAGCCACTTGGCCTTCTGTAAGCTCCAATTCTTGCTTCTCAATCATAAGCTTTAGATGGAGCGGTTGTATTTGTAATACATGACTGTAAAGTGCTACCACACATAAGCCATGGCAATCTGTTACCAGACATATCACACCATATCCAAACTCATGCATTATCTTCAGTATGTCAATTGTCATTTTCAGTAGTGTATCAGAATTAACACTTTTTTACAGGAAAGAGAGCTTTTACTTCTTTATAATCAGAATGTAAACCTGATGCCATGGAAACCTGCATTGTACCTGCTCTAGTATTCTCAGCCACAACAAGTATCTTTCCTGCCTTATAAAAGAATTTTGAGTTAACACACACTTCATCTAGCATCTCTGAAATTACTTAGTCATTTTCCTGAAGAAATTTATTTTTTCCTCCAAAAAAAGCTATCTTTGATGGAGCAATACAAGATTTATTTCGACTCAGTTTGCACAGAAACTGCCTTAAATAGGTAGGATGAGCTAATGTTAACATTTTGTTTTCTCAAGTGATGGTAGGAATCAGGAAATGATGGTTGCTGCCCATATCAAAAGCTCAGGAGAATATCTAATTTGCTTTGTTATTGCAAGTTGTAATTATTCCAAAATAAATTCTGCTTTGGAGGCTATATCATCATCAAAACTACTACCAGTTTTTAGTGCTTGCTTGAGAACATAGAATAAACTTATAATCTTGTCAATGGTACCAATAGAGTTATATGTGAAACCATTTAGGTTACTCACCAGATTGTCCAATTTTTTCCACTTGTCACATTTCAAATCCTCTTGCTCCGCAGGCTGTAATATCCATTTGAATATTTCTGTAGGTCAACACACACTTGTACTTCCAAGGAACTTGATATCTTGAAGCACACTGAAATTAATGACACATCACTGAATGATTCATTCTTTAATTTAATAAAAGACACATCGTCATCTTTCACTGAAAATGTAAATGGATGAACATTCCTTTTCTGCACTTCGCTTTTAAATTGCTGAAAGTCAGGTATATATATTGTCATTTACGCACCAATAACTGAAACTAGCTTCATCACGTTCCAGCAGCTGTTGAACACGTTCTGCAGCATTCTTTCTTTGCTTAGGAACTGGTACTGTGTGATAAGAAGGTTGATTAGTAAAGATGGTTGGAAATATGTCATTTGTTAGTTTTGGTATTTTTCGTGGCGTACGTATAGGTTCACTATTTTACACAGGAAAAATGTATTTCCTAACCACAAACTTAGGTTCGAAATGTTTAGTGCATACCACAGTTTTATTGTTCACTTCAAAATTATCTCTATGAATTAGTTTAATCCATTTGTTCCTTAATACTGTTTCTTTTGGAAACTTAAATGTTGAAGTATCGTATGTTTTGCTATAATTGACTTTACATCCTGGTACACAACAGGTACACAAGAACACTTTACACCTATCATAAACAACTTACTGGAGCATCTAGGAAATAAATACTAGCGGTGCACTTGTGACGACATTCACAGCATCATATAACATAAATAATAAATGCTTTAGCCAACAATCTCTTCAATGTCGCAAACAATGTTACCTATGATGAAAACAAGCACGGCACGATTGCCGCCATATTGTCAAATATCGATATCTGCTCGAAGGTTTGATTTATTGTAATCGGCCTTGGTTTAGCGTATTAAGAGGCCCGTATTCGGCAGCATTACCTAACTTAGAGCGCGTATACTGTAACAGGGTAGTGCAAATTCTTGCGCATATTTTACTTCAACTTTAGATATTTGAATAATGCCCAAGCTAGCAGGAAATTAAATAGGTGCATCGCCATGGATTTACGTCATACAGACCTGCTGGACGGTATTCTGAGTGGTGGATGCCCTTCCGTGCGTGCGACCCCCGCCTATCTGCTAGAAATGTCACCCAACTCGTTTGTAAAATCAGAGTGTTCGAAAATCTCCAACCTTGTATCTCCAACATTGGGGAAGTTCGGTTTTGGAAAGCTTTAAAAGTTTATATTGTCCATTTTTGATTTCTCTACTACGTATAATAAGTAGGGGAAATATATTCCACCCAAAACTTCGATGTCGAGATTTCACGGAAATATGTTTTGAGGCCCCTGAATCCACAAAGATGCATTCTTAGAACCAGGTCCGCGTGTGTGGATGTCTGTGTGTCTGTCAGTCTGTGAACAGTGTAACTCAAAAACTAAAATTCGATTAAAAACCACAGTTGGTACTTAAGTTTGTCTTACAAGGATGCGACACGAAGATTTTGAAGAAACTTCCTCCACCCAAAACTACCTTTTATATGGAAAATTTCTCTAATGTTTTGATTTTCTCGAAAATGGCTCTAACGTTTTGATTAAAATGCAACATGTTTAAGATATTTTTAAGAAAAATAAAACACATATTCTTAATTTTCCGGTTATAGCATATATAGTCCTTTTTGCATAACTGGTAAACCATAAGGGATAGACCAAGTCTTACTGTACAAAAATGTAGATCTCGTTAAAATACACACTTTATGTCCAAATAATTTTCTTTTTCTAGAGTGAACCATTTCGGAGATATTCCTTGTTATTTATGTGAGTTTTGCAATACTTATACTTTCTACAAATGGAAGATCGTTATTCATTTTTTATAATTTAGCCGTGCAAAGAGATCGAATTTCGAAGCTTTAAAAGCCTATTGTATTCCCATATTCTCCTTGTACCTACAAGGAAACAAGCAATAAGATAATTTATACAAATGTTTATCTCAGTTAACGTGAAGTAGAGGAATAAGTGTTTGTAAGAACAATTAGTACAAAAGTGGAGAAACACAAGTGAGTGTAGTACATCAGATTTTTTTGTATTATTTCCTCATTCTCTAAAACACTAATATAACTGTTTAAACAACGATGACAACTCATGAAATGTCCTAAAACTTTGAGGTTTTAAAGACGTAAAAGCCGGCCGTCAGTCATGCTGTTGGAGTGACGTCACCAGGAAGGAGATCGTCTCATCTGTTAGGAATGCACGGAATCGTCATCGTTTCCCCTTCATTAGACCGAAGGCAACAAGGAAGGGACCCGGCCTAGCTCTTCACAATGCTCTGGCTTTAATGAATAGTCTTATAGCTGTCAGGGATTTCGACGGAACACGGGGAATTTTCTTTTTTCTTTCTCCCTCCTCCGCAAAGAAATGCAGCCCTAGGGGTTGAATATGGATTACGAAGGCTTCCGTACAATAATCCCGTACCATGGAGGGCTATTATCATCACCCTAATCGGCACCAGTGGTTCTGCTTTGAACCTGCACGCTGTCTGTCTGTCTGTCCATTAGCAAGTTACTGCTGCGGATAAACACCAGGATTTAGGCACAGGATTAATGGCAAGTACTAAGAGCTTTTTGAAAATAGTTGCCGTCGTTTTATTGCCTGATAACCGAGATAACCCCTCCAAATGTTGCTAAGCTCCTCCTCGGCCCACGCTACAGGCAACCCCAGTGTTTCAATCTTTAGTAGATGTGGTTAAAATCAGAAACTTGCATCTATGCTCCAATATAATCAAGAAACTATACTTACTTATAGCAAGCAAAGGTTAGTCCAATAATTCGGCACCAGTACCAAAATGGCGAAAAATGTTTTGAAGAAATTTTGTCTTCAACTTGCCAGAATATGACCATTAAATATTATGTGTTAATCTACTTGAAAATACGCGTATTTCAAATTTATTTAGATGCTTGCAACGAAATGTGGGTGTGGCAAATCTGTCAGATTTTAGTTAGTAGTTAATATATTTGCCTTTAAGATACAAATGTTGGCTGCTCTTGTTGCACAAGTGCTGCTACGTATTGGCAAAACTAAAATATAACAAATGAATTACGTTGTTCACAAAACATCTGCAGCATCCATGTGTGTAATTGATCTCCTGTATCACTTGTGCTTTTTTAGCAAATATAATGGCAAGATTACGGAGTGGAAAGATAATAAATATGAAAAAAGCTAACTTTAAGCTGAAAGAAGATGGAGATATCCTAAAGCAGGTAAAAATGAAGAATCTTACGGTTTACTAGTTATGCAAAAAAGCATCAAGAGTAAACACGAATACCTGGACTATAGCCAGAAAATTCAAAGTATACATTTCATTTGCCATAACAATATCTTAAACATATGGCATTTTAATCAAAATTGTTAGCCATTTTCGAGAAAATAAAAATTTTCGAAATTTTTTTATGTAAAGGGTAGCTTGGGCAGGAGCTATTTTCTTCAAAATCTTCATTTCGCGTCCTTGAGGTACATTAAACTTAAATACCAACTTTGGTTTTTAACCGACTTTTCGTTTTTAATTTATGCTGTCCACAGACTGACACACAGACACAGACACACACACACACACACACACACACACACACACACACACACAAACACAAACACAAACACAAACACAAACACGCGCGAAGCTTTTTCTAAAAATGCTTTTCTTGGATTCAGGAGCTCTCAAAACATATATTTCTGGTGAAATCTTGACATCAAAGTTTTGGGTGGAATACAATACTTCCCCCACTTAGCAGTAGAGAAAGTAAAAATAAAGTTTTCAACGATGCATCCTTTTAAGGAAAATTTTACTTGAGTATTTTGAATTATACATGTAAAGTGAAATAATTTTACTTAACAAATGATTTTAGTTTGTTTCCTCACAAGGTACGTAAATATGTAAGCCTGAAGCTGTTATTCTTGACTCACCAAGACAACTAAATGGAACAGAAATGAAATTTTCATAAGTTACATAACACTAAGGATGTAATAGACTGCAGCAAATCCCTGACCCTCCTGTGTTATATAGTTAGCAAGGTTGGCTGTCCTGCAGGAACTTGTTAACAGAGGAGCATATGGAGATTTCGCGGCTAGCTAGAGCAAGAGAGCAAACAAACTGCAGAGATTTGCATTTCCCTATTTGTTCGGGCGGGCAAGCAGTTTTGCTCTGGCTGCTGCTTCTGATGAAATGTATATGAACCTTTTAGCTCTGTTTACCCTGGCATCTCATCATTCCCCGACAAAGACCGACTAGCTTCCCAATAAATGTACGCCAGCTTTTCGCTAAAATAATTATTATTATCCCGTCTAAGAGCGACATTATAAATTCCGACCATCATCGCATGTAGACCTGCGTAGGTACATTAAAACAGGGATGAATTATTTGAAAGCCTCAGATCCAGTTTGCTCTCTCTCTCTCTCTCTCTCTCTCTCTCTCTCTCTCTCTCTCTCTCTCTCTCTCTCTCTCAGACAAACATAAAGGATCCTGGAAACGCTAGCTTTCATTATTAAGAATTCTTCTGCGCATTGGATCAGGCTTTCCTTCGTCTCAGTAGATCATTTCGGAGATATTCCTTCTTATTTGTGTGAGTCACTTTCTCTGTCTCTCATACACTAACTATGACGTTAGAATCACTCGATACTGGTTAGAATCTTTTTTACGACGACCGATGTTCTTTCACGACGACACACACGCACAGCGCACACACCGAGCTACTCAAGTCTGTGACCGTAAACCCACTCATTGCCGGTTTCTGGCCTCCTTACACAGTGGGGATGACGTCACACGGATCTCTCTCGAACTCCACAAAAATGCCGCCCGTGACGTGATTGGATTTTTCTCGAAGGCTCTGGAGAAAGCCGTTTTCGCTATGATTCAAATACACACAAAGAGTTGCGCAAGGCAGTCTGACCTTGAACGCCTTTTTCCGCTCGCCGGCCTGGCATATAAGCTAACCCGGCCCCGATAGTTCTTTGTTTGGCGCCATGGACCACAGAGTGGGTAATATCCTCACATGGATTTGTTGCACTTCTTGCATCAATATTAGATCATCACTGATAAAAGCGTATCTTTTGCTACAATCTAATTCACCGTAAAACCTCACGTTAAATGAAGTTTACGGTGTTATTTCTCTACGAAAGACTGACGCATGCGTAGAACGTAGCCCACGTGCCTAACGTTTACGGTAAATGTTATAAAGGTGCGCAAAAGCTCTCTAATGTCTGAAGAAGAGAACAGTAACGCAAGTACGGCATCAACCAAGAATAGACATAATTTGGGTCCAATGATTGAAGTAATAAAGAAACATAAGGCACAATCACATGGACAAGGGAAAGAACCGCCATTGCAGTGTTTTACAAACATTTCTGAGGACAACAAAATGGCTAGGAATGTTGAGGGTTAAATTTGTACTTTCTATTTCAGGTTTATATCCAATATCTGAATTAAAATTTACTGATCTGAAAGTCCCTAGGTCGTTTTGTGAACCAGAGGGAAAATGCATTGATAAGCTTTCTCATTATCAGTTGAGCTGTTATAATGTTATTTGTTCTGGTATGTTAAAAGTGACATTCCTCTTTATTGCCGTGACAAATGAGTATTTACTTCATTTACATTTTTTTCAATTATAAACATTAATTCTACATTTCATTGTCATAGTAGGCACAGCTTATTGAGGTAGCCCAAAAAACAACCTTGACATTCCGCCGCCCCCCCCCCCCCCCCCCCATTATGGTGCAGTCTGGTGATATCCCATCCGTTGGGTAGCATGAGTGCCGCCAAGTGTTTGTAACATATAACCATGGTAAAGCTATAGCCACAGTTGGGGTTATTGCGTCTGTTAAGTTGCCAGTTTATGAACGTGTTGCAGAAAGGCCAACCGCTAGATTTTAAAACTAGATTCTGTTTAGACGCCATATTAATTAATTAATCAATCAATCAATCAGTGGATGTAATGCTCGTTTTTGCGAGATTTTGCTTTGAATTGTTTTAGAACAGTATATGCAATTATAGTTAATGTTGTAATTTTTGTATTCGCTACAAAGTAGTACATCTCATATATACTACGATATTTAGCGCTCGGAAGTGATTTTATCCAAAAGTGTTCTTGCAGAACAAGATAAGTAGATTAGATTCATCATGTGTTGTGTGGTAACCATGTTCAAGCGCAAGCGTGTTACTTTAACACTGTGATATTTGAGGTTAGAAATGGCTTTATTATGTACGTCGTTTGTGATACTTCCGTCAGCTGTTTAGTGTGATGTCGGCCATTTTGAACTCTTGGGGACTGCCGATAAACTGTGTCCGCTATATCTACATATGTGTAATATCAATACATTCGGTTAACATTTAGAATAATTTATGTAAGTACATTATTATAGACAACATTGAAGGTTGAAACTTTCAAATTAAATTATCTTAGTTTGTTGAAAATATGACATCCCCGCTTTTTCCCCGTGTAACCTTTGTTTAAATTCATATTTTATTTATGATACAGTTCCGAAAATATAATTTGACGGTGTGACTCTTCACTCCGCTCGAGAATTTATCGGTTAGATCTTATGATATTACCTACCTGTAGTAATTTCTCGCAGCTAAGTAACTCCCACGTTGTCAAATTCCGGCTACCTGGTCGCATTACTGGAGTAAACTTCACCGAAAAGAAAGAACAGCAGTTTGAATAACATAAATGTATGTCTAATATCAGTAACCAAGACACACAGAACTACTAAGAAAACAGAAGAAAGTCGAAACAAAAGAAAGACCAAATTCGACTTTCATATCACTCCATGATCGATGGCAAAGAGGATATCAACGAATATTACACAAACTCGCTGTTTCTTTCTTATTTCGGGAAGCCGCGGAAACGTGATTATTGTTATGTTGGCAATGCCCGAGCTATTACAATTATCATTGACAAATATATAGATGGTCTAGCGGGCTTTTGCAGGCATTACATAAAATTAAATAATTGTTTGAAATGGAGTGCAGTTTTGCTGGACAGTAATTTTTACCTCGTGTTTGTCTCTGCCACGTTTGGTGCGAATCGCTGCAATGGACATATGGTAAGCCCGGGATAGAACGTATTTTGTTTAAATATCTCTCAACTTGAATGAGGTTCTGTCTATTTACTGGTACAAATACCTACTACTATATTGCGTCATAAGGATGGTAAGTGACTTTTACTGGATCGAGGAAAAGGTGAACACACGAGACGCAGTTGAGAATTAGTAAACATACTTAACTCACATGTATTGCGTACAGCTTTTGGGAGATAATTGCTGTATGAGTGAAATGTTAAACACTAACCCTAAAGCATGTTTACTTTCCCATGGTGTCGATGGTTGAACTTAATGAGCATATATTAACTATAGCATCCTTCCTATCTCTTTAGATCCTTCAGGGATGGCAGAAGTACAGTCTATTTTACAATTATCTTCAATTTCAAAATCAACACACTCGTTTTAGTTACCCGCTATGATTACTCTGAGTAATTATTATTTTGTTTTATTGTAGCCTTTTTATAGCCGCTTAACCTTAAAGTCATATCCCGGCTTTAAAATTATTTATACATTTAACATTGCAACTAAAACACATTATATATTAATATATTAAGTTGGAGTGATCCCAGCGCTTTATTCTTTTAAATTATAACGTACGCAATATAAATAAGTAATTGAGGTAGCAAAAATCAACAAGCAGGTTTGATTATATTTTACATCTGTATTAATCGAAATATTGTAAAGTTTAAGGATGTGAAATGCTAGCGGCCTACGCCATAAAAGTACGTAATATAGGAGGGTAGGTTAAGTTGGTAGATGTGAATACGGGATAATTCATTTACCTGCAATGCCAACATAACAGGAAAGGCCATGAAATCAGATTATCTTCCAAAAACATTTACCACGTATGCTAGGGATGTAAAACTGACTGATTCAATAATATGCTCTTTAATTGGGACTAATCCCAGTTGGAAAATTCTCGAAATTAAATGTCTGTCCCCAATATCTGTATCTTGAAGCATCTTCTATTAGCTTGCTGGGTATTAACACTGCATGGGACACAGTAACGTGCAGGGAGAGGAAAAACAAAAGAGTAAACCAAAGCACTTTAGCTTTAAGCCATTTTCACAGCGTCCAATTACACTGCATCCTAGCTTAGCAAACATGTATATAAACACTAGTCTCTCGAGAGGTACTAATGGCGAAATAGAAGGCATAAAGTCTTTGCTCTGAAGATGAGTAGATGTGTGTGTGTGTTTCTGGCAATGTATACCAAGTAATATTTGTATACAGTGAAATATATCTAAAGTGTAAAAGTATTAACTTACAAAAGTTAATGTGACTTTGTAATGGCATGTCTTCAAGGATGGGATACGAACTTTTAATATTTATTGATTTACCTTCTCTTCGTATTTTAAGCTAATTGATGAAAATTAATAGCACAATTAATTTTAAGTAAAAGGTAAATAAATTCGAATCAGATCTAATAAAAATAACACAACTTATAAATACACAAAATTCTAGAATATTCACTTGAAAGATATGTTTCAGATTAAATTGAGGAAGTTTTCTTCTTCTTTATCCTCCCTTTACTTACAAGCTAATGCTTAGGGTCAGATGCCTGTCGGGGAGCACAGGAACCTGTGGATCGCACAGAGTGAAGACCTGGAAGTGGGAGGTCAGTATGAGAGTGACGAAGAGAAGGAATGTAGATGAAATTGATGAATGCAAAGGTAGTGATGGAGCAGATGGTAAAGTGAGTGGCGGGAACCCAGAGAGAACCCAACCAGATGCCGCTTCACCCACTGCGGGTTCCTGGGATCGAAACAAGGTCGCCTAGGTGGTTGGCGAACGTTCTAACCGCTCAGCCACGGCACCGCCCAATTCAGAAAATCATTAGTGCGAAATACTCTATACCAAGGTACCATTTAAATTGAAACTTTTCAGAAATATTGATTCTTTTTTAAAGAATGGGTCTAACGACTTTGATTAAGCTACCATACTTTAGGATATTTTCATCACAAATAAAACATATATCTCGAATTTTCTGAGAATATCTTCAGGACTCCTGCATTCTGAAGGACCTTCGTATAACTGGTAAACTGTAAGGGATAGACAAAATCTTACTACAACACATATATAACCCCTGGCGCAACAACACTACACAGGCCAAGGCTTACCGCCCGGTCACTGCGTCCCCCACCTCTTCCCACTACAGGCGTCTTGAGTCGGTGCAGTGCTGGAGGGTGGGACGTGGTCACCGCCCCGATCCTGGTGTCACTACTTCTTTATTCAAGTAGCTCCTCATTTGGCCCCCAGAACCTAACGAGTCTGAGTGCACCCCTTGCCAGACCTCCCAGCTGGGGAAAAATCCGCATGCTGGTACCAGGGATCGAACCGGGTCCTCCGCACCAGTGGCAAGCGTGGTACCAACTGCGCTACACAGGTGGTCGAAACATATATGAGTATAAATAAATTTATATAAAAATTATGTACTTAAATGAGATCAATGTTATATTTTATGGGGGTTGGAGTTAATTCTGTTTATCTGATGTTGCCCAATCTCTTAGAAACTTAACTTTATATGGTGTGTTAACATTAAATTCTGATTAAATTTATTCGAATTAAGGTGGAAATACATTACAGCATTTTACACAATATGCGACAGTTAGTGAAATCACAAACCATTTATACCTATTCGTCAAGAAGATAAATGGCTCCAAATATTTGACGAAACTGTTCTTTATTGACAATAATTGTATTGAGAATGTTACACTCATTAAGTAGAATGCCTGGTTAACATATGGTGAATGAGTTACCTTCCAGCCTGTAGTTCTCGGTCATTACTCGTAAGAAAGGCTAAGAGCATCGGCACAGAGAATCACAGATCTTGGTTCGGGTCCCGATGCTGGCAAGTGTGACACAGTTTCCAACAGGTCCGTGCGATTTATATCCGACCGAGCTATGGAAGCCGATACGAAGGGCAGTGCGGTAGCATCAGAATTTAATAGCGTTTATGTACTTGATTCAATTTAGGTAGCACTGCTTTCAGTCCATCATTTATATTAATAAAGCCGAGAGAAAGACTGCAAATCAAATCACTGCATGTGTGTATGTATGTATATTTACAGTGAAATAAACAACACATGAATACCGCATTGGTTGCAATTGAAAGTAGACAACAAATTTCCATACGCTCATATCCAACAAAGGGACAAACGAACCGGTAGTAACTGTAAATCTAACCGTATCCACCCCACTGACTCCCCCCACCCCACGGCCTATTTTTTCTCCTTTCCCAAAATCAGAAAGGCAACAACAGGTTCCAATACGCTACGGAAAGGTTTAATATGTGGAATTCGTGCATTGGAGAGGGGAGTTTCTTTTGATAAAAGTCAACCCTGTTGGTTGGCATGACATCTCTCTTGCGAAATGAATGAGAGCCACAACCCCTGTCTCTCTGTCTGTCTGTCGTGATTAAAATGTTGTAGTACTGCCGGATTAAATGGTAAGAGCAATTACTGCCTGACTTGACGGAACGAGCTCGCTGGCTGGCTCCTAAATTGGCAGACCGCGGTATATAAAACGTGAAATGCTTCATCCCCTAACCATACGGCAAAAATCTGAAGGAGAATGATTACTGCAGACCAGATTTTATTTCCCCCTTCAACAATACATGGGGGAAAGAGAGGCAAACCACTAATAAAAACATGCAGGCAATTGTTTAGCAAAAGAATAATTATGGCATTATGTGTTGCTTCTGCACGTGTGCACAGAGGCCTTAGTACTAGGCAACTGTACCTCAGCGATGTCCAAACTTCTTTCTTACGAGACGGTCACGTAATTAGCTGCTGTTTTCCACCCTACTCTTTCAGTCCGAGGGTGAATCAGCTCACAACCAGACAGTCCGTATCCAGTGATGGACACAAGGAGACGATTCCATGTCAAATTCTAACTCCTAACTTGAATTTTCTGGAAGTCTTCAGAACACCCCTTCATTCTGGATGATTGTTGCATAAATTGTATACAGTAAGACAGACAAAACTTAATAATTACAAAAAATACAAACTCTTATTCCTATATCTTCTTCGTGTTAGTTGAGATAAACATTTGTACAAATTATCTTATTGCTCATTTCCTTGTAGGTGCAAGGGAAATGTAAGACTTTGAGAGATAGTCAAATATTTTAAAGCTTTCAAATTCCGTTCTCTTTGCATGGCTTATATGTAAAAAAAATGAATAATTATATTCCATTTGACGAAAATTTTCCAAAACTGACATAAATAACAAGGAGTATCCCGGAAGCGGTTCACTCTACAACAAATTTATTTGGACGTAAATTTTACTTCAGTAAGATCTATTTTGTAGAGTAAGATTGGGTCTATCTCCTATAGTTTACCAGTTATGCAAAAGTCAACTGGAGTAAATAGGACTATATGAGCTATAGTCAGAAAATTCAAGATATACATTTCATTTGTCATAAGAATATCTTAATGGTATGGCATTTTAATCAAAACCATTAGAGTCATTTTCGAGAAAACAGAAATTTTCCATTTAAAGGGTAGTTTAAGGTGAAGAAATTCGTGTCGCATCCTTAAAAGGTGTTAAAGTTAAATGCCAACTTTGGTTTTTAACCCACTTTTCGTTTTTCAGTTATGCTATGCACATGCTGACAGACACACATTTTGTAAAAAGGCTCCTGTTTTGGATTTAGGGTTCCTCAAAACATTTATTTCCGGTGAAATCTCGAATTTTTGGGTGGAATACAATACTTCCTCTACTGACTATACGCAGTAGAGAAAGTAAACATCACTGCCATCTACTGGATCTACTAGAAAGCTGGGTAGTTCCAAATCAAGTTATTGGAAGCCCCTGTGCATGCACGGTGTGTGGGTTTCTGTGTAAAGGTCACAGTTATTTATCCGGTGCAGCACTTCGATCAAAACATATTTGTTACTTCCTTCCTAATTGAATCAAGCTTTGCAGATATGTACTTGAAATGTTTGTGCAGTTTTTTATTGACGTTTTAACAAAATGGTATTTCCATCCGTCGCTTAATATTCAAAGACGTTCAGTGGCAGAGAAATTGCGCTATTTGCTGCATTTTTACGACCAGTGTTAGAATATGTTTGCACTAAACGCCATGTTGATCATAATTTTACCTTTTTAAATTGTTCCACTTTGCTTCGGTTTAGCTGCAATCGTCGGATTGAGATCTTTTTTATAATCGGAGCTATGACAATGAAACAGGAATTGGAAGACATATTGTTTTTTCTGGTAGGAGCAAGGGGAATATGGGAATGCAGTAGATATTAAGCAATAGTTAAATGTTTTAAGAGCTGGTTGCTATGCGATGGCTTTGAAATTCCGTTTTCTTTGGAAGCCCAAAATATAAAACAAACGAATAACACATTTCTATTTGAGAAACGTATAATAATTGGCAAATTGAAAGAAATAAAAAAGCTTTTGCTAGTCTCTTACACAAAAATCATCCAGAATGAAGAGATGTTCTGAAGTCTCCACGTAACAGACACTAGCTGATTCACTTTCCCACTGAAACAGGAGGTGCGGAGTAGCTGCTGCTCATTACGTAAGCATCTCCAAAGAGACAAGGTTGGACATCGCTGCCTTGCAGTATCAGTTATAGGCAGAAAACAAACATTCGAATTGAACTTTGATAATATCGACCTACACGAGTTTTATTTACGAGATGCCAGTTTTATCTTCACGCAAACTAGTAAGTTATTTGTTCTTTCAGCCTCTATGGACGATATTCGTTAACTGCCTTGGTCATTTAAGAACCAATAAGTCTTTCTCTATTGTTATGGGTTCCTTCAGAACAGTATTGTACATATGGAAGCCATTCATAAGATTCACAACATTAAAGAAAATGGTCTATTGAGAACAATAACCTTGAATTGTTTGTAATTTATGTGTTATTTTCCTGTAAAGATGCCTCTTATCAGAGGCAATAAAGGAAGTTATATGGAGGAAATCTCTATCCCTACTAACCTCGCCTTAAGGCGCCCACAATCTTCATTCCTTTCAATTCTATATATTTTCCTAAAAGTGTTTGCAGCTTCGCTAGTCTGCACTTAGAGCTGTAGAAATGAGAATACAAATAAAAGAACGTTTTAATTCTCATATGCCTGGTATCAGCGGTTTATTACGGTACTTCTTGTAACTGAATGTTATATAATAATGATCAAGAAACTCATTTTAACTTAATTATTTCGTTGGGCTCACAACTTTTTCCCCGTTTTGAAATACGCATTTATTTTACAAAAACAAAGACATGAACGTGGAACTCAGCAGTATTAAAATCCAACCAAGTTACTTTTTCTCACTTCACTTTCCTTTTAAACATTTGCACAAAAACACAGTTCTCTTTTACTGACGTCAACACAGTGTACTCTTTCGTGATATCACAACTCAACTATTTTCTTCTTGTACTCAAAAAGTTAATTATATTAGTAGAGAAGGTAAAAGAGAATAACTTCCCATTTTAGAATAGCATAAATATACAAAAATTGAAACAAATAACGAGGTAGGTATATCAACAAAGTGTACTGTTTTATTTGTAAGTTGCAGTGAAGTCCGTTAATAGGATATGCTAAATAATAATTATATTAAGAGAGAAATGGTAACATTCGAAGTCAAACTATCACCACTTCATTATTAACAAGCTATCGATAATCACAGGCTATGATTTAATTATGACGTTCTACCCATTATAAAAATTACAGAATTGTCCCACAAGTTGGGCGTAACCATAAATAGACCCCAAATGTATGTTCTAAAAAGGTTAACTCGCTGGGCTGGGAGTGGTGAACCTAAATATTCACCAGCTGTGTTGTACTATATGTTAAGGATATGTGTGTGTGTCTGTGTGTGTCACATCCTTGGAAGGTCCTGAACTTCAAAATTAATTTGATATTTGATGCAATTTTCGTTTTTGAGTTATACTGGTCAAACACACACACGAACCTTTTCCAAATATTCTGTGATTGGGTGCAGATTGAGTGACTGAGAGGGTGACTGAGTGAGTGAGTGAGTGAGTGAGTGAGTGAGTGAGTGAGTGAGTGAGTGAGTGAGTGAGTGAGTGAGTGAGTGAGTGAGTGAGTGAGAGGGTGAGTGAGAGGGTGAGTGAGAGTGATAGAGTGAGTGAGAGGGTGAGTGAGTGGCTGGGTGAGCGAGTGGGAGAGTGAGTGAACGAGTGGGTGAGTGAGTGACTGGGTGGTCGGATTCAAGGGCCCGTCGATAGCTAGGTAATGTGGACCTGTAACAGTTTCAAAATCATCCTAAAGCAGTGCAAATGCATGTTTTTTCGGGACGCCACCTTTAGCGGATAAATGGCAAGGGGTAAAACAAATATGAAGAAAAACAATAGCCTCATAATAGTCAGATAATCAAGAACAAGCCTTGCAAATGCACAGAAGTGCATCTTCAAACTTCCTGGAACAGAAGATAATCTGTAGTAACCTAATAATGGATTTTCCGTTTCCTAAGCATTTGTTTTCATTCGGGTCTTCTGTCGTTGTCATGGAAAGGTCTAATCTGAATTTCTCGCTCGGTCGCTCGGTCGCTCTAAGAAGGCGCCTTCCTTCATCTGTAATGAGGATTTGGCAACTTTTCTTATCCTCGCTTGTCAGGCATTTAAGCAGCTTGCAAATGAACGGTCTTAACCTACTTTCTGCGGATTCGGTTCTCCATCTGTGAATACCAGCCTCTCGCCATTAACTCAGTCATAGTTGCACTCACATGATGTTCTCTACTCTTGTACTAAGTATTCTTATAGTCTTGATATGGCCAAAAGTTCGACGTTGACACAGGTGATCACCCATGAAGCCATAGTCGTTGTCTGTTATAAATATGTATGTCTGAATATGTTTTTAAACTTTCATTAAGCGAACTGGGTACACATATATCATTTTCTTCCTTCCAAATATTAGGCTATTACTCTGCTACGACCTCACATTTGAATTTTCAGCGCACTGTTTCTTTGGACGACCTAAAAATCTCTTTTCATTCGGATAATAGTGAAGCATAATTTTGAGATTCTATTTCTATGCATGCGGTGTAGATGATTTAACCATTTGTTTTGACAACTCCTTATGTAGTTAATTACAGGTTATATTTGTAATTCCTAGTAAATCTTCACTGTGCTTATGATCCCATGTTTTGCTGTATACCTCATGAATTTCATTTCAATAGCCGTTATTTGCGTGCGTCTTTCTTCCTCAGTGTTCACACAAGTATAGGTCTTGCCAAGGTCTCATACAGGCGGACCCTAGTTTGTCTTCGTACTAGGGAACGTTTCATAATATTATTAATTATTCCCATTGTTGTGTACTTAGTAACTTTCTGGGAACTCTATATTTCACCAAAAAGGACAATGTGTATCTGAGATATGTGAAATAGTTTACTCTTTGTAACACTTTTGAGTCTAAATGTATTTTTCTAGAAACAGGGTATTTTCTACAGGAAGCCATAATTTTAGTTTTCCCTTCATTGATTTTCATGTCACATTTTATTCCAATTTTGTTAAAATTAAATGCCGAGCGTTTTAGTTTATCTTCTGAAGATTTCAACAGAGCTCAAAGTGTCTGCAAAAAGGTAATGAGCAGCGCCCCGATTTTTATGAAATATCACATTTTTTGTTTGTGGTTTTTTCCATGAAAATATAAGTCAAGCACGATGGTGATTAAAATTATGCAGTTATCATGGGTCATATAAATTCATATTTGGGCTTATCGTTTTTTGTCATTTTCTCGTAATTTTTCATATTGTAGTAATATTTTCTCTTAAATTTTCGTATTTTTGACACTTTATTTCTATTCCAGTTTCGCATATATGCTTGAAGTCGTCCCAAAGATGATTTTTCACATCAACTTTTTGTCTGTAAAACTAGGTATTTTTGCCGTTACAATGTTGCGTGTAAGTAGAACATCGTTCCTTTTCAAAAAATTTAAAATCGCACTTGAAAATGTGACATTTATTTCATTCTGTGCTTAGCTGAGAGTTGACTCTGGATTGAGTAATTAAATAAATTCAGAATGCAACAATAAAATTAATATTATTTATTTATTATTGTGTTGTTAGAGTTTTAAAGTATATTTTCAATATAATGTTAATTTAAGTAAAATAAATTTTTTGAAGATTTCGAAAATGCACCCAAAGAATTGTGAGTCATATTTATCGTCATATTTTCTCATTATTTTCGGACATACGCGCTAACATTTTTGGGTGATAAACATCTGGGCCCTGTTGATGAGCATATACTCATATAGGAAAATAAAAGACGAGCGAAAGTAAAATAAAACACAGGGTGTATGGTCCACGCATGCTTTGCAATACATCACATTTTTTATAAATAATTTGGCGTCCAAGGAAAGTGACTTGGTGAAGCAGTCGCTCGCAGCTGAAACTTGTGTTTTCATTTGCACGAATTTGTCGAGCGAGCGAGAGTGACTGAGAGAGTGAAGGGAAGAGTTCCCTTTCACTCCCCCCCCCCCCCCCTTCGCTGCTACAGCTAACCGGATTATCGTTCTTATTAACTGCCAACTCCAGTTTGCGTCATCTCTTATTGTTTCTACAGCTAGCCCGGAAACGTTCCTACTACTATTTGAAACATTTCGCTCAACTTTGTTATTCTAGCTCCTTTCTTTCCCAGTTTCCATCTCCATCATTTTAACAAAAACATACCCTACTGCTCACTTAGAAAGCATTTGCTCCGATAAAGTGGGTACACGCGCTGTCATCGTAACCCACAATTGCCTTCCAAAACCCGACACAAGATTAACAGCTCTGTTTTAAACATCTGTGTTCCAGCATGCCTGCACTTTAATGGACCTCATTTCAGTTCACCTCTTCATTAAAGTGCAGCTTTACACCAAAGCGCAAGTATCGAGTATTCTTGTACACAGACTGCCAAAGATAATGGATTCTGTATCTTGTCTGGGGTCTTTTGAGGCGTGTCCACCTCACAGAGCGTGAAGCTTGATAACACAACAATCAGGGGGAAAGAGGGGAGGTTGATGTCTACCGTTTCTTTCTGCTGCTCTTGAAACCAAAACATGTTTATTTTCTCAGCACCATTATTATTCCTATTATCATCATTATTATTCCTATTATTATTATCATTATTGCTATTATTATATAATATTTTATTACATAATAATTAGTAACAATTTATTATTAATATTTTATTATATAATTAATAATAATATTACCACTGCTATTGTTACCATCGATATCAATATCGTTATCATCCCTATTATTAGTATGATAACGACACTAAGTAAGAACTACTAATAAATATGATAATAACGATTCTAATAACGATGACAATAACCAGTATAGATAAAATAATCAATTATAGTTTAACTTAGAGGGAAACGTGCTACCTTATTTATTTGTTTATTTATTATTTAGTTATTTTTGCTTCTAGACAGCAACAAGTATTGGTATCATTGTGAGAATGCAGTTCTGTTGACTTTTATTGTTATAAACTGTTGGCTTGATATATATTTAATGAATATAATTCAAGTTTTAATTTGCATCCCCTGAAAATCCTTGCACCGTGGCCTAAGGTAGTCGATGAAGTGGTCAAGGCCCCGTATTACGATAAATAAGGTGACGTAGCCGAGAAGTACAGTAAAATTATCTTAGGTGTTCTCTGTACGTCATTTAGAAGAAGTTCCATCTCACGAGCGGCAGTCACGTGCAAAGGCATGCGATGTGACTAAGAACTTATTGCAGGAAAAATCAATAACGTGTACACAATTCCTATACTGGAGAAAATCAAAATGTTAACTATATGCAATGCCACTTTAAAATGCGATCTAATTAACTGATAAATAGACTATTTTTTCGAGAGGTGCTGCAGTCAGACTATATGGCTAATTGTCTAAAATTCTAAATTCTAAAAAGAACACAGAGAAGACAACCTAGAGATGAGAAAGCATCATGTGACATAAAAAGGGGCCAGAATAAAGGAACTCCTTGAAAAGTTCAAATTAACGTGACTATATTTGCACCATGTACCTCATATTGAATAGACGCAAGGATTGTCGCTAAACCAAGCCAGCCAATGAATCTTCAATTTGATACAAGTTCACAGTTTCCATATGGCTTCTGTGGGATTCCCAAAATGGTACCTTAGCATCGTCTCGCTTCCTGCAATTGAAGCTGCAGTAATCACCAACTTCTGTCTTCCCTATACGCTTCCACCACACGAATACACACACACACACACACACACACACACACACACACACACACACACACACACACACAGAGGAAACATCTGCAGCATTTTGCAAAATAACACTCTTCAAACGTACATGAAAATTATTTTCTATACATGGATAAGAACAATATTGTGTTGTACCCACATAAATTTCTCTACTCTTGCACTAACTATTCTTACACTTATTCCTTTATCTCCTTCACGTTAGTCCAGATAAACATTTTTAGAAATAACTTATTGCTTATTTCCTTGTAGGTCCAAGGGGAATATAGGAACACAGTAAGCTTTGAGCGATAGTCAAGTCTTTTAAAGCTTTGATATTCCATTCTATTTGTATGCCTAACATATAACAAATAAATAACGATGTTCCATTTGACGAAAGTTTAGGTATTCAAAAGCTCACACAAATAACAAGGAATATCTCCGAAATGGTTCACTCCACCAAAAACCATTTGCGTATTTTAACGACATATGCAGCTTTTGTACAGTAAGATTTGGTCTATCTGTTACGGTTTGCCAGTTATGGATAAATCATCCAGAGTATATAGGACTACATGGGCTATAGCCAGAAAGATACACATTTCTTTGGTATAAAAATGCCATAAAAATGTCTTAAACATGTGGCATTTTAATGAAAATGATAAATTAGAATCGTTGGACCATTTTCCAGATAATTAAAATTTTCGAAAAACTTTTCATTTAAAGGGTATTTAAGGTGGAGGAACTTTGTTTAAAATCTTTGTGTCGCATCCTTGTAAGATATTAAACTTAAATACCAACTTTGGATTTTAAACGACTTTTCGTTTTACGAAAGCAGACTGGCAGACACACACACACACACACACACACACACACACACACATACACACACACACACACACACACACACACACACACACACGGAGAGAGAGAGAGAAAGAGACAGGGTTTTTTAACTCGGGGTCTGAAAACATTTCCCCTAAAATATGGATATCGAATTTTTGAGTGGAATGCAAGGATTTTCCCTATTTACCATACGTAATAGAGAAAGTCAAAGAGGTCCACGTGTGTGTGTGTGTGTGTGTGTGTGTGTGCGTGCGTGCGTGCGTGTGTGTGTGTGTGTGTGTTCAATACCAAACTTGGTACATAAGTTGAGCGTCTTTCAGGGCACCCATATATTTCCAAACTACCCTTTGGGTATTCTAGTTTATCAGAAATAGCTCTAACGATTTTTATTATAATGTTGTGACGTCGACCGCAGTACAGAACAAAGGACGGTGGGGTCAGGGTTGTCCCACCCCACTAGTGGTACGTTCATCAAAGACGTTCAAGGTCGGAATATCTCGCGCGAGTGCTGTGAATTCGTGGCCATTACAGCGGCAGAACCAAAAGGGATTTTCCAGATTATTCGAGAAGTCTCCGGTAGCCGGCATACTTGTAGAAGTCCGAGAAAGCTCAATGTTACATCATCCCCACTGTGTAAATAGGCGAGAGGGCGGGAGTGAATGGCACACAGGGGTGAGTCAGTTCTTAGTTTGCGTGTGTTTGTGTGTGTACGGCCACGTCGAAAGGAAGACAGCGAAGTAGTTAATGAGTGTTGAATGATTGTATTGTGAAAATCAGCTGTTTGAGTGACAAAGAAAGTGAAGAAAGGTAAGAGTGAGTCAAGGTTATGAAAACAAAACAGTTGTAAGCTGTAATACCACTAAAAACGTTAACTTCAGTATACGAGAAATGTGTATTTGTGCATTCAGGTAGAGTGAAACTTAACTGGACTGGACTTTTGTTTTCTTACACTCAACAATAACAATAAGAACGATAACAGTAACAATTATTATTGTTGTTGTTTTGTTGTTCGCAGTCTGCAGCGTCATAGTTATTCTTTGAGAGGTAATCTGTAGAATCCATTAAGACATGCATGGTGATTACGAGAGCCACCAACTGCTGTGAATTCTGGCGCCACCAACATATCTTGCAGGGCATAATCGCGTAAGCTACGCATAATTGACACACAGAATGGGCTGCGTGTACTACCAAACTGGACGTACGGACGGAAGGAAGGCGTGACAGACAAAAGAGCAGTGAAGAGCACTTGGCGGGGATGTAGCCCAGGAAATAATTCAATTATACCTCTCCCCGTGTTTGTCATGAAGCAACCCCTCTCCGTCTTTCCTTACTCACCTTCTGAACGTTCGTGACTGTAATGGAGGATAGCTATTTTAGGCAATTGTTCACTTTAACTGGAGTAATTATTCCTTTGTCCTTCAAGTATTGTAACATTAAAGTACTCTGAAAGCTTTAGTTTGGGGGCTTCAAATGAAATTCCTAACGATTACACAGCAGGAGAGAGGAGAATCAAACACGTTATTTACAAGGGCTGGTAATATTTTACCAGGCGAAAGGCAAGTTATAACATTCCCTTTAATATGTGCTTCACACAAGCATTTACAAACAAAAAAGTTTAATGGCATTTTGTTCTTTGATTAGACGATTTAAAAAAAAAATTGTTTTTGTTCCAAATTGGATGCGTAATTCCTCAGGAATGTACGAAGATAACAGTTTGTTACTTGTAAGATTCTAGGGTAACTTGTTTCTCACTTAGCTTTGGTAGTAATTATATCATCATACAGATCATTAAAAGAATTGAAGGAATACTCCGAGTAGCTTTTTCAGATGAGAAGTAACTCGACAACGTTGCGTTCAGGTTGGTTATGGATATCAAGATTTCATCACAAATACACGTTTAGAAACTTCTGTTTATGAGTAGTAAAACAGAAAAAGGAAAAGTAAGTTAAGTTCAGTATTTTCCAAAAATGCAAGACTAAGATTTTCAAGAAGATTCCCCACGACAAACTACCCTTTACATAAAACTTTTCTCGAAAAAGTTTATTTTCTCAAAAATCGTTTTAATGACTTTGATTAAAATGCTATACATTTAAGATACTTTCATACCAAATAAAATTTATATGTTGCATTGTTTAGAAATGTTCTTAAAAATCCAGTTCATTCTGAATAACTTTTGCATAACTGGTAAACTGCAAGAGTCAGATAAGATCTTACTACACGCACAAAAAAGGAGATCTTCCTAAAACACGGAATTTATATACAATATATTTTATTTTTTTGTGGAGTGAACCATTTCCGAGATATTCCTGGTTATTTGTTTGAATTTTGCAATACGGAATATCAAAGCCACAGGACAAGAGTAGAGAAAGTCGTGTGAGTGTAACATTGTTTTGTGTCAGAATTAGTGGATACCTTACACAATAAACCGTAGAGTGAATCATCAAGTACAAAAACTATTTGTTTGCGACTGGAGAATTGTATTGGCTTCTCTCTTTGTTGATTAATTCGATGGCTTTGTTGTTTCCTAATTTCCACATGGACGAAAACACAGTACAGGCCTAAAATCACTACACTAGCTTTGTTGCAAACATAACAATAGCTGTTTAACAAACATACTTAACTTACTCAATCATAATTAAAACGAACGTGACAGATATTCAACGCAGAAATTACTTAAGCACAGATTATAAGGTTTTCCATACAATATACACCTTCATACTATAATATACATTCTATTTGAAAAGTTCTATTCCACTTAGGCCAAGTTGCATGAATATCGCTGATTATAGATCAGCTTTAATCTAACGTCAGAGTATGAACTGAGATCAGTGTAGAATGCCATTGTATAAAACTAATCTAAGATCATCGAGTCTCAATACAACTTTGATTTCAGTTCATAACAACGTCGCAGAAGAGCTGAAAATTGCTGCATCCGGGCAGTGGTAGTCGCTTGTTTTTCAGCTTCGGGCGCATTCGACAGTACGATAGGAAAATGGCGCAAAACAAGAAACAAGAGAGATCGTCAGACTCCACCCGCTAAGGGGGAAAAAAAAACATTGTTGGATACTGTAATTGAAATGTACGGACAAGTGGAGTGAAAAAGAAAGAAAAACAAAACTAACTCAATTTCAGTTACTCAAAAAGAAATGTGCATGGAAGCGAACCGCAAGTCAGTGAAGATTTTAATTTGAGGTTATGTACGTTCTTTGACCAGCCGGTGGCTCCGCGGCGGCAAGGGAGCGGGCGAGGACCGGCGCGCTCTCCGCCAGAATTACACGTAAAGGACCGGCAAGTCACGGCTACTGTACTAAAGGCTTACCTGCATCACAACACATGTTGAAATTGATGAACACATTGCTTATATCTCCGCAAACAATTCTGGCAGAAGTTCATGTTGACTGATTGTCTGTACTTATATCGTGATATTGTCTTTCAATTCTTTTAATGTGTGCGGATTTAATGTTTATACTTTATTCTTTAATATTACACCGAAGTGAAAATAGTGGGTTTCTAATTATTCAAATTAGAGACTCAATTTTTTTGCAAAGGCATTACTAGCAAACAAAGAAATGTGTGTACCAAATTTCACTCCAATATATAATCAGATTCCTGATATATTATTTAATTTATATAAATTGTATTGAGTATAATGAAAATCTATCTGCTCCAACGAAATTTTTAAAAATTATATTTGTTATTAGCTTTACAACAAATTAAGGGAAGGAAGTTTTAATATACTGAATAGTTTTTCTTTAAAAATAATTTTAATACCGTGTCATAAAAATAGCGCATTATTATACTAATTATTTTTTTAAAAAGGTATAAGCAATATAAAAAATTCAATCGGAAAATTTATTATCCATATTCTGAACTATATTGGAAAAATTGTTTAGACCTCAAGATAGATTTTTGTGGGAGAAGCTAGATTTGAAATATGTGAAAGTAACAAAAAATCGTTTCCGATAAAAACCAGTTGAAAGTTGAAATGGAAGGTTTGGGCATGGTTATTTCCAAGGCAGAAGCAGAGGCGCACCAGTTTAAAAATGGTCATCCAAAAAATGTGTTCCCCCCTCCCCTCGCTAGAGGATTAAAACTTCGCAGGTGCATACATTCTTTAAGGTGTGGTGTAACTTTTACAATAAAAATCCAAAAATTGATTTTTTATCAAACAAGCTAAAATATCACTTCAGTGTTCTCTTAAATGATAATAAAATGTTTTAAGAGCTGGTTGCAAAAGTATTGGCAACTTCAAACAGATAATAAAGAATATCTCGGAAGTAACTAATTCTGTATGTTTTGATAATGCTACTGCCCTGGTTTTGTTATACATCAGTAAGCTAGCTTCGATAGCAGGAACACATTTGCGACACATGGTCAAAGCTATTTTGAACACAACTGAAATAGTAGAGCTGTTTTAAATTGTGTAAACATTTTATTGAACTAAATTGCCCGGCTAAATGTTTTAATTAATGCCATTTATATTTCTCCGCTGTTGTAGCAAATGTTTTCGTTAATATGTGCATTTTTATGCATACATTTGCTTATTTCTCTCCACTATAATAAACAAAAAATAATGCTATTGCCAATAAACAAAACCTAATTTAAAATGGTAACGATAGCTTGGTATGTATATGAATATTACTGATGATTGTTGATATTTCACAAGTACATTACCTTTTTTGCACACAAAAATGTTTGGAAAACACAATAAAATTAAACTTTGGAAGGTGTCGTTTTAAGTATCCAAAATAAACTAATATATCTGCTGTGTTGCACTCACATGACTTTCTCTACTCTTGTACTAACCATTCTTACAAACTCTTATTCCTATATCTTTATATTAGTCGATATAATCTTATTGCTTATTTCCTTGTACGTACAAGTACAATCTTTTAGAGCTAGTGGCTATATGAAGGCTTTGAAATACGGTTTTCAATTGAAACTCATATGGAAATAATTCCCATATTTAATTGTTTCTTAAACTTCCTGTAAGGTAAGCTAAAATCCATCTCTATTTTAGTAGGAAGTTTACTATATTTCGCACATAACCTGAGAACGGGAGAATCTTTGTGGGATAACGCTTTAGGAGTCTTAAACTGAACAACTAAAATTAGCAGTACTGACATTAAATATGTTCTGTCAAGCAGTTGATTTGACGAGGAAATATTTATTTTCAGTCGAAATATCGGATATCTGATATGCGATATCTGAAGCAGAAGTCGTGTTTCTAATCCGCTTGTGATAATGTGCCAACTTTGCGGTGTGTATTTACGCTAGATTAAAATAAAGAACTCGCTCGAAATAGCGAAATTTAAATGGAGTATTTTTAAGAGCTGGAATCAAGAACGAAAAATTTGAACCACGGATCTTCCGCTTATCGAGCGACTACTTTAGTCACTAAGCTACCATGACCAAGTTGCCAGTATGACATTAAATTCCCAAAGCGATTCGTACTTTCCCGGTAGAGCAAAAGGGAATCTCACATCAGAGATAAATACCCCAAGGATGACTTACAATTGTAACTACTTTGTGTCCTGGGTATTTTCAGCTTACAAAGCATAAACGATGCTTTCAACTACTCCGTCTCTCTCTCTGTCTCTCTGATCATTTTTTAGCTTTTCTATACTTTTAAAAAATCCAGCCAGTGTGTTTCGTTCATAAGTGATATATCCTAATGAGTTATACCGTGCAATTCCTGTAAGAATAAGTTGCCTGTTGCATTTCTTTAAGTATTCATTTTACATAGACCCAAATTAGTTGTACAATATAGCGGGAATAACATTGAAGGTAAGTGGGTAACTTTATCTATGAAGTTTACAAAACTTGGGTTGCACTCTCCTGTCGCCTTCAGTCTCCCAAGTCCAACTGAGGCTAGGTATACGTTCTATATTCCTTGTTCAAGTACCCTGTCAGTTCTTGAACATTTGTTAAAAATGTTGACCTCTTACTTTAAGCGGACATTTCTTCATAGTACTAGGAAGCAAGGAGAAATATCTCTCTCTCTCATCGAACTGTTTACTGCTACGTCGAGGCTTTTAAAAGTTGTGGGAGCTTTAGGCAGTTCAATAAGAAACTTTCCCAAGAAGAAGACACACGTGATGCTGGAGGAAACAAAGTTATGTTCCACGATTTAGACCATGGTCCTGTAGACATACAAGGCACAACGCCTTTCTGCTATCTCTACTGCGTACTCATTGTAACTACAAGTTAGTACTGTATGGGAATATGGGAGTACAGTGGACTTTGAGCGATAATCAAATCTTTTAAAACCTTGATCCCGTTCTTTCCACGGCCAGAGAGATATAAAACTACCTTCCATCTCAGAAAAGTATTGCAAAACTGGCACAACTAAAAAGAGATATCTTCGAAAGGTTTACTCCACAAAAAATACATTTGCACGTAAATTGTGTTTTTTAACGAGATCTACATTTCTGTACAGTAAGATTTGAACTATGTCTTACGGTTTACGAGCTATAAAAGGTCATCAAGAATAAATACAACTACATGGGCTACAGCCACAAAATTCAGAATATACATTTCATTTGCCAAAACATATCTCAAGCATGTGGCATTTTAATCAAAATGGTTCTAGCCATTTTCGAGACAACCAAAGAGAAAGTAAAACACTGTTAGTGTGAAGGCATATATAGCTCTGAGAGTGTGGTGTCTAACACTAACAACACATGGTGAAATCTCATTCCCTGGCTGTTAATCTCGTGCAGAGGTCGACATACGACAATGTATTACGTTGTCCCGTTGTATGGCCGTAGATTTCCAAGTGAATTGACAGTGACCGATCCTAGCCACGCCCCAGACATGCCTCCTCTGTGGGAATCACGGCCTCATGAAACAGGACACCTCTCTACCCCACATTTCACTCAAAACATCTTATTTATGATGGTATTTAAAATAACCTTATGTGTTGCAGTTTATTATTATTATCATCATCAACAACAACAACAACAACAACAACAACAACAACAACAACAACAACAACAACAACAACATCATCATCATCATCATCATCATCATCATCATCATCATCATTATTATTATTATTATTATTATTATTATTATTATTATTATTATTATTATTATTATTATTATTATTATTATTATTATTATTATTATTATTGTTATTGCTATTGTTGTTATTGTGGTGTTATTAATATTAATAACCAGCTATTGGTATTTCTTAGAGCCAACCGTTGGGTTATTTTGAGAGTTTGAACGGAATGTAGGTACGGCAAGCCACTGGTACGAACCCGAGAGGGTAGCTAAGCCAGTCTACGCCGGAGGAAATTAGGGACTCTGTCATGAAGAAAACAGTAAAATGGTGTGGGTCGGTCAACATGTGTAGGAGTTTATCAACTTCATACGTAACACACACACACACACACACACAGACACACACATACACACACCCACACACACATACACACACATACACACACCCACACACACATACACACACATACACACACACCCACACACACATACACACACAGACAGACACCTACACACCCACAAACACACACACATACACACACACCCACACACACACACATACACACACATACACACACATACACACACCCACACACACACACGCACACACCCACACACACATACACACATACACACACATACACATACACACACCCACACACACATACACACACAGACACACACACGCACACACGCACACACCCACACACACATACACACACACCCACACACACATACACACATACACACACCCCCACACACACATACACACACCCACACACACATACACACACCCACACACACATACACACAGACACGCACACACACGCACACACACCCACACACACATACACACACATACACACACACCCACACACACATACACACATACACGGATTTCCCATCCGTGAGAAGGAGATTAAAGCAACGGTTACCAATATCTCCGGAGTTCACAGCAATGATAACAGGACATGGAAAGCTAAGATCATATCGCCACAGGTTTGGATTTTTAGATAACCCAATGTGCAAATGTGAAGAAGAGGACCAAACAGTAAACCACATTATACTTCGATGCAAAATACTAAACAACCAGAGAAACGCCATGATTAGGAAAATACAAAGTAAAGGTGCTACTTGGCCCATAAACAAAGAAGAACTTGGAAACAATTTCATACAACCTTTCGTTAACTTCATTAATGCTATAAAATTCACAGAAATAGAATGACCTAAGTCCAAATATATATAATTTATACTCCTTACCAAAATTGCAATCAGTATCATTGTCCAAACACATTTCAATACTCTACTGCTGTTACGAGTATAATTATATTTGCCTTTCACTATATGATAAGTACCAGATTTATGATTTGTAAAATAGCATTAGGTTAAAGAAATTAAGTCAAACAAAATAAAATAGCATTAAACAACAAACATCAAATAAAAAAAAACTGTAAATATCACAATAGAGAAGTATTCAATTAGACTAAGGTAGATAAAAAATTAGAGGTAAATAAAATGTAAATGTTCAAATAGAATTATTATTTATTTATGCCAACAAACTTACTGTTGGTGTTTTAAAACACACAAGCCGTGTGTGGACAAAGTTTAAGAGGTAGAACTGGAACTTAAAAATTCAATGCCACAACTGGGATTTGAACCACAGACCTTCCGCTTGCCGGGCGGACGCTCTAACCACTGAGCTATTGTGACAAACTGCCAGAATGGCATTAAATTCTCAATAGAACATCACCAACAATATGTACATGTATATAAAATGTAAATTGCATGTAAATAAATAAATGCAAGCATGTAGTATTCATATGGAATGGGGCATGCAATAAAAAAAATACACACACACCCACCCACACACACACACCCACACACACATACACACACATACACACACACTCACACACACATACACCCACACACACCCACACACACATACACACACATACACACAGACACACACATACACACACAGACACACACATACACACATACACACATACACACACAGACACACACATACACACATACACATACACACACATACACACATACACACACGCACGCACACACACAGACAAACATACACACACGCACACACCCACACACACAGACACACATACACACACGCACGCACACACACGCTCACACCCACACACACACAGACACACATACACACACACGCACACACATACACACACACACCCACACACACACGCACACACACACGCACACACATACACATACACACATACACACACACGCACACACACACGCACACACCCACACACACAGACACACATACACACACGCACACACACACATACACACACACACATACACACACACCAATTTTACTTTCTCTACTACTAGTAAGTGGGGAAAGCATTGTATTCCACCAAAAAATGCGACGCGAAGACTTTGAACAAAGTTCCTCCACGCTAAACTACCCTTTAGACGGAATTTTTTTCCAAAACGGCTCTAGCGATTTTGATTAAAATGCCATGTGTTTAAGATATTTTTTTAAACAAATGAAATGTATATTTTGAATTTTCTGCCTATAGCCGATGTAGTCTTATTTACTCTTGAGTTTAGCATAACCGGTAAACCGTAAGAGATAGACAAAATCTTACTACACAAAACATCTATATCTCGTTAAAACGCACAAGTTATGTCTAAATGCACATTTTGTGGAGTGAACCATTTCGGAGATATTCCCTGTTATTTGAGTGAGTTTTGCAGTATATATACTTTCCTCAAATGGATGGTCGTTATTCAATTTCTTATCTCCTGGTCGTGCAAAGGGAATGGAATTTCAATACCTTCATATAGCAAACAAGTTTAAAAGATTTGCTTATCTCTGTATTCACAAAGTCCTCTTGCATCTACAAGAAAATTAGCAATAATGTAATTTCTGCAATTGAATGCTTAGCTCGACTAACAAGAAGGTAGAAGAATGAATGTTCGTACGAAAAGTTAGTATAAGAGTTGAGAAAATCAATGAGATCTTTTAGATAGAAATTTGACCCGTTTTCCTTCATTTGGGCAAAGGCCATCTTTGAATCAAGTAAACGAAACCAGACATTAACATGAATGTCGCCATGAGAACAGGAGTAAACCGCAATTAAATCCAATACATTTACATAAATTAAAGGTATTGAATTTTGTGTCAAACTCACCCAAGTCTTCATCCTTTGGATGCAGAACATTACATCAAAAAGAATAAAACTATTTGGACAGGGGAAATGAAACAACGACCTTCAACAACGCGCAAGCCGATCTTCCCAGGTAACTAAACACAGCCCTGAGAGAACCTAGGTGAACCACGTCATTCCATAGAACAATAATATCAAGCAGTTCAAACCCAAGTGTATCACTAGGCCTCGGATGTTAATGACCCAAATGAACCTATAAAGTGACCTAAAATATCGCAAATATCTGAAGTGTTGCACTCACATGACTTTCTCTACTCTTGTACTAACCATTCTTACCAACTCATTCATTACACAGCGTTTCGAAATAATTAATCACTTAAAAGACATGTAAAGTAGGTACTAAGGTTTAGTTTCAGTAATGTTACCTTGTGAACTAAGCCTGTTCCAGGACGAGCATGCGCAAAACTCTCAATCGGGAATTTGTAATTTTAATGGCGACCCGTTATTTCTGAGAGAACTGTATATATTGCAATACTTGAGAAACACGAAGAACAAACTAAAAAGGACGAAAGGAGAAGTAGTAAGGTGCTAGATAGAAGCGTTTAGAGAAGTATGGGGAAATTATGTAAACAACAAGATGGATATAGCGACTCTCAACAGGGCTTTAATGAAATCTTTCTCGTTGTTAAAAGAAAGTCGAGAGAAAAATGAAAGTTTGAAGCGAGGTATAGGGAAGAGCTTTCGGATAGTTTTAATTGCAGGCAAGAGTTCCCAAGTTGGTAGACATGCTAACTTTTAACCACCTCTAAACCAAAAACTGTGCTAAACTTGGCCTTTAACTTTACGCTTAAAATAATATAAGAATGGTTTCTATACGTGTACCTGATTATATGACTTGAGAATAGATTTTTGATCGTGTTGGTAACACTGCACTATGTTTTCCGGGAATGGTCATTAGCAAATAAATTAAATTTGGGTGAAAATGAACACGAATATGTAAATACCTAAATCTAATCAGTGAAATAATTGAGGAAAATGCCTGATGTGTGTACTCACATGACGTTTTCTACTCATTCTTGTAAAATATTCTTAAAACTCCTATCCTTTTATCTGCTTCGTGTTAAGGGAGCCCGGGACTGAAAAATGACCGAATAGTAAATGTTCCTCAAACCTTTATTCATCGGTTGGCAGTGACTTTCTGTACTACATAAGGGAAGTATTGTATTCCACCCAAAAATTCCATGTCGAGATTTAACGGGAAATACGTTTTGAGGCCCCCTGAATCCACCTGAATCCAAATAGATTTTTAGAAAAATATCCGCGCGCGCGCGTGTGTGTGTGTGTGTGTGTGTGTGTGGTGTGTGTGTGTGTGTGTGTGTGTGTGTGTGTGTGTGTGTGTGTGTGTGTGTGGTGTATGTGTGTGAGAGAGAGAGAGAGAGGAGTAATACGTGCAGGTGAGATGCAGACGACACCAGGATATTCTTCCTTGGCAGGACTGAGCAGTTCATTGATGGACTGAATGTGTATAGAACCCAAGACCGTTTAGTTTAATTGATTTTTTATTCTTCAGTAGCCCACTTGGTCAGCGTTTTCCATAAACGACTCTCGCTTGTTTTGCAACAGGTGTTCCATAATTTTCGTCTGCACATCGTAGCCTCCGGAAAACTGAATAGGATTTTCAATTGCGTATGAATATTCAAAATGCAAAACAAGGCTTGGTTTAAGTGGGTTTACTGCCCCTTCAAGAGCACTTGTGGGCACCGCCGTTGTAATAACAGTTACTGAAGTTCTCAGGGCTTCATCTTGTGTACACGGCCGAACAGTTTTCTTGCGTCGTCATCATCATCATCATCATCATCATCATCATCATCATCATCATCATCATCATCATCATCATCATCATACACAAAGATTAGGCTTATTGATCTGCAACATCTTCAAAGGCGATATCGTCAAACCATCGTATTTTTGGTCTCTCCTCTTGTTTCGTAGTCTACCATTATTTTAGGTAGTCGATCGTCATTATTTCTTGCAATATGCTGGTACATGTTATTATTTTTTGTTGTATTAGTTCAGACAGTTTGAAAATATATAGTTGTTGTATATGTTTACTTCTCTAATGGTTTTCTTAAAAATTTCATTTCACTGGTTTCTACTTTATTTATAGTTGTTCTACTTATAGACCAATTCTCTGAACCAAAGTTAATAGTGGTACGACCAATGTTTTGTAAACGTTTAATTGTGCTAAACGTTGTCTATTATTCTTTAAAGTTCTCCTTATAGTTCCGCACATTTGCTGAAATTTTCTAATCTTTTTTGTATCATCTAGTTCTTTTAGATATGATATACTGCAGTCTAAATAGTTAAATAAGGATATCTGTTCCATAATTTCTTGTTCCAGGACTATCACAACATAATAAAAGTACAGCAGATGGTAATTAAATCGTATGAGACAGTATTTTGTGTAATCCCTCTGAAATAATTGAAAACTTAAATATAGAGGCAACAGAAAGCCCCCTGAAATAACTATGTTAAAGGTAGCGTAGACTGACTTCTGTTCATGTGTGATACAGCGATTCTGATAGATATAAGGGCTAGAAATATTAATTAATATAAATATCAATCAAGTGCAGCGAGTTTAGAAAATAATTTTGAATTTTCACAATCATTGGCTGTGCCTAGTCATTTTTACTTTCTCTACTGGTAAGTAGAGGAAGTATTGTGTTCCACCCAAAAATTCGATGTCGATATTTCACCGGAAACATATGTTTTGAGACCGCCTGAATCCAAAAAACAAGTATCTTTAGAAAAAAATTCGCGTGCGCATGAGTCTCTCTGTCAGCCTAACTCAAAAATGAAAATTCGATTAAAAACTAAAGTTGGAATTAAGGTTTAATGTCTTTCAAGGATGTGACACGAAGATTTTGAAGAAAATAGCTCCACCCTAAACTACCCTTTACATGGAAAATTTTTATTTTCTTGAAAATGGCTCAACGATTTTGATTAAAACATTTTTGTGACAAATGAAATATATATTTTGGATTTTCTGACTATAGCCTATGTAGTCCTGTTTACTCTGGATGACTTTTGAATAACTCGTAAACCATAAGAGATAGACAAAATCTTGCTGTACAAAAAAATTAGATCTCGTTAAAATAAGCAATTAATGTTCAAATCAACTTTTTTATAGAGTGAAACATTTCGAAGATATTCCTTGTTATTTGTCTCAGATTCGGAAAACTTAAATTTTCGTGAAATGCAACATCGTTGTTCATTTTCTTACAAGTTAAGCTTTCAAAGCTCTAACGATTTGACTATCGCTCAAAGTTTAGTGTTCTAATATTCATTGCCCTTGTACCTACAAGGAAATAAGCAATAAGATAATTTCTGTAAATGTTTATCTCAAATAATACGAAGAAGATACAGCAATAAGAGTTTGTAAGAATGGCTAGTACAAGAGTAGAGAAAGTGCAACACATCAGATTTTTTCCTTAGCGTTGAAGTCCGCCATGTTTAAAGGTGTTTCAGGAGAAGGGCGACGATTTCTGAGTGTTAATAAATTGTTTAAGACATTCATAAAAATAATATAGATACTTTCATAAATATAACACATCTGTACTGTCCCTGTGATAATAGTAATAGACTCTTATAGCACTCCGACTGATGCTAGTCCGCGAGAAATAATCTTCGTTAAGACTTTCACTCTTATGAAGCTTATCAGAATAATAAATAATCGTTCCAAACAGCATTTTGACACATCTTGCAGGTACATTCATTAAGCATTGTTCCAAAATTCAGAGGAGATGATGAAATGTGATAACGCTTTCGCGAATGAAGCTGTAATTGGTTGAAATTTCAAATTGTTATGCACATGATAGGTTGTCTGTCTAAAACATATCTTTGTGACGTCAAGCACTCAGATTCGTGTTCGGAAAGTTCCATCTGGGAACTTCTTCTCTGCATGATAAATAAACCCTTAATCCTGGTCGAAGACCTATTGCACTGCGACGTTTCTCTCTTTTAATCATAGAATTTGCTTTATTTCCAATTTAACTTTTCGGGAGAAAGAAGAAAATAAGAAATCTTGGACGAAACGATTTCTTGTTCTGTTAATTCTTAGCCAAACTTTCTGGTTCCGTTCTCGTCTCCTCTCTTTCTAATCTTTATTTGTGTCTCTTTTTTTCCGTCTCCGTTCTTTACCTCTAAATTGTCGTCTCCCAGCTTTTCCTCTTTTTCTATCAATTTGCCTTGATGTTCGATCGTGGCAGAGCCTACAGAAGCAACCCTCTGCAAGATCGTGACTTGAGGTGGAAATTCAACCATTCCTCCTCTCCGGCTTCTTTTTTTTCAAGGGTGATTGCGCGGGTTCAAACTCAAACCTTTTCCTCCAGAACTATTTTTCTTCTCTTTTCTGTTACCCTTCTTTCTTGCTTCGCATCTTCTCATTATGGTTGGGAATCCCAAGAAGAAACAAACTTGAAATTCTCTGCTGGTAGTTGCAGAACTGCGCAGTAAACTTAAACAGAAACGAAAATGTCGAACTTCTCTGACATAATAAACGACTTAATCTTGTTCTCGTAAATAAGCAAGAGTGTATTCTTAAGAAATGTAAGCGTAAGCATTTGGAAAATGTCATTACTGCAGAGTCACCTTTATTTCACTTGTTTGTTCTCACAAGAAGACGCGCGCGCACTGGTAGTCTGATTTTATTACATGGAACAATCAATCCCAAGAAGTTGAGCCCGGAATAAACCCCAACGTATAAAGTAGGCCATGTTCATGAACAAATGCCAATGTTTTACTGAAGTTACTTTCTGTAGCACTTAACATATACTAAGTAAAGAGAACATTACATACCTACTATTACTAGCGGACCCGACAGACGTTTCCTGCTCTAACGTTGTATATTCAAAATTTATACAATTGTTTGAATAAATTAAAATGTCATTGTGAAAGAAACAAAAATCAAAACATCGCTAATACCACGCATTTTGCTTCTTCTGTGGGTTAGAAGTCGCCATTGCGCATGCTCTGTAGCGGAAAGATCGCGAGGTTTGTTGTACTAATATGATTATATTATTGTACTTATCTACCTTTGCTTTTATAATAGTTACTATCATTTGTTGTATAATGTTCCAATGGTTGTTGGCTCTCTAGCACAATTTGCACAATATATATTGTTTAATTACACTTTAAAAACGTAATTCAAAAAATAATATGTTAAATTTGTAGGTTAAGCTGATTCTAATAGAATTACGTGTCTACATCATTGGAATTTCTGACAAATAATGTAAAATACTCGCTTCAATACTGCACCTTACACATTTGCACAATGCATAGTATAGAAGTACATTTTTGCTCAATAAGCACGCACTTTCAATGTAATATTAATGCGAAGTTATAAACTCCAGTGTTATGTAATATCATTAGTATCTGCTCATAAGCCTAAACACGTGCAACAGTGGCTTAAGGACAATACTTATAGCGCATCAATTTGGGCAACAGCAAGTCATCGAGTGTAAACGGCCCAATAACCTCGTTGTCGACGGATCCTTAAACTCTAAACACTCATTCACTCAATCACTCACACACTTACTCAAACTCACACTCACTAACCAGAGATTTCAAGTGAACAGTGCAGAATTTGGAGATAAATGTCAGACATGCTGCTACAGATGATTGTTGACGCCTAGTTGGCCTCCAAAGGGGGACATTTTGAGAAACTGTCTCTTCTTTGTATTAAGTTAATAAACGGTATAAAAATGTATAAACAAGGGTTGCACTGAGGACACAGTTAATATACTGTGACGATAGGCAGTCTCCGTTTAATTTGGAGAACCTTCAGCAGATATTAAGATCAGTGAAGCTTATAGTCTCTAACATATTTGTTATAATCTGTAGAATACGAAGTTCACATAACGCAAGTTACGTTCACAATAACAACAAATTATTAATGTTAGTAGGCATATAACTGAAAATAATTCAATTTACTGAATATGATTTTAAAAAATCTTATGTGTTGCACTCACATGACTTTCTCTACTCTTGTACTAACTATTCTTACAAACTCTTATTCCTAAATCTTCTTCGTGTTAGTTAAGATAAACATTCGTACAAATTATCTTATTCCTTATGTCCTTGTAGGTGCAAGGGAGATATTAGAATATTTGTCCGACAGTCAAATCTTTTTGACCTTTGAGATTCCGTTCTCTTTGCACGATTAACATATAAAAAAATTAACAGCGTTGTTGCATTTTGCTAAAGTTCTAAGTTTTCCGAAACTCACACACATAACAAGGAATATCTCCAAAATGGTTCACCCTACAAGAAAATTTATTGAGGCACAAATTGTGTATTTTAGCAAGATCTACATTTTTTTGTATAGTATGATTTGGTCTATCTCTAAGGGTTTACCAGTTATGCAAAAGTCGTTCAGAGTAAATACGACTACAGGGGCTATAGCCAGAAAATTCAAGATATACATTTCATTTGTCATAAAAATATCTCAAACATATGACATTTTAATCAAAATCGCTAGCGCCATTTTCAAGAAAATCAAAATTTTCCATGGAAAGCGTAGTTTAGGGTGGGGCTATTTTCTTCAAAATCTTCGTGTCACATCCTTGAACGACATTAAACTTAAATACCAACTTTGGTTTTTAACCGACTTTTCGGTTTTTTTAGACTGTCCACAGGTACAGAGATACACGGACCTTTTTCTAAAAAGTTGTTTTTGGATTCATGGGGCCTCAGAACATACATTTCCGGTGCAATCTCGGCATCGAAGTTGCATGTTTTGTATCTCTGAAAGGTTAAATGCAAAGAAAGAAGGAGAAAACGTTTACTGGAGCAAATTTGAGGGTTGTCTGAGTTTCCAAAATTTGCTAGCCGGGTTTGTGTCCGTTGAATCATTTCCTGAAGATCAGCCAAGCGGTAGAGACAGACGGTGGGTGGGTGGGTGGCTGGCTCGGATGAAATTAACGGCGCCCCTTCCAACTTCTCGCGTTGTTTGGAAAATCGCGGACAGCATTTTGAACAGATGTGTACAGACAGACAGACAGACAGACAGACAGTGAGGAGGGATTCGCCTACGTGATGTGTATCCCATAATCAGCCTTCTCCCAGCAGCAGGAGGCCAGGGCGACTAACAAATTAAAGAAAATTTCAGTGTGAATTTAATTGCGTCAGAGCGAATACTCCAGAGCAGTTCGTTAAGCATACCTGACCCGTGGTAACCTTTTGCTTTGACAAACAGCACACCAGATGCAAAGTTCAGGAGCGTTCGCACCTTAAATCTGACCTCTGCAAAAAATAACATTTCTTGTGTTGTATTTACATCAGTTTCTACATTCCGTCCAAAAATTCGATACCGAGATTTCACTGAAAATGCCTGTTTTGAGGCTCCTTGAAGCAAAAAAAAAAAAAAAAATTACGAAAAGGTGTGGGCGCGCGTGTGTGTTTGCCTGAACATAACTCAAGCTTTGAAGAACATCTGTAACCCCAGACTACACTTTACATCCTACATTCTTCGACAATTCTGATTTTATAAAAAATGGCCCAAACTATGTTGCATAAAATTCCATATATTTAAGATATTTTTGTAGCAAATAAAATGTAATTCTGGAATTTTCTGGCAATATATTAAAAATTTCTCTTCATTCTAGACAAATTTTGCATAACTGGTAAACTGTAAGAGGTAGACCAAATCTTACTATACCTACCAAAACTCACAATTTATATTCAAATGCATATTTTGGTGGAGTGAACCATTTCGGAGATATTCCTTGTTATTTGTTTGAATCTTGTAATACTTATACTCCAGTCAAATGGCAAGTCGTTATTTATTTTATTATTTCCTAACTACGCAAAGAGAACTGAATTTCAAAGGTTTCACTATCATTTACAGCCCATATTCTCCTTGTATCAACAAGAAATACTTTTTTTCAGTAGAGCATCTGAATGTGGGAGGGATCTCGGGTTCAATTCCCGACTGAGAGGAACATTTTCTGTAGCCAAAAGATTTTATATCCTCCCTTGTGTCTGAACGTATGAATGACAATGTGTGTGTATAAAATCCAAAGAAAAACCAGAAACCCTATGACAATTACGAATAAGTTAACACCATTGGAAAGGTAAAGGAGATACTAAGATTTTGTCTATCCCTTACGGTTATTCAAAAGTCATCCAGAGTAAACATGACTACATAGGCTGCAGCCAGAAAATTCAAAATATACATTTCATTTTGTATAAAAATATTTCAAACATGTGGCATTTTAACCAAAATTGTTATAGACATTTTTGAGAAAATCAAAATTTTCGGAAAGAATTCCATTTAAGGGGTAGTTTAGGGTGGAGCAATTTTCTTCAAAATCTTCGTGTCCCATCCTTGAAAGACACACACTCGGAACTTTTTTTAAAATATCTTTCTGGATTTAGAGGGCCTCAAAACATGCATTTCCGGCGAAATCTCGACATCGAATATGGCGTCGAATACATTACTTCGCTTACTTACACAGGATTTGACATGTTTAAGATTTGTTCTCGTGGAGTGGGTTTTCTTCTGTTCTGTGCATTATGCAGCTATCCTACTTGAAACAAGCATGGTGATAAAAACAACCGGATATGAACGCGGACTTCTGTCACCTCACAGCAACAGTTTGTTTTCCAAGGAAGACAATATTTGGTGTGACATTTTATTACGTTCTACTGTGTGCCACTGCAAAACAAAAACTGATACACCCGGCGGTAACCGAAAGAGCTTCTATTGTCACATGTTTTTAATTAAAGAACTTTACAGCAGTCATTTATTTTCAAGGGACTTCCTCGAGTGTTCGAAGTAACACATTATTAGCACCTTGCGATTGTTACAACCCTTTCCTAGTCCATGTGCACCATAAAGAGAAGAAAACCGACTTATCTTCAATTGGAAGTATGGGATAACACACTAATCCCAACTAATTATAATTTAATTATTTAATTTATGCGAAGATTGAATGGTAAGAATGGTTACAGTTGAGTAATATACGCATTTGTGTGTGTGTGTGTGTGCGTGCGTGTGGGTGTGGGTGTGTGTGTGTGTGGGTGTGGGTGTGTGTGTGTGCGTGCGTGTGGGTGTGTGTGTGTGTGGGTGTGGGTGTGGGTGTGTGTGTGCGTGCGTGTGGGTGTGTGTGTGTGGGTGTGGGTGTGGGTGTGTGCGTGCGTGTGGGTGTGTGTGTGGGTGGGTGTGGGTGTGGGTGTGTGTGGGTGTGGGTGTGTGTGTGTGCGTGCGTGTGGGTGTGGGTGTGTGGGTGGGTGTGAGTGTGTGTGTGTGGGTGGGTGTGGGTGTGGGTGTGTGTGGGTGTGGGTGTGGGTGTGGGTGTGTGTGTGTGCGTGCGTGTGGGTGTGTGTGTGTGGGTGGGTGTGGGTGTGGGTGTGTGTGGGTGTGGGTGTGTGTGTGTGCGTGCGTGTGGGTGTGGGTGTGTGTGTGTGCGTGCGTGTGGGTGTGTGTGTGTGTGTGTGGGTGTGGGTGTGGGTGTGTGTGGGTGTGGGTGTGGGTGTGTGTGTGTGCGTGCGTGTGTGTGCGTGTGTGTGTGTGCGTGCGTGTGGGTGTGTGTGTGTGTGGGTGGGTGTGGGTGTGGGTGTGTGTGGGTGTGGGTGTGGGTGTGTGTGTGTGTGCGTGCGTGTGGGTGTGGGTGTGTGTGGGTGTGGGTGTGGGTGTGTGTGTGTGTGCGTGCGTGTGGGTGTGTGTGTGTGGGTGGGTGTGGGTGTGGGTGTGTGTGGGTGTGGGTGTGTGTGTGTGCGTGCGTGTGGGTGTGGGTGTGTGGGTGGGTGTGGGTGTGTGTGTGTGGGTGGGTGTGGGTGTGGGTGTGTGTGGGTGTGGGTGTGGGTGTGTGTGTGTGTGCGTGCGTGTGGGTGTGTGTGTGTGGGTGGGTGTGGGTGTGGGTGTGTGTGGGTGTGGGTGTGTGTGTGTGTGTGCGTGCGTGTGGGTGTGGGTGTGTGTGTGTGCGTGCGTGTGGGTGTGTGTGTGTGTGGGTGGGTGTGGGTGTGGGTGTGTGTGGGTGTGGGTGTGGGTGTGTGTGTGTGCGTGCGTGTGGGTGTGTGTGTGGGTGGGTGTGGGTGTGGGTGTGTGTGGGTGTGGGTGTGTGTGTGTGCGTGCGTGTGGGTGTGTGTGTGGGTGTGGGTGTGGGTGTGTGTGTGCGTGCGTGTGGGTGTGTGTGTGTGTGGGTGGGTGTGGGTGTGGGTGTGGGTGTGGGTGTGGGTGTGGGTGTGGGTGGGTGTGTGTGTGTGGGTGTGGGTGGGTGTGGGTGTGGGTGTGTGTGTGCGTGCGTGTGGGTGTGTGTGTGTGGGTGGGTGTGGGTGTGTGTGGGTGTGGGTGTGTGTGTGCGTGCGTGTGGGTGTGTGTGTGTGGGTGTGGGTGTGTGTGTGCGTGCGTGTGGGTGTGTGTGTGTGTGGGTGGGTGTGGGTGTGGGTGTGGGTGTGGGTGTGTGCGTGCGTGTGGGTGTGGGTGTGTGTGTGTGTGTGGGTGTGGGTGGGTGTGGGTGTGGGTGTGTGTGTGCGTGCGTGCGTGTGTGTGTGTTTGTGAACAACAAAGTCAAAAACGAAAAGTCGGTTAAAAACCAGATTTGATATTTAAGTTGAATATTTTTCAAGGATACGTCACGAAGATTTTCAAAAGAACACCTCCAACATAAACTACCCTTTACATGGAATTTTTTCTAAAATTTATATTTTCTCAAAAATATCTATCGTTACTGGTTGAAATGCTGTGTTTAACATATTTATATGACAATTGAAATGTATATTTTGAATTTTCTAGCTATAGCCTATGTAGTCCTGTTTACTCTGGATGACTTGTATAACTGATAAACCGTAAGAGATACACAAAATTTTAGTATACAAAACAGTAGATCTTTTTAAAATACAAAATTTATATCCAAATTAACCTTTTGTGGAGATATTGCTTGTTATTTATGTGAGTTTTGCAATACTTGAACTTTTCTCAGCTGGAAGGCCGTTATCCACTTGTTTATCTCTTGGCTGTGCAAAGAGAAGGGAATTCGAAATTCCTTATGTAGTGACCAGCTTTAAAAGATTTCACTATCGCTCAAAGGCATATTCCCCTTGAACTTAACAAGAAAGTCAATTATTTCTGCAAATGTTTATCTCAACTAGCAGGAAGAAGATATAGGAATAACAGTTTGTAAGAATATATGTCTATATAATGCTTACATTATCTATTTTCCTTAATCCTGACGAGTATAATACTAAAAATTTTAATTTATATGCACATATAATGAGGAATGTCCGTAATTATGTAGGTTCTTATTAAATTCAACGCCCTTTAGCGGAGAGACACCTTAGTTGTGTAAATAATGTTTGTTTGCATGCACAACAGACAGAGAGACAGACAGCAAGTCTCAGAAGAGTCATCCATTACTGTGCAAGTGTGTGTATATCTTGGTTGTAAACAGTGAATCACCTTGATCATCACTCACAACAGACAGACTGCAGTCACAGCGTCGACTGTCCTGGAATAAACGGTTTAATATTACACAGTAACTCACACTGTTGTTGTTCTTGTTATCCTTCAGTCAGCATCAGCTCTTCACTGCCCATTGAGACAACTAGCCAATCCCTTACATACGTATTCGAGCATTATTTCGATATTCGAGGCCCTACACCAAGTTCTCCCCTCTGTTGTAACACTGTTGACATTCCTTAAAGCTATTATCGTTCTCATAGGCAAGCTTCTTCTAACTTTCCCAACTTTCGCTGCTGCTGCTGCCTCTTCCTTTTCAGCGCGAGCAGCTCTCCTAGATATTCTATCATTTATAAATTCTGGACTTGTTATAAAATAAGACTTTTGACTCCTGTTTTACTTTTAATATTCACGAAAGTTCTAGGAGGGCTTAGTTATTCAAAGCTTGTTGAGGTATGGAAGCTTGAGTCAGATTGCCATTATTTGGGACTGTCTCTTGAAAATTCTCCAAGAGATCAAGATCAAGAATCTAATTTTCATGCTAGGTTCCCTATTTTCATGTGAAAATAAACACATCTATAAATATTTTAAACATGAATTGTGATACGAAGAATGTGCTGTATTTTTGCAACACATGAACCGCGTCCGCCTGCCCCGCAGTGCGGTCAAACACAATATAACTCAGAAGACAACATATTAACTCTAGTAAGCTTCGATACATCCCTAATGTCACCATGTGTGTATCTAGAATATTCTTTTATACCTTCGTTTTCCATAAAAATCTTATGTGCAACGGAAATATCTTGAAAATATACTGGATGAGGTTAAACATTAACAGTAGGACTGATTCTTAATTGTTGAGAGAATAGATCCCAACAGACTTCCCAAATTGGTTGGAGTCTATAACCGCATAAGGCAGATGATATTAAATCAGACTGAAGAAAGAGCTGATATAAAAGACTGAAGAAAGGGATTATATGAAATTAGACTGAAAAAAATAGATGGTATGAATAGAGAATAAAGAAAGAGATGATATGAAATGAAAGTAAAATTGAAGAAAGAAAAGGTGATGTTGGAGCTACTGGTGGAAGGAATGGCGGGAAAAGCCGGAGAAACGCGCCGCGACGCCGCTTTGTCCACCACTACGGACCCCAAATCCGGACCATCTTGGTGAGTGGCCGGTGGGCTAACCACTCGACCACGGCATCGAACAATATTAAATCGTAAATACTAAAATGTTCACGATGATGTTTAAAACAAAGTCTAACATTAGGAGAATGCCTTCTGCTATAAATCACGACCTGCCAATGATTGCGCGTTCCATAAAAGAAGGAGGAAATATATTGCAGATAATGCAGTTCCCTGAAAAGCAATATTAATGGTGTTATGATAGATGGGGATCAATGACGATTATGATGTTAATGGTGCCGGAAGTTTCCGTGAAGCAAGAGCAATGTATCGGATTTTGGCGGTAAAAATGGGTGCTCCCTAGTGAGTGAGGTGCAATCCCGACACAGCAGGCGAGGGAGGGGAGGGGAGGGGAGGGGAGGGGAGGCGAGGCGAGGCGACGGTCAGTAGACAAACCCCAAACTTGTCAGCAGGCTGTCAGCATGCTTTAAGAGTTAATTTGTATTAATGGGTTGCGATCTGCAGTTGCAGATGAGATAACATGTTCACCACGCCTCCCTGCGGAAGTAATAGCACTAATGACTTCCTTCCTTCCTTCCTAGGCGCCCGCTCGCCCGCTCGCTCGCTCGTTGTTTGTGTACACTCTGCTACACTCGCACTGTGTACCTTTCCAATTATCCTTCCATCCATCCTTCCTTCCTCTCGTTTTTACATATAGTTAACACGCAAGTAAATATTCGCGTGCAAATATCGCATCAAGCTCGAGTCACAAAATACTACAACTCCACATGGAATTGTGTAATATGTCTCTCTAATTCACTAACAGCCTCTTATGACATTTAAAAGGGGATTAATGTAGGGTGGTTTAAGAGGGTTCAGAAAGGTCTGCCTAACCACTGTTCAATTTGCTATATTCAGGTTCCTGTTTCCCATAAATCATATGGAGTAAGTGGATGACTAAATCAGTGAGTGAGTGAGTGAGTGAGTGAATGATTGACTTATTGAGGGAGTGAGGAGTGAGTGACTGAGTTAGTGAGGGAGTGAGTGAATGAGTGAGTTAGTGAGGAGTGAATGAGTGACTCAGTGAGGGGGTGACTGAATGAGTGACTTAGTGAGGAGTGAATGAGTAACTGAATTAGTGAGGAGTGAGTGGCTGAGTTAGTGACGGAGTGTGTGAATGAGTGACTGAGTTTTAAGAGAAATTGATCATTTGGGCCAAGGAAGTAGGGGGTTGAAAATTTTACCACTCGTAGAACATGATCTGATAACTAACGGAAAAATTTATCTTGAATCTACTTCCCTTCTAAGAACTGTCTTTAATAAACTACTTAAAAACAAATTAAAATACTTAATTTTTTTATTTCGGGAAAAACTTAAATAAACCCCCGACCAAAAGCCATATAGGAAGATGTGTTTGCATTGAAGCGGACTTTATAGTCTAAACTTGAAGTTCAAGAAGAAGGAGAAATTCCCATGTCAGAAGTAGTAAGTGTTATATTGAAGAAGCATGTCGGAAGAAGTTTACCACACATCCTGTATAGTAGTTGAGAAAAAGGTACATATATGTTGGAAAATGTTTTTACCAAATTCGCTACATAGATTTTCCTACAGGAAAAATCTGATGTGTTGCACTCACATGACTGTTTCTGCTCTTGTACTAGCCATTCTTACAAACCCTTATTCCTATATCTTCTTCGTGTTAGTTAAGATAAACATTTGTACAAATTATCTTATTGCTTATTTCCTTGTAGGTACAAGAGGAATATGGGAATATAATACACTTTGAGCGACAGTCAAATCTTTTAAACCTTTCAAATTCCCTTCTCTTTGCACACTTAACATACAAAAAACTTAAGGATTTTCTATTTGACGAAAGTTTATCTATTCCAAAACTCGCAGGAATGGTTCACCCGACAAAAAAATTTTGTTGTACATAAATTGTGTTTTAGCGAGATCTGCATTTTTCCACAGTAATATTTGGTCTATCTCTTACGGTTTACCAGTTTTTTAAAAGTCATCCTGAGTAATCAGGACTACATGGGCTATTGCCATAAAATTCAAGATATACATTCTATTTGTCATAAAAATATCTTAAACATATGACATTTTAATCAAAATCATTAGGGCTATTTTCGAGAAAATCAAAATTTTCGAAAAACTTTTCGTATAAAAGTTAGTTTTGGGTGAAATAATTTTCTTCAAAATCTTCGTGCCGCGTCCTTGAAAAATATTAAACTTAAATACCAACTTTGGATTTTAACCGACTTTTCATTTTTGAGTTATACTGTGCACGTGCGCGCGCTCACACACACACACACACACACACACACACACACACACACACACACACAGACACACACACAAACAGACCGTTTTCTATTTTTTTTGTTTTTTTTTTTTTTATTCAGGGGGTCTCAAACATATATATATATATATATATATATGGTGAAATCTCGACATCGAATGTTTGGGTGGAATTCAGTACTTCTACTATACGTAGTAGTAGAGAAAGTAAAAATATATGAACGTTTGAACAGATTTTATTAAAAATTGTATACTCTATCATATTGTAATTATGAAGTGTCATGTATAATTTTAATCGTTGAGGTCTGGAGAACAAGAAGAAATGAAACGAAATAAACGGATAAGGTTGTTGCTCCAGCAAACAGTGGGTAAAGTGCAACATTAGATGTCCTAGTCAGGCGATTGCATAAGTGCGTTCGCTCGAAAATTGGAATGTTTAAATAAACGTGGGGTCTCGCATGCCCATAGCGACCTGCGAACGCCTCTCGTACCTGGTGTAGACAGAGCAATGGGGGAACATTTGCAGCCCTGTCTTCTGTTCTGTAACGAGGAAAGATTTTGGGAAACTTTGACTCCACTTACTTACTTACTTAACAGTTTTTCTCCTGCCTTTCCCCGCGTTCAAGTTGTCAGAACATGTAGCTCTCCAATGCGTTTCCACCCCTGTTAGCACCTGTTCCTTGCACCACCAATGGCAAAGAGGAGTGAGGTGAGGGTTGTAACACCCAGCCACCCAGCAAACTCCAACTTTACCTTAAGACGTCAAAGTCAAAAGGCGAACTTATCGAAGCGAGAAAAACAAGTAAACTCGGCGCTGAGTATACGAAGGGGATGAAAAAAAGGGATTTGGATTCACTCTAAAATCACGTTGTCTTACTTTTAAAAATAGCGAAAAGAAATGTGGTTCTGCTTTCTTTAACGAGCCAGTGGAAAGTGCTCAGAACAGCAACAACAAGTATTTCGACGTTTCACTTCGCATTTCTCTTGTCAGATAATTTAGGTCTCTTATGCAGTTGAGTGTGAACATGCTATCTGAAGATACAAGGGAAAATGACACGACCACAAAGCGTAACAGTAATTTTATTGGCTATATAGACATCTAAAAACCAGAGAGTCACATCAAAATTTCATCTACTTGACAATATAAAACAGCAAGACGGGCCAAACACTCAAACATCAACTTCTTCGGCTACATTCACTTCTCTCTGTAGCTATATACGTATTTTTACATGACATTTCTACTTTCTCTACCACGTACAGTAATTAGAGGAAGTATAGCATTCCACCCCAAATTTCGATGTCAAAATTTCAGGGGAAATATGTGTGTTGTGGCCGCCAGAATCCAAAAAAAAAAGTATATATAAGAAAAGGTTCGTGTGTGTGTGTCTGTTTGTGGACAGCATTACTAAAATACAAAAGGTTGGTTAAAAACCGAAGTTAGTATTCAAGTTTAACTTCTTTTAAGAATGCGACACGAAGATTTTGAAGAAAATTGCTCCACCCTAAGCTACCCTTTACATGGAAAATGTTTAGAAAATTTTGATTTTCTCGAAAATGAGTAGTGATTTTGACTAAAATGTTTGTGATATTCTTATTACAAATGAAGTGTACATTTTGAACTTTTTGACTATAGTCCATGTAGCCTTGTTTACTCTGGATGACTTTTATATAACTGGTAACCGTAACAGACACCAAATCTCATTATACAAAAGGTGGAGATTTCGTTAAAACCTATGATTTATGTCCCAATGAATTTTTTTGTACAGTGAACCATTTCGGAGATATTCCTTGCTATTTTTTGAGTTTTGAAAACAAACTTTCGTCAAATGGAATATTGTGATTAATTTTTTTATAACAGCCGTGCAAAGAAAACGGAATCTCAAAGTTTTAAAAGATTTGACTATCGCTCAAAGTCTACTGTATTCCAATATTCCCCTTGTACCTACAAGGAAATACGCAATAAGATAATTTGTACAAATGTTTATCCAAACTAACACGAAGAAGATATAGGAATAAGAGTTTGTAAGAATGGTTAGTACAACAGTAGAGAAAGTCATGTGAGTGGAACACGGATTTTCTTATTGACTGATGTACAGTATATTAAAAAAGATTTCCTCTGCTTCGATTTACATCCCAAGTCGTCAATTTATTATTATTTTTTCCTGGTAGGGTAGGTAAATGATTAGGAGAGGCCTGGCTGCCAAGGTTCCCCTTACTGAGGGCGCCAGCAACCCGCGATTTATGGTGATGGAATCTCGGAGAAAATTAAACTCTTTTCTGCTCCCCTATCTCTTCCCTTTGTCTATTTGTCTCGTAGTAATTTCTTCTTTCGGCATTCTTGCAGTCCTCCTCAGTATTGTCTCCAACTTCTCTACTTCCTCCTTCTTTCGCTTCCTTCCATTTCATTTGTTTACCGTTTCATTATTTTGGTAGATGATTATTGATTTGCTGATATTACGCTTTAAGTTGCTTTACTGATATTCTTTCCACTTTTCTCTAAGTACATATCTGAATGAAGATCTTTTGTTTCTCTGATATCTGGAATGAATATCGGTATTTAAATTCTGCGCCGCAATTTGAAATGTCAGTAAGCCTCCACCAGGTGGAAGGGAAGTCAGTACATTAATATAAACCAGTGATAGATATCGGCCTTTGGAACACATTTTGTATCTTTACATCCAGAAACCGGTTCGATTCCTGGACCAACCTCAACGCAACGTTGTCGAGTTACTTTACGTCTGAAAAAGCTGCTCAGAATACTTTAATTCTTTTAAGTGATTAATTATTTCGAAACGCTGTGTGATGTCCCATAATTTCTACCGAAGCTGTGTAAGAAATAAGTTACTCTACGCATCTTACAAGTAACAAACTGTTGTCTTCGTACATTCTTGTGGAATTACACACCCATTTTGAAATAAGTTATTTATTTTTTGGAAATCGACTGATAAAAGAACAAAATGTCTTAGGTGCAGTTTGTTCTGGGATGCTGTCTCATCGTAGAGAAAGTAATGCATGTTTATGAAACAAAATCAGAGGTTGACAGAGGAAACGCAGTAGGTAAAGCCACTAAGCTGAAGGACGGGGTGAGAATTTATTACCTTGTAAAAGTTGGAAGCAGAAGAGATGAGGCAATCGGCAAGATTGCTGGCTGTCGCTATCGAGAAATACAAGGGAATCTCTAGCCACGTTAATTATAGATCAAAGTAGTGCAAGGGTCGAGAAGGGGACACTGATTCTAGACGACGACAGCCTTGCTGGAAAAGAGACAAAGTGTTCAGGCTTCTCTCATTTGCCTTAATGGCGCTCTAGCTGCAAGTTCCAGAGTTTACAGTCCCAGGAATGTTTCCTACTCTGTCCAAATAGTGCGTAACCTTATTGTTTACATGAGTTGATAGAGAAGGTGACTGAGGGCTTACTCGCTACAAGGTAGGAGATACGCCCCCCAACACCTCCTCCTGGAAAATACGCACCAAAAATTCACCAGTCAAAGAAAACCATCTTTTCCATTACAAGATAGATATATTTGCACACTCCTTTTTATTTTCGCTACCAGTAAAGCTAAGTATTGTATTCCACCCAAAAATTCGATGTCGAGATTTCACCGGAGATATTTGTTTTGTAGTCCCCTGAATCAAAACAAAGAACCTTTAGAAAAAGGTATACATACGTGTCTGTCAGTCTATGGACAGCATAACTCAAAAACGAAAAGTCAGTTAAGAACCAAAGCTGGTATTTAAGTTTAATGTCTTTCAACAATGCGACACGAAGATTAACTTGTACAAATGTTTATCTCGACTAACACGATGAAGATATAGGAATAAGAGTTTGTAAGAATGGTTAGTACAAGAGTAGAGAAAGTCATGTGAGTGCAACATATGACATTTTTTAGTACTTATTTACCAACCTAATTAAAGGAGATGCTGAAACTGGCCACCGTCGTTGTCCATACATTTTTGGCACCTCTTTAGGAAACTATCCATCACTCGCCGTAGTTCACGTTGAGAAATGCTGGCAGTTTCCTGGCGGATATTTTGTTCTAATTCTTCCAGGGAGTGTGGGTTTGTCTTAAACACTTTATATTCTTGTAAGTGCAAGGGGAATATGGAAATGCACACACAAGAGATAAAAAAGGGAATAACGGCCTTCCATTTGAGAAAAATCTATTATGTAAAAGCTATGAAGAGTAAACAGGTTTACATAGGCTATAGCTAGGACATTCAAAATATGCATTTCGTTTGCCATAAAAAATCTTAAAACACGTACCATTTTAATCAAAATCATTGGAACCATTTTTGAGTAAGTAAAAGATACTCTGAAGTTAGTGCCCCACACTCAAAGTTCTTTGACCACACATGCGCGAGACTGTTCAGCTGTTTAGTGAACTGCTGTATCAAGTCAGGAGTTGTTAACACAGCATCCTGACTGAACTTAGTTCTTAATTCCCAATGCGACATCCCCTTTTGTAAATACATGTTAGAAGGACATACATCCCTAAAGCACTTTGTCGTATTTACCTTTACTTCTACTCTATTAATGGACTAACTTGAAGTTTTCCTTTTTCTGGAAACGATTCGCTGGAATTTGCGTTTAAAACATACAGTTTCTCAACATCAAACGTTACCTCGATCCCAAGTGCTTCTGATCTTTAAGGACAGATTAAAAAGTGCTTACTTTTATATATATTTTGTCGATTTACTGGTACAAAGTGTGTATCTGCGCGTCTGTCTCTCTGTCTGTCCGTCTGTCTGTTTCTGACTGTATGTTTCTGTCTCTCTGTCTGTCTGTGTCTGTCTGACTGTGAACAGCACAACTCAAAAATGAAAAGTCGACTGAAAAGCAAATTTGGTATTTAAGTTTAGTAACCTTCCAGGACCTTACACGAAGATTTTGAAGACAATTTCTCCGTGCTAAACTACCCTATATATGGAAAATATTTACAAAATTTTGATTTCAAAAAATGACAGGTCTTGAATTTTTTGACTATATCCCATGTAGTCCTGTTTACTCTGGATTACTTTTGCATAACTGCTAAACCGTAAGAGATAGACCAAATCTTACTATAGAAAAATGTAGATCTTGCTGAAATTATTACCAAATAATTTTTTTAGAGTGAACCATTTCGGAGATATTCCTTGTTATTTGTGCAAGTTTTACAAAACTTATACTTTCCACAAATGTAAGATCGTTATTTCTTTTTAATATGTTAGGCGTGCAAAGAGAACGGAATTTCAAGCATCTAAAATATTTGAATATCACTCAAAGCTTACAGCATTCCCATATTCCCCTTGTACCTTCAAGCAAATGAGCAATAAGCTGGAAATATTATAAAAACAGTCCAATACCACTCCTTCAACAAAATTTTGAACTCAAGTTTCAAATATAATAAGTAAATATATAATTAAATAAATAAAATAAAAGGTACAATATGATTTTCGGGGACATAAAATTAAAAATTAAAAGAATATTGTAATAATCAGTACCTGACTGCACATTAAATTTATTAATTTTCAAGGGGTGGGGGGGGGGGGGCATTGCCCCTGTTGTCCGCCTCCCTTCGCGACGCGAACGGTGCTGCCAAGTTGGCAGTAAGAGAACTAGCGTCTGCTATCGACTGGGCGCATGCGCAGTAAGTATATTTGAATTTAGCCTTTTTTTTTTTTTTTTTTTTTAAGTGACTCTGTATATATTTTTGTACGTTTAAACTGTATTTAAAGTTAATTGTTTATGTTTCTACTATATTCGCGACTTACTATTTGATATAATGCCGGATTGAAGTAGAAAGTTAAAAAAAATAAAACATTTTTAGGGACGTAAAATTAGAGAGGAGCCATGTTGTGCTTTTGTAATTTAAGATTAAATTTTTTTTTACCTCCTATATATCAGCCCGAAGTAAGGAACTGGATGATATATCTACTTGATATATGATGATATATTTCTTATCACCGTTTTCAAGTGATAGGAAAGGTGATGATGGAGCAGACCCTGAGAAAATCCGTCCCTGCGCCGGTGTGTCCATCGCACATCCCACATGTGGAAGCCTGGGATCGAAACCGGGTAGGTTTAGTGAGAGTTAAGCACTTTAACCGCTCTGGCATGCCGCGGCCACCAAAACCTCTTATATGAGTTTTTAAACAGCGATGAGAGCGCTATTTCGGGCTTCTACTGTATTTACCTTAGCAACTGAGGGAAAGGTCGCAATATGGAATTTGAAGCCGGGTCCTCCCGAGTCAATGTACTATTGTTTTATTACTGTTGGTACGCCTGAGATAGTTTGTTTACTGACAGCCTCTTGGTAGACCTGTACTGCAGAATTTAAATTACGACGTCCTTTGAAAGAGGTAGGCACAAGACATGTAGATACTGAGTGACAATTTTCAGAGAGCGGGAAATGACCACTCCCGTCCCGTCCCGGAGCGATAGGCAAGGGGGAAAATTCAATTTTCGATACTGTCACAACATCCTCGGAGCAAGCACGCTGCTGGAATGGAATAAATGTATCATAATAGTGACGTCACATGTATCTGCTACCCTTCAACACTTCTACAAGCGTAGTGCCCAAATGAGATGCACCCGGACACCAACTTCTTAAAACTTACAACGTATTTGTGGAATTTCTTTACTCCGTATAGGAAGTACAGGAAGTATTTTTTGTCGGTCTGGGTGGCTCAGTTGGTTAGACGCTGGCCTAGTGATCCCAAGGTCGCGGGTTCAAACCCGGCCCTGGCCGATGGTTTTTAAGTGTGCTTAAAAACGACAGCTCCATGTCAGTAGATTTACTGGCATGTAAAAGAACTCCTGCGGGACGAAATTCCGGCACACCGGCGACGCTGATGTGATCCTGGCAATTGACAGCGTCGTTAAATAAGAAAATATTTTTATTTTTTTCAGGAAGTATTGTATTCCACCCAAAAATTCAATGTCGATATTTCACCGGAAATACATGTTTTGAGGCCTCCTGAATGCAAACTGAAAGCATTCTAACAAAAACGTGTGTGTGTGTGTGTGTGTGTGTGTGTGTGTCTATGCCTATGTGTATGCGCAAAATGAACGACACCTGTGAGTTAGACTATTCTTTTTGCTTCACACCTCCATGCTCGTAGGTCTTGCAGAAAGTATTTGAACTGAGTTGTGATACCTACAGCATTCGTTCCATCCACTCTGCGTGTTTTGTAAACACCTATAACGTGTCTGGACTTAGTGTCAGAGTCCACTAGCCCCTGCAGAGTTATACTACACACCACGCAGGGGAACATAAGTAGTTGCCTATATATTGTGGTCTGTGCTAGGCAAACATGAACGTTTTCAATCAACAGCTAAATCGGTGACAATGCCGCTCCTTACTAAAGGGAGAGCAGGGTTCGATTCCTGGTACCGGCATGGAGAATTTCTCCCACTGGGAGACCTGGTCCGGTTCACTGAGATGATTAACGTCCCACCATCTGCTACTGCACCCCTGTCATGACGCTTGTGGCAGAGATATGGGAAGTAGGATAAATTTTCTTCAAGATCTTTCTGATGCAGCCTTGAAAGATATTAAAACTAAAGCCAACCTTGGTTTTTAACCGACTTTTCGTTTTTGAGTTATACTTTCCACTGATAAACACACACACACACACACACACACACACACACACACACACACACACACACACACACACACACACACACACACCTGACCACTTTCTAAAAATACTTTGTTGGATTCGGAGTGCCTCACAACTTATTTTCGGTGAAATCCCGACATCGAAATTTTGGTTGAAATACGAATCTTCACCTACTTACTATAAGTAAGTAATATTTCGGTATCGAATTTTGGGTTGAACAATATTTCTCTTACCGTGAATGGCTAACAGAAAAAGCAAAACTAGCCAATCTTATCAATCTTAAAAGGTTTCATTTAACTTCCACCCTTACTGGAGCTCAATCATCTTTCTCCCTCACTCTCTTCCCCTCCGCTGCTCTCCCTCTGCCACCCCCCCTCCCCCACCCCCCGCCTCTCAGCAAGTGTCAAGCTATGTCTCGCGTAGATGAGGTTTTTGGTTCGTATTTTAAAGACCAAGGCTCTGCTTCAACATGTTCTTGATTTTAATTTGGCGAAAAAATAAAAAAAGTAGTAGTAGGGAAAAAACGTAGGGGAGTTGGGCGATGAATGCAAGATAGGGTCCGGAAATTGCACGTGGTCAACACAATCTCCGGCTTTCACTCAAGCAGTTAACTGCAAAGAACGTGTCAGTAAATGAGACACAGCTTTGAAAGCAAACTTGCCCTTAACTGCGAGCAAAATTTGCATAAACTTGTACACGACAACACACAGAATGCTTTCAAAATTTCACATACGTACGTACCATTGCAATTTGACGGTTTTCTCTTTTTAAAACCGGAATGAAAGCGGACTTGCTTTAGCGGTGTTACCAACATAACTTCTGAATAAATACAGAGGCTTCAGTATTCTTTACTTTAAGCAACCCTGGGAATAAACGACCCAAAAATTATGAAAATGGCGATTTTTTAGCTTTACGTATGCCTGCATGTAACTATGAATCTGGGAATACCGTAAACTATGTCTGGTTAAATGTTTCAAGAGCTACTCGCTATGTGATGGTTTTGAAATTCCATTTTCTTTGGATGCCCAACAAGTAAATAATTGAATGACGACCTCCAATTAGAAAAATTATAGTTATTTCAAAATCCAGACAAATAATATGGATAATGGTTCACACACACAAAAAAAAAAAAAAAAAAAAAAAAAAATGCATCCAACACAAAATTGTCTTTTTAACAAGATCTAAATTATTTGTGAAGTAAGATTTCGTCTATCACTTACGGCTTAATAGATATGCAAAAGGGCATTCCCCGCAAATAGCTCAAAATATACATTTCATTTTTCACAACAATATTTTTAACTTATGTTATTTTAATCAAAATAGAACCATTTTTGAGTAAATCGTTATTGTTTAACAATTCTCCACGTAAAGTTAAGTTTAGAGTGCAGGAATTTTCTTCAAAATCTTTGTGTCGCATCTCTAAAAAATATTAAACTTAAATAGTAATTTTGGATTTTAACTGACTTTTTGTTTTTGAGTTATACTTTTATAAAGAATCACACACAGCTTTTTCTAAAAGTGTTTTTTTGGATTCAGGGGACCTCAAAATGTACATATATTTCAGGTAAAATCTTTACATCGAAATAATAGTCCTCCTATTTCAAATAGATATCGACTTGTATTTATTCTGCATTGGATAATGCAAATGCTGTTTTTATGTGCTTTAGAATTAGTTCGTAAGTCTGCGAAATTTCTTTCTTTGCCACATTGTTTTGAAATAAAGCGAGGTTTACAATCATTTCATTCATAATTAACAAGCTCAATTAAATTTCCAAGTCCCTTTATTGCAGCAAACAATAGACAAAGAGCGGGAGACAAGCTTGTAATTAATTAGATTGGTCTTAGAAGGTTCTAGAGTTCTTCCTTTAGCGCAGACTTCCAAAAGGCACGCGCGAATCAAAAGGGAGAAATTTGAGAACAGGTGAGAAAAGGTGGCGAGGCTTGTAAAATGACTTAGGCTTCAAAAAAATAAGAAGTGAGCTATTTTTATCGCCTTTGATTCCCTTATTTACATAAAAATCCAGTACATCTCTGATTTAATTATTTTCCGTCTATTCTTTACCTACTCTAAGAAAGTTGTGAAGTCAGTATTGTTGTTTCTCAGAATCTCTTACTCGGAATTCTCATTGTTGCCACATAACAAAGGAATCGCACTGAAATTTCCATTGCAATCCCCTTCCTCGGCTAAATCTTTTCTTCCGTCTAAATTAAAGTCTCCGGGTGCCACAACAACAGCAAGAACGAAAGCTTTCCATGAGCAATGCAGTGGCGTAACAGCACGTCTGCCAACATTACCAAGTCACAGGCAATGAAATAAGCGTAACAGCACGTCTGCCAACATTACCAAGTCACAGGCAATGAAATAAGCGTAACAGCACGTCTGCCAACATTACCAAGTCACAGGCAATGAAATAAACGTAACAGCACGTCTGCCAACATTACGAACTCACAGGCAGTGAAATAAGCGTAACAGCACGTCTGCCAACATTACCAAGTCACAGGCAATGAAATAAGGGTAACAGCACGTCTGCCAACATTACCAAGTCACAGGCAATGAAATAAGCGTAACAACACGTCTGCCAACATTACCAAGTCACAGGCAATGAAATAAGCGTAACAACACGTCTGCCAACATTACCAAGTCACAGGCAATGAAATACGCGTAACAACACGTCTGCCAACATTACCAAGTCACAGGCAATGAAATAAGCGTAACAACACGTCTGCCAACATTACCAAGTCACAGGCAATGAAATACGCGTAACAACACGTCTGCCAACATTACCAAGTCACAGGCAATGAAATACGCGTAACAACACGTCTGCCAACATTACCAAGTCACAGGCAATGAAATAAGCGTAACAGCACGTCTGCCAACATTACCAAGTCACAGGCAATGAAATAAGCGTAACAACACGTCTGCCAACATTACCAAGTCACAGGCAATGAAATAAGCGTAACAGCACGTCTGCCAACATTACCAAGTCACAGGCAATGAAATAAGCGTAACAGCACGTCTGCCAACATTACCAAGTCACAGGCAATGAAATAAGGGTAACAGCACGTCTGCCAACATTACCAAGTCACAGGCAATGAAATAAGCGTAACAACACGTCTGCCAACATTACCAAGTCACAGGCAATGAAATAAGCGTTTTGTAACCGTTAGTAAACGTATTAGATGTAATGAATGGCAAGGAATGCAAGCGTCTGTAATACTTAATGTATTAAATGGTAATAAATGATGAACAATGACATAAAATTTAACTCTGTGGCACCAAGTCGTACCTCCCGACCGCTGCATCCCCCGCCTCTGCCCACCGCAGGCGTCATGACAGAGATGCAGTACTGTAGGGTGTAACAGATCAAAGAACACACATATTAAGGTAACATTTATCAAAATATCTGCACTTCGCACGGATACACACACAGAGATGTTTTTGTCAAATTATTTCTTTTAGATTTAGGGGGTCCCAAAACATGTATTTCTGGTAAAATCTCCATGTCAAATTTTTTGCTGAAATGTAATACTTCCTACCTAGTATATGTAGTAGATGAAGTAAAACTTCATTAAAATGAAATGCGTTACTTTTAAAAAGCAGTGAAAAGGTATCTGACTAGTAGAAATAACTGTGCTGGAGTAATGTTAGGAATGAGGTGATACGAACGATGTCGTGTTCCATGAGATTTAGTTTTAAATAATGCGTAAAAGACTAACTTCGTCAGTAATAGCAGTTATTAACTGAAATAATCTTATATTTTATTAATAATATTAGTCATCATTACGAGGAATTGAACTGAGGTATTGCATTGTTGGCACGTTGCTACGCAACCGCACCGGAAAAAACAGAATCAGTTCTGGTTGTTAAAACTGCAGCAAATAAATTAATAAATGCATGAAAATGGATATTCCCCAAGAAATCTCAAAAAGGCTATTCTTAGTTTGTTACCCGGCAAGTCGAAGGACTTGTATGACGAGGAACTTTCATTATTTAAAGATTGGAGAGCTGCCAAAGAAGTTAAAATAATTTCCGAAGATGTGTTTTTAGCATATTAATGTTTACAATAAGATGGGGGAATACATTTAATAAAACTACAATTTGATTTGTTCGATTTTTTCTATTTTTAATAAAGTTACAATGAAAGGAAGTACTTTCTTTATTTCACGATGAAATAGAGATCTCTTTGTTGTTTCCTAGGATACATGAACTCTATATGATAAAATAAAATTATTTTTTTATTTCACAACTGCTTGCATTTAATAGGGAAGTTAGTTAATGGCCTCCATATTATGCATTGTTCACTGTGATTGTTGTCAAGGCACGACTCATAGCGTTTCCGTATTACCAAATGAAAATGTAAAAATAGGTTCTAATGTGAAATTGGGTATTTTTAGGTTGTATAGGACCATTTTCGAAAATATATTTCAATAATTAGTACATATACATTTATTTTCTATATATGATGAGGAACAAGGAAGGTTTTTACCTAAATTCCGATGTCTAGTTATGGCAAACGTTTAAACAAATATGGAAAGTATATAGAAAAATAGAGAAAATGTAAGAAATCAAATATTACAATGGTTTTGCAACTATCGATAATCGCTTGATGTGTACAAAACAAGGGAACTTACTTTGCGAATTGCTCTCGTAATATATATTCTACACTTAAATCCGCAAAATATTAAAAAACTCCAGGATTGTCTGTGTGAAGGAAAATTCTCGCCACAAGCAACTTTTTAGCACTTCAGGTAGTGAAAGTATGTGACGTCAGGCTCGGCGCAAAACAATCTACTTCACATCACATCCCATGCCAAGTCGGCAAGTGGGCAAATACAAAATACACACATTTTCAATTTGTTGCAAGGCCATAACTGTTAATGATATAATAATGAATCTGTTCGCACTGTCTTGTATAGAAAGTCTTGATGTCCACTTCGTGAACTCACAAATGTTCAATGTGTAGTCCCTTCACCAAAGGATACACATGAAGATGATAATCAAGTTCATCCGAAACCCAATATCTTGCCACTTGCCACGGCTCTTCTGATACGTTCTTTCATCTAAATCGTCAGCTCATCTAACACTACCAATGTAAACTTCTAGAGTTTCCCAACATAACACTGTGACATTTGTATTCGGGCTGCCTCACGCGACTGCCGTGTGTACGTGACTGTAACTATGAGGTGGCAGAAATGGAGGGGATTTCGGGAACATTCTTGACACTTCTATCTGCGTCATTTTCGGTACGTAATTAGAGTATGGGAGACAAAGAAAGTGAATAAAGACACTAAAAGGTCTGAGAAAGGTTATGAGATGAACAGTTGTGAGTTGTGATAACCCGAAAGACTGCACACTACTTTAACGACGAGAAGAAAACTATTTGTAAAATGTTTTGAGGACAATAAAGTAATAGAAAAGTAGCCACACTAATTTTCTCGTTTTCTTACACTGGTGTCAGGAGTGGGATTCGTCGAATTGTCATTTTTTCACAATATTATGGTGTCAAAAGATAGATTTACATGTTGAAAGCATGAATAAACTTTACATTTCAACCAGAATAAATCCGTAAAGCCCAGAGTTCGTCTGCATGGGTAAAACAAGTAACAGCGCCACCAAGGTTGTAACTTTTCAGCTAGCAACCGCTGACGGAATAAACAACAGCAAAACAACGAGTAGTCGAAGGACAGAATCGGACTGGACGAAATAGATATATTAAAGAGTAATATTATTCACTTGTTTCCCAAAACACATACTGTTATTCTTCGCTAACTTCAGCAGTCCCCAGCCTATATCAATAGCCAATGAGGTTTCGATTGCAAAATCAATAGAAATCGTGTCGATATAAATGCGAACAGAACGCAGTTTTCGGCCAGGAAATGAATAAGTTATAGTGCTTGAATGAACGAGGGGTAGCAGCCAGGGCGACCAGATTTTGTTTCAATTCACCCTGCTTCAACATATGGCACACGTATCACATAACCAACCCCTTTCTCGAGAATAGGCACACAGTAAAAGCATCGTGTGTTACATTGACATCACCTTCTATACTGGTTATTTTCTCGTATAGTCGATGTTGAGATTCACCGGAAATATGTTTTAAGGTCCCCTGAACCCAGAAAAAAACATTTAGAGAAAGGTTCGTCTCTCTCTGTCTGTCTGTCTGTCTGTCTGTCTCTCTCTCTCTCTCTCTCTCTCTCTCTCTCTCTCTCTCTCTCTGGCTGTGAAGAGCATAACTCAAAAACGAAGAGTCAGCTAAAAATCAAAGTTGGTATTTAAGTTTAATACCTTTAGGAAATGTCACACGAAGATTTTGAAGACAATTTCTCCAACCTAAACTACCGTTTATATGCAACATTTTACGAAAATTTTTATTTTCTCAAAAAAGTGCTAAACATTTTCATAAAATTCCATAATTTTATGGTAAATCAACTGTATGTTTTGAATTTTTTTGGCTATAGCCCACGTGCTCCATAGACTCCCTAGGAATTATGATTTTTTTGTAGGATGAACCATTTTAGAGATATTCCTTCTTATTTGTGTGAGTTTTGCAATACTTAAAACTTTCGTGAAATGGAACATTGTTGTTCGTTTTTTATATGTTTTATATGTTAAATAGAACGGACTCTCAAAGCTTCTTCGTGTTAGTTCAGATAAAAATTTGTACAAATTATCTTATTGCTTATTTCCGGGTAGGTACAAGGGGAATATGGGAATATTTGAGCGATAGTCAAATCCTTCAAAGTGTGTTCTCCAAAACACACAAATAACAAGGAATATTTCCGAAATGGTTGACTCTACAAAAATATTATCTGGACAGTGTGCTTTAGCAAGATCTACATTTTTGTATACTACGATTTGGTCTATGTCTTACGTTTACCAGTTATGCAAAATTTATCCAGAGTAAACATGACTACATTGGCTATAGTCAGAAATTTCAAAATATGCATCTCATTTGTTATAAAAATATCATAAGCATGTAATTTTGATCAAAATCGTTATGATATTACGATAAATCAAGTCAGGAACCTGAAAATGATTTAGTGCTACGCCACTGAAGTGAGAGATGCAACGAGGATGAGGGCGATGATGCTGTTGACGATGATGTTGGTAGTGGTGGTGGTAGTGCGGGGGGGGGGCGTTGGAAGGAACTGGAGGTTGCAATTGAATCTCCTTTAATGAGATTGAATTGTGTAGGATAATTAAGTTTTATTTTTAGGGTTGCTCTAATAAAACGAGACAGCATTGATGGTGACAGGAAATGAGGCAAGGGAGTGAATAATAGGAGAGCGAAGAGGGGAAGGAAAAAACAGGTTGAGTAAAGTGAAAGTTTGGGATACGAGTGCGTATTTCGTACCACGCATGCACGCACTACGCTCAGATGAAGCGCGCTACCTCGTAACACCATGACCTATAAACAGTCGTATCTCTACCGAAAATATCTGATAAGAAATATTAATAATTTTATAAAGAAATGATAGGAACAAAGCTAAATAATAACAATACATACTTTCTATGTGTTAAGATCAATGGATATTCCGAGTTACAATTTTTACTTTCTCCATTACGTATAGTAAGTAGAGGAACTATTGTATTTCACACAAAAATTCGATGTCGAGATTTCAACAGTAAACTTTGGATGGTAATTATTATTTATTTATGCCAACAAGCTTACTGCTGGTGAAGGTTACTTAAATCCGGATGTGTGATATGAGATTCACTTCTGGTTATCCGGGAAAAAGTACGAATCAGCTGAGAATTTAATGTCGTACTGGCAAGTTGGGCATGGTAGCTTAGTGGTTAAAGCAGTCGCTCGATAAGCGAAAGATCCGTAGTTCAAATCCCGGCTATGGCATCGAATTTTTCAGTTTCTGATACAACCTCTTAAACGATGTTCCATTTCACGAAAGTTTCAAGTTTTCCGAAACTCACACACATAACAAGGAATATCTCCGAAATGGTTCACCCTACAAGAAAATTTATTGAGACATAAATTGTGTATTTTACCAACATCTACATTTTTTGTATAGTATAATTTGGTCTATCTCTAACGGTTTACCAGTTATGCAAAAGTCGTCCAGAGTAAACACGACTACAGGGGCTATAGCCAGAAAATTCAAGATACACATTTTATTTGTCATAAAAATATCTCAAACATGTGGCATTTTAATCAAAATCGTTAGAGCCATTTTCAAGAAAATCAAAATGCTTGAAAAATTTTCCATGTAAAGGGTACTTTAGGGTGGGGCTATTTTCTTTAAAATCTTCGTGTCGCATCCTTGAAATACATTAAACTTAAATACCAACTTTGGTTTTTAACCGACTTTTCGTTTTTGAGTTATGCTGTCCACAGACTGACACACAGACACACACACAGGGACCTTTTTCTAAAAATGTTTTTTATTTTGATTCAGGGGACCTCAAAAAGGTATATTTTCAGTGAAATGTTGATATCGAATTTTTGGGTGGAATACAATACTTTCTCTACTTACTATAGGTAGCAGAAAAAGTAAAAAAAGCTGCAGTTATTACCATATATCATCACTGAGTCACAGAGTAGCAGCGGTAATGCAATTTCGTGCCACATTGACTCATGGGAGTGAATCATGGTAAACAGGCGACGTGTCCGCTAGTCGGAACTGTTAGTAACAACAGAGCAATTATATCCCTCCATAAAGTACCTATTTCATCTGTTTGTCCGACCACGTGAACAACAGTGTCTCGCAAGTACTTACTTGGCAATGGGGGAGTCTTGCGGTAACAACTGGCAGCGGTGCAACAGTGACTATCATGAAATTCGCACAAGTGACCCAATTGTACACGTCTTACTAATTCACTTGTACTCGTAAAGCCAATAAATGCACCGCATGCATTCTTGAGCTTGAAATTACGATTTCATTAACTGCCCCATTCGTCACTGACGAATACATTTTGCGCAGGCGCTAGGACAGCAGTACCGTTATAAAGAGGTGTGACTGTTACACTCCATGTAACATTAACCAGTTACATAAATGCTAAACCATAAGAGATAGACCAAGTCTTACTATACAAAAATGTAACTCTCATTAAAATACAGAACTTACGTCCAAATGCATTTTTTGTGGAGTGAACCATTTCGGAGATATTCGTTGTCTTTGTGAGAATTTTGGATTACTTAAACTTTCGTAAAGTAGAAGATCGCTATTCATATTTTTATAGGTATCTTAGCTGTACAAGGAGGACAGAATATCAAAGCTCTAAAACATTTGGCTATCGCTCAAAGTCTACTTATTTTCATAATCCCCTTGCAGATACAAGGAAATAAGCAAGAAGGTATTATCTACAAATTTGTATCTTAACTAACACGAAGAAGATATGGCAATAATTGTTTGTATGAATAGCTCCTACAAGAGTAGAGAATGTCATGTAACTGTAAGAGAATGAGTAGAGAAAGCTATTTGAATGTAACATTTTCAGATAGACTATGAAGGCGTGTAGGTTGGGGTGCAGTAAGCACGTTGAAGCCTCTCTGTGGATGTTGTTTACTCCGCAGGACATTAAAACCCACAACATGCACGAGGGTGAGCTGGATCTGCACCCCGGAGCCAGGGTGGATACCAGGTAACAGGTAGCATGACAAATAGACGCACCTCGAAGCAAGGGCTATGAATGATAAGAAGGCAGTGTTCAGCATAATCTCACCTGACAGCTGTCCTTCTTGACAACACAATCCTATTCTCCGCCCATCATGAAACAAAATAACATATTCATAAAATAATAACAATAAAAATTGCAACATCCATCATGGCTGACATTTTTCTACACGGCAGACAATTATCTCGAGGGATATGTAATCTGCCCTGCTGTCACCTCCCTGCGCTCTAGTTTTACAATTTTATCTTCCGAACAGTCTACCCCCAACCCTCTGCATGGGCTACTCTTTTCTTTCCCATTTCTCCAACTTTCTTCTCTTACCACCTTACTTACCCTTCAATGTGCTTTTTAAAGGAATTTTCTGCTCTGCTTTTCGGTTATCCTAAGTATATAACTAGAAGCTCTGGTATTACGAAAACTAATGTGTTGCACTCACATGACTTTCTCTACTTTTGTACTAACCATTCTTACAAACTGTTATTCCTATATCTTCTTCGTATTAGTTGAGATAAATGTTTGCAGAAATTATCTTATTGCTTATTTTCTTGTAGGTGCAAGGGGAATATTACAATACAGCAGGCTTTGAGTGATAGTAAAATCTTTGAAAACTTTCAAATTTTCGTTCTCTTTGCACAGTTAACATATGAAAAAGATAATAACAATGTTCCATTGGACAGAAGTATAAGTTCTCGAAAACTCACACAAATAATAAGGAATGTCTTCGAAATGGTTCACTCTACAAGAAAAAAACTATCTACATGCAAATTGTGTTTTAGCGAAATCTGCATTTTTTGTGTAGTAAGATTTGCTCAATCTCTTACGGTTTACCAGTTATTCAAAACTTATCCAGAGTAAATAGAACTACATGGGCTATAGCCAGAAAATTCAAGATATACATTTCATCTTCCATAAAAAAATGTCAAACATACGACATTTTGATCAAAATCGTGTCATTTTCAAAAAATCAAAATTTTTCTAACAATATTCTATATAAAGCGTACTTTAGAATGGAGGAATTTTCTTCAGAATGTTCCTGTCGCATCCTTGAAAGACATTAAGTTTAAATACCATCTTTAGTTTTTAACCGACTTTTGGTTTTTGAGTTATACTGTCCACAGACTGACACACACACACACACACACACACACACACACACACACACACACACACACACACACACACACACACGCACGCACGCACGCAAAGACGGAGCTTTTTCTAAACATGTTTTTTTTATTCAGGGGGCCTCAAAACATGTATTTCCGGTGAAGTCTTGACAACGAATTTTTGGGAGGAATATAATACTTCCTCTACTATCCTATAGGGTGACTGCAACTCACGAATGATTTTCTCTAAACGGAAGTTTGAATTAGATTTGGTTTATTTTAGCGAAGAATGCAAGGGCATAGGATAATACATACCTTCTGTATAACATACTCATCATAATAATTAATTAATAATAATAATAATAATAATAATAATAATAATAATAATAATAATAATAATAATAATAATAATAATAATAATAATAATAATAATAATAATAATAATAATAATAATAATAATAATAATAATAATAATAATAATAATAATAATAATAATAATAATAATAATAATAATAATAATAATAATAATAATAATAATAATAATAATAATAATAATAATAATAATAATAATAATAATAATAATAATAATAATAATAATAATAATAATAATAAAAAATAGCGGTTGCACTCGAATGAGCATTTAATTCTTTAGTCTGTGTGGTTTTATGAGTTAATTTAGGGAGCATGTCCTTCGTTCGAGTTGGTGTAGTGGCAGAGTTCGCACTTTTTTCACGTCATTTGCATACACACTTGCTGCAACTTCTTGGTAGAACAAAGTAGATGATGAAATCCATGTATTGCTAGATCTACTATGGTGCGTCTCTGTGATTGGTTACTTTCCATCCATTGCTCCTATCATGGCGTCCGTTCCGAAGAATTCAACTTTTATCTGCTTTTGCTTGCTATCGCTTCTCTGTAAGATTCTGTGTTTGGTAGTAACATTTTGTTCCTTATATGTTCCAGGAAGTAGGTTTTCCGGGCGATTGCATACGTCATTCTGTTTGGTGCGTATTTACTAATTGCTGGTGCTCTTTTTAAGAGCAGAGGACAATAAAACTCTTAACTATTTAAGGAATATACTAAACAACCTTAGTTGTATTTTTCGCAAGCAAGGCCTTCTGAAGCCCTCTGATCTCATCTTTACTGTTAAATCTCTTTGGAACTATACAAACTGAAGTTTTAACACCTCCATGTCATTAGAGAAGGTTATGTAATATAAACCATACTTCTTTACATTTACTTTTAGCTTCCGCTCTTGCATCATTCATTGTGTAGAATACGAGTACAATATCAATCAACGAAATTTAATGGGAAACTTTAATGCGCAGTGTTATTAAAATTGTCTATTATGTTATCTACATCTTAATGTAAAGATTCACCAAACCGTTTCATATTGTATCGATGCTTTGGTCAAAGAAACTATGTCCAAAGATATGTTTCACTGCGAATTTTGACACTGAAACCGACAGTTGAATTTGTGTTGTGAACACTGACGGGAGGGCTTAAATTATTAGGAAGTCGTTGATTATCGGACCATTAGCTAAATAGTTATTATAATTTCGTCGTTCTTCAAATGCACTTCTTAAGCAAATTTCACTTACTTTTTGAAAGTAGTGTTCGTTTCAATAATAAGATTGCGGCCCGGATTTTTCGGTGGCACAAACCTTCATTTTAGCTTTATTGTGTGCCTAATATTGCTTCCTTTAAATATTTTTTCGTGCATAACTACAGATACAAATCTTTTATGTTTTGGCACAAGTCGCTCGGTCGATCTGCTAGCAGGCTGGGAACAGCCCGAGGTGTCTTACACGTGTACCTGCCCTTTTGGGGTTAACCACTTTATGACGGGATATGCGGTTTTGCAGGGTGGCGTGTGAAGTTTGGGTTGTAAAATTGTAACTGTTGCAATTGGGTTGTAGAATTTTGCAAAAGTCCAGGAGTGAGTCACCTGGGTTAACCCAGGCGGATGGTAAAGTGGCCACGGTACCTATCCGTTTAATTCCGGATTTACCCGTGAGGTGGTATAGGTTATCAGGGTTTTACAAGCGTTGGTGTTTTTGTATGTCTGATGGTGCAGGTTGGGTTCCTATATGTCACTGGCGGCGGGATGTGTCAGATTTTGGATGTCTAGCCATCCAAGCGACCATTGCCCTACTGATTACTTCGTCGGCCGCTTGTGGAATCGTCGAGCAATGCAGCTCGAGACCGAGAGGAAAAGACCTTGCAAAATTCGGATTCTTCCACATAATTTTCTACCTATAACACTGAGTTTATGACTTTCATATCCCCAATACCTCGATCGAAAATCTTCTAATGCTTAAACGAATATGCAACTGACCCTAGTATTTCTTTTCTGGGTATATTGCCGATTATACTCAGACCATCATTGAGTGGCAGGCTTGCAAATGGGAGAATAGCTTCTAATATTAAACAAAATTATGTCATTGTATGCAAGCTCAACATCTAACGGTAGTAACCTGAACTAACTCAGTCCAAATGAATATAGCAGTGGTGGAAATGATTTTGCGGTATACTCCTCGTTTGAAGAAGTCAAAACAGTTGTTTAGATTTTTAGGTACTATGAAATTCACATATTCTGCTTCGGAAAGCTTACAATGAATAGATTTTGGAATGAGTTAATTAAATAGCAAGGACGAAGTATGTTAAAAACTAAATATCCAAGGCTTATTAACTACTGATGAAGTGAGTTTATAATACTAGGCTTAGATAAAGAAACAGGCTGTTAATGTATTCAAATCGTATTTATTTGACTCAATATGTCATGTGTGTCCATCATAGCAATGACATAAATCGGTATTTCATAGAATAAATTAGAATAAATTATAGTATATTTTCATAATATGGAAAAAAGTAAAAGAAAAGGAAATTTAAGACCTTTATGAGTTCCTTCAAAAGTAGCTGTTCTTGACTTTGAAAAAATGTTCAGTATAACTTCGTACCTGTTGGATCAATGGGAAAAGGTTTGCCAACGTTGAAGACCAACATTTCCCTGTGAATACTTTGTCTTGGCAAGTGTAAGTGGGACCTGACTATACTCTCTTTTATACGTGTCTACGCACGTCACAGATTTGACTGCGCAATTATAGCAAGATAAATGGATTCTACTCTGCAGCATTCCCCATGCATTCCATATAGCAAGCTGCACGTTTCAAATGATATCTCCTGCAAGCATTTCCCTGCATAGAAATGATTCAAGATAACTCCTCCCTTCCTCCTTCCTTCCTTAATGGATTTATTGCTTCTGGAAAGGAAGAAAAAGTAATCCTCAAAATCGTTCTCTGATTTCAAATTGTTCAGCTGCTATATCCCTGTTTACGTAAGAATCAAGCTCTCTCTACTTTCTTGAAAGTTGCTTGTTTCTTGTCAACTGTATGCCACGTGCGTACTTAACAGCCTACTCTGGTACCAAAGAACTTCCTTCTCTAAACAACCTATTGTAAGGAAATTTATTGGTTACAATGCATCTGCGATTATACCAGGTGACCCACTCCAGCCGGCCCTCGGGTAAGTAGATAACCCTTCGTACGTTAAAAGTTGCAGGAATAACGGGGGTAAATCCAGTCAGTGGCGTGCGTGAACTTTGTTCTGCTTGTATGTAAAGAGGTTAGTGATAATAAACAAGCATAGTTATTTTCCCCTTCACTTACTACAATTTAACTGACTTCAATTTTAGTATTTTGCTTATAACTCAGAAAATTTATTTAGCTTTAAGAAAATTAAACACACAAAAAAGTTTAAAACAAATACTTTCACTGTCCATCAAAACAAGGAAATTAATTACTTTAAAAGCAATTATTTTTTTCTTCCTGCCACAAATGGTGTTTGTTGGGCAACTAAAGTTTATAAAATGAGAAAATTGTTGTGCTATTTTAATTTTTGAGGCGTGTGGAATATTTTAGTATTAAGTTGTTTTCACATTGTGAATAAATTGAATAATTAATTCTCTCAAAAGTATAAAACTTAGTACTGGAGCACCCTTAAACGTGCGAAGTATTATTTCATAAGTATAATAAATATAGAACATTCACTAATTGATTCCTTGGAATAATTACTATTTCTCGTTACTTATTTATCTGTACTTCTCTAGTTTCTTTGATGTTGAAGCACGTGGAAGAAAGGTCATTAGGGACATGTGCACTTAAAATTAGTTTTTCTCTATTTCTTTCTTGGTAAGTTCAGTTATCCAATCGGGAACGTCATAAGACGACTTAATAACGTCTATAAATGTGTTCTATTCTTGTCAGAAGCATCCTCTTTTATCTTCCTTTGGCGCTTCAGCACACGCAGATGTTTTCTGATGCCTACACTTGCTTTTTAAGGCAACACGTTTGTTATGGCCACGGAACAAAATACAGTGAGAGGTATAAGGGTCTTTTAGAAATATTATTTCCTGTTTTCCATGTCTTTGATACAAGCAACTGACTTCTTTTCAACAGACTCTTCCAGTCGCTTTCAGAGTTCCAAGATACTTAAGAGAGTAAAAATACTCTTTTTATGGGGTTTTATAAAGAACAAGAAAAGTAACAAGAAATGAAACATCTCAAAGACTGTTTACCCTTGTTTGTAGCCAAGTGCTGTCTAGTTTCTAAGTAGCAATTATATTACTTTTTCAACTGAAGCTATTACACGGGTCACCAAACACTCTCTTCAGATAAACATTTGCAGAAATTATCCTATTGTTTATTTCTTGTAGATACAAGGGGAATGTGGGAATACGGTAGACTTTGAGTGATAGTCAAATCTTTTGAACTGCGTTCTCTTTGTACGGCTAAGATATAAAAGATGAATAAAGATCTTCCATTTGACGAAAGTTTGAGTATGGACATAAATTGTGTTTTAGCAAAATCTTACAAAACTATTTGGATGATATAAATGAGATAATTACTTGCACTCACACACTGTGTGGTACAAACCAGACCTGGGCTCTGAAAGTAACTTCTGATGGGTATCAGCAGGAAACAAGCAAGTACATAACTTAAGTAGGTATTCCATATTACACGAACTTTCGGTCTGAGCGTGAACAAATTGCTAAAAATCATTTTCTGTGCTGCAGAACGTGAAGACCTTGGTTCTTTCTTCCCTCTATAATGATGCTGGGAGAGTTGCCCTCCAAAGTTGCTGAAGGTACGCTCTCAGGACAGAGAACTACGTGAAGGACTTGCCGTCGATCATCATTATACGGATGCAGGAGGCGTGAAGTAGTTGTCGAAGTAGGTGCAACTCGTGCCAAGATGAGATGAACGTGTGTTCCAGCTGTCAAATAAGTAGGTCTAGTGTCAGGGAAGTGGCTAAGTTTATTCCCCCGTGTCAACAACAAAAGAGCATTTTAATGAAAGATATACGCTCCCCCTGTAATATCTACTTGTTTGGCGGAACGCTCTGTTGAATTTACAAAACATCCACGATATCTGTAAGTATGAATACAACCTAAGTGGGAGAAGTTCTAACCCCTTGCTTACGTCACAAGTGTATAGGGGAAGTCAACGATGCCTATCTTTGGTATGATGTTTTTATGTCTAAGGAAATGTATTTTAATTTCCTGACTGTAGCCTATGTACTACTGATTACTCTGGATGACTTACATTACTGGTAAGCCGTAACAGATACGCCAAATCTTACTAAATGTAGATCTTGATAAAGCATAGTTTATCAGATATTCCTTGTTATTTGTGTGAGTTTTGGAAAATAAACTTTCGTTAAATGCAAGATCGAATTCATTTTTTTTTATATCTTATTAATGCAAAACGAACGGAATCTCAAAGTTTGCCGAACTTTTGTCGACAAATTTGGTTTCTAACCCACTTTTTGTTTTTGAGTTATGCTGCCCACAGACTCACACACCGAGAAACACGCGCGCGCGGACGTTTTCTAAATTTAGATTCAGGGGGCCTTAAAGAATGTATTTCAGGTAAAATCTCGACATGCAATTTAGGGTCGAATACAATACTCCCCCCTACTTAGTATAGAAAATAAAACTATGTTTGCTGAAGACAGAAGAGACAGTTTAAGGACCGTTGCGACCATATTGGTTCAAACTGTTAAAGGTAGAAGGGACGATTGAGAAGGGATTATGATCAGACCCTGCTGGTGGGAACACCATTATTAATCGCGTGCCGGTGTCGGGACTTCCCTCCCATCAACAAGCAAGAGAGGGAGAGAGAGTGGAGTTGTAATTAAAATGTTCCGGTCGGTCCGTCGCGATGCTTTTAATTGGTGGTGCGGTGCCGCCCGCCTTCCAGGAGGTCTACCTACAAGTAACATGCAGTAATGATAACAAGTCAGGTCAGGGACACGTTCTCCAACATTATCACTCAGAGTTCAACAATTATTCTTTAATGCTAACACCAATAGCCTTATAAAGAAACAGTAGGAAAATAGATAAATATTTCCAAAAAATAATTTGGATACGTTGACGTCAGTGTAAGGTTCTACTTACATTGATATTTTGAAATGTTGTCTTCAAAGAACACATAACGTAATAAAGTACTATAAATTCATAGCCTATTGCTTCAAACATACATTTCAGATGATATCATTCTTTATTCGGCCTCTTGTAGCTTTCAAACATAGTAAATTTAGTCTTTTGGGACACTGTTTAAAAGATTCCTACACTCTTGCACGACAGTGTTATTCCAAGATTCCCATAATGCCTCTCGGGGTTCCCTCCTACACCTTCCAATCTCATATGCATACAACTGACATAGTTCTATCCTACTGGGGCGATGGAACCCTTGGCCTACTACTTCGCTCCAGATCTGAAAATGTGTCAGTCTTTTTATATTTGTTTATTGTCCATGCCACACACCTTTACTTATCCCTAGTTGAATTGTAATATCTCTGCATAACTTCCACACCAGAACAAAGAGGAAGCTAGAGTCCAACAACTTTTATATCTTTTCTAATTTGGTTTAATACAATATACATTAGGTCATTTGTTGATAAATAATGTATGGTAACAATGTCGGATTTACAAATATTCCCCACATTTATGTCTCTCCCTTTAGAGAAATAGGAAATTGATATACTATATTTTTTATAGCCACACAAAAAAAAAAAAAAATAAAAAAAATAAAATAAAATGAGATTTCTTTTTCACTTTTCAAAAAGCGAAAAAAGCATAATACCTTAAAAACAATAATATACATATTTTTATTTTCTCTACGGGTAAGTAGGGGAAATATTGTATTTCACTCAAAAATTCGATGTCGACATTTCACTGGAAATATATATTTTGATACCCCCTGAATCTAAAAAAAGTATTTTTAGAAAAAGGTCCGTGTGTGAATACGCGCGTGTGTGTGCGTGTGTCAGTCTGTGGACATTATAACTCAAAAACGAAAAGTCGGTTAAAAACCAATGTTGGTATTTAAGATTAATGTCTTTGAGGATGCGACACAAAGATTTTGAAGCAAATAGCCCCACAGTAAACCACCCTTTACACGGAAAATTTTTCGAAAATTTAGATTTTCTTGAAAATGACTAACGATTTACATTAAAATGCCATATGTTTGAGATGATGTATGAAATGTATATCTTGAATTTTCTGGCTATATCTCCTGTAGTCGCATTTACTCTGGATGACTTTTTCATAACTGGTAAACCGTTAGAGATAGACCAAATCATACTTTACAAAAAATGTAGATCTTACTAAAATACACAATTTATGTCTCAATAAATTTTCTTGTAAGGTGAACGATTTCCGAAATATTCCTTGTTATGTGTGTGAGTTTCGGAAAGCTTAAAACTTTTGTGAAATGGAACATCGTTGTTCATTTTTTTTATATTTTTATTATTAGGCTGAAAATATAAATGCATGTTGCAGAAAAACAGCGTTATAAAACGTGTATTCATCAATTTGGGACAATGTATAGACAGCTCGACAACATCTAAAGGAATGTTCTATTATAGTTCCACGTAATGTGAGGAACGGTGCAGCAAGAAGCAGTAGCGGAAATCCCACAAGTCCTGTTCTCTACGACTCATCTCATCTCCGTGATGAACTGAAATCAGGTTACTTTTCATACACGCACTAATCCAGCCATTGTCATGGAAACAAATCATTATTTTTTTCCTACGGCAATATATCGTGATGGACGAATGGGAGTGGGATTTTCGGGTGGGAAAGTTGGCGGTGCTGTATGATCCATCCGCTAATCCTCTTACTCGGAATATCTGTGCTGTACTAATTAAATCAGCCGTCACGACGAAATTGCATTTCGCTTCAATTTCAAGGAAGCCTTATGTAACCTACAGATGCGCCCCGGCTCGGGGCTTAGCACCCCCTCCCCTTTAAGTGTCGTGATTAAATTTCTTCAGATTGTTGATGGAGTTAATTTGCGAGAAGTTTTAATTCTCGTCCTGCAGCGCTTTCCTCCAAAAGAAAACCTTTAGCAGAGAGGACATATGGAGAATAGATATGACGGGGGGCGGGGAGGGGGGGGGGGAGAGTTGATTTCTTAACACTGTGTCTCAAGACGGGATAAGGCACTGTGCGTGCAAAAGTGGGCTTAACTGCTGCAAGCGTGTTTATGGCAACAAGCCATACAGACCACACCAATCCGACAAAATGTTATATAGGAAAACGAGAAAACAAAAAAGAAGTTGTCTGTAACATTCATACGACATTCTCTACTCACGCTTTCATTCCCAACTGTAGTAGATAGTATTCTATATCTAACCCCGTGGTACAACTGACTTTTCTACCGCCCGACCGCTGCATCCACCATCTCTGCCATCTAACACGTCATTAGTGGGGGGCAGTACTGGAGATGGGACGTGATTAGAGCCCTGGTCCCTCTCGACCAATTATGCGGGCTTCGTGACCAGGGATCATTACTTCTTAATCAACTAGGTGCTCACTTGCCCCCTCAGGAGCCTAACGAGACTGAGTACACCCCGGAGCAGGTCTCCAAAAAGAAGATAAACATGATGGTAGATGGAATCGAACCCGGGTCTCCCGCTTGGTAAACACCAGCGCTACCATGTAAAGGAGACGACCAAATAGCGACTTCTCACTATTCTATTTTTTCAATCTTTTGAAAATTGAGTCCAGTAATAAACATTTTCGAAATCATTACCACCTCAAAAAAAGTGTTTTTGAATAATTTTTACTTTCTTTAGTACTATATTCCACCCATAAAACTAGATGCCGAGATTTCAGCAGTTATATATGCTTTGAGGTCCCTGAATCCAAAAAAGCAGTTTTATAAACAGGTTCGTGTGTGTGTGTGTGTGTGTGTGTGTGTGTGTGTGTCTGTGTGTGTGTGTGTCTGTGGACATCATAACTGAAAAGTGCGTAAAACACCAAAGTTGGTATTTAAGTTAAATATCTTTTAAGGGTGCGAATCGAAGATTTCTAAGAAAATTCCTCCATCCTAAACTATCTTTTACATGGAAAATTTTTCGAAAGTTTTGATTTTATAGAAAATGGCTCTAACGATTTTGATTAAAATGCCATATACTTGGTATATTTATATGACAAATGAAATGTATATTTTGAATTTTCTGGCTATAGCACATTTAGTCCTCTCTACTCTGGATGACTTTTGAATAACTCATAAACCGTAAGAGATGGACCAAATCTTACTATAAAATATAGATCTTGCTAAAACACGCAACTTATGTCTAAATAAATGTTTTTGTAGACTGAAACATTTTGGGGATATTATTATTATTATTATTATTATTATTATTATTATTATTATTATTATTATTATTATTATTATTATTAATTATTATTAATTATTATTAATTATTATTATTTATTATTATTTATTATTATTTATTATTATTATTATTATTATTATTATTATTATTATTATTATTATTATTATTATTATTATTATTATTATTATTATTATTATTATTATTATTATTATTATTATTATTATTATTATTATTATTATTATTATTATTATTATTATTATTATTATTATTATTATTATTATTATTATTATTATTATTATTATTATTATTATTATTATTATTATTATTATTATTATTATTATTATTATTATTATTATTATTATTATTATTATTATTATTATTATTATTATTTCTTTGAGTTTTGGAAAACAAACTGTCGTCAAATATAATATCCTTTTTCATTTTGTTATATGTTAAGCGTGCAAAGAGAACGGAATCCCAAATCTTTAAATGATTATATCATTCATCTCGGGCATTCCGCCAGCGCCAGGTAGTATTAGATGATTTATGTAATACTAATGCTAGTGTTTTTACATACTTTTAAAACCCTTAAAATAATTTTGTAACAAACCTATCTCCGACATAACCGCGAGAAAACTAGCACGTTTCAAAGGCGCGACTATTGCCAGGTTAAGTGTACCAAGTATTCATTTCATACCTATAAAAATGTAGGCAATTCAAATTTGAGTCTTAGGGTCCCTTAAATTAACTGAAAAGGCAACAGAAGTTTGTAAAACTGAAAACACATATATCATACGTGATTCACTTTTGCACTAGGTTGGTGCAATTGTCTGCTCGTTAGAAAAGTTGCGAAACGTCTTGACTCACTGAGTTTACATGCTAATTTCACTCCGAGACAGGGATGTCACCCTTTAAACGTGTACAATTCCTTGCCTGCCGCCAAGTTTTTAATTTCTCGCTCAGTTAGGCAAGAGAATAACTTGAAGCAAGGAGCATGTCAGTTCCAAAACTAGGCGACGATTGCTCCGGTGAGAGGAACATCTCCAATTCAAGAATTTAATTAAAACTCACGCTAGTTCTCAAGCGGCACATTAGTTAACTAAATATCTGTTCCATCATAGCGTGAAATGACAGCAGCCACAACTTCCTCCAACAGTTACCTACTCAAAATGTATTTTAGTTTCAACGATATTGGCCAACTTGCTTTGTAGTCGAAGCAGTCATTCCAGTTATGAACACAACTATTATTTACTTTCTCTATTACGTACAATAAGTGGGGCAAGTATTGTATTGCACCCAAAAATTCGATGTTGAGATTTCACAGGAAATATATCTTTTGAAACCCTGAATAAAAAAAAAAACAAGCACTTTTAAAAAAATATCCGTGTGCGTATGTATGTGTGTATGAGTGTGTGCGTGTGTATAAGTGTGTGTGTGCGTGTGTATGTGTGTATGAGTGTGTGCGTGTGTATGAGTGTGTGTGTGTGTGTGTGCGTGCGTGCGAGTATCAACTTCGGGTTTGCGACTGTTTCTTTCCTAGTAAATGAGTTTTGTGTAATAGCCTTTATGTATTAGCTATTATGCGTTCCAGATATTTGTATAGTATTGGTAAACTCTTTGATTACAAAATGAAAGAGGTATTCTGCCATATGGTATTATTCTTTGAAGCAGCCTATTTTCGTAGTTAAAAGTCAAAGTCGGTACTTAAGTTTAATATCTTTCAGGGATGCGACATATGTTTAACATATTTCTGTAGCAAATCAAATGTATATTTAAAATTTTCTGGTTATAGCCTTAGTAGTCCTTTTGACTCTGGATGACTTTTACATAACTGCTAAACTGTAAGAGAGACAGATAAAATCTTACTGTAGAAAAATATAGATCTCGTTAAAACATACAAGTTATGAATATTTTGTGGAGTGAACCATTTCCAAGGAATTCTTTGTTATTTGTGTGAGTGTTGCAGCACTTAAACGTTTCTCAAACGCAAGGTCGTTATTCATTTTTTTATCTGTTTTGTAGTGCATAGAGAATGGAATTTCAAATCTCTTAAATATTCCTCTTGCACCTATAAGAAAATAAGCAGTAAGATAATTTGTACAAATGCTTATCTCAACTAACATAGAAGTTCGAAGAAAGTTTGTAAGAATGGTTAGTACAAGAGTAGAGAAAGTCATGTGAGTGCAACACATCAGATGTTATGTAACATAAGAATCAGAGAGAACGAATATAACGTGAATCAATCTGTGTGTGTGTAGGTACACGGTCACAGAGTTAAGCCAATTAGGTTTACCAGAGTGTATCTCCCCGTGCCAGGTAATGGTTACAGCGGCGCATTCTGACAGATGAACGCTGGACGCACCAAAAGGCCAACGCTAAAACTGAGGGAGAAAGTTTGTCGGAGCATAGCCACATGTTGGCAGTCGGCACCCCCCGTCCCCTCCCCTCCCCATGCCATGCCGTTTCCGGATAATTTTTACGAGTGTTCTGCGGTTAGATTAAGGACGCTAGACGAGATGCCGAGGAAAACTGGAAGGGTTGAAGTGAAGGGCGGGGGGTTGAGGGTTAGGGAAATGATTACTTTCCTTGCCAACAGATGGTGTCGTCGCTATTGAAGTCTGGAGCTGCAAGAGGGGTTGGGGAGGTGCACAGTTGTGTCTACACGAGATTGCCCGCCCTCGTTTTCCCGCTGCAAACAACGCACCCTTCTTCCTTTAAAACAAAACATTCATATTTAACAATGCACAGACAGCACGAGTATCTCATTAATTGTTTATAAATTAGAACATATTATAACCTGTGTTCACATTTCCTGGCTAAATGTCCATGTGAGGGAGGCTTCTCCTAGATCTGCGTGTTCCATCAACCACGGCTCACAATTTAATACGTCGCCTGCATATAGGCAACACCTTTCACATCTCTGTCTGGGGTTAGCCTATATACCGGGCTCGTGGTCATTACTACAGTCTGGTGTTTTAAAGCTTACATGGCAGATATCAGGCAAGGGGGTTAGGGGGTAAGGGGGGAAGGCCGCTGCAATGGAAACGTAAACAAAGGTTGCCATATTGCTTGCACTGATAAATCATGTACTCCTCACGTCAGTTATCACTAGTCATTTGAATGAAACAATTCGAGAGGGATTAGGCATATACAAATTACAAGATAATCTGGAATAAAGTATACGGAATTGTAAAGTACATATATTTTAACCTTCTGTTTCTTAAATATTTTCCTGCTTTCTCCATGTATTGGTGTGATCTTGAATTAAGAATTTTCCTAACTTTTAAATCTATTGGAGATTATTCCATTTTTTGGGTACTAGATTATCTCTACCCTTTTTCCGTACCAATACAACCCAAAATACAGTGCCAATTACCATACAGTCTTGTGAATTTTGTGCATCTCCCCCCCCCCTTTTTCACCCCTATGATGCCACTTTGGTTCATTCCCCCCGTTCTAGCCCATGCATACCCCATTCTCTCTTTACCTCATTCCATTTTTAAGACTCTATAATCTCTTAATCATTCTTTTTTCAATTTGTTGCTTTTCGGTATGCTCCACCCTTGTTCTAATTTCCCTCCACAAGCTCTTACTTTTATTGTTTTCCTCTCTCCATGTTTCCTTCATTCATATTTTCTCCAATGAATTGTATAATTACATACACACACGCAAATGTTGATGATTTGTCAGTTTCTGAAGAAAAAGGCAAAAGAAATACAGAAAAGAAGGAAAATGGTATTACATCCAGCACTTTGGAAGAGAATTGTAAATAGAAAACTAAGCAATGAGGTAAATATGGGCGTTTTAAATTTCGTTAATAAACTAACTTGTGAACTATCCCTATCCTGTTATCAGAAAAAGGCAAAATGTTCGAGTAAATTCATTGAAAAATCACAGTGAGAACAAGTGATAGAGATTACTGAGGCATGTAAACATAAACACATAAAATTCAGAGTTGTGTATAACTAAACATAACAGTCTGTATGTCTAAATAGATCTCTGTCTAAAATTACAGTGAAATATTAAAATTAAAGCTATATATATCCCACAATTCAGTTTAAGTACAATAAATATATTTAATACATTCCCAGATGTTGCGAGACATTTCAAAATTTTGTATTGAACTGTTATTGAAATATGATCTTGTGAAATGTTTACTTAACTGTAGCTCAAATTGATGTTTTCTTACTTGCCGCATTATTGCATGTTGGTACTTACTGTTGCGTTAGTGAACGAGGACGGTAGCTAGTTTATATTGTCGTACAAAGGCAATGTCGCAGCACGTGGGAAAGAGATAAGTCACGGGCTAAAGTGGACTAGTGTAGATATTCCCTTTAGCGTCACCTTCCCTTACCTTCAGGCAGCAAGAATGTCGCAGCACCACCTTACTTAAGAATTCCCTTTCTGCCACTTGCTCCTGAGTACTCGGCACAGAAATGAATACTTCCTACCTACCTACCGAAGTAGTTCACTTTCATTTCCTCATTCCAGGACCCACTAAATGGCCTTCATCAACAGTCCTGTTTGAGATATTTGTATGGCAAATGAAATGTATATCTTGAATTTTCTGGCTTATGTCTGAATGAATTTTCTTGTAGGGTGAACCATTTCGGAGATATTCCTTGTTATGTGTATGAGTTTTGGAAAACAAAGCTTTGTGAAATGGAACATCGTTGTTCATTTTTTATGTGTCAACCGTGCAAAGACAACGGGGTCTCACAGCTTTAAGAGATTTTAATATCAGTAGTCTACTGTATTCCCATATTCCCCTTGCATATACAAGAAAATTAGCACTCTACAAATCTTTATTAACAAGAAGTAGATAGAGAAATAAAGTCGTGTGACTGCAACATGCTTCTGTTCAAAGCTGTGACTCTGAGTGTGTCATTATTGTGAATTTCAGGATCGTGCTATTAATAGAGCCGTAGGTATATTGTCACTTTGCATTCTGTCAATTCGAAGCTGTCACCTTTTATGAATATAACACTGTGGATTGACTCTACATGGAAACTATAGTTAGAGAGTCTTGTTCGATAAATGGCGTTTGTGTGTTTCATAAACTGAATCTGGAGGTATGTTGTCTGTATTGACAATCAATATTTTAAGTTCTGCTTCGACCTTTAACAGCAGAGCCTAAAAATAAACCACCCTCTCTGCTAACCCCATGGTTTTCATACTTACCATATGGTACGAGAACTGAAAGCAAGAAACAAATGATAAAAAGTATTAAAATATAACGATGATTATATCTCAATATCATATTATACGCTGACATCTGTTAATTTTCGTCGAGGAAGCTAAACTGCAATATTCACTATATTGCCTAAAAATATATATTGGATCAGCTACAAGAGAGAATTTCAAATGAAACTGTTAGAGAAGACCTAAATAGTGAATGTGTGTCTAATAAATTAACACACTATAGGGATAATTGGTTAAATCACTTATGAAGGATGTTGTAAAATATAATTCCTAAAATAGCTATTAAATATTAACCAATAAAACTTCGAGGAGTACGCAGACCGAGGAAGAGATGGAAAGATTGTGTGGGATTGGAATAGACCTAAGATCTAATCCATAGAAGAACAAGGCATACAGCATCTTTCCCTGACAACATTCAAAGATATAACAAAATCTTGCCTATATGCGAAAATATACAACTGAAATGTATAGTTTTGTTATTTTCTACACTTTCGATTCCTCCCTTATGCATATACTTTAAATCAGATTAGAATGGATTCCATGCTGAAACAATTAGTAATATTTTATAGCACGTTATTAAAGATTTGTCAGGCGGTTGCGTGTACATACAAATAAGGAATATCTCCGAAATTGTTCACTCCACAAAAACAATGCGTTCTGCATAAGTTGTGTTATAACATGATATACACTATGTGTTGGTTAGATTTTGTCTATTTCTTACGATCTGGCAGTTACCTAAAAGTCATTCAGACTGAAGAGAGATTCTAAAAACAGTTAAAGAAAATTCAAGGTATGTATTTTATTTATCATAAAATTATTTTAAATGCTTAGTATTTTTCCAGGGATTTTCCTGAAAATCGTTCTACATTCTTGGAAGACGCTACTTATGTAAATACCAAGTTTGGTATATAGCGAACTTTTCGTTTTCGAATTACTCTGTTCACAGATATTTGACACAGATACTTTTCTAACAATCATTCAGGAAGTCTCAAAACTGTATTTTCAGTGAAATCTCGACCTGCAATATTTGTGTGGAATACAACACTTCCTCTACTATCTCTACCAAGCTGGAACGGATGTTTAATCCTTCAGGCGAATTTCTGTTTAGTTTCTTGTCAACCTGTTTAATTCTAGTTAGTTCATTGAAGAGGAAAAATGAAGAAGGTTACATTTTATATTATTACGTTAATTAGATTGTAATTAAACGTTATAATAAAGGTATGTTGAAGAATAGTATGTAAAATGGAGTGTAAAAGTTCGAATTATGGAGAAAATATTCGCTAGCGATATTCGTTTCGAAACATTCGTTTCAACAAGCGATCGTGAAAATTCACGTTGCTATGGAGACTGAGAGAACACTGAAGCACAAGATGTGAAATGCTATACTTTCCTACACAGAATAAATTTATCATAATATGAGTAGCGTGTTCAACTTTTATCCATTGTGAAAGTGACGAAAAGTACGAGAAGTTTAAAGTGTTTCTGTGAGTTAGGTACAAAAGCCACAACTTGCTTCAATCGGCATCGCCTTAAAGAACTGAGGTTTTACGCCACTGCTGGGTTAGGTTAGGGGCAGAGGAAAGGTAAATAAATCTGTATTCAGAGAATTTGCTCACAGCATAACAACCTGAGTTAGGCGTATATCAAGGGGATGAGCGACTCACAATTACTTACAAATGAGATTTTGATAAGTTATCACATTAAAGAAAAACAATACAGTGTGCCAACATGTGTAACTTTTGCAAACAACAAAGATATGTAAAAAGAAAACATTATTTTGGGTTTGATCCTGTTTTAAAGTAATCAGTTTGGCTTGTTTCGCTTTTCTTGCATTAAGAGCATACACCTCAATTTGTTACTGACGAAGAACTTTATTCCATGTTCTTTAAAAAATTTTGTAAATTTTTATTAGCCCAAGGATGATGAAGTGTTTTAAAATTACGAGCAATCATCTTTTATTCTGTTAGAGGCGAGAACTTCTTGTAAAATCTTTTCATATTTAAACTTCTCTATATTTTTGTTTATAAAATTATACTAAAACCGTTCACTAATGCACTGTGTTTGCATCCTCTATTAAAGTGTCCCTTATTAACGGGTATGTTCATTAACCATTAAATTAAACTATCAAATAAGTAAACATGTCGAAAAGGACCAACTTTTATTTTTATGTAATTATCAGTATACGCTGACTTTCTATAAATGACAAAATTGGATTTATTGTTATGTTTTACACTATTTAAATCTAGGAACGGAAGGCAACTATTATATGTTTATCAAGAGCAATAGAAAAACTAGTTGTCACATATATATGTATTCCAACTTTTAAGAAACTAAATAAATGCTATAGTGACTTGCATCTCAAAAAAGCTCGTGAATAGAATCAGCAACAAATGGCGAAAATGGACGACCAATAGCTTAGCCAGAGGTTTGTTGAAAAAAAAGAGTCCGTTAAAATTAAAGATTTTGATGGAAACAAAGATTGGCAAGCTTAAAAAATTGATTTAGTCCTTTATTGAACTCTATAAAACCTAACCACTTTTTTAAAAACATCAAAAGTTTTTACTCGAGTAATGCTAGGAAATAAAACAGTTACGTCAAAAAAGCTTATCATTAGCAGGCAATTTTCTACAGTTTTGAAAGGAAATTCTACAATAAATATGCGTACAAAGCTTAGCATATGCTTTAATCCTTGGCAAATTATCGGTCTAGTTCGTGCATAAATTATACTTCTATCTTTATAATAAACTCTGTCATGCATAAAACTAGGAAAAGAATTTGCTTTGTAGGCATTACTAAAACAATCATGGTATGCCTTTTCCCAGGCTTCACTTGTTTAGAAAATGCCCATAATAAAGTAAAATGGCTGCACTTCAAGTTCGGTCTAGAAAAACACCAAAGGAAGGAAAACAATCTAGAGATTCCGACTTCAAGCAATTATATCAATTCGATAAATACAATGTAGTTTGGTTCATTTTGCAAATTTGCGAACTATTTTTGATCTTGTATCTCATATTCCTCACACATTTTTATATGGTTTACACATAAAGGTTATGCTGATAATGGCTTTTCCAGTTGTTGGAGTTAGCGGCCTTCTATAATCAGTGGCGTTGATTTAAATTTGAGCGACCAAGGCCGTGACGAGAATGGCCGAATAAGAGCGGAAGCGTCCGATGAATAGAAACTCGAGTATGTATACATCACAACTAATATCATAAGACGAGTGAGTGAGGCCAGACGGTTGGATGATATTTATGCGGACTATTTCATGTACAAAATATGAATTTAAATACTATATCCCAAAGATTTGACCAGAAATGTTCAATTTCATAAAAAGATAACCCTAAAACATATTCATTACGATTAGTGCAGTTCCACTCAGAATTGCCAACTGAGGAAAACAAAATCCAAGAATTACATTTATTTCGATATCTCGTCACTATCACAGGAAGCCAATAGATAATCCCAAATAGGCACTGTATTACTCTCCATTACTTTGTTTCATATTCATCGCCCAATCTTTTAGAAGAGAAACATCTTCAATTGAAATATTTGGCAAAAGTTCTCATCCCCGTTCATTACAGAAATCATTAAATTAATTCCACACCTTGTGATTGTGACGTGTACAGTTGGTGACAGTGACTGAACAAAAGATTGACTAGTCATAAATAATAGAAAAGAAAAGGATGACTTGGCAGTAAATCGTATATGAATATTTCACACACAGAGACATTAAATCATTTACGAATTGTCACTTTGTAATACTTTTGTTTACACAGTGTTGCCAACTGCGTTCCATAAATCGCTGAAAAACAGTTGATTACACATTATAGTCGATTAATAATAAAAATAGCACTCCATTTCAATTTAGATGTTTGTTTTAAACAGTTATTCTTCTAGAAGAAGTAAGATTTATTTGAGATTATGAAGTGGTTTTCTGTTATAAGAATAATAGAAGATCAAAATACACGTAGTTCTTCGGTTTCATTTTCCTCAGTTGGCAGTGCTCAAGCACACTAATGGAAATGAATATATTTCAGGTTATGTCTTTTACAAAATTTAACATTTTCTTATCAAATCTTTGCGATATAGTACATGTTTAAAGTCATGTTTTATTTATGAAATAGTCCAGATAAATATGATTGGACAGTCTGACTCGCTCCGCTCGAGAATTTATCAGTTACGTCACACGTATTATGGTATTACTTGTGATAAATTATAACGCCTTATGTAGTCCAAAGGTAAAACTGTCATTTGTTTAGCATTAGATTACTGTTTATGCATCCTGTGCGTAAAGCAGAAGGTAATATGCATTTTATGCACGTGGCTCATTGACTTGTTAAGTTGGTGTGGAATTGGAAATAATTCACAATTATCAAAGATAAGTAAAGTCATCATCATCATCATCATCATCATCACGGTATAAGCCTTGTGGCTCGTTCCGACTTCAAGGAAATTGATCGGACCATCTCATTCCTGGCCTGCCAACATTTCTTCTACCTACAGATTTATACTTGTGCACTATTTGTGGTGTACGGACTTCGGTCATTCTCTGCACATGATCTTGCCATTTTTGCCTGTATGCAATGATTGTTTCATTTAGACTCTGAATTTGCAATTCTCTTCTAATATCCTCGTTTCTTTTCTTGTCTATGAGTCTATAACCTGCCACCTGACTCAGAAATTTCATCTCAGCAGCCTCCACTTTCTTCTGTTGTGAGATAGTCAAGACCCAGTTTTCACACCCATAAAGCAGGGTCGGGATCGCCATTATTTTATACAGTTTTAACAAAGTTTGACGATTACAATTCTTAAAAGTTCTTTTTATTGTGCCACATATTGTTTGGAGTTTGTTTATTTTCTTTTGTATATCTCTATTGCTGGTATATGACACAATATAGCCAAGATAATTAAAATCACTTTGTTGTCGGATGGGTTTATCATTTATGCAAATTTTTGCTCTTAAATGGTTTGTTCCTATAAAAGACATTATTTTTGTTTTTTTCATATGAAATTTGAAGATTATATTCTCTTGTAATATTATTTAATTCATGTATGGCTCTTTGTGAGTTATCTTCCGTCTCCGCAATTAAAATCTGGTCATCAGCAAACAGCAATGTGTCAACATTTCTCCCCTTTTAAGTAAAGTTTAGTCTCTAATTAATATTTGTTGAATTCGCTTGATGCATAATTGGATAAAAGGTTTTAAGGCTATCTATCCTATCTGCCACTTAGTGTGGTGATGAAGATAGAAATGATCAAGTGAAGCAGTGAATGCCAGTTCCGTTCTCGTATCTACATAAAGCGTGAATGATTGCCAGAGTTAATGGGCTGCGCTTACTGCTTCCTCCCGGAAAGCTGGCTATATTCCCTTTCCCACTGAAACACAAAAGCCCACAGGATGCAATTTTCATATTATCCCTTCCCACAACAAATAGCGCCGTCCGTAATTTTCTAGCTAATGGCAACCGCGCAGGCGCAGGCCGCTTTGTTCGAAATGGCAAGTCTGACAATACTTAACCACTAGAGAAACTTGGTGCACTGCACAATGCAAGAAATGACATGTGTTATGAATCGGCCGGTTGGTCGGTCCCGGCAAAGTTGCACAAGTCGTTAATAAGGAAGATACTTACTCTGTGGCGGCGGCGGCGGCGGCGGAGAATCCAAGATAAAGCAGTACCTACCGAAAGGAGGACACTAAGTGGGTGGGAGAGGCAGCAACGAGAAGGGTGGCTTAAAAAAAGCAAAGAGGGTAGGAGAACGGGTTGGGAATACGATCTAGGAGGATATCCTTCGCGGAAATTCAATTGAATCGGAAATTTCGGGCATCCTGCCCGTTCGATTCCACTTCTCTCTTTGCTCAGTTTCAACTGCTGTCCATGGGGAGGGGGAGGGGGAGAGCAAAGTAAAAGATGTTGCCAATTCGTCTCCACCTCACCCCCTTTCATTTCCTACCAGGTTGGACATCAAATTCGGTACGTAGCTGCAAGGAATCGTATTTCCTTCGTTAAAGTAACAACGCTGAAATTAATGTAAGTATAGAGGAAAAGGTAAAATTATGGGTCACTTTCTTTACTTGTCCATAAATACTAAAGTACATGGCAAGCTTTGTAACTTATTTTAGAGATATTTCCAGAAACAACTTCTCCTCATGATCTATAGTGCAGAATCACACAAATAAGATTATATTGCATCAATTCTTTAAAAGACAAAATTGTAGCACTTTTGACAATGTTTGAATTTGGGTGACATTATGGGACAGAGAGTACTAGAGCACTCAAATGCACCATCAGTCGTAAATACAATATAATATGCTTATATTTTCAACTAATAAGGAGCTGGAATACAACAAATTGAATTTCAATACAGAAAAATATTGTTCCACAAATAAGGTAATTAAAATTATTCTCTCGGTCTTTTCGAAGGAATTAAAATGCTTAGACTTACAAGAGCTTCTAAAGAACACAACAATTTTAAGCACAAAGGTCACAAATGAAACTGACATTCTTACAAGCAGAACAGTGCAGATGCGCTAATCTGCCGCAATTGTTCTCCAGGTCTTGAGTTCTTGAATTCGCCATCACAGGATTCTGTTCTTCAGGTGTGTAATCATCAGTTGGAAGTTATTAAAACTGATCAACCTGAGGAGATGGAGACATCAGTGTCATCTGAATCAGAAGATTCTTGTGTGAATGCGAGTCCTTTTTCGGCTTTAAGGTTCGTATTCTTTTTTATCTTCTTTGGACCATTTCCCATATATGTGTATTTTGAACGGTATTACTTGCTGATGGCTAGACTTCATCTGAAACTGTAGGAAAATAGTTGCCTTCAGAGGCACAAATAGAAGGGCTTTTTGTCCTTTCTGAGAATTCAGGCGAATACTGCGGAGGACTATCTTATGCAGTTCCTGAAGAAGGTCATAAAGGCCTGACGTTTATAAACATAATCAGTGTTCTTGAAGAAGGCAAGCGACTTTCAGGTGACCTACTTATTTGATGTGGGCGAAAACTCGACGTTTATAATCTTGACACGGCTGATCCCCCATGAAGCCATATTGAACAACGCTCACCATGAAAACACCAAATCTTACATAACCTAATCATTTTCCTCAGAATGAATCGGGCTCTCCAATGGTGAAAGAATTATCAAAATTGGTTCGGTGATTTTTAAGATAACTTACACAAACAAGATGTTTATATACGTATAATATAACTATAGATCAGCGATGTTCAACTTTGTCTCTTTGAAGACGCTTACGCTATTAGCGAGTATTCCCCACTCCAGTCTTTCACTCGGAGGGCTATAAAAATTATGTTGCTGTTTAACAACACTGTCAATTACCAGGATCAGTTCAGCGTCGCCGGTGTGCCGGAATTTTGTCTCACAGGAGTTCTTTTACATGCCAGTAAATCTACTGGCATGGAGCTATTGTTTTTAAGCACACTTAAAAACTATCTGACTGGGCTGGATTTGAACCCGCGGCCTTGGGAAGTCGAAGGTATGCTGGAAGGAGGTATATCCAACCTCCCCTCTTTTGCAAACGTTGCACATCGCTAGTATAGATATTTAACAAATCTAGTTTATAAGTGAGGTAAAAACACCTTCTGTTCACTTTAGAGAGAAATGACCTTCAAAGCGAGCACACAACAGTATTGCCACCTTCCTACAATTTTCATCGCAATATTTAAGTAATGCGCAAACTTCCATGTCTTAGAATCGGTTCTTCTTTGTTTTGTTCCTACTTGCAGTTCATGTACAGCGTGTAAATTTTGGCTGGTTGAAATATGAAGTGGTCAAAGTATTTTCTATAGTCTGCCTGCAGTCTATTTTTGGGGTAGGTACACAAAATTTCCATGTAGCATATTGTTTAAAGTTACGCCATTTAAATATTTAACTAGTGCAGCAGGTAAGGGCACTTATGGGCTGTTGTACGACATTTATAAATATGATAATACGTACATGGAGGCGATGCGGAACACGTCTCAACAGAAATCACGTCGGACTCGTTCGTTTTAATTCGTAATCTGGCAGAGCAAACTCCCCCCGACCCAACAAGGGGCGAAATTCATATTGCATTACCTCTCTCCCGCTGAACATATTGTACACAGTGCAAAGTTAAGGAGACTTGGGCTGTACACATACATACTGGGTTGGGGGTTTCTACCTTGATACCGTTTGAGTTTGCACCTCCCCACCCTACTTGCCAAGTTTGGAGTTTGCCAAGGGCTTTCTACAACTGCTTCCAGGCTTGTATAGCGTTTAATTGGAGGAGTTACAGTGGGCCGCAGCGCTGGAAAACCTTCTTGTTCCTTACTTGGAGAGAACTGCAATCTGCTACTGCCAACCTAACTTTTACCAACTACTTTGTGAGTGTGTGTGTGTGTGTCTATTGAAACACTGCGGGGACCTTCCTTCTCCCACACAATTTCTTCTTATTCTTACTAAGACCTTTCCTCTTCAATGGCAGATTCTCTTTAGCCTTTAGACCATTCCACCAACCATTTAATACCTTCAAATGGTAGTGTAATATCTTCAGGAACAAGCAAATCCTAAAGTTTCACAATCGACCCTTACCTCCTCTGTGAATTTCCGACCCAAGCGTATCTAACTACCATTATAAAGACAGAAACTTTATGTATGTTTGTGTGCCTGTGTTTTTGTGTTTGTGTTGTATGTGTGTGTGTTTATACGTTTCTACGTATGTTTTTATGTGTTTGTATGCATGCGTTTCTATGTGTGCATGTGTTTCTACGTGTATGGGTGTGTGTGAATATGCGTATATGTGTATGTATGCACGTGCATGTGTGTGTGTGTGTTAGCATGTGTGTTTGTGCGTTGGTATGTATGTTTTTTGTGTTTGCGTGTGCATGTGTATGTGTATATGTCTGGGTGAGTTTATGTGCGTATGTGTATGTATCTGTTGGTGTGTGTATGTGTCTGTACGTTAGTGTTTGTGTTTGTGTTTGTATTTATCAGATGAAGTTTTTATTTATGGATGCACTTTAATTGCTATGGTTCTCAGCATTCTATCCTACATTGGGCGTGAAAGACCGCTTAATTTTGCTCAGAGGATTCTAGCAGACTTGAAAATCTTTTACGTGCCGTAAATATACAACACAGGACCACCGACTTTACTTTCCTTCCGAAGGAAGCCGTGCTAAGGATTTTTACGGCCGAAAAAATCCGGCGCCCGCCACCGTGTTTGAACCCGCGACCTTGGGAACTAGATGCTATCATGTTATTGCGTGTTCCTGCTTATGCGTTGTTCCTCTATATGTGTGTATGTGTGTGTGTATTCTAGTGTAGTGTGTATATGAGTGTATGGTTGTTTCTATTTCTTAGCGAATCAACGATTCCGCAGTAACTAGAGTAATATCTTTTAGAGGTTACAGTAACCTTAAGAACAAAAATGTTAAACACACTGAGTCAGTCATGTCGAACTTATAGTTCTTGAATGGCCCTAATATTATTTTGAATATATTGAATTCATATTGAATAGTTGCTTGTAGTTCCTATTTCCTCAACTTTTAATACAAGTTATTATTAGAAGCTTTCGCTATTCGGTTTTATTTCATAAACTGAATTTTCTTTGCTTCTTACACTCTTTTGTTCATCATTTTCAGGTAGTGGAAATGCGCATGATTTGTAGACTAACAAAAGGTCTGGCGTATGAATATCCTTGTTCTATTTTATTCTGTATTCTTTAATATCCCGGCTTTGTTATTTTACTGGTGTATGTTTCGCAGTGCTTAAATGAATTTTCCCATTCAATATTGACTTTATTATGTGGACTCCAATAACACAAGCTGAAATGACAGAGATCAATGAATAAAGTCCAATAAGTGTAATTAATAAACATGAGAGATGGATAAAATCTTACTGCACAAAAATACAAACTGTAGTCCTTTTTTGTTGTTTGTTAACGATGCCAGGATCACATCAGCGTCGCCGCTGTGTCGGAACATGCCAGTAAGTCTACTGACAGGGGGCTATTGCTTTTTACTTCTGAACTTTTGCACAGAAAAAAGGTTTCTTTTACTGACGCTAACATAGTCTACAGTCCCACAACTGTTTTCTTCTCGTAACTTCGACTCAGACCTTTCACTCTTCACTTTTTTGTTTCTCATATACTAACTCCACGACACAAGTACTCGACGCTCGTTAAAACTTCCTCGCTTTGACGCGATGTGTCTCTCACTCCTTGACACACTGATCGAAACTCTTGATTTCCTTGAAAATGGCTCTAACGATTTTGATTAAAATGTTATCTGTTTGAGATATTTTTATGACAAATGAAATTTATATCTTGAATTTTCTGGCTATACCTCATATAGTTCTATTTACTCTTGATGACTTTTGCGTAACTGGTAAACCGTAAGAGGTACATGAAATCTAACTCTACAAAAAATGTAGATCTTGCTAAAACACAATTTATGTCTAAATAAATTTTTGTAGAGTGAACCTTTTCGAAGATATTCCTTGTTATTTGTGTGAAACTTCGTTATTTATTTTTATAGGTTAACTATGTAGGGAGAACGGAATTTGAAAGCTTTAAAATATTTGGCTATCACTCAAAGTCTACTGTATTCCCATATTCCCCTTTACCTACAAGAAGATAACAGATAATTTGTACAAATGTTTATCTCAAATGAAACGAAGATATAGGAATAAGAGTTTGTAAGAATGGTTGTACAAGAATAGAGAAAGTCATGTGAGTGCAACATATTAGATATTTTGTTATTAATTTCAATTTTCTCAGGTGGTAAATGGTCATTCTTAAAATATTTTACTGTTCTGTTCTATATTTTTCTATTCCTGTTATATCTACGAAGAAACAAGTACTAAAACATTTATACATAATCATCTATTACGATTAATATGAATAAGATAAACAAGAAATGCTTTAAGCATAGTTTCTACAAGAGTGAGTAGAAAATGTCATGTGATTGGAGCCATTAAATACTTTGTATTCGTGAATGTCGTACTTGTCAAAATAGGGTATAATAAAATGGAATACAATTTTCAGCATGTTGCAAGCTACGCTGTTGTTATCACCTTGACATACTTGTATATAATAAGGTTTGTTAATTAATATTGGAGTTGAGCAATATATTACTTATAGTTGTTTCCTGCGTTGATAATCTCGAAACACCTAAATAAGGTTTCTAATTTGCATTTTTGAGCGTGAAGCAGCTGAGTATTTCATTGCAATGGATACAAAGATGAACAAATTATGAGCCTTCTTAATTGGGAGTACTGTATGCTATTTCCTAACAAGAAACTTATTTCGCGCTGCAAATTACTGTACAAGTAACGGAAAACGAGGCTTGGCGGGGGAGGGTGGGGGGCGTAACGTGCTATGGTGTGGATAGCTAGGAGGAGAACGAAAAATTGCTACTTTAATTGGCGACACAAGTTACTGCTGATTTCTACCCCTGCCCACCCGGGGGAGGGGCAAAGAAAGAAGAAAAGTTAGGTTCGAACTTTGGAAAAATCTTCATCGGGTGGTGGGGGGAGGGGGGGGGAGAGGGCAGCGGAGGCAATTCCTGAAAATCTCTAAGCTCGTTGCCAAAAAGAGTTTTGTACGACTTCGGTTGGGCACAGCCCGGAGAGATAAAACTTGAGGTAATAATACAACGAAGATTCCAGGGGTTGGGAGGGAAGAAAAGTAATATATGAAATAAAAAAAAGAGAAGAAAGAGATAGAATTAGAACCTAAATGGCTACTCCAATCTTTTCTGTTCCTTTCTTCCGAGAAGCTGTTGTGCTCTGGGACACGAACGTCCATAAATTGGTTCCAGTGGAAGGCAAGTAACAGTACCTGGGTCGTGTCCTGACTCCTTCCACACAAGTTAAAGTGAATCTCTCACACTTTCCCAGTTATGTAACCGCAACAGATATGTCCTATTCATGGGCATGCAAAGTACGGACCAGAATAAAGTAGACAAGAAAACAAAACAATATGAACTTTCTCTACTTTTGTACTAACCATTCTTACAAACTCTTATTCCTATATCTTCTTCGTGTTAGTTGAGAAAAACATTTGTACAAATTATCTTACTGCCTATTTCCTTGTATGCGTAAGGGGAATATTAGGATGCAGTAGGCTTTAAGCGACAGTCAAATCTTTTAAAGCTGCTCGCTATGTAATGGCTTTTGAATTTCATTCTATTTCCACGGTAAAAAAATTAAAAAATAATTAATGAGACTTGCCAATTGAGAAAACTATTACTTGAAAGTTGAGACATGAATGTTTCCCAAATGGTTCAGTGCACAAAGTAATGTATAGAATGTAAATTCCATATTTCAACAAGCTCTGCACTTAATTGTCTGTAGACGGCGCCGTGGCCGAGCGTTGAGAGCGTTCGCCTCTCACCAAGGCGCCCCAGGTCCCATCACAGGGACCCGCAAGTGGTATTTGTGGTGGACGAAGCAGCGTCTGGGCGGCAGTCCATTTCTCTTGCCAGTAAGTTAATTTGTGTAGTGTGTGTAAGTGGCCGTATATCAGCGGCGTAAGTTATACTTTTGACAATACTATTATAAATATTCTTGGGTCGCATCCTTGAAGGAATCCTAACTTTGGTGACTTCGTTTTTTAGTTACGATGTTGACAAACACACACGCGCGGACCCTTTTCTTGCTTTTTTTTTCAGGGAGCCTCAAAACATATGTTTCCGGTGAAATCTCGAAATCGCATTGTTGGGTGGAATACAATACTTCCTCTACTTTACTACACGTGGTACAGAAAGTACAAAATATCGTAAACGAGAATGCAAGGTGAAGAAATTAAGAGTCGTGTGAGCGTGGGTGATATCTTATATATTTAAACGAGCAATTCTTGTATATATTTATTTATTCTGCGCAACTTGGAAACGGCTCTAACAATTTCGATCAAATTTTGTATTCAGATAGGGTTTTGCTTCAGCTATATAGGTGTAATTCCCGAAAAAAACGCTATTTTACATAAAAAATAACATTTTTTATTCTCGCTTCTACAGAGCAATTCTTGTATATACATTCCCGGTATTTCAGAAACGGCCCTAAAGGTTTGGTTAAATTTTTGTATACATACATATTACATTCACAGTGTTTTCTCTACTCACTTTTAGGTAACACATTCACATCTCTTTCTCTACTCACTCCTCTATAAAGAATTTTCCATAAAAAACGCGATTTTACACCAAAAACCATTTTATCTCCGCTTTTATAGTAAGTCATACCATGTTCTGTGTGTTTGAGATAGAAATGCTGTTACATTCACACTGTTTTCTCTTCTCACTTTTAAGTAACGCAATTCACAGTGTTTTTTCTACTCACTCTTCTACAAAGAAATCATACAACTTTCTGTATGTTTGAAGTAGACATGCTGCATATTACATTCACAGTGGTTTCTTACTCACTTTTACCTAACGCATTCACATCTCTTTTTCTACTCACTCTTCTAAAACGAACCCATAAAATTTTCTGTATGTTTGAAATAGAGATGCTGCATATTACATTCATACTCGTTTCTCTACTCACTTTTAGGTAACACGTTCACATCGCTTTCTCTATTCACTCTTCCATAAACAATTTTCCATAAAAACGTGATATTACAAAAAAAAAAAAACATTTTTATCCCCACTTTTAAAATAAGTCTCACAATTTTCCGTATGTTTGAAATAGAAATGCTACATATTATATTCATACTGTTTTCTCTTCTCACTTTTAGGTAACACATTCACATCTTTCACATCTCTTTCTCTACTCACTCTTCTATTCTATAAAAAATAATGGAAAATAACTCCATAATGGAAAAAATGCTCGACGAAAGCCTCTAACTAGGTGCATATCTGGGGTAGGTTTGCGTTAAGGAGTAGAAATGGTGTTTGTGAAATATTTATATGAATTTCTATATCTCTTGTATCTCGGAAATGACTCTTAACAATTGTGACAAAACGTTTTATATAGTTAACATTCAGGTTTATCTAAACAAGTATCTTCTTCTATAAAAAACATTTCTCAAAACCAGAGGCGAAAATCGCCGAGCGAAGCTTGGTCACCCAGGTACTTTACTTCAATTGAGAATATCGAAGATGTAGTAAAATTTCCATCAGGTCTGAAACCTGACTATAGTTATCACAGAATACCTAACTTCTCTTTCTCTCCTTGTTTCCATGTGCTAGGATGGAAGGATCGGACTACCGAAGTGCCTGCCGTTGAACATCATTTGCAAAGATAAAACAAACAGGTTACTGTGGATAAAAACAATTGAATGTAACACACACATCACAAATCCTTAGAGTAGACAGTCTATATGTTATGCCTCCCGTAGGAATGAGAGATTTGGGAACAAAAATGTTTGAAACGTTCCGCCAAATAAATATGGAATATGGTATTTTAAGATTCAACGAACACGAAAAGCGGCTCGGCTCTACATCAATATGTATATTAACGTCAACCACACATTTTTTTGACGTTTCATAAACACGCGGAAAGATCTGCAAATTAAAACGGTTTATAAGGCGAAAGACTATCTATATACTGAGTTTTAATATTCTGGGTATACGTTTGTAGAAAGACCGGAAAGTAAAGCGCTGAAAATGGGCAAAGTATGATTTAAAATTTTATATGTAGCCATTTCCACAGTGTATTCTCAATATGAAAGTCGTTAAAGGAATATTTGTTTAGTTTATTGTCAATTTCTTTAATTCAAGGGAAGGAAAAAAGGTCAAATTTCATGTTATTTTATTTAAAATGTGATTAATAGTTAAACAACAACGGAAAACCTGACTAAGGGAGTAATCTGGGGATATAGCAATGTCAACACTAATTGAAGTTCTATGTGCCAAAAATATTAGCAACAAAACAAAGAGACATACTTATAATAGTATTGTCAAAAGTATAATAACTTACGGTGTTGATATATGGCCACCTCCATACACCACAGAAATCAAATTACTGGCAACTTCTGGAGGCGAGCAGCGAGAACTTCCAGAAGAGATAACAACGTCATCAGAAATTTTATGGAAGTAAAATCAAGAATTTTGGGTGAGATTACATTCAAACATTTTTTTTTTTCACTGATGAATGGGGCATTAGAAGTGGCCGGGCATATTTGAAGGTGGTCTTGGTCCATTTCCTCTTGCAGATCACATAGAGGACAGAGTGGTAAAGAATATATCCCAATTCTGTTTAAATGTTTTGCCAGACAATCATGTCCTGTAATCAACCTGAAGGTTGCAACTGCTGTTTTTCGAGGATTCTCAGGAATTACTGTTTGAATGTTTGGTAGTCCCCATCTTTATTCTTTGATTTTTCATAGTAATATTTTTCAATAATTTTTTTGAATTCAGAGTTGACTAATCTTTTAGCTGCATAAAATGGTAAATTAACTATTGATTTCTGCACATTACCGGTACCCTTTTTTGCAAGAAAATCAGCTTTCTCATTACCACTCCGTCCACAGTGAGCTGGTATCCATTGGAAGACTAGGTGTTTTTGAAGTGCTGTTAGATGGGTAAGGATTTTCCAACAATCTATAATTGTTTGGTATTTTGGTGACAACTTGGAAGTAATTGCTATAATTGCTGCGCTGGAATCTGAGAGAATAACTGCTTGCTGAAAATGTGAAATTCTGTACAAAAGATTTTGTAGGGCCATTCGAATTGCTTCAATTTATCCCTCAAAGTTTGTAGTTCCATAACTTAAAGATTTGTAACAGGAAAAGAGGTGACATGTGACTCCAGCACCTGCTCCATCTTGGTTTGATATCAACGATCCATCAGTATAAATATGGAGCCACTCATGTTCTGGAAATCTAGTATGGATTGTCTCTAATGCCAATAATTTTAGGACACTAGTTGGAGTATCACTTTTCTTAACTTCTTCTGTCAGGTGTAAATAACATGTGATGTCTAATGTATGTGTTGGATTGACTTTAGATATGAAGTTTTCCTTTGAATTAGGAAGGTATACATTCTTCTTGATGTCTTGAATTTTGGAAAGAAAGCTCTCCTGAGTCTTTAGTGTATGTGTAAAATTTGACTTGTGCCATGTATTGAATGGGAGTCTGATCAACTTTTCGTGTTGAATAAGAGCCGCTTTTTCTATTTCATATTCAATGGGGTATTGGTTGATTAGTATTTCCATAGCTGCTATTGGTGTGGTTTTGATAGAACCTGTAATTAATCTCAGACTTTGGTTTTGAAAGATTTGAATCTTTTTTGTGTTTGCTGTTACAAGAACTTCACTGCAGTAAGTAAATAATGGCTTTATATATACATTGTATGTTGTGTTAAGAGTTGCTCTGGAACATCCCCACTTCATTCCTGTTAGACGTTTTAACAGAGAAAGGCGCCTCTCTGCTCTTTGTATTACATTTTCTATTTGTTTGGTCCATGTAAGTTTAGTATCAAATGTAACTCCTAAATACTTTGCTTCCTTTGTTTCTGGTAATTGTTGACCCTCAAAATTTAGTTTTATTTTTAGTGACTTTTTTCTTAGTAAAAAGATTTGATAGTTTGATTTTGTTGTATTAACAGTCATTAAATTTTCTTTGGTTAACCTTTGTAATTTGGTTAAGGATTGTTGCATGGTTTTTTCTAGTTCTGTACTTTTGCTTTTTGGTTTTGAAGTCCACATTACTAAGTCATCAGCAAATAGTGCACACTTCACACTTGATTCTTGTATTTGTTGTGGCAGATCGTTAATAAATATTGTCACCGCGTCCGCCGCATCTAATTGCCGACAACAGCAGTGTCACCCATCGCATTATTGTCGGCACTACCGCAAAGGAGCCGAAGGAAAGGGACAGAGCATGGCCGCATTGTTGGGGCGCTTGCCGAAAGAGAGAAAAGGATAGAGACTTCGAGTGAGTGAGTGTGTTGGGTTTAAGGGCCCGTCGACAACTTGGTCATTAGGGCCAGAGACTTCGAGAATCTTCCGCTTGGTATTTGACCGCAATAACTGAACTTTCCAGAATAGTGCCTGGGAGATATAAATAGCGGTAAAGTGCGACAGAAGGGGCAGTCAGACGTATGTGAAGCGTTGAGTAGTCGTGCCGACGGAGAGGACAGACGTATGTGAAGCGTTGAGTAGTCGTGCCGACGGAAAGAAGAGACGTATGTGTTACGAATTCGGAGCCGTGCTGTTGGTGAATCGGTAAAGACTTTCTTGCTGTTGCAACGAGTGTAAAAAGTTACTGTTTACGGAAATAAAAGTGTTTCTTTATCTCGACTACATCTGTCTTCTTTACTTTTCAACCCACCAAAAGTCACAATATATTAAAAAGTGTAGTGCTGAGCACTGCGCCTTGTAGTAAGCCACGGTGTACTTGTTTGTATTTAGATATACTTCTTCCATATCTGGTTGCAATAAAGCGTTGCGTTAGGAAATGGCATAGCCATGAGAACATTGGACCTTGTATCCCTATTTTTTTTACTTTCTTTAGTAGTTTTGTTCTGCATATAGAATCATATGCACTTTGGAATTCAATAAAAACTGATAAATTATCTTCTTTTCTATTGAAGGAGTCTTTGATTTCTTGACTGAGAAGTAAGACTTGTTCATTTGTAGATTGGAACTCTCTAAATACAGCTTGACATGGGGAAATTAAATTTTGGGATTCTAGAAACCAATTTAACCTGTTTGACACCATTTTTTCCATCACTTTTGCTATTATGCTAGTAAGAGCTATTGGTCTATAATTTTTTATTTCTGACGCTCTTTTGTCTTTCTTCAAGAGTGGGACAATTATTGCCTTTCGCCATTCAGCAGGTACAGTGGTTTCGCAGGATAGATTGTAGAGTTTTAGTAGATGCCGCATCCATCAGTGAAAAATATTGGAGAGCAAGAGGATTAATGACTTCATTGTCAGAAATCCAGCATTAGCTAACAACAACATTCAAACAATTGAAATGGTATGGACATGTAAAGAGAATGCCTGAAGACAGAATACCGAAAAATTTTTTGGAGTAGGTAAGACCAATAAATCGGACGAGAGGGTGACCATCAATAACTTGGAAGGCTAACGTCACATAGGCAAGGAAGAGATTGAATTTGGAAGATGAACACTGTAACCACAGAGAATTCTGAGTGGAGAAGTTACACAAGCGATTAAGTGGTGATGGTGGTGATGGTGGTGCTGGTTGTGATGGTGATGGTGGTGGTGATGGTGGTGGTGGTGGTGCTGCTGCTGGTGGTGGTGCTGCTGGTGGTGGTGCTGCTGGTAGTGGTGGTGCTGCTGGTAGTGGTGCTGCTGGTAGTGGTGGTGCTGGTGATGGTGGTGGTGCTGCTGCTGGTGGTGGTGCTGCTGGTAGTGGTGGTGCTGGTGATGGTGGTGGTGCTGCTGCTGGTGGTGGTGGTGGTGGTGCTGGTGCTGGTGGTGGTGACGGTGGAGTCTTTTGCACGAGATAGTAACCAAACACCTATGCTATCGCAAATTTTGTGCTCGTTTGGGTACCCAAACTGCTGACTGACGACCACAAAACCAAAAGGATGAGTTCTGCTATAGACTTTCTTTCTCGGTATGCCTGAAGGAGAAGCATTTTTGAACAGTATTATTGTTAGAGGCGATGACACTTGGGTGGCCTTTGTGAATGTTGAGACAAAACGGCAGTCAATGCGATGGGGAAATACCGCTTCTCCAAGCAAGCCAAAGGAAGCCCGCCAAACCTTGTCTGCGAGGAAAGTCACGGCTACGGTTTTCTGGGATTCAAGAGCATCTTACTCGTTGAGTTTATGGAACGTGGCACGACTGTCAATTCTGAAACCTAGTGTGAAACGTTGAAAAGACAAAAACAATCCAAAACAAGCGTCGTGGTCTTGTGACATCTGATGTGTTTCTGCATGACAACGCTCGCCCGCATACAGCTCGAAGAACAAATGAACTTTTGGCCGGTTTCCAATGGAACTTTGTGAATACCCCCCATTCAGCCCGGACTTGGCTTCCAGTGATTTTCATCTGTTCCCATACATGAAACAATGGCTTGCATCTCAGCGCTTCGCCAATGACGAAGAGTTTCATCACGCCGTGAAGGGTTGCCTACGTTCACAGGTGCAGAGGTTTATGCAGAGGGTATTTCAAAGGTATGACAAGTGCTCCAACTTGTTCGGTGAATATGTGTGGAAAAATAGAAAAAAAATGTTATAGTTTTCAGATATAATAATTTAAAAAATTTGTTTGTATCTCAACTGGTTTAATGTTTATTTCCAAACGGAGATTACTTTCTGGACCACCCTCGCACTACTTTGTCACCCAGAGACAACTCTTTTCTCAGCAAATAAAACTTTGTCATTTTTAAATCTCCCGTACGAACCACTAGGTGGCATGAGTTATGATATATGTTACAGGTTGAATTATTTCAGCATCAAAGAACACATTAACGTTTTTTAAACTTTTGTCAATTAGAACTTTGTCATTCCAAATATTAGTATTTAGGTTCGGTATCTTCCAAGAATGCGACACAAAGATTTTCAAGAAGATAATCCACCCCAAACTACCCTTTACATCCAACATTATTCGAAAATGATTTACTCAAAAATGACTTTTTATTAAAATAACATGTCTTGAAGATATTTTTATGTTACGAAATCTGTATCCAAACTTTTCTGAGAGCAGCCTCCCAAATTCTTTTCATTTTGTGTAACTGCTAAACCGTAAGACATAGAGAAAATGTTTTTACCTCTACCCTGAAGGGCTACCACCCCTGGGACTTCTAAACCAAGGCCTAGTGTCAGACCGGACAGAGTGAACACCCGGAAGCTTGTGGTCAGTATGAGAGTGAGGAAGAGGATGATATGAAATGCAGGCGAAATTGTTGAATGGAAGGGTGATGATGGAGGAGTTGGTCAAATCACTGGCGGGGGAAACCCTAAACTAACTTTTACATGGAAAATTTTTCAAAACTTCTGATTTTCTCAAAAATGGCTCTAACGATTCTGATTAAAATGCCAAAGTTTAAAATATTTTTATGACGAATTAAATATACATGTTGAATTTTCTGACTGCAGCCTATGTAGTCCTGTTCACTCTGGATAACTCGAATAGCTGATAAAGCGTTACTACGCAAAATATGTAGATCTTGTTAAAACACACAAGCTATGTCTAAATTCATTTGTTGTGGAGTGAACCATTTCGGAGATATTACTTTTTTTGTGTGAGTTTCTGCAATACTTATACTTTCCTCAAGTGGAAGGTCTTTAACCAATTTTTTTTATCTGTTACGCCCTGCAAAGAGAACGGAACCTCAAAGCTTTAAGATTTGATTATCGCACAAAGCCTACTGAATTCTAATGTTCCCCTTGCACCTACAAGGAAATAAGCAATAAAATAACTTCTGCAAAATTTTATCTTAACTGACACGAAGAAGATATAGGAATAAGAGTTTGTAAGAATGGTTAGTACAAGAGTAGAGAAAGTCATGTGAGTGCAACACATCAGATTTTTTTTAAAAAAAAACTGTTTCTTCTACTGTTTGCGCGCGTGCGCGCGTCTGTGTCTGTGTCTGTGAACAGCATAACTCAGAAACGAAAAGTCGATGAAATTGCAAACTCGCTATTTAAGTTCAGAATCCCCAAGGATGGAATACAAACATTTTAAGAAAATTCTTCCATCCAAATATTTTGCAACTTTCTCAAAAATGACTATCAATTTTTATTTATTTGTACATGTTTAAGGTATTTTCACGACGAACGAAATGCACATTGTTGCGGTTACCGTACACCTCAACGGAGAAGGAAGGACCCGTTAGAGAAGAATATTAAGTATCTCAAAATTCAAAAATTAAGAAATTTATGGAAGTCCTTAACAAAAGAAATCATAAATTGTGTGCTTTAAGGGAATCTAGTTTTTGTGTAGTTTAACTTCCTTTGATTGGTAGGTCATATAGGATGATGAATAAAATTGTGCTCAAATGAGCATGTCCATAGAGCTTCAAATCTCACATTGTTTTCTCAATATAAGGAAACAAAGAGGACTTAATTGGGTAACTCACCCTAAGCGGGATTCGAACTGACATCGGTTATGAGGAGTGCTATCACTGGTTACCGTTACCGTTCACTGGTGACCTAATAGATGTCAGGGCAGGAAAGATTTCTGCAAGGATTTCGGTTGACGTTGGTAACGGGGCATTTTAAGCCCAACACTTCTTCTTTTCCTAATTATCCTCCCCTTATGTAGGACTTACAAGCCAGAGTCTAGGGTCAGACGCCTGTCGGGGAGCAGAGGGACCTATGGACCAGACAGAACGAGGCCTGGAAGTTGGTGGTCAATATGAGAATGAGAAAGACGATATCAAATGTAGCCGAAATCGATGATAAGGTAATTCTGGAGCAATTGGTGGGATGAGTGGCAGGGGAAACCGGAGAACCCGAATAAAACCCGCCCTGACGCAGATTCGTCCAGCAGAAATACCACATCCTGGTCCCTGGCATCGAACCCCGAGCAGCTAGGTGATAAGTGAATGCTCTAACCGCTCGGCCACGGCACCGCCCGCCCAACCCTGACTTTATATTGTGAGATTCAAAGGAGTGTAGCGTATTCGCCAATGCCAGTCACCTTTACCCTGATCGGCTACTCCACTAAGCCGAAGCAAGTGGAGTCACTTTTTGCCACCGCTGGTTTTGAGTTACCAATTCTCTCTCTTTCCCTCCCTCTCCCTCTATCTCAGATACACACGACACGCAGTCGCTCATCGTGGTCTAGGGGTAACATGCTAGCCTCTAGTTACGAGGTCGCGAGTTCAAACTCGGCGGAAGGTGATGGATTTTTTTCGGGTATAAAAATTCTTAACATGGGTTCCTTTGGAAGGGAAGTAAATCTGGTGGTCCCGTGTGATATATTTACGGAAAAGAACCTCAAGGACGATAAACAATCCTCTGCGCAAAATTAAACCTCTTTCATGCCCAATTTTTCTACTTTGTTTCTTTTCTATTTCTACTTAAATTTCCGCATGGAACTTTTGGGTAGAATACAATACATAGAGAAAGTAAAAAGTGTAATTTCATTCTTATTTGCCTAATTAGGTCTTGTATCCTAAATCTCTTGGTGTCTTTCTGGTACATTTTCCTCTTCGAGTCGTACATCTTTTCAAAAGAATAGACTAGATGCTGCTCTTTTGTTTTCTGGCTGCACATTTTATTTCATTTGTTTCATATTCTGTCTCCGACTGTTGCTATATGACGCGGAATGCCAAGCAGGCGTCATCCTCGCATGAACCCGATGCACTCTCATGAATTCCAAGAGCTTTGGCCGTAAAGTCTGCCGGTTCACTGGATAAAGAAACCGCATTTCGATACTCTTCCCTCACATTACAGCTGTCTTCAATCCATTGTTATACACATACAGCAGCTTTCCTCACATGCAATCAATTTATCCACTAGAAAAGTGTCTTTTCCACATGTTTTTGACTTATCTAGCACTAAAGAGTTTAGATTGCGGTGAGCCCGACTGAGTTGTTTAAAACAGAAATTTCCTAAAAGTAGAACACATCCTTAACATAAAGTCTAAAACCGCAGCACACATTATTCAGTCCCAAGCGTCTACTGGGTCTTCGGCCATACCTTAGCCAGGGATTCTACATGATGAGTGTAGGTATCCGTGATTTCCCGCGCACAAGTGCAAGTCGTCAATAGCAACGCTGATGAGGCGAGTTTCTGTTCGGTTCTATTTAACGGCCAGATATCGTGTTAGATGCGGAGACATTGCGTTAAGAATGAAAATACAACTTTGCCAAATTAATAACATTAACTTTTACTTTCTCTACTAGTAAGTAGACGAAGTATTGTGTTCCAGAAATATATGTTTTGACACCTCCTGGATCCAAAAATAGCATGTTTAGAAAAAGGTCCGTGCGTGTGTGTGTCTGTGTCGGTCTGTCTCTCTGTCTGTCTGTCTGTCTCTCTGTCTGTCTGTCTGTCTGTCTGTCCGTCCGTCCGTCCGTCCGTCCGTCCGTCTGTCTCTCTGTCTGTCTGTCTCTGTCTGTCTGTCTCTGTCTGTCTGTCTCTCTGTCTGTCTTTCTGTCTGTCTGTCTGTCTGTCTCTCTGTCTGTCTGTCTGTCTGTCTGTCCGTCTTTCTGTCTGTCTGTCCGTCTGTCCGTCTGTCTGTCTGTCAGTCTCTGGACCACATAGCTCAAGAGCGAAAAGTCGGTTAAAAACCAAACTTGGTATTAAAGTTTAATGTATTTCAAGGATGCGACAGGAAGAGTTTAAAGAACATAGTCCCACCGTAAATTACCCTTCACATGAAAATTTTTTTCGAAAATTTTGGTTGTCTTGAAAATGCCTCTAACGACTTTGATTAAGATGCCATGTGTTTAAACTATTTGTATCATGGAATATGTAATTTCAATTTTCTGGCTATGTCCTGTTTGCTCTGGATAACTTTTGAATAACTCGTAAACTGTAAGAGGTAGACAAAATCTAACTATACAAAAATGTGTATATCGCTAAAACACACAATTTATGTCGAAATAAATTTTTTTGTAGAGTGAACCTTTTTGGAGATATTCCTTGTTATTTGTCTCAGTTTCGAAAAACTTGCAACATCCTTGTTCATTTGTTTATATGTTACGTGTGCAAAGTGAATGGGATGTTAAAGCTTTAAACGATTTGACTATCGCTCAAAGCCTACTGTATTCCCATATTCCCCTTGTGCCTACAAGAAAATAAACAATAAGATTATTTGTAGAAATGTTTATCTCCTCTAACACGAAGATATGGGAATAAGAGTTTGTAAGAATGGTTAGTACAAGAGTAGAGAAAGTCATGTGAGTATGACACATCAGAGTTTTTGTTTTAAAATGTTTTAGTAAAGAAACAGATGTAAATTAATAAATATATACTTATTCTGTACGTTTATCAAAAAACTTAAGCCCATGGTTTTTAAACCTGAACATCTGTTAACAGTTTTACAGAAGATAAATAGTAAGAAATAGCTGAACGCAAACAAATAAGGATGAGCCGCAGTGGTAAATAAAATATCAGTCCTTCGTTAAACGAATTGTTGGGTATGACCATCATTCAGAGCAAGACACGTACGTATCCTTTTTACCCTGGATGCTGCTATTTAAATCGTATTTATACCTCGCACCAATGTTGATTCCGGTGCGAAAATAGCATTCAACCCTGAAGATAAGGTGCTCTGTGTTCAACCACTGTTTTGTACGAGTCCGCCAAGACCTCTGAAGTCTGGCAGGCAGCTGCAGAGAATCTCGAAGGTGTGCTAGAGAGGAACAGTCTAGCAGCACGTGACGGGCTGACAAATGGTTGTCGCACAGCAGAGGAGCAGGGTCCCGTTCGAATAGGTAACCAATGGAAAAACTGCAGTGGCCAATTCGCAACAGAGCCAAGTTAACCTCCTCACGACGAGATATGCGAGAAGAAGTTAGCCAGCTAATCGAAAGTTCTTTCAATGCTCTAAGCTTATTACTGCAGAGTGGACCACTCTTCATATCAGCACACCAGCAATGCTCTCCACACTTCAGGTCCAAAGTCCTCCGAAGTAACATGAGAGATGGTAATATGGGTTCTGTGATTGCCGCCTTTGCTGCCAAATCCGCCATTTAATTCCCAGGTAAACCTACGTGACCAGCCACGTTAACGCCAGAAGCGTGTAAAACAAGGAGGGCATCCTGGATACGTTGTACAATAGGATGGGAGTTGTACAGTTCGCGAAGACTTTGAAGTGCGCTTAGGGAATCACCCAAAATCACGCAGTCACCTAATTTACGACGGCGCACATATAAAATAGCTCGGTATATTGCATACAGCTCTATAGTAAAAATGGAAGTATTATTATGGAAACCGGATGTATGTGGTTCGGTTCCATAAATGTAACCACATCCAACACCGTTGGTGCTCTTGCACCATCGGTGTAAATAAGACGTCGGTCAGTGCATCCTGTCAATTTTTTCTAAAACACACGTGCGTATACTACTAATAGGCGCCGAGGACTTCCAGTGTACGGTCATCGTAAGATCCACATGGGTCGTGTCACGTAACCGAGGGGGTAAAGCTTCTTGCCCTTGGCAAACATCCTAGATAGTTCCATTGCAAGCTTCCTTAGAAGCTCCTGGAAATGAAAACCCGCTGGCTAAGGACTAAGGGTGCTTTTCTATATAGTTCTCTTAGCATGATGGTGAAAAAAGAAGCTAACGTTGGGTGCTTAGGCATACATCTAAGCGCTCAAGCAATTTCCGAAGAGAATCTCACGCCGATATTGCAGAGGAGGTTCTGTGGACTCGGCGTAAAGGCTCACGACTGCACTTGTTGGAAAAAGCTCCTGCTGCCATGCGGATGCCCTTATTATGGACCGTGCCTAATCTTCCCAACACAGATGGTCGTGCTGGCGAATAAACAACACACCCGTAGTCTAGTTTGGATTGGACCAGCGCACGATACATTCGCAACAAAATTGTTCGATCCGCTCCCCACAATTTGCCCATTAGTACTCGCAAGATATTCAGGGAACCGGTCACATCATGCTCTTAGCTGTGCCATATGTAAGACCAACTAAGCTTCCATCTAAGATAACCACCAGGAAACGCGTCTCATCTGCGAAGGGAAATGAATTTGGACCGAAACGGAGTGAACGTGGTAATCCTCTCTTACGGCACCAGAAATTAACGCAGATTGACTTCTCAATTGAGAAGTACAATAGCGAAGTCGTCCATTAATAGGCATGACGAAACTCCAGGTGGAACACATTTCCAGATGGAGTTAATTGCTATAGCAAAAAGCCTGACACTTAGGACCGAACCCTGAGGTACTCCTTCCTCCTGAACAAAAGAATTATAAAAAAACCAAGGCGACCCTTAATCGGAAAAAGCGGTCCTTCATAAACTTCGGAATGAACAGCGGTAGGCGTCCACGTATGTTCTATGCATACAGAAAACGTAGAATCCTTGCTCGCCAGCACGTATCCTAAGTCTTCTCGAGATCGAAAAATATGGCAACGGTATGACAGTTCTTCATAAATCCATCATTATCTGTGTCGATATTAGCACAAGCTGTTCTAGAGTTGACCGGCGTCGTCGAAAACAACAATGGTTGTTTGTCAGTAGGTTACGACTTTCTAACCACCGTTCATTGATCATGCATTCCATCACCTTGCAAACGCAACTGGTGCGGGAAATGGGACTGTAGTTGGAGGGGAGATAATGGTGCTTTCCAGCCTTCAAGATTGCAATGATGGTGGCCTCTCGCCAATTTTCTGAAACTATAATGTCAACACAAATACGATTTATAGACCTCGAGTAGGAATGCCTTACCTTCAGGAGAGAGCTGCTGTAACATTTACACATGAATACCACCTGGACCTGTTGCTGATAGTACAAAGATGAAAGAGAATGTTCCAACTCCGCCATGGTGAAAAGGCGATTGTAATTTTCTACGTTCCTGGATCGAAACGTGAAGCCTTGAGATTCCACCTGAGTTTTAATTGGAAGTAACTCAAGGGAGTAGTTATCCAAGCCAGACGCTTGAGTGAAAGCACTGCCAAACGTATTCGCCACTTCAAATAGATCAACAACAGCTCCTGTGGCTGTTTCCAATCCTTCTAGGGGTGTATGAGTTGATTTAGCTGCAACGCGCCTTAACCTAACCCACACAACCCAGCATGGTGTATGTCGGTTAAATAAAACGACAAATTTGCTCCATGATGTCTTTTTGCTCTCCTTAATGACTTGTCTGGACCTGGCGCGCATTTTCTTGTATTGGAATACGTTATCCAATTTAGGGTGGCATTGAAAACCCCTAAGTGCACGCCTTCAAGCACGAATGGCATTCCGATATTCTTCTGTGCACCAAGAGACTGGAAATCGACGGGGGTGGGAAGTCGACCGCGGAATAGATTTCTCAGCAGCAGAGAGAGATGCTGCGCCAAATCGTTTAGTGAGTCGAGCTCGTTGTGAGTAAAAACAGCCAACTGGGTGAAAAGGTTCCAGTTGGCATGGTCCATGTACCATCTAGGCGTACGTCTGGAGCATGTATCATGTGTTAAGAGACTAATAACACATGGACGGTGGTCACTAGAGTGTAAATCAGAGATGATATTCCATTGTAAGCAGACTGCCAACTGAGATGAACAAATTACAAGATCACGGTGCGGAAAACTATTGAAAGAGTCAGAAATGAATGTAGGCCCTAGGTGTTGAGAGCTAGGTTGTAACTGTCCAGGAAGTCAGCGAGGAGCTTGCCTCTTACACAAGCGCGACCTAAACCCCAAAGTGGGTGATGTGCATTGAAGTGTCCCACCAACAGAAACGGTGTTAGTAACTGGGAAATTAGATCATCTAAATCAATGTGCAAGAAGTTTTGGGACGGAGGCAAACATAAGTTACAAATGGTGAACTGAATGTCTGGCAGTACGGCAACTGATGGTATATCAGAGCGTAAGGGTACAGGTTCCATATACACATCATAGTGCCGGAACACCCTCTTTTGGTGTAACATCACACCGTACCGGGGTGTATGGTCTTAGACGGAAACAAGCAACTTGTGGACGCAACTTATGAGTATCTAGCAAACATGCGAACAAAGGCTCTTTCTTATTAAGCAAGTTCTAGCTCTGATCGTCGAGTTCTAAATCCACGTATGATCCAATTTGTAGCGGATAAGCACACCTGCCTCAGCTAATAAATATTGCAACTTGATTTCATTGAAAATTGCGCGATATAATATCAATATCACTGGTACTAAAGTACAACTTGCTGAGCTTCAGTCCCTCAACTTAGAACAAATTCAAACAAAAAAGCTAATGCAACATTACATAAGAGAATTATACTTCAATTATTCCCATTAGATAATATGTTTTGCTTTCTAAACTCTTAAGTATATTTAAAAACTCTGAATACAAATTATAAAATAAACAACCATATACAAAAACAGAAAACAAATGTGATGCTGCCATCTATAATTGGGGTTGAGTCCAAACGCCCTTCACCACTGCCATCTGTAAATGTATTCCGTACACTCAAGATTTAGCCAGGTAAATCTCGGACAGACTCCGGTAGCTCACCGATCTCGCTGGCTCGGCGGTAATGTAGGTGGTTACTATGATCGATTTCTTCCTAAACATAAACTATCCTGCAACTTAAACCATTTCTACAAGATTTGTACTTTTGCTCTTGATAGGTACATATTTCCTAATAGGTAGGATGGCTGGAATTAAATAAGCGGCACCACTCCTTTATGCCCGCCCAGGGATATTTGTGCCACTTCACTGGAAGACGTTCTTGTCTTACTCCGCCTGTCATCCCTCCCCTAACTTGCTGTTCAACTCATTCAGTGGCATTTCATGAAGAGTGGTACAGAGTTTGTCAGTTACAAGAACACGACAGTTTGCTGTTTAATGTGCGGATTTCAATTTGTACATATAAAGCGTTACAATATCAAACGCCACTTTGGATAGGCTCAGTGGGTGCCAACTGGAAAAGGCACTTCCGGTTCTACATCGTTCTGTCAAGGTCACCGTGGTGAAACATACATTTCGAGCGCTGCATGCAACCTTTACTTTCAAATTCACACGCTAGATGACACTGCGTACTTCCTGCGACAAACATTAAAAGGGTGCCAACACAATTGTTATACACCTCTGTATTGTGTTCTAAATAGTTTTACAAAATAACACACATTTAGTAAAACAAATTGGTGTATTTATGTCAGTTTCTACTGATAAAGGCCTTTGCGTAATATTATATTGGATAACTTGCATAGTATTTTAGTCAATGTACGACGTGAATAAAACAGTACAGTTGGCTACCTGTATCTTATTTAATTCGAAATTTGAAAACTGTGATCGTTGTGTTTAACGTTCTGTGAAATCGTAACGACAGCATGGAGTAAATATCACGAGTTGGACTTTCACTTATTTTATTGAGCTTCATTATCAATAATAGTACTAAAGCACAACTTACTCAGTTTCAGCCCGTTAACCAGGAATGAATTCTAATAAAAATCTAAGGCAACAGAAATAAGAGAGTTATCTTGCAATGATTCCCATTAGCTAAGAAGTTTACCCTTTAAAAATCTTAAGTTGATTTAAAAACTTTCAATACAGATTATAAAATAAACAATTATTTACAAAAAGAAAAAACAAATTTGATGCTGCCATCTATAATTGGGATTGAGTCCAAACGCCCTCCAGCACTGCCATCTGTAAATGTATCCCTTACACTCCAGATTTAACCACTTTAATTAACCCTGACAGACTCCGGTAGCTCACCGATGTCGTTGGTTCGCCGGTAATGCAGATAACTGCTATGCCATCATCAACTATGCGGCAATCCTCGGCAATTCCCGTATTTCAAACCATTTCTACAATATTTATACTTTTGTTCTTGTTACATATTTTCTTATAGGTGCGAGGGCTACAATAAATAAGCAATAGTACTCTCTCATCTGCGCGTAGGGATTTCTGAATGATCTGAGATTGGCTACACATGTAAAGGATGGCCGCAGTGATAGGAGTGGTGAATGTAACTCACCAAACCACACCGCCCTAAGAAGGTTGTTTACTAACTGCGAAATGGATAACAATCGAAGTGGCTCGTCGGAAAAAAAAACCCTAGAAAATGTCAGTCTAGGCTACATGAATGATGCTGAAATCAGGATTTCATAAAGTCAATATTCCTTTTAAGAGAATAAGAGATGCACTTAAATAGGATTAGTAATGAAGTGACTTATAGAGAAAATAGGACAATAGAAAGAAAACATAAAATCAGAGTAATATATTGTATAAAGTTTAGGTGCATAAAATTATCTTGTATCGGGAATTGGTTTGATGTGCACTTGAGAAAGGTCGTTAAGTAATTAGCAGAGCATGAGAGGTTAAGTCATTAGGCTCAAGGTACAAATTTGAGGAACTGGAGCGTCTCAGCGATTCCAGGTAGTTGGGTGGTGACAACAATTAGAGATGTAAAACCGACGCAAAGTACATGGATTTCTAGGAATTAAGAATGGGAAGAGGAGTTGACTAGCTAGTCCAGGGACCGCCAACTGACTCGCACGGTGTGCCTATACAGTTCGCATGGTGCCGGCCGGCGTGCCTGATCGTTGCTGGCGAGTGCCAGTGGCGTTGCGTAATCTGCACTTGCATTACCATTAAATAATTAAGGACAGGGTAGTAGTGAAGGAACAATTCAGAAACTGTGTAATACGTGGTTTAATATCTTTCTGGTACTTGTTATTAAATGATGATAAAAGAACCCAATACCAGTAAGATTATTATAGCCTTCAATCCTATACATACAACCAAATGATGGCATATAAAAGCAATATTTTTAACTATAAGAACGAAGCAGTACTTTGTGGAAATTAGCACAATTTTGGTCCTTAAACAATTCAAAAACATAAAATAACAAAATAATATTTACTATACAGTGCTAATATTACACAGAATACTTTATATTTAACTAATATACACGTTTCAATTAAGAATTTTATACATTCATTTTTCGGTATACACTCTTGCCTTCTGACATATTTTGGTTTTCATAATATTCGCCACATTTGGAGACAATGAAACAACTCTGGACCCTTGATACACACTTCAAGTTATGACCACGGATGTTGACTCTCTGAGGGATTTTAATGCGTTTCATAGCTGAAAATAAGGATTCACATACAAAGGTCAAACCAAACATTGCCCTCATATATGCCACACGTCTGTGTAATCGAGAGAAACTTGATTTAGGAAATCTCCTGTAGAAATCTAGCAAACTTCCTGTTTCTGTATCAATGTCACATTTCAAGGTGATAAGCTCCAGTTGAACATCTTTGGGAGTATCACCAACATTCATGCTAAATGGTGTAGCGAATAAATCAAAATCCATTGTTAAGCCCATGAGATTGTGAAATCTTTCATCAAACGCACGGGAAAGCATGTGCAGATTTTTAACACAACATACCATTTCTAGGGAATCACAATCACGGATCACACTTTCCAACCTGGGAAAATACAAGGATCACCATTTGACAGTTGACGTTCCCATGACGAAAGCATATTTTAAAAACTTCAATGCTACAGAACATATCTGTGATTAGTTTGTTTTTCCCTAGTAGTGAAATATTCAAAGTATTCAAATGTTCACTAATATCGGCCATAAATTCAAAATCACATTTCCACTTAACATTCGCGAACTCTTCAATAGGTTCTCCGCACATTTCCATGAACAAGCGTATCTCATCCAATAATTCAAATAATTTGCTTACTACCTTGCCTCGACTATGCAATGAACTGCTGTTATTTCTTTTGCTAGTTTACTTTTCAGGAGGGTCACAAATCCGTTGTGCGAACCAACCAAAGCTGGGGCACCATCGGTGGCTACCGATATGAGTGTATCCCATTGAATCCTTGCATTCTCCACAACTTCTACTATACAATTCAGAATGTCTAATCCTGTTGTTGTGCCTTTTATTGGCACCAGATCTAGCATTTCTTCCACAACTTCCAAATCTTCATTTACTTCACAAATAAAAATACATAATTGAGCCATACTTGATAAGTCAGTGCTCTCATCAATAGCAATAGAGAATGCAACAAATTCTCATGCTCTTTCAATAAGTTATGCGTAAATGTTGTCTGCGAGATCTTGAATTCTGCGTGAAATAGTATGAGGTGACAGTCTGACACTCGAACTGGTGAACACTGACAGGGATGAATTTACTTGCAGCTATAAGCATACATCGTTCAATAAATGGACCATCAGAAAAACTACTAGATGTCGCAATTTCTAGTGTTATTTCTTAACTCACATAAACTCATGTTTCTGCCATCCCGCCATCCCCTTCTTCCTGTTCCTCTTCCTGCTATGTGATATTCCTTGTTATTTGTGTCAGTTTCGGGAAACGTAGAACTTTCGTGAAACGGAATATCGGTGTTCATTTCTTATATGTTACGTGTGCAAAGACAACAGGATCTCAAAGCTTTAAAACATTTGACTATCGCACAAAGTCTACTGTATTATAATATTCCCCTTGTACCTACAAGGAAATAAACAATAAGATAATTGTACAAATGTTTCTCTCAACTAACACAGAGAAGATATAGGAATAAGAGTTCGTAAGAATGGTTACTTCAAGAGTAGAGAAAGTCATGTGAGTGGAACATTGGATTTTTTAAAGGAAGCTTTTACCTGACACCTGCAGGTTATGCACTACATTGGCCATATTTTCCTTGTAATTATTCACACTGGGATTCCACACTTCATCAACGTCAATCTGAATAATGAATGAATATAAACGGTCGGCCTAATGAACCGGAAGTGTTGATTGCTGGTTCTTGTGGCAGGGGCGTGGTTCCCCCGACACGCTAATTAAGTCATAAGATTGTGGCCCCCCAAGTTGTCTTTGACGTGACCATTTTAGGAATTCTCCTGCTGTGTGTAAAACTGCGGGTTGTTTCAGCTCAAAACATGGGAAAACCTTCAGGAGTGTCGATGGAAAGTTCCATCAATAACACGCTAAATTTAACATACAACGGAAACAGATTTTGTGAGTAATATTCAGATATTAATAGTAAATGAAATAAAGAAGAAATCTGAGGTGTTGCACTCACATGACTTTCTCTACTCTTCTACTAATTAAGAATTGCCACGTTAAGGATTTCTTTCCCTCGGGGTAGATATTCAACTCAAAAGCCAATGAGGGAATTCTTTGGAAATTAACGGATTTCTCAAGTAAAATGTAGATATATAAGAACTCAAATTCACTTACCCATGCACTTCTGCTTTTAACCAGAAATTTTTCCTCAATAGACATTTATTCTTATATGAGAGCAAGTCAACAAAGGTTAGATTGACAAAGGCAATTATTTTGTCTTTGAAGGACTTCGAAGTCCTATAGAGCGATTTCCTCTACCAAAACCTGACAACACTGTACTAACCATTCCTACAAGCTTTTATTCTTCTATTTTCATATTATTCGAGATAAATATTTGCAGAGACTATCTTATTCCTTATTTTCTTGTAGCTACAAGGGGAATATAGGAATACAGTAGGCTTTGAGCGATAGTCAAATCTTATATATGCTCGCTATATGAAGGCTATGCGTTCTTTTTGCATGGCCAAGAAGTAAAAATGTGAGCAACGACCTTCAATTTGAGAAAAGTTTACGTATTGCAAAACTCACACACAATAACAAAGAAAGCCTCCAAAATTACACACTACACAAAAAAATTTGAGAAACTTGCGTAAATTCAGAGAAATGTAACTAAATTTTAATGCTATCCAAGAAAGACGGTTTATTGCACAGGTATTAGAAGAAAATCCTTCATTGAAAAGTAGAAACTATATAATGATACAATGTTAAAGATACTTTGATACGATTTTTTATTCCAATGTGAATATAGAGTAATTTTGTAGAAGCTATAAATCTTTCTATACTTTTCAATATAATATTGTATTATTTGTTATGTAAATCTTTACATATGTTTGTGATTCTAAGGACAAAGTTAGTTTTTGTTATAACACAAAATCGTTTAACGCAATAAATGCTGTTTATTTCAACGAATATTTGTAACCTTTACCATAAAAGGCACTAATAATTTGGAGATAACTTTAGAGAACATTAAAACGTTGTTTAACTAGAAAGTCAGGTTATCTACCCTACCGTCCCCGACACTTGTTCCTTGTCCCCATAGCAGCACCAAGCCTCTAGCCCCGTATTGTAACTGTCATTGGTCACTAGTCAGTAGTGGTGAAGGTAAAGATGCTGGAAGGCAGTGATTCAGAAGCTGTGCAGCAACAGTCCAGCAGGCTGTGAGTGACTCACCTGGCTGTACTCTTGTGCAGAGAAGGATCGACTTCCTCGAGGAAGGGATCGATTTACAAACGAGCAGTGAGTTACACTGAAGCACCCATCTCTACCGGTCCTATCTGTCTTTTCCTTTTGAGCAATGTTCCTGCATTAGCATAACTACATTTTCACTTCGTCTTCCAGGCTACAGAAGAGGGATGGGTGGCAAAGAATTGCATTTTTAAAGAAAAAGTAGTGGAGACTCCTCTCTACTTTTTCTACACGTTCCTTTATCTCGTTCCCTACGGCGATATCTATTCGCAATATGGAGCATGCGCACGAACGACTCATTCACAAGGGGAAAGAGAATGCTGCTTATTCGATTACTTTGACAGTTGTTACAGAGAAATCTGCTAGCTACGCACGCCACTTACAAATGGAACAGTTTTTCCGTTTGAACTACAAAACCTTCCATATCATCCGGCCGAGTTATTTCCCAGGAAGTGTTCACAATTGACAAGGTTTTGTCGCCGCTTTTGGAAACAATATCAGAGTACAACCTGCCCAATGCTCCCTTCAGGCTGATGTGCTGCACTCACATGGGTTTCCCTACTCTTGTACTAACTATTCTTATAAGCAGTTATCTTCTGCATGTTAGTTGAGATAAATGCTTGCAGAAATTATCTTATTACTTATTTCCTTGTAGGTGTAAAGGAAATATAGGGGCATAGTATACTTTGAGCGATAGTCAAATCTTTTAAAGCTTTCAAATTCTGTTCTCTTTGCACTGTTGACATATAAAAAATGATTAACGATGTTCCATTTGACAGAAGTATAAGTTCTCCAAAACTTACGCCAATAACAAGGCATATCTCCCAAATTTTTCATTCGAAAATATATATATTTTAGACATAAATTGTATTTTAACAAGATCTACATTTTGTATAGTAAGATTTGGCCTATCTCTTACTGTTCACCAGTTATGTAAAAGTCATCAAGAGTAAACAGGACTACATAGGCTAGGCTAGTATAGGGTGGAGGAATTCTCTTCAAAATCTTCGTGTCGTATTCTTGAAAGACATTAAACTTAAATACCAAATTTGCTTTTTAACCGACTTTTCTTTTTTGAGTTATGCTGTCCATAGACTGACAGAGACACAACAGACCTTTTTCTAAAAATGCTTTTTTTGGATTCAGGGGATCTCAAAACATACATTTCCGGTGAAATCTCGACACCGAATTTTTGGGTGGAATACAATACTTCCTCTACTTACTATACGTAGTAGAGAAAGTAAAAATAAGTATCAATGCATATAATCCCTCAGAACAATATTTTATTCAAAGGTAGACTTCCAACATCCTTTAATAAACAAATGAGTACGAATACCGTTAAGAAAATTGAGTTTGCTATCGAAAAAGATTCACAAACTTGATTTCAGAATGTAGCAGATTAGATGAAGGAGAACGGTATTAGAACCCTCTCACCTTAAGTTTACTTTTTTCAAAACTTAAAACACACCTCATAAAATTTGCACATATAAATGAAATACGGAATATTTAAACAATGCCAGAAAGAGGAAAGAACAAGAGAAAGTGGAAAAGGGAAGGTATAAAATAAAGTTTCCGTAGGTCGTAATTAAAAGCAGGCTGCTAGCCCTAGCAGAGTAAGAAAGAAGCAAGAAAAATTACAAAAGTAAACGAAAGAGAATTTTAAAGTACAAAGCATAGCCTACGGTCCTCGTTAAAGAAACGAAACAGCAAGCCAAAGCAATGATAAATCAAGTTTCTGTTGTTTTCTTTTAGAAAAAAAAAAAAAAACTAATGTATTGCATTCACATGGCCTTCTCTCCTCACCCTTCTACAAACATTTACTAGAAATGCTTTTTCTGTCTAGAACTTTATTTTGTTTAACCTCCTTTAACCTAGTAGTTCATATAGGACGATGAAGGAATGATGTTAGTGAAATGGTGTTCTAATGAGCCCGGAGCGCGTCTATGTTGTAACAAAGTGACGAAATCAGTCAAATACACAGTTCTCTTCCCCAGCAGCAAAACCTGAACTCCCATACAATCCTTGCAAGAGATGCTTACATTTATAAATTCAAAATTAAAACCATTCATATTTGGTTTCACAAATTTGTCCATCTTATGAATGTCAGAGCATAAAATTATTGACGAAACATAACCTAATTATAAAATTTCGAACGCTAAGCGAGTATTTTAATTATTCCACAGCATTAGCTGAAAATTAGAAATTATTTGGTCAAACATACTGACACATGGAAAATTAAGTAATGAAAATTCCGAAATAAAGGGTTTTGAGAAAAACATTTAAGATTGGAATGTAAATTACACTACTGTGTTCAGGAGTGTTTCGAAGGAGACAGGGTGATAAATATTGTCCACATTAGAAAACCAAAATGCACTAAATGGAAGTATGGAGTATTCGTGGTTCTTTATATATTGTACAGCATCATTTGTTTACTACGCTAAATTAAATAAATCTAAAATGGTTAGCTGTTATGTTTCCAAATTTTATAATATTTTGTACACCTTGTGGAATATCTTTACATTCTACAATTTTTAAACCTTTCTTATTCATGTTTAAAATTGTGCTTTCTATAGATTTATTAGCTCGCTGTGTCTTTAAGACAATCCTAAAATAGGACAGCTGTGCAATTAATGGATTTATCCCCCCCCCCGTCTCTCTCTCTCTCTCTAAGGTAAACACAGAAATCCATTTTTACTTTTTCTACTACGTATAGTAAGTAGAGGAAGTATTGTGTTCCACCCAAAAATTCGATGTCGAGATTTCACCGGAAATATATGTTTTGAGGCCCCCTGAATCCAAAAGAAAAGCATTTTTAGAGAAAAAGGTCCGTGTGTGTGTGCGAGTGTCTCAATCTGTGGAGAGCATAACTCAAAAACGAAAAGTCATTTAAAAACCAAAGTTGGTATTTAGGTTTAATGCCTTTCAAGGATGCGACACGAAGATTTTTAAGAAAATTCCTCGAACCTAAACTACCCTTTACGTAAACATTTTTTAGAAAATTTTAGAACCGCTATTAGCCTTGCGTTCAGGGCAATGTTTATATTTTCAATCTTCTAAAAAGACAATTGCATGAGTGCCTGCGAGAGGTGTTGGAAATAATTCTAATAACCTTCTTTTGCAGGAGTAATCTCCATGCACTTTGTACTGAATTGCCCCAAAATAAACTTCCATATTACATTATAGTTAAAATAAACATAGAAAACTAATTTCATTGTGTCTATAGGACTCACATTTACCATGCTCGGATAGCGTAACAGGCAGAACTGACTATAGTTAATGTGAGTTTTCCAATCTACATTTCCTATATAGCTACTACATATTCATGTCTTACCGAAGAAGTGAAGATGGTCGCTGTTAACCGGAACAAAACACACATGCCTTCTTCTACCAAACTCCAACTGTCAGTCAGTCACTACTGTCAAACAGAAGGTCTATGCTCGGGTCCCAGTCCAAGGTCAACACCGGCATGCTTACCAACACGCAAACTCACGGACCCTGGCACTCAATGACCGATGACGATTTTTAGGTTCATATATACAAATGTTCCCCAAGCCATTACTTATCGGGTGGCACTGATATTTTTTAGATTCTTAAAGGTGTAGTACAGGCTTTAAATGTATCTATTTAATACGCTGTATTAAACCCCCTCTTCTGTTTAAACTTTCGGCACTATTTCAACAAAGTACGGGCCCAAAATGGGTCCAAAAACTACCAGATTCAGCGGAAAGAAGTGGTTAAGCTCTGAATGTGAGGAGATAGACTACTAGACAAAAGAGGGAAGATGTGACCAACAGGCAATCTGATGCACGTGTGTACAAAAACTATATATTTTTTTTTAACTTTCCATTTGTTAATACACTATCCCTCTATGCGCATTACATTTTGTACTGTGCCCCTAGAATTTTTCCAGCATGGGTTTCATTTATGTGACTTCAAATTCAATCTTTTGTTTCAAAATCTGAAAATAATTTTAGCTTTAAATTAATTAAACACGCATAAAAAGGTCTAAAAATGTTCACCAAAGCAAAGATCTTAATTACTTTAAAAGTATTTTTTCTTCCTGCAAGGGATTATGGTGTTTGTTGGATAATTTAGAGTTTGTAAAATAATACAACTGCTGTGTAAGTTTCGTTTTTTATGCGAAGGGAATATTTTGAATGTTAAGGTATTTTCGCATTGTGAATAAATTGGATAATTAATTTCCTGAAAACAGATTGTGCTGAAACTTTATGTGGTAACATAACATCTTTAAGTGTGCAATGCATTGGTTTTATATCTATAAAAAATATATAAAATTGATATTTCAGTACTAGGATCCCATAAGATTTCACATGCCTTTCTCTACTCTTGTACTAACTAATGTTACAAATTGTTATTTCTCTTTTTCATGTTAGTTGACATAAACATTTGCGCACGCGCACACACACACGCGCACGCACGCACACCCACACACACCCACACCCACCCACACACCCACATACACCCCCACACACACCGGCACCCACACACCCCCACCACACCCACACCCACCCACACACCCCACACACCCCACACACCCCCACACCACACCCACACCCACACCCACACACACCCCCACACACACCGACACCCACACACCCCACACACCCCCACACTGACACCCACACCCACACCCACACCCACCCACATAACGGCAAACCTTACAACACTACTGACAGGACACGGAAGACTTAAAGCATACTACTATAGGTTCCACATCACAGACGACCCAAGTTGTTCCTGTAATGGAGGAGAGCAAACAACAGACCATATAATTTATGACTGCAAAAATCTCGAAGAAAAAAGAAGAGCATTCAGAAGGAAAATAATTCAAAGAAGAGGAAAATGGCCACCAACTAAAGTCGAAATTGCTAAAAGTTATTTTAAAGAATATATTCAGTATGCCAATGCAATTGATCTGACAAAAAATAATTGAACTATATAAATCTATGTAATTATTAATGTTAAATTAAGATGTATTTATCAGTTTACTTTGTAAGCAAACCCAACATGTAGTATTACATATTGTAATGGAACATGTAGAACAATAAAGAATCTTTAAAAAAAAAAAAAAAAATCCACCCACACACCCCACACACCCCCACACCACACCCACACCCACACACACCCCCACACACCCCCAAACCACACCCAAACGCACCCCCACACACCCCACACACCCACACCCCACACCCACACACACGGGCCTTTTTTTAGAAAAAATCTTTTTCTGATTCAGGGACGTTCAACAGACATTTTCGATGAAATTCTGACATCGAAATTTTCGGAGGAATACAGTACTTCCTCTACTTACTATACGTAGCACAGAAAGTAATTAAAACACAATTTTTACCGCGCTAATGAGAAAACCATGTGAGAGTATACCCCTGATGCTAAATATGCTAATGTGTACATACTGTCTATCATCTTAAGTGTTCTCTCTGTCTGATGACGTGTAAATGCAGTGTCAGGGCGGAAAGCTGTTTTACAGTAGTAATTTAGAAGACGCTTGGTGTTTGCAGAAGTGCGCGACGAATGTAGCATAAACATTGTAAATAATCCTGTTTGATAGAGAGGGCGGGGGTAGGGGAGGGGAGGCGGCGCCCGTCTAGAGACAGACGCACATCCATTGCCTTCCTTTGTCCCCTTACCTTCTGCCAACATCCACTTCAAACACTCATGTCTCTTACTCACATAATTCTCTTAATAAAGTAATCGATCGGCTGCAGAGAGGCACAGTTATGGGATCAGAGAAGTTCTTACTCTATCGATAACGAAATGAAAAAAATCTGACTTGTTACACTCACATGAACTTCTCTACTCACACTAACCATTCTTACTAACTCTTATTTCTACATCTTCTTCATGTTAGTTGAGATAAACATTTACATGTAGGTGCAAGGAGAATACTGTAGGCTTTGAGCGATAAGCTTTTAAATTCCATTCTCTTGGAATGGTTAACATAAAAAAATGAACAACAATTTTGCATTTGACGAAAATTTCTTCTCCGAAACTCACACAAAGAACATAGAATATCCCCGATATAGTTAATTTAAAAAAAAATTATTTGGACATAAATTCTGTATTTTAATAAGATCTACTTTTTTTCTATAGTAAGATCTGGTGTATCTCTTACGGTTTACCAGTTATGCAAAAGTCATCCAGAGTAAACAGGACTAAACGGGCTATGGCAAGAAAATTCAAGATATACATTTCATTTTTCATAAAATATCAGAAACATGTGTCATTTAAATCAAAATCGTTACAGCCATTTTCAAGAAAATCAAAATGTTCCAAAAATTATCCACGTAAAGGGTAGCTTACTGTGGTGAAATTTTGTTCAAAATCTTCGTGTCATATCCTTGAAAGACATAAACTTAAATGCCAACTTTGATTTTTAACCGATTTTTCCTTTTTACGTTCTCTACTCATAAATAGGGGAAGTATTGTATTCCACACAAAAATTCGATGTCACACACTGGTCTTTTTCTAAAAATACTTGGTTTTATTCAAGGGGTCTCAAAACATACTTCCGGTGAAATGTAGTCATGCAATTTTTGGGTGGAATACAATAGCTCCTCTACTATACTATACGTAGGAGAGAAAGTAAAAACATGGCCATATTTGGGGACCTTTCCTATACTATTTTGACCCATATTTGCCATTGGACGTTTACACTTGCAAAATCGGTAAAAAGGAAAAAAAAACACAAACAAAATTGATATTTTTTCGGATCTGTTAGGAGATACCTCGTAAAGTCGTGTGTGTGTGTGTGTGTGTGTGTGTGTGTGTGTGTGTGTGTGTGTGTGTGTGTGTGTGTGTGTGTGTGGACAGCACTTAAACGTTTGTTATTTACATATTTTTGACACCTCTACTGCTACATTTATGACTCTTATATAACGTTTAACCTTTGAAAAGTTTTTATTTAATTAGCTATTGTAGTAGTTGTAGTTTTTATCTGAAAAATTAAGTTCAAATTAAGTATAAAAGTGTTTGATATTATAAAATAAATGTTAACGTTTGCATACATCTCCCGGTGTAGCAATCTAGCTACCGGGATACAATATTCAGATCTTATTTGTTTGTTTACTTGTATCTCCGCCTCTGTGACGGCAGATAGCATTAGAGTCCCACCCAGTCTATGTGCTTACATTATCTGTGGATAGATGGCGCAGCAATCACTATTACCATCTATTTTTAATTTTTAATATTGTTTTAGGCTTAGGGTGACACTTTGGGTCGTGTTATTAAATATCCAATCCGATATTTAGCTTGGCACTTGAAGGAAAACATGAGAAAACCGCAATCAGTGGTCGGTCACGGGATTTGAACCCAAGTCCGTTAGAGCGTGATAACCAAAGGACGAAAAAGGGTAAATAATAATAGCAAGACCAATTCTTGGATTATATAGCAATGTCTCTCACAATGGCCACTATTGAAAGTTGCAGTTCTGATAAGTCAATGTGAATGGTGCTAAGTTTTCTTAATTGCCAGAAGGTGAAGGGAGAGGTATTTCTCCTACTGTAATACAGTCAAAGTGATACGTATAGTGAAAGTACCCGCGTGGGACGTGTAGCCCAGAGCTATTGTGCTCTTCGCAACCCCGTCTCCGCGCCCAAGCCGGCAGTGACCTTTCGGTGAAATGGCGACTACCACTGTGGACAATACCAACGTAGTAGTGGCTACCACAACATCACTTACCGCAGTATCTACAACTTCTGCGCAAGTAAGTACAGTGAAAGCAGCAAACCCCGAGGCTGCTGGCATTCACGTAGAAGCTGATCCTAGAGATGAACAGCATTACCAACAGCTCCAAAACGAGGTAGTGGAGTTGGAAGGTGAAATCACCTATTATCAAGGTCTACTTCCGGTAATCAATCCACGCGCTGAGGACTTCCGGGAAATTGCTGTAAATCTTTCCTTCTGTTTCCGCCAACACCAACTAATTAACTGGGAACTGGTTGAACTAGAAGAAGGCTGGCAGCGTAGTGGACCCCGTAAACGTCAGCAGCGACTCTGATGTTGAGAAACCACGCCCCAAGTCTGGGAAACCCAGCACGAGTCTAGTGACAACGTCAGCACGTCAAAACAGATTCCATGTCCTGACGCCCACAGATCAACGGGAAACGATGGAGAAGGACGAGGACGTCGCTACAGTATCCACTGCAGCGACCCCCAGGCAACAACGAAACCAGGCAAAAGCAACACCAAAGATACCAACTAAACCCGTAAGGGAATGTGCTGCAACCTCGTGAGCGTCTCCCACATCGGTACCTCCGAACACGCAAGAGAAGCATCTGACTTGAGAGGTCTATCCCAAATATTCTCTTTATTAAAACCCTTTAACTTGTCAGCACTTCTGCCCAAAATTAAACCCTTCCTAACGAAATTCAGGAACTGTATGAGCACTTGGGAAAAACTCGAGGCCTTTATACGTTTCATCACTACCATCCTGTAGTAAATCCACTCAAGGGGAAGCACATCTCTCCTGTAGAATGCTGACGGCGTCTTCAGGAAGCAATACGAATTGGAGAACTACCTGAGGCGCAACAAACTAAAGTCGCATTTATTTGCGCAACAGAATTATAGCCGGAGTTTACTTTTAAACTCCAAAGGGACAATGTGTTTAGGAGTGATGGATTTGGCCGACAGAGGAAGCACAGCCATTCTATTAAAAAATACAGTGGAGGTACACGCCCCTCTTGACTCCACCTTTTAGCACCGCTCAGGTGATTTTGATCCTGAGGTTTTGGACTTCGTAATTAAAGAAACTTTCGTAATGTCACGAAACTTTAGTGTGTACCATAGTTTGGACTCCGGCTATCTACCAGTGCATTTGAGATCTGCGGTACCATCACTGTACAGGTGCCCAAGATATTCCATCGAGAGGAAACAGACTGGCAGAAATACACGATTGAAGTGCACAGGATGACGCAGGCCAGGCTATCATACTCCAGTGAAGTGGAAATAAACGCCGCCATTGAACATTTTACCGCCTCGTTGCACACAGCCAAGCGAAGCGTTACCGCATCCACCAGCAGTCCAGCCAGCTTCTGCACGTACCCCGAGGTGGAGGTCCTTATTGCCAGACGAAGACGCTGATGGGGTTCTGGAGGCAAAATCGCTAGCCTGAATACACAGTGCTAGCACAATGGCTACGCAGCATCATTTGGCCTCAAAATAAACCAATTGAACGGTGGGAAAATAAAATACTGAGTACCATCTATTCGGACAACTCCTTGTAGAAAGTATTAAAGGCATTTAAGGCCTCCTCGATATTAACACCGACACTGAGGCCCCCAAACTCAACTCGGCCTGCACTTCTCCTCAGAGGGGCAAATGTCTTTATAAACCGTGCTCAACAAGTTACAAGTTGTCCAAAATTTATATCTTAGAGAAATATTACGTTGCCCAATATTCACCCGAAACCAAACCATCCACGAGAACCTTAACACACCCTATACATATAGGAGATGCAATACACAACGCAGGCACAAGAACGTGGACGCGCATCAGACAACAGCTCATAAGAAACATCGGCAATGGCGAGCCAAAACACCGAAAACATAAACGTGTAAAAATATTCCAAACAGTTCCCCGCTCCCAATACTGTGTGCCCATGGCCACGTACTGCTATGAAAGGGGCCGCAAAAAATGTCCTCTAGATGCAGGGGTCGCCACCACCAACAGCCACCACTACAGGACATGTTGCTCACTCAGCCAAAAAGTGGGATCTATGTAAATATTAAAAAAGTGTAGTATGAGTGTAGTGCGTGAATGAGGGTAAATATGTAAATATTGCATATATGTCTAAAGAACAAAACAAGAGAAACCAAGCATAAAGCAATTATTACTATATCAAACTGTTCTCGAGAACCCACAGCGGACTCTCGTCTGGGTTTGGGCAAACCCTGGAATACTATAAATATTAAAAGCCCGAAAAATGTATATAGATAGTGTCGCCCATCGATTATTGTCGGCACTACCGCAAAGGAGCCGAAGGGAAGAGACAGAGAATGGCCGCATTGTTGTGCACTTGCCGAAAGAGAGAAAGGGATAGAGACTTCTGGAATTTTCTGCTTTGTATTTCACCGCAATAATAACTGAACTTTCCTGAAGTTTCCAGAATAGTGCCTGGGAGATATAAATAGCGGCAAAGTGTGAGAAGGGATAGTTTTTGTGTTACTAATTCGGAGCCGTGCTGTTGGTGAATCGGAAAAGACTTTCTTTCTGTTGCAACGAGTGTACAAAGTTACTGTTTACGGAAATAAGTGTTTCTTTATCCCGACTACACCTGTCTTCTTTACTTTACATCCACCAAAGTCACAATATGTAAATTTTTACCCCTGGAAGCCGAGTCCGCTGCACCGCAACAGGAAAAAATATCAAATAAATAACCTAACCTAAAGTAATTGATCAATATTGTAAACATTTGGTCAAAGGAAACACGTCACATTTAAAACAAAAATGTCTCTCATGGAGCGGATTACGTTCTTTTCTGTATGATACTGGTAAACAGCTCTGTAACCCTACAAAGGATTAAACGAAAGAACGCATATGAGGCATAACAGACAAATATAGAAGGAGTTGATGATACAAAGTTTTGTAAGCAGCAAATAACAAATGAAAGTTTTAATTGGTAATGTAAAGTCATGTGATATATGCGAGAAATAATTGGAAACGGTACAAAAGAAAGATAAAAACAAAAGAGTCAATATAAAATGGGTTAGTATGGATCAGGCTCCTAGAAGTACAAATGTGAAGAATATTTTGGTGCTGTGTTATTTTCGATAATCAATAACTTCTGTTCCAAGCCTTCCAGCAAACAAGTTAATTTCCAATATACACTCTTTCTTCACATTGTGTTCGGAAAAAAAGCGATTAAACTCGGAGAAGCACCAGCTAACTTGGAGAGAAGCTACATTCTTATCTAATTATAAATTGTTCCGATAAGTTTTCATTTGTTGACAAGTTATTCATTCTGGCCGCAATGACCAAGTTGTCGACGGGCCCTTAAACTCGATACACTCACTCACTTGATAGTGCCATTCTTTGTTGTGATAGAACTTATATAACTAGATTATTATGTTTTAATTTATATAATTATTGTCCATAGAAACAATTTGTAATTTTACACTTCCCAGTTCTCTTAATTATAAATATGTCATCTATGTAGAATTTCCAGTTGTTCGTTTGCTATGTACTGCTCATAGAAGCAGTGGTATACTGTCAGTAGAGCCCGAACCTGAGCGGAATTTTAAGTAGGTTGTATTGTTGACGCTTTCCTTTAAGAAAATGAAGTCTGAAGCGTGTAATCAAAAGATCTGACCACAGCTTTTCTTCCTGCCGAGCTCTTTCACGGGCAATTCCACTGATCCAGCGTCAGTCACCTCATCGAGGGTCCCTCCTCCCTCTGGAACGCCAAGATTGCCCTATGTCGCTATGCCCTATGTCGACGCCTGCATACGTGTAAGCGTGGCTGTGTTTGTGTGGAATCTTCACCCCAACCCTTCACAGCTTTGGCGGCGCCAAGGGTGGGCACACCAGCAATAGAAAGGAAATCGACGAAAGAGAAAAGGAGAGAACAGAAAAGTTGGGGAACGAGAGAGAGATTTCGGGTTTCGAAAAGAGGGGAAAGTACGTTGAAAAGGATTTCCAGTCGTGAAGTTAGAAGCGGATGAGTGCAGGGGTGTGGCGACAGTGAGAAAACCGCGGGAACCACCAAGGATCTGCGAGACTACCCCTCCCTGCGCTAATTTTTTCCTTCCTTCCTTCTCTACTTCCCTATCCTCGGGATATTTGCATCCAGGCTGTTAGCACCCCCTCCACAACCTTTGCTTCTGGTAAAATGAAGGACATACATTATTCAAAAGCAAACTTTGTTCATGATGTAATTTGTAATATACGGACGAGGATGTTTCGACAGGCTTATTATAAAAGGCTGAACATTTTAAAGGGTGAGAGGGTAAATTGTGTAAGCACCTTTTACTTTCAAAGAAAAAAAGGTAGTACTAGTATATGAAGAAAGCAGAGTAATGGCTTATACAATATTAGAGTTAATAACAGCAACCGGATGGACACCGGAAGATCCGTGGTTCAAATCCCGCCCATGGAATTGAATTATCCAGTCTGATTTTGCCTTTCCAAACTTGTGACGCCTAATATGAAAGAACAATTGAAGGCATCTGTGTAGAAGCGGTCTAACCCTTTTTAAACATCTGATGTGTTCCTCTCACATGACCTTCTCAACTCTTGTAGCTGCAAGGGGAATATGAGAATACAGTAGGCTTTGAATGATAGTCAAACCTTTGAAAGCTTTGAGATTCCGTTCTCTCTGCACGGCTAAGATATAAAAAAAAATCTGATGTGTTGCACTCACATGACTTTCTCTACTCTTGTACTAACCATTCTTACAAACTCTTGTTCCTATATCTTCTTCGTGTTAGTTAAGATAAACATTTGTACACATTATCTTATTACTTATTTCCTTGTAGGTACAAGGGGAATGTTGGAATACAGTAGGCTTTGTGCGATAGTCACATCTTCTAAAGTTTTGAGATTCTGTTGTCTTTGCACGCTTAACATATAAAAAATCAACAACGATGTTCCATTTCACGAAAGTTACAAGCTTTCCAAAACTCACACACAAGGAATATCTCCGAAATGGTTCACTCTACAAGAAAATTTATTTGGACATAAATTGTGTATTTTAGCAATATCTACATTTTTTGATTAGTATGATTTTGGTCTATCTCTAACGGTTTACCAGTTATGCAAAAGTCGTCCAGAGTAAATACGACTACATGGGCTATAGCCAGAAAATTCGAGATATACATTTCATTTGTCATAAAAATATCTAAAACATATGACATTTTGATCAAAATCGTTAGAGTAATTTTCAAGAAAATAAAAATTTTCAAAAAAATTTTCGTGTAAAGAGTAGTTTAGAGTGAGGCTATTTTCTTCAAAATCTTCCTATCGCATCCTTGGAAGACTAAACTTAAATACCAACTTTGGTTTTTAACCGACTTTTCGTTTTTGAGTTGTGCTGAAAATTTCGGGCGAAAGCAATAGGCACTTACCCTACTTATTATACGTAAAAAGAAAAAAAAAAAAAAAAAAAAAAAAAAGAAAGAAAGAAAGAAAAAAGAAGAAGAAGAAAAATAGAGCTGGCGCAATGAAGGCTTACCAGTCTGCAAGATGAACAGAAAAGTTTTCTCATGAAATGTATTGTCATCCCTATTACGGGCTCTAGTATCTAACATCTCGAGGAGCGCATATCGCAGTGAATGAAACGCTACGTATATAATGTTATATTATATAATTACATTATACATATATAAAGCCATTAGCAACATGCACTAAAGCTATGCAAGCGGACTTCACTCCTTCGTGGACAGAAAGGCAATCACTTCTGCGCATACATGTTTGTGCAACTTCCCCCACCATCAGCCTTTTAGGTGATGAATTGCCACTGCGCGTCTAGGGGAATTGTTCTTGTCTTACCTCACGACCTATACAATGCGCGGAGTGAAATGCCAAGCCCAGGTAACCCCACTTTATACGAGGAGTACCGAAGTTTCGCACAGATCTCATTGGCAAGCTTACGTTACGTTACTTCTATTGGTTGACATTGTGGTATGTCTTATCAGTATATTTAAATTTACTGTTAATTTATTGACGCTCTTTAACTATTGGGGTACATAGCGTCCCATTCTATATTGCGCGTGAAGGACCTATTCATTTTGCTCAGAGGTCTCCGTATCACGCTTGAGGTTCTCTTATGTGCCATAAATTTACTATGTGGGACCATCGGCTTTACTTCCCTTCCGAAGGACACGATGCTAGGGATTGACACCATGCTAGTGATTTTCACAGCGAAAATATCCATCACTCTGTCCCGGGTTCGAACTCCCTGCCTCAGGATACACCTACGCTACGGAGGACGATATATATCTTATTAGTTAGGGTGAATTACACGCAACAAACTTATTTTTAAGCACAGTATTTTAATTTATCTTCATTGTACTTATAAAAGTAAACATAACAAGGTAATAACATTAATATTCCTTTTTCTGAATGAAGCATAACCTAGATTACCTATGTTAATTATTATTAAGAAGAAAATCCTTGTTCATAAAATATTGATTTATTACTTCAGTGCTTATTAGGAATTAATAAAAACTATTGTCAGAAACTTATACGCCTAGATTCTCTATTTCACTTAATAGTTCAAATAAGAGAAAATGTAACGTTTCTTTACCAGATAAGTATTCTACCCAAAAATTCGATATCGAGATTTCACCGGAAATATGTGTTTTGAGGCCTCCTGAATCCAAAAAGGCAGTTTTAGTAAAAGGTACGTGTATGTGTGTGTCAGTCTGTGAACAGCATAACTCAAAAACGAAAAGTTGGTTAGAAACCAAAGTTGGTATTTCAGTTTAATATCCCTCAAGGAAGTGACACAAAACTTCTACGTCCTAAACAAACCTTTGCATAGAAAATTGTTCGAAAATTCAGATTTTTTTTTCAAAAAAGACTAACGATTTTGATTAAAATGCCAGATGTTTAAGATATTCTTATGGCAAATGAAATTTATATTTACAATTATCTAGCTATAGCCTACATAGTCCTGTTCACTCTTGATGACTTTGCATAACTGCTAAACCGTAAGAGAGAGACCAAATGTTACTATAAAAAATGTAAAACCCGTTAAAACACACAAGTTACGTTAAAATCCACTTTTTTATAGTGTAAACCATTTAGAAGGTATTTCTTGTTATTTGCATGAGTTTTACAGTACTTATAGTTTTCTCAAATGCAAAGAGAATGGAATCTCAAAGTTTTAAAAGATTTGACTATTATTAGAAGTCTACTGAAGGAAATAAACAATAAGATAATTAGTACAAAAGTTTATCTCAACTAACACTAAGAATATAGAGGAATAATAGTTTGTAAGAATGGTTAGTACAAGAGTAGAGAAAGTCATGTGAGTGCAACACATCAGATTTTTTAAACTACTTTTGCACAACTGATGCACTGTAAAAGATAGAAAAATCTTATTTAACTATAAGTGTAATATCTTATTAAAGTACAAAACTTATATCAAATACTTTTTTTAATTAACCACTTCCGAGATATTCCTTGTTAGTTTTATGAATTTTGCAATAATTACATGTTTCTCAAATAGGACATCATGCATCACCATGCATTTCGAACCCAGACATAGCAACCAGCTGTATCTATAACGAACGATTAATAAACATATTTCTACAAATATTTATCTCTTTTAATATGAACTATATAGAGGAACAAGATTTTTAAAGACTATTCTGTTGATGAATGTGTAAAGAAAGTAATATGAATGTAATGCATCACATTTTTTTGTTAGCGAACTATGATACTTAAATTCTATCCTTTTCCTGTGACTCAATTCAATCACAGCGTTTTGTTTTGCCTCTACGTCACACTAACGTAAACTGCTACTAAATTTACATACGTTCTCATGTAGTTTAGCACTGTTTGTGTATAGCAGAGTTTAAGATATGAATAAAATATGAATTTGTCTCCCGGTGTTTTCACCAGACACTTTCCTTCTCTGAGTGTGTCTCACATGACTTAGAGAAACGAAAACTGGAACCCAGAAAATCTGATGTATTGCACTCACATGACTTTCTCTACTCTTGTACTAACCATTCTTACAAACTCTTATTCCTATATCTTCTTCGTGTTAGTTGAGATAAACTTTTCTCATTGCTAATTTTCTTGTAGGTACAAGAGGAATATGGGAATACAATAGACTTTGAGCCATGGTCAAATCTTTTAAAGTATGTGCAGGGAGGGAGGGGGAGACCGCATAACTCAAAATGAAAAGGTCAGTTTGATACCAAACTTGGTATTTAAGTTCACCGTCATTAAAGGATAAAGATTTTCAGGAAACCCTAAACCTCAACTATGTTTACACGGAACGCTTTTCAAGAATATTGATTTTGTCAAAGTGGCTCAAACCATTTTGATTATAGTACCACATAATTAAAATATGATCATTACAAATTAAATGTGTATCTTATCTTGAATTTTCTGGGAATCCTCAAAAATCGTCTTCATTCTGTCAAATACTTATTTTTGTGTGGAGCTAACCCTTTCGGAGTTATTCTCTGTTATTTTCCAATACATGCACTTTTCTCAAATAGGAACTTGTTATTCATTACTTTTTCTAGTATGTATAGAAGTAGTGGAAGTACCGCATTCCAACGAACAATTCAATATCATGGTTTCACCTTAAATATATAGTTTAACATTCCTTGAATCCAAAAAAGGTGCTTTTCCAAAAATTTGACTTTAATAAAATAGTTCTAACGATTTAAGATATTGTCATAGCAAATGAAACGTCCATAATGAATTTTTCGGAAACGTGCTCAGAAGTCGTCTTCACTCTGTATGACTTTTACATAACTGCTAAACCGCAAAATAATGAGACACCACACCAAAAATGAGGATCTCGTTAAAAACACAAATATATTTTTTCTGGAATGAACCATTTCCGAGATATTCCTTGTTATCTGTCTGAATTCTCCAATACTTGTACTTTTCTCAAACGGGAAGTTCTTATTCTTTTCTTTCCATCTATTGAGTATGCAAAGAGCATGGAATTTCAGAGCCAGCAACAAAGTTTGAAACTTGCGTCATCCCAGTGTCAGACTTGGTCATTTACAAGAAAACAGACTGAAGTGATACAGGTGTGCCAGCGGAAAATGGAAAGGAAGATATTGGAGATCAAACTCGGGTACAAAATACGAAATGAGGGGCTAAAAAGAAAGCACGGAATGGAGAATGTGTTCAAGTTCAAGTTGTGGCCACTAGAGCAAGAGCTCATAAATGGCGATGGGGAGGGCGTGGCCAGGATGTCTCAAAGCAGATGGGCCTATGCCACAACGACCTGGGATCCTTGGCTTGGAAAAAGAAGTACAGGACGTCCACGACAGAGATGGTCCCAAGAATTTAGTGAAGTGTTTAGAGACAGTTGGTCGAGGTGTAAACAAACTGTGTAACTATGTAAGCAAATAGAACTTAACCTACAGGAATTAGCTCAGTCTGTGAGTAGCATTGACCTTGGTAGCAGACCCTTGCCTCAAGGGATATTAGGGGTTATATTTACCTTTTATCTCTATTTCTGTATATAAGTTACACTAAACCCACATGAAGGGCCAAGAATTGCCACCCAGCCGCTGCGTCCCCCACCTCTGTCCTGAGTGGATTCCTATGGTACATATACAAGAATATCTTTTATCAGCGCAACCTGAGGCACAACTCAAGGGACCTAAGGTTTGCATCACTTTGCCGAATATTGGCAATGGGTGACAGACACATTTGACCGTGATTCCCTAGGGCTAACAGCTGACAAACGCTGAGCACTAAATGTGACCACTTCAATGCGATTAGTGCAGATCGCAAAGGGCTTAACAAGAGCCCATCTAAAACAGAATCTGATGATGAGGATATTATTTTCATGGCGGTTCGGACTGACTGGCTGGTTCTGCTAAAGACGGTAATTGGGTTGTCGCTCAATGATATACCCATTAAATCTCATCTCTGCTGGACTGATTAATTTCACTACACTAGCTTTTAGAAGGCTATGACAACACGCCACTAAATGCCTACCGCTATTGCACAGAGCACAGCCATATTTCTGTACACCCCTTTATTCTCTGTGACGAAGTTTTAACATCATAGTCGCATATAGAAACATTTAAGGAAATTTTCGGTAAAATGTGTTAAAAATCTGATGTGTTACACTCAAATGATTTTCTCCACTCTTGTATTAACCATTCTTACAAACTATTATTCCTATATCTTCTTTGTGTTAGTTGAGATAAAGATTTTCAGAAACTATCTTCTTGCTTATTTCCTTGTGGGTACAACGGGAATATGAGAATACAGTAGACTTTGAGCGATAGTCAGATGTTTTAAAGCTTTGAGATTCTGTTCTCTTTTCACGGTTAATGTATAAAAAATGAATAGCGATGGTCCATGTAACAGAAGTATAAATTCTCCAAAACTAACACAAATAACAAGGAATATCTTCGAATTCGAATTCGAGGAGATCTAGGTTCCTATAATCACCCCGAAAGCGGTGATCACCGAAATCCAAAGTCTAAACCCAAATAAATCCCCTGGACATGACGGCGTCATGGCGCTTATGCTCCAGCACCTACCCAAAAAGGCTGTCGTCCGCTGGACCCAGATTTTCAATGCATGCCTACGTCTTCGTTACTTTCCATCATGCTGGAAGGAGCCGAGGGTGGTGTTATCTTGAAGCTCGGCAAGAACCCAGTCTTTCCTAACAACTACGGTTCCATCAGCATTGTCGCAACCGTCTCAAAAGTTTTTGAGCGGTTGCTCCTCACCCACCTAACGCCTCTTTTTGAGGATAGGCAACTCCTACCGGATCACCAGTTTGGTTTTCGTCGGGGTCATTCCACGACCAAGCAGTTTCTGCGTGTGGCCGAGAAGGTTCCCCTGAGTTTCCACGAAAACTTCAAGACCATAGCAGTTCTGCTAGACGTGGAAAAGGCATTCGCCAACCCTTGGCACCAAGGCCTACTGTACAAATTAAAGCAGTCAAATATCCCTCCCCCATATCTCACACTAATTAGCAGCTTCCTTCAGGACCGCACTTTCAGAGTGAAAGTGGAAGGAAGACTGTCCACACTATGAGATATAGCGGCAGGAATCCCAGAGGGCAGTGTACACTCCCCGCTACTCTTCGCAGCATACATGTCCGATTTCCCCACGGAACAGCACACTGCGACATGCCAGTATGCGGACGACGTCCTCATCATGGCACAAAACAAGAATGTGAGATATTGCCTCCCTCCTCTTGAACGACAACTCGACGCCGTCGGCCGTAGGAGTGAGAAGTGGAGAATGGCTATTAGTCCGGGGAGAAGCTCCGCACTCCTCCTTGGTAAGGTTCGCCATTGGTGGCCGGAACGGTCACTTCGACTCAGGCGGAGAAATATCCCATGGGTAACCTCCGCCAAAGACTTAGGCGTTCTCCTGGACCGCGGGCTAACATACGCTCCACACGTCCGCGCAAAGGCCGGACTCGGTCACGCTGCGCTCAGACAGCTCTACCCTATCCTCCGATCCACCATGCCAAATCTCCTAAAACTACGCATTTACCGGGCAATCATCCCGTCATTGATATTGTACGGCTGCGAAGCCTGAGCATCGGCGGCACCCTCTACCATACGCAAACTGCAGAATATGGCGTTGAGAACAATATATGATACCGGGCGTAGATTCCCGTCTTACATCCTTCACAACCATTCTGGACTACCCTACATCATGGACTTGGTGAGGGAGCGATCCCGAACCATGCACTCCAAACTTAACTCCCACACCAACCAACTGGTACGGGCATTAGGTCAATACGACCACAGAGCACCTTGGAGAAGGAAAAGTTACCGCCTTCCTAAGGACGCCCTTGGATAATGATGATGCCACTCCCATCATCTTTCCACTTCATAAGTCAGGATATTCTCCACAATCACATCAACTATCAGTTTCTTTGTTTCCATTGCAACGTCCCTATTCCAAAGCACACTATTCCGCTGTTTTATAGCATTTTTACCTGTATGATATTACTTTCTACACATTTAAAACTTGTAGCAGATAAGTGAAGCACACATCCCGAATATTTAAATTGTTCCACTTTATTTACTTTATTATTACAAAATTTCAAATTCCTACTATCCTTATCACTTACTAAATATTTTATCTTTGGAAACATTTATCACAAGACCTCCTAAACCAGAGTAGTCAATTAACTTTTCCAATATAAATTTAATGTCATCTCAATCGTGTGTCATAATTGCCTGATCATCAGCGAAGAGCAATGAGTGAATAAACTGATGTTTCACTTTAATTGCCACTTTACGATAAACGTCAAAGAACTGTCTCCAAATATCCTGAGTAGTATTGGAGCCGCCCTTTGGGGGGGGGGGTGAGTGTGTTGGGTTTAAGGGCCCGTCGACAACTTGGTCATTAGGGCCCCACTGCTTTTGGTAATTTCATTTTCTCCATTATAATTATAATTATTTTATTACTATTAATTGTTATTATTACTATTATTACTGTTACTATTACTTATTATTATTATTATTATTATTATTATTATTATTATTATTATTATTATTATTATTATTATTATTATTATTATTATTATTATTATTATTATTATTATTATTGTTATTATTATTATTATTATTATTATTATTATTATTATTATTATTATTATTATTATTATTATTGTTGTTGTTGTTGTTGTTGTTATTGTTGGTGGTGGTTATTTCTATATTAAAATTTTTTTATTATTATACTTTATTTATTATTAAGCGTTATTAGTGTTTATGATCATTATGCTTATCATTATTATTGTTATTACTTTTATTATTATGTTTAGGATTATTGTTATCATTAGCGTTCTCCATTAGTTAATTAGTTCTATTATTTATTGGTTATTATTACGTTTTTCTGTTATTAATATTACCATAATCATTATTATTAGCATAAAAATTATTAGTATTATGTTAATAAGTTTTAGTATTACCATTATTATATTAATATTAATATTTTTGTTTATTTCATATACGTTTTTATTATGGTGTTATGTTATAATTGGTGAACTGTAAGAGGTAGACAGTCTTATTGCACAAAAAAAGTAGATTTCGTTAAAGTATACAATTTACTTAAATTCATTCCGTTGTGGAGTGAGGCATTAGGAGATGTTCTTCGGTATTTGTCTCAATTTTCCAATACTTTCCTAGAATGGAGTATCTCTGGCCATGCAAGGAAAATGGAATTTCAAAGTCGTTGCACATTTGACTATTACTCAAAGTTTACTGTCATCCCATATTTACCTTGCATCTACAAGAAAATTAGCAGTAAAATAATATATGTAAATGTTTATCTCGATTAACATGGAGTGGATAAAAGAATAAGTGTCTGTAAGAATAGTTTGTACAAGAATGAGTAGAGAAAGACATGTGAGTGCAGCACATCCGACCCTTTTTAGTTTAATTTCTCGTTTATATGTTGGCACTGCCACTCCACTTAACACATTGTTAAAGCTAAGTGTTAAATCGGATTAGCGTTGTGTTAATGTAGCATATGAAGGAAGATGGTTGCAGGTTGTGATACGTGCTGGTGTCAGCAGTTTGCGCGGGCTTGATTCAGCTGCCACCATATTGATCAAGCAGACAGCACAAAACCGAATCATCTTCCAGCAGATGGTAATGTTAAGTCAACATACGCTGGTAGCATTGTTTGTTGTTCTTTCGGTAGAGGGCTCAGCGAGCGGCGCGGCTCGGCGCGGTTTACTGGAGATGACTGACTGACGGACGGACGGACCTTCGGAAACTGTGCCTACTCTAATTTAACAAGAGCAAATATTCCCCACACGAGGGTGGGGCTGGCTGACCCAGAAACAAGCTCACTAATAAAGAGAGATTAACTGATTAATAGCCAGCAGTTCTCATCATGCAGAGTGTTTCATCAATAAGTATTGATACTTTGACTGCTGAGGGCGTGGCTGGCTCTTGATGGACGTGGAGGCTGTAATTACAGGATTGATAAACCAGCCAGATCAAGGGCTTCAGTCTAGTTTACCCATTAGATCCGCTCTAAGAAACACTCTTTGGTACAACTCCGCGCAATACCTACATGTACATGACTTTCTCTACTCTTGTAGGTACTAACCATTCCTACAAACTCTTATTCCTATATCTTCTTCGTGTTAGTCGAGATAAACATTTGTACAAATTATCTTATTGCTTATTTCCTTGTAGGTACAAGGGGAATGTTAGAGTACAGTAATCTTTGAGCGATAAAACGTTGAAATTCCGTTCTCTTTGTATGACTAAGATATAAGAAAATGAATAAGAAACTTTCTTACCCAACGTCGGGTATTTCAGCTAGTAACAAAGAAACACAAGAATATTGGACAAGTACAACCTAAGTCTAAATGTTGTAGTGATAAATCATCAAACCACGGGCAACGTCGGGTATTTCAGCTAGTAACAAAGAAACACAAGGCTATTGGACAAGTGCAACCTAAGTCTAAATGTTGTAGTGATAATTCATCAAACCACGGACAACGTCGGGTATTTCAGCTAGTAACAAAGAAACACAAGGCTATTGGACAAGTGCAACCTAAGTCTAAATATTGTAGTGATAAATCATCAAACCACGGACAACGCCGGGTATTTCAGCTAGTAACAAAGAAACACAAGACTATTGGACAAGTGCAACCTAAGTTTAAATGTTGCAGTGATAAATCATCAAACCACGGACAACGTCGGGTATTTCAGCTAGTAACAAAGAAACACAAGGCTATTGGACAAGTGTAACCTAAGTTTAAATGTTGCAGTGATAAATCATCAAACCACGGACAACGTCGGGTATTTCAGCTAGTAACAAAGAAACACAAGGCTATTGGACAAGTGTAACCTAAGTTTAAATGTTGTAGTGATAAATCATCAAACCACGGACAACGTCGGGTATTTCAGCTAGTAACAAAGAAACACAAGACTATTGGACAAGTGCAACCTAAGTCTAAATATTGTAGTGATAAATCATCAAACCACGGACAACGCCGGGTATTTCAGCTAGTAACAAAGAAACACAAGGCTATTGGACAAGTGGAACCTAACTCTAAATGTTGTAGTGATAAATCATCAAACCACGGGCAACGTCGGGTATTTCAGCTAGTAACAAAGAAACACAAGGCTATTGGACAAGTACAACCTAAATCTAAATGTTGTAGTGATAAATCATCAAACCACGGACAACGCCGGGTATTTCACCTAGTAACAAAGAAACACAAGGCTATTGGACAAGTACAACCTAAATCTAAATGTTGTAGTGATAAATCATCAAACCACGGACAACGCCGGGTATTTCAGCTAGTAACAAAGAAACACAAGACTATTGGACAAGTACAACCTAAATCTAAATGTTGTAGTGATAAATCATCAAACCACGGACAACGTCGGGTATTTCAGCTAGTTAGAAAATAATTATTATTTAAACTCCAAGCTTTGGAAACTACTGTGGTAAAATATAGCTAGCTAGTGAATAATTTGAGGGGGTCTCTGTGGAGTGGAGTTGAGCGGGCCTATACAATATTTTGCAAAGTAAATCGTATTGGTTCTTTTGCAATACACGGCTGATTGTTAAAAAAAAGGTCCCAAAGCATACCTTTGGGATCCGTAACCGCAGCAATGCTCCAATTAGTGGTCACACGTTTCGGTACATAGACTTTGTCACAAAATTGAATAAATGGCTCTGTGTGTGTGTGTGGGAAAGAATTGAACGCTGCTGCAGAGGCATTAGGCCTGTTCCACCTTTGTTCGGCACAAAGCGACCTCAGGTCCCGTTTGTGAGAGATTTCCCCTAGGAGAGCCGTTATGATGCTGCCAGTTATTCCATATTGCTTCTACTCGGAATTAATTCCTGATGACCAAACCGAATCACTATTGACCGCCGCAGACACAGGGCATGGTACCCACCCACCTACCCATTCAACTGGTAGTTCTTTACTGCACCAACAACCTATACCTATATCGATTTTAGTAAAATAGTCACCAGATCTTGTATGACATGCATTTATTAAGCAGGACATATTTCATAACAGATTTTATTTATATTTAAAAATTTGTTTGTATTTTAGTGCATAGTAAGTAGGAAGGCGGTGCCGTGGCCGTTCGTCTACTACCTAGGTGGTCCTGGTTCAATCCCAGGGACCCGCATGTGGTATTTTGTGTATTATGTTCAGTGGACCAAACTGAATCCGGGCGGCTTTTCTCCGGGTTCTCCGATTTGCCCCGCCACTCATTCCACCAGTTGCTCCATCCTAACCTTTCCGTTCATCGATTTCACTGCATTTCATATTTTCCTCTTCCTCTCTACCATACCTGGTGCTAGGCTCACCACCCGCTTCCAGGTCTTCACTCTGCCCGGTCCATAGGTTCCTGTGCCCCTCGATAGATGTCTCAATCTAGGCACTGGCTTGTAAGTCCTACATAGGGGGACGATATAGGTAAAGAAGAAAACAGAAGTCTATTAAGTACGGGAAGTAAAATATTGGTTCTTCTTCTTCATCTTCTCCTTCTCTTCCTCCTTCTCCTTCTCTTTCTCCTTCTCTTCCTCCTTCTCTTCCTCCTTCTCTTCCTCCTTCTCTTCCTCCTTCTCCTTCTCCTTCTTCTGCTTCTTCTTCATCTTCTCCTTCTCTTTCTCCTTCTCTTCCTCCTTCTCTTCCTCCTTCTCTTCCTCCTTCTCCTTCTCCTTCTTCTGCTTCTTCTTCATCTTCTCCTTCTCTTCCTCCTTCTCCTTCTCTTTCTCCTTCTCTTCCTCCTTCTCTTCCTCCTTCTCCTTCTTCTTCTTCTTCTTCCTCCTCCTCTTCTTGTCGCATCAAAGCAGTATTGTGTTTTCTTCCCGTTCTGCGATTACGAAAACTGGTCTTTCCATCCGTTCAAAAATCATCCTCGAACTCTTTTACCTTGAGGTATCATCTTTGGTAAACGGGAATTTGACATTCTTTGGAAATGTTGTAGCCATTTAATTTGATAATGTATATCCTCAACCATTTCTCTACAATTCCATTGCATTCTAATCTCATTTGTGAGCTAATAATTCTAGCTTTATCTCTTGCTCTAAATGTCCAACTTTCACTTTCATAAAGGAGGACCACTTTTGCTACGATATTGTGAAATTTATTTGAACTTATTTTCTCATTTGTTTTCCGAAATTTATTCCGATTATGCTATTTAATTTATTATATTTTTCCAATTTTTACTACGTCTTTTTGATGGCCATACTCTTATATTTGAGAACCCAAATAATTGAAAATTGTTACTTCTTCTACTGGCTTATTATGTTTACTTTCCAGATTCCCTTGCCAGTAACAGTCATACATTTAGTTTTGTTTTCTGATACTTTCACATTATTATACTTTTCTAAGATGTTCTGTAGTTCACACACAGATCTCTGCAAGTCATCTTCATTCTCTGATAGGAGTACCTACTTTATCATCTATGAAATTGTAATTCATTTTTAGGTTATTTTTGCGGTCCTTAAAAATGTCTCAACGATTTTGATTAAAATACCATATAACATTACGACAAATCATAAGTTACCTTTAATATTGCTTTATTTCTTCTAAAACTGAATCACACAACTCGTTCTTAATTTTACGTTACAATTCATCGTGACCTACAAGTCACAGCTATTCTGTTCTATTTTAACCTTAACACAAATATAAACAACTCTACTGCACACACCAACAATAAACTCAAATGATAAACTCTCTCAACACTAACTGACTGAACATTTGCTCACTTCCTGCATGTATATGCACTAACGTGTAGGCTTAGGAAATCGTTGACTTCGAGTGTTCTACCCTCAATTTTCAATTTAAAGAATGCTCGAATGTTTCAGTTAAATACAAGTAACATAAATGGTTCCTAAACTTAAACCTCTTTGGGAAATTAAATAAATGAATGAATCAATGAATGAACAAACAAAAACAAACAAAAAAATAATTAATAAATAAATACATAATAACAACAACAACAACAACAATAATAATAATAATAATAATAATAATAATAATAATAATAATAATAATAATAATAATAATAATAATAATAATAATAATAATAATAATAATAATAATAATAATAATAATAATAATAATAATAATAATAATAATAATAATAATAATAATAATAATAATAATAACAACAACAACAACAACAACAATAATAATAACAATAACAATAACAATAATAATAATAATAATAATAATAATAATAATAATAATAATAATAATAATAATAATAATAATAATAATAATAATAATAATAATAATAATAATAATAATAATAATAATAATAATAATAATAATAATAATAATAAAAGTAGTAAACGTTTTATTAAAACGCAACGAAAATATTTTCTTGAAAAGGGATTATTTGGTGCCTGAAAGTTTGTTGAAAACCTCTGCATATTCTACCGGAGTGATCTTCACCTCAAGCACCAAGTTTAATAACTAAGCTAAGTTTCTTTTCGTACGACAACTTATTTTATCTAGCTGAAATGTACAGATTGTAATGTTTCTGTTTTCTGTCTTTATATGTTGTTTCCCTTTAGCTATTCCTCATTGTTTTTCCCGTAGACGTATTCGGAATTGCAGTCTAGCCACCGTAGCCGGTCGCAGTAATGTAGTAGTTGCTCGTCAGAGTGCAGCACCAGTCGAACATATTTACTCAAACATCGTTTGCTTTACGCATTTATTTCAACACGTTTTAATGAGCAACCAACATTTGAAACTCAAGCCATATTATCTCTCACTATGTTAGTTTAAAATTGCAGCATTGAAGCTTAAGGGGCTAAGAAAGATACAGGATAAGCGTTAGTGAAAGCATAACGTTTAGGCTCTAGTTAAGGAGAAGTATGGAAATTCAGAGATCATGTAGACATTAATGGGAGAATGCAATATCAGATTTGGAAAATAACACATTATTGGATTATTGAAATAATGGATAAACGAGTAGTGGGTAGAAGAAGTAAGGATAAAGTTACCGACAGTAATAGTGACAAGTTTATTGTGCTCTGTGAACAAATGGCAAATATGGTGGAGATATTAATGAATAATTTACTTTTATAAACAAGGTTGGTCAACGTGTAATTGATTATATTTGATGACCGATCAATTTGGAATGTGTAAAGTTTCAACAGTGGTCATTTCCCATTGACAGTGGATATCCCAGTTCGTATATACAGAGAACCTGGGAGGCAGCAAAATGAATTTTAAGCAGTACGTGATTAAATATTTTCTGTTTTTATATTTTGTATCCCTTCAGTTATTATTATTAGCCAGTATTTGCGTAGACGTGTTGGAAATTTCACTTCAGCCACCGTAGCCGGTCGAAGCAATTTAGTAGTTGCCCGTCAGAGAGCAGCACAAGTCAAACATATTTACTGTGTTATTTTCCTTTACGCACGTATTTCAATACATTTTGATGAGAAACCAGCATTAGAATCTCAAGATAGGTAACTTTATCGCTATATGATTTTAAAATTGCACCAGTTACGTTTAATGGCCTACAATCAGTAAGAGAAAGTAGGAATTCACGTTGGCCTGAAGAAAAACGTTTATGGCATATTAATGTGATAAGTTGGTTATGTACTGAGAGATCTACCTGGGAGTGAAGAAGCTTCATAAGGAATTCAAAATTTTAAGCTCCATATTTGGACTCACACCAGCAGTGCCCAACGAATGTTGCACACTGAAAAGCAGCCGCTGAGGAGCATAGACTTGCTACCTCCCTTCTACTCTCAACCTAAACTTCACCCCTCACCCTGCAAAACCCCACATCCCGTCAGAAAGTGGTAAGCCCAAATAGGGCAGGTACACGATTTACACACCTCGGGCTGTTCTCAGCCTGCTAACAGCGGTACGGCACTTACTGAAATACACAAGGCATATAAAACAAGGTCGTAAGGTGCTTATTTGTTTTGGATACCAGATAGTAGTGCACCTCCATCTCCTAAATGCGCATGCCCACACCTTCCCTTTCAACTTTACTCATTTCTCTCGGAAACAATTTTCTCATTTACAAAATCTATCTTCTCCCACAAAAATGTAGCTATAAACAAACCTACAACTGTTTCCCAGCGTAGTTCAGAACATGGGTATTAAAATGTCCGTTTGGAATTTAATAATCATGTTTATTATATTAATAACAATATGATAATGCGTTTTTATGACATGTTTACACTTTGCAGTATTAAAAAAGGTTTTTAACGAAAAACTCATTATATGAAAAGGTTCAATCTTTAATTTTTTATACAGGTAATAAGAAATATAATTTTAAAAAATTAACTTTGTACTTCAACACCTGTCGGACGAGACAGAATTCAATTATACCAAATAAAATGGATATAAACTAATATATTAAGAATTTGATTAGATAGTGGAATAAAATTTGATACACCATTTCTTTAGTTGCTGGAAATGCCTGTGCAAAAAACTAAGCCTCTCTCCTTTGCGTTTTATTGGTTTCGAAAGAGTTAGATCGTATTGATGCTGTGTTCCACTCTGCTTGTTTATATTTGAACGCGTGTTGTTTGAAGGAGCCGGGGTTGAAGAAGGGTGAAATACTGCTTTGCCCCTGACTGTGGCATCACGTGATATCATTAGGCGGTGCAGATTTGCCCACCCCTGACCTATGTGATATGAGTAATGCTGCTACCTGAAGTGTTGCAGATCGCCAGATGATTACAGGTTTATTTTACTGTATTATATTTCACTATATTTTATTTTTTCGTAGAATAATGGAGAGAATCCAATCAGAAGAGCAAGAGAACAACAATAACATACTTCATTGTGCTATTTGGTTCAAGCTGAATCTAACATAGTTGTACTTCAAACAAACTAACTGGCGGCTTAATACAGGGTTTATTTAAAACCTAACGGGTGCACGGCATTTCACCTGAGTGCGATTGAGTGTGCCACAGCCGGCTTTGCTCCTACATAAACTCCACATGTATAACACTCTTACCTTATAGAAGATGCTGGAAATGTCCAAGTCCACCCTCGCGAGGCTAAACAAGCATTATATCGGGAGAACACATTCTGATTAACTTGAGCCGGCCACTGTAATGTTTCTGATTTCATGTTTCTTCTTCTTCTTCTTCTTCTTCTTCTTCTTCTTCTTCTATATAATAAGAATTAATTTTGTAAACCTTCGTAACCATAAAATTTCGAAAGGGCTGGACCAATTTGGCTAATTCTTTTTTTCATATATTCGTTTAAGTGCGAGGAAGGTTCTTATGAAGAGAAAAACTGGAAAAATTGTGCAGAAAAACTAAAAAAAAACACATTTTTCTTTTTCCCATTCAAACAGAGACTGGCTTCTGTCAGTTCATGATAAAATGGGGTCAATATGTCATTTCGGTACCTCTCCGCATTTACAGTCTGCTCGTAGAATATTGGACCGATTATGGCCCTAGCACTAACAGCACACCAAACTCCATCTCTCCGATCATAATCAGAGATTTATTGAACGCCATGTGGATTTTCGGAGGCCCAGTACCAGTCGGTAGTGGGGGGAATCCAGCAAGGTCGCGGGAGAGGCGAAACGCCGTGTGCTCCGTTAGGTTTCAAATGAATAACGTGTATCCTAACGCTGAGCATGCAGTACAGAAATATCGCATTGAATCTGAATTATTGTAAGAACCCTGGATCGCGGCTAGCATATTGCAACCCTGTCCCTGGTGCTCACGTCATTCCAACAAAATGGGAACGGTGGCGGAACACGGCCAATAATTGACTATTTGCGGGGATCCCGTTAGAAGGTCAGCACCACACAGCCCCGGCCTAGCACTTTGCGATCTCCAAAATTAAAGGTAAATGTGTGGAATCATTTTTCGTCACAGATGAAGCAGTGGAACATTATAAAAACCTGGTTTCTGAAGAGACATCATTGCTTTAAGGAATGGTTTCAAAAATGTATTAATGTTAACGGAGAATGTTTTGAAAATAGTCAGTAAAAGTTTTAAAAAGGTAATCCCTGTTTCATTTTATAAAAATTGTCAGCGTCGGCTTCGTATGTAATCAAAGGAGTTTATTTCTGGCATTGTAACGCTTCGTTCCAACTGCTCTTTATTAAATCTGCGCCCTTCTCAGCAATCATGATGGTGGGGAAGTTGGTGTTTCCACTGACTATCCTGGGCATGATTGAGGCATCTATCACCCTCAAGTTCTTCACGCCGTGCACACGAAGTTGTGGATCCACGACAGCATCTGGATCCCTGGAAGGCCCCATCCTCACACTGCAACACGGGTGAAAATTGCTGCTGGTCGTCTTGCGTGCTATACATTCCCAATACTTGTCACTATTGTAAGCTGAATCACTGCAAAGGCTTTCGTTCCTCCTCATCACGAATTTATCCCTGATGGCGCTAGTGTTCATTAGTTCATGGTGCACGCGCATTGCGTCAGTAAACACGTCGACATCGTGTTGATCTTGGAGGTAGTTAGGAAAAACAAGAGGATATGCAAAAGGATCTGTTGAATTGATGGTGATGTAACCTCGACTCTTTGGCCTCAACACCGCCACTTGGCAATGGATGGCGTTATAGTAACAAAGTGGTGTTAATTTCACGTACTGACAGCCTGGCTTGTTCAAGATGGTAGGGTAGAATGTCAACTGGAAGTCAGGGTTTTCTATGGATTTGTTGCCATATCTGGAATAGCCAAAAGCAGCCGCTTCAAGAAAGCCAATTCCAGCCCATGGGCCTCTTCTGGTCTTCTGCTTGTTCGTTTTGCAAGCAGGACTGTAGTCTTGATTGTATGTGGCAACGTCTTGGTATATCTGCATCGGTCCCTGTGGCAGTTTATTGGCAGAACCCAACGTTTCAGCATAGAACCCGTTAGCTCCCGGATGGTCTTGAAGATTCTGTCCTGTTTTTAGATCCTGTATCACCTGAATATTCAGTGGTTCAAGAGTCTCTTTTGGACCTATGCCTGAGAGCATTAGTATTTTTGGAGAATTTATTACCCCAGCAGACACTATGACTTCCTTTGTGGCCACTAGGTTCCCCATAATATGTTTATCATGTTCCAGAGTATACTCAACACCAGTTGCTGTATTGCTTTCCGGATCAATCAGTACTTTGGTAACTCGAACATTTGTGACGATGGTAAGATTGGGTCGTTCATTCCGTATAGGGCTTATGTAGGCCCTGTTGGTACTTGCACGTTCACCGAATTGCTGTGTTCCTTTGAGAGGTCCTGCACCAGCTTGGCTGCCATCAATGTAGCTGTGTATTTTAAACCCCAGCTGTTCTAGACCTTGAAGTATGAGTCCCATGTTTGAATCACTCTCGGGGAATCTGTCGACAGGTTGATACCCTTTCCTTCCGTAACACTTTGAGGTAGAAGATGATGGGTTCATTTTCCTTTTGGCCTTGTGGAAATATGACAGTACTTCCTCATAGCTCCAGCCAGTGTTTCCTGTGAACAAGGCATTAGGTGTAAAAATCCGATGTGTTACATTCTCATAACCTTCTCTGCCTGTTCAACAAACTATTCTGACAAACACGAATTCCTCTATCTACTTCATGTTAGTCGAGATAAGCATTTGCAGAAAGTATCTTATTGCTAACTTTCTTGTAGGTGCAAGCGGAATATAGGAATGCAGTAGTCAAATATTTTAAAACTGGTCGCTATCTGATGGCTTTGATATTGCATTCTCCTTATATGGTAAGGATATACAAAACGAGTAAGCACTTTCTATTTGAAAAAAGTAAGTAGTATTGGAAAATTCAATACAAACAACAAGGAGACTGGTTTGTCTCCACAGTTTTGTTTGACATATATTTGTTCAAGAACTATTTCTTTTCTTTTTTTTTTTTTTTTTTGTAGTAAGCTTTTATCTATCTCTTACGTTTATCAGTTATACAAAAGTCATTCAGAATGAAGAGGCTTTAGAAAATTCAATACATGCGGTTCATTTGCCTTAAAACTGTTTTAAACTTATTCTATTTTAATACAAATTGAGGCATTTTTGAGAAAATCAATACTTTCAAATCCATTTCCATACGATGGATAGTTGGGAGTGGAGGAGTTTCCTTGAAAATTGTGGTGTTGCATCCGTTGAAGATAGTGACCTTAAACATTGTCTAATATTTAAGTATATTTTCGTTTTTGAGTTATGCTGGTATTTATGTTCTAATTATTTTAATGCGGGAGTCCCAAAAGTATTTTCTGTGAAGTATTGAGTGTGTGCAATACAACACCTACAACAACCCATCCGGGCCGAGTGCTACCGCCCGACCTCTGCGTCACCCATGTCCGCCCAACATAGGCGTCATGAATGGAATGCAGTATTGGAGGTGGGACGTGGTCAGCGCCCGGTTATGCGGTCTTCTTGATCACGTATGCAGCAGAGGGGGTAACAATACAGCCCATCAATTAGAGGTATTATTTACAAGTACAGTGGTTGTACTTACCCAGCTCGGCCCAGTGGTCGTAGTCGTAGCGATTTCCTGTAGCGTACAGCATGTTGTTGTGGGCACTACAACCTCCCATTACTTTGGCCCTGGGCCAGGGACATCGCAACCCATTACAGGCTCCAGGTTGAGGTTCTGTTGTAATATCCCAGCCTGGGATGACCGAGTCATAGAAGGGGAAGAAAGCGGGCACCTGGGATAGTTCTGGTTCCTCTCCTCCCGCCTCTATCAAAAGAATCTTCCAGTTCTTCACCTCCGACAACCTGCAAGAATGAACCGTACCAACTCAAGCAACATTACATGATACCTACTAGACATATACGCCAAAAAGTTACAATATTACTGTTATAAGGGATATTCCTATTGGTTATGTCCAATGTTTATGGACAGTCCAATTGTAAACAAGATAAGACTCGTGCTGTCCACCGTAAACACAAGTGATATCGCCAGACAAATAGAACCTTCTGGATGTTTCAACATGTCGAGCGCTCTGGAAAGTTCCTACTCTATATAAGTGAGGATCTCGCAAATCTGGGAACTCTGGCGAGTGAGTTCAAGAGTGGCACTCCGATCGAGTTGGTAAATTGTTTTTGCTTATGGATGCTCTTTAACTGTTATGGTATTTCTTCAAGCATTGCTTCAACAGTGGCAATACTTTCATCAGTAGCAACAGTTCTTGGGCGTTCTTCACGAAGTTCATCAGTACAAAACCGCTACCTTCATCAGACTTCTTCGTCAAATGCATTTGTAAGCCGAACTTCACATTGTTCAGGCGTTAATGACGACTTCTGGTTATAAAAAATATAGCCCGGCGTTTTCTAGTCAAGTTAGATTTTGTTGTGAACACGAAAGGTTTAAATAATTAACAAGCTATCTGAGCAAATGGGGAAAAAAACTCTCGCAAACCATTAGAAAGTAGCTGTCAAATATAAGCAATTTAATTTGTTTTTAGAAATATGGCAGTTGCAGAATGTCCAGTGTCACCTTGTCTTACCTGTTCGCCAGGACGCAGCCGGCAGTTCCTGCCCCAACAATGATAAAGTCGTAACTACTCCCATTGTTAAGTTTGAGTGGAGACTGCAGATCTGTTTCACTCTGAGGAACATAAGTTGTCATCAAGGAGTAGAACGCATGGAGAAGGTGGAATGGTGAGCAAGAGGCACTTTCTGTCATCTTTACTTCACCTGCGTCACAGAACAGACATGTGTTGCACTCACATGACTTTCTCCACTCACTCTAGCACAAACCACTTTTAAAATGCTTATTCTTTTTATCTACTTCATGTTAATAGAAAAAATGTTTGTAAAATTGGTTTTATTACATATTCCCTTATAAATACAATGGGAATGGGAAAATTGAGTAGACTTGAGTGATACTCAAATACTTTAATTGCTGGTCGTGCTTAAAAGATGCTGAATTTAAATACCAACTTTAGTTTTGAACGGTGATTTTATTTTTGAGTTGTACCGTTCACAGGCAGACACGTGTAAACAACAGATCTTTCTCTATACAAAACGTATTTCCGATGAAATCTCTATATAGAACTTTTGGGTAGAATAAAATCTTTTACCTTGGTCAATTTTGCACTTTCGTAGCCGGAATTCGAAACTTACCTCAAGTGTAACGCTGTCTAAACAGGAAGTGACGCGCGTTTCACCTTCAGTAGCGCTTTTGTTCCCTGTCTGGCTCTGATAAACCTCCACACTGACACTAAGTATTGTTTATTATGTGTACGTTCATTATCATTACACACTTAATGCTTTCTTTATCAAAACGAAGGTAACAAAGTAGAACAATCTGTATTATACTCACATGAATTTCTCTACTCTTGTACTAACCATTCCTCCTAACATCTACTCCTCTATCGTCATGTATATGAATATATATGAGAATACAGTAAGCTTTAAGTAATAGTAAAATGTTTTAACAGCTGGTCACTATGTCATGACTTTGAAATTTCATTCTGTTGCATTTCAAGAGATAAAAATAACTACCGTTTGAGAAATTGTTTACGCCATAAAAAATTTAAAAGACATAAATTGTATGATTTAAGACTTACATTTTGTATATGATAAGATTTTTTACTCCTATGGTTTACTAGTTATACAAAAGTCCCCATAAACTGCAGAGAACTTTTGACGATATTCAAAGCAAATCTATTTCATTTGGGATAAAAATATCTTAAACATGTGGTATTTTAATCAACATTGTTAAGCCATTTTTGAGAAACTAAATATGTTTTAAAGTGTTCCAAGTAAATTGTAGTTTGTGATGAGGATTTTTTTAACATCTTTGTCACTCTGGTAAGACTGCTGACAGAAACTCAGTAACATCCAAGTAGTTTCCGTTGAAGATGATGTTAAACAAACTAATCCAATATTTCTGTATAAAAAATTACCTGAAGTGCCGATTCCGTGTCCCTTTCTGTGTGCACAGTAACAGGCACATAAAGCCAGAACCGAAACTCCTCAAACACATAACCGGAAAACAAGAGCTGTCCACATGGGAACAAATCTTCATTTTAAAAAATAGAAACCGCGTATTTAATTTCAACATTCCCCAGAAAGATATTTTCAGCAAGTTCCTCGAACCGTCACCAGAGAAAACATCAGAAGAAGCATCGCCATCCGCAACATGGAAACCCAGTCATCTGGTTGATAATGGAGGAAAGTTAACCTCCAAAACACGTTCCGGAAAGTTATAAATGTAAGTGTTGTTTAGTGTTATTAATTGACTCACGTTTTAAATTAAATTGATTATAACAACACTGTTTTCAATCTTGTAAGAAAGGATGATAGGTACATACGTGTTTATATGTGGAAATACAATATGTCTAAACCACATAAAGAGAAAATACAGGAATAGATTACAGAATTGGATTCACCGTATTATATACTATTAATGGTGATATAACAGAATGCAAACTCTGTCATTCAGAAATAGGAGGGAATAAACGCTTTAACAATGTACAACATTGTCGTAGTAAATAACATTGCCAACAGGTGCCCCAAATGGGTTCAAATGAACCGAGTGAAATTATGCCCTTACCTCATATTCAGACACACAATCTGACCTTTTTACAGATTTATGCCACATGATGATATGGGCTAATATCCCATTTAACAACACAATCAATATTTTAAAAGTTTCGTGGAAAAGTGCACAAAAAGAACGGTACAAAATGCAACAGTAGTACGGAAGGGGTTCCTAAAGTATGTATATGGAAATGCATTTGATTATATAACAGGTTCTGTGACTGAATCCAATTTATGACGTAAAGCGTAATTTTTCACGATATTAGGAATGTTAAGTGATACTTCTTTAAAGTGTTTAATCGCCTTTATTTTGTTTCTCCTTAGGTTATTCAGAAATAAGTTGCTGAACTTATTTTAACTGACTTTTTCTGGATTTCGTGTGACATGCACTTCCTGTGAAATGTCAGTAACACGCAATATATTCTATACCTATTACGTATATACATGGTGGAGAAAGTACAAAAGGGCATTTCAAAGAATTTCACACTACAAGAAAATATTTACGAGGTAAGTACACGGCTAATAAAGCAGATATAGTAATCTGAAGCTGATGAACAACTTTCTCTTTTGTAGTGAGGTTAAATTTATTGCTTAGAAAGCATACATATACATATAGGTAATTAGTTGTTGATAGCCGTTGCCTTGGTGAGTTTAACGTTGTTCAGATTATTGCGAGTTCCCCGGAAGTAGGTAATTTAACCTTGGTCAGTGGCGGTTTCAGCTCTTAACAGCACAGAAAATTATGAACAGTATATGCTAACGCACATAATAGGATATCTAATTCGCCCGCCTCTGTACGTCACGCCCAAGAGGTGGCGAGTTCGAATCTCCCTTAGGGTGAGTTGTCCAGATAAGGTTTTCACTTATCCTGAGCAGACGAATGTCGGGTAAGTTAAACCTCTAGAGACCTCGGGCTCATGTGAGCGTCATTTCACTAATTCACCGTCCGATGTGACTCTATCAAATGTAATGAACAATGATTTGCCATTAAAACAGCTACAAACTGCTTATAAAGGTACATAAGCATTATCAGGATAACTTGTCATTTACATAACCTTGTGCGGAATAAAATGATTTTGAGCATAAGTACTCACTCTTTAGCAGTAGTTATAAAAGCATTGAAATCTTGCTTCTGAGATCTGAGGGCGCCGCGCCTCAATCTGGTGACTCAGGCTAACGTAAGCTTTTACTCATAACATTTAATTTCATAACTTTTCTTAACCAATTTCTTTAATTACTTAATGTAGTTTATTTAATAAATGTGACCCGAGTGCAATTCTAACCTCACACTGCTACAGTGAAAGAATTGACGTGTTTGTTGGCGGAGTGATACAATCGCAATGTTTATGTGCGTACCCACTTTAAGCTTGGAGGGACCATACATTTGTTTTCCACCGCAGTATTCATGCCTTTCTGTATCAATACTCGCCATGAATTACTTTATCTCCTCTGCATAACGTTACAATGTCGTTGCAATGTTTCTCTGCTTCACTAGGTGCTTTAATGAACATTTCAATACCATATAAACTCTCATTTTTATTTTCTAAAAATGTTTAAACAAAAGCTTATTTATTAAGGACTGTAAACATATATACACACATGCATACACTCATATATAGATTTAGATATAGAGATAAGGGAAGTCATATGTACCTTCTCATATGTACCTCATGGAAGTTTATGTACTGAGCTAGTGAGAGTGACACCCACACAATCTGCAGTGTTGCCAGCTCGTTTTCGGCAAAACTAAAATGTCTCCGTAGAAAATGGTCAGGAAGAAAAACGTAACACACAAAATGTGTTCCAAATATCGAGATCTACCACTGGTTTAAATTAATTTAATGACTTCCCTTCCACCTGGTTTATATATAGATATAATTTATTCGATGGCTTCATTTAAAATTATCAAGCTCAACCTCTGCTCATCCCACGTGGCTTAATGTTTTGTTCTATTTCAAGGTTATGTATGTTATTACTGGAGACGAGAATTCCATATAAATGCATGTTTTATAGGATTATTGGACATAGCTCAAAGTTAGTACTTATCCATGTCATTACTTTCTCGTTCCAAATATGTATAGCTACTTTTTCCGTAGTATGTGCATTTTGGGCCTTTTTTAAGATTCAAACTTGCATAATGGATATATAAGATAGTTTTAGCTCAAATGTGCGTATTATACATATTCTTCGCACTTTAAATGCATATTTCTTTGATATTTGTTTATGCTATTCCGCTGAATAATTAATAATCCATTTATTTAACACTATTTAGTATTATTACTCATTTAAAAATAAACAACTTGCAATAACATTCATAATTTTAATCAAGATTTATTTTCACAGTTGGCACTACAACTATTCTGGTAGGCTTTTGTTTTGAATACCTACTATAGTGAATAATATAAGTACAGAAGGTGACAAGTCTAAAAACGAACTACTTTATACATTAAATGACCTTTCTTGTGATTTTGTCAAGCAAGGCCTTCCATTTAATGGATTATTATAAATATCATAACTTTACTATTAAATATCTTTGGAACTGTACAAAATGAAGTCCTAGTGTTAACAGTTTGTCTGTTTTTCTTGATGTTTTCTGGTTTACAGGTGAATTTAATCAATTGGTAACAAAAATGATAGTGTATATATTAATATATATTAGACTTGATCATACTTGATAGTGCATGAATGTAAGCATATTTTGGGAGTTTATAGTGCATGGAATTCTCGTGCTTACTTACTACATATGATTCCGGTATCGGCTTTCTACATAAGTTGTAAAAATGTAACTGTACAGAACGTGGTATGTTTATCTCCTTGGTGTGATGCACAATCTTATGCCACTCTCTGGCCTCAACACCAACTCTCCAGTAATGTGAACCTTATCCAAATCGTCCACGGCCTTCACTCTGTAGTGACGTAGAAGGGCGCTTAGCACCATCTTCTCCTCAAGGAGGGCGAATTTCTGTCCGATGCAGTTCCTGGGACCCGCACTGAAGGGCACATAAGCGTAAGGGTGTCTCTTCAACACACGTTCTGGTAGGAAGTTGTCGGGGTTGAAGTTCTCCGGCTCCGGAAACTCCTCCACGTTCCGGTGTAACATGAAAATGTGGAGATTGAGAGTGCACCCGGCCGGAACAATGTACCCATCTGCAACATTTCCAATACAACATACAGGATAGTCTGATAGGATATTTTATGCTCGACCATACCATAATGTAGGGCTTATACGCACGCCACTGCAATGTACCTCAATATATCAACCTCTTCATAACGACACTGCTAATCCACCAATCAAAGGTGCACCAGTTCGTAACGACACTGCTAATCCACCAGTCAAAGGTGCACCAGTTCGTAACGACACTGCTAATCCACCAGTCAAAGGTGACACTGATGATACATGGAATGAAGATGAAGCACCGGTGGAATGAGATGGCGGGGGAAACAGGAGAACCCGGAGGAAACTCGCCCCAGCGCCGTTTCGTCCACCACGAATCCCACATGCTGTTGTCTGGGATCGAACCCGGGCCGCTTCAGTGAGAAGCGAATGGTCTAACCACTCGGCTACGGCGCGGCCGTTTTGTAAAAGTCATCATGTTCATGTTTTTTAACAAAAAGAAATGACTTTTTGTTAAGTACATGGTTTTGTAGAAGTCACTGATGCTAAGAAATGCAACAACTGAACAGCACAGTCCAATGCCTATCATACCATGAGAAAGGTAAAACAATAATGTATATTTACATGTAGTCTAATATACCTATACATATTCAGCATTGTCTAAAGATAGTGTATGATGCACTGGCTGAAAGGGTTTTGGTTTGTTGCCAGGTTTCTTCAACTCCTCGGCCTGCGGTCTAGTTTCACAAAATAAAATGTTCCTTTTAACCCTTGAATCATAAATAAGTATTATAGAAACGTCGTTGAAGGTTTTGCGATTCTATTTCAAAATGTTGCAACATGATGTTTACCTATTTCCATATTTTGTTCACACTTTCGTGATATCATAGGCACACTTGGGTAGAGCCTGAGAGTCTCTTTAATAACTCGCTCCAGGTACTTCATTTCCTGCAAGTCCCGCATGGTGGCAGGTCGATCGGAACCTCCAAAAATACTCTCCAATTCCTTGAACGCTGTTTCCTGGAATCAAGAAGAACCAACATGTTAAACTGAACCATTTTAGGTTGTCATTTCTCTAAAAATAATGAAGTTTGTTTGTAATTGACAGCAGCTATCATTTAAAGATTTTGTGATAACCCCAAAATAAATTTGACTACAGAACATTTCTAGGCTATGGCATTTTACTACTTTAAACCTCATTAACATTTAAACAATGTAAAGATCGGCATTTGTCGATGAAGTTCCATCTGAGGAAAAACATTTATAACTGCAGAGATCCGTTTTTCTTCTTTGTGATGAATTTCGTGAAGGACGTCCAGGAACTGTTGTTACTGATGAAAATATTGCCACTCTTCGAGTCAAATACAAAACATTTTACATCAACAATTTGACATGAGAAAACTGTTGTCAATGGATTCCACGTAAACTGGCTGATCAAAAACCACAGCCTATTAATTGGTGCAGAAAAAAACTGATAAAATTCTAAGGTGGCGCTCATAATTTGCTTTGGAATATATTTACTGGTGATGAATCTTGGATTTATTATGATCCTGAAAAGTAAAGTAATCGGCTCAATGGTTCCTTTCAACAGAACCTAAGTGCAAAAGTTCGACGAATTCGCAGTGCTAATAACAAGATGGTTACTAGTTTCTCTACTGCGCACTCATAGTAAGCAGAAGCATTAATCCATCCAAAAATTCGATGTCGAGATTTCACCGGAAGTATGTTTTGAGGCCCCTGAATAAAAAAAAATGTCCGTCTGTGTGTATGCCTGTCTGTCTGTCTGTACTTGTACTAACCATTCTTACAAACTCTTATTCCTATATCTTCTTCGTGTTAGTTGACAAACGTTTGTACAAATTATCTTATTGCTTATTTCCTTGTAGGTGCAAGGGGACTATGGGAATACAGTAGACTTTGAGAAATAGTCATATCATTTAAAACTTTGAGATTCCGGTCTCTTTGCAAGCTTAACATTAACAAGGATGTTCCATTTCATGAAAGTTTTAAGTTTTCCGACACTGACACACATAAGAAGGAATATCTCCGAAATAGACCACTCAAAAAAAAAAAAAAAAAAAAAATTACACATAAATTGTGTTTTAGCGAGATCTACATTTTCTCTATAGTAAGATTTAGTCTATCTCTTACGGTTTACCAGTTATTCAAAAGTCACACAAAGTAAATAGTACTACATGGGCTATAGCCAAAAAATTCAAAATACACGTTTGTCATACGTAAACATATGACACTTTAATCAAAATCTTTAGAGTCATCTTCAAGAAAATCAATATTTTCTAAAACTTTTCCATGTAAAAGGTAGTTTAGGGTGACGCTATTTTCTTCAAAATCTTCGTGCCGCATCCTTGAAAGACAAACTTAAATCCAACTTTGGTTTTTAACCGACTTTACGTTTTTTAGTTATGCTGTCCAGAGTCTGGCAGACAGATAGATAGACAGACAGACAGACACACACACACACGCGCGGATGGACGAAACTTTTTCGAAAAATGCTTTTATTGGATTTAAGGGGTCTCAAAATATATTTCCAGTGAAATCTCGACATCGAATTTTTGGGTGGAATACAAATACTTCCTCTACATACCAGTAGAGAAAGTAAAAATGTACGTCTTATGGAATTTTGTATCACTTAAGATATGAGCTACAATGTATTTGTGATACACCCTGTATAAGGAAATCGTTTGCTAAAACACGTTATAACACAAACATGTGAAATTATAGCATAGGGGACGCTAGAGAGGAACAAAGAGGTTCCTACATCTTGGTGATATTTGATGGATCATTAATATCAAACCAAGATGGAGCAGGTGCTGGAGTCACATGTCACCTCTTTTCCTATTGCAAATCTTTAAGTTATGGCCCTACAAAATCTTTTGTACAGAATTTCACATTTTCAGCAAGCAGTTATTCTCTCAGATTCCAGGGTGGCAACTATAGCAATTACTTCCAAGTTGTCACCAAAAAACCAAACTATTATAGAATGTTGGAAAATCCTTACCCATCTAACAGCATTTCAAAAACACCTAGTCTTCCAATGGATACCAGCTCACTGTGGACTGAGTGGTAATGAGAAAGCTGATTTTCTTGCAAAAAAGGGTACCAGCGGTGTACAAAAATCTATAGTTAATCTACCACTTTATGCAGCTGAAAGATTAGTCAACTCTGAATTCAAAAAAAATATTGTAAAATATTACTATGAAAAATCAAAAAATAAAAGATGGGAACCACCAAACATTCAAATAGTAATTCCTGAGTATCCTCGAAAAACAGCAGTTGCAACCTTCAGGTTGATTAGAGGACATGATTGTCTGGCAAAACATTTAAACAGAATTGGGATATATTCTTCACCACTCTGTCCTCAATGTGATCTGCAAGAGGAAATGGATCGAGACCACCTTCAAATATGTCCGGCCACTTCTAGTGCCCTTCCCATCCATCAGTGAAAAATATTGGAGAGCAAGAGGATTAATCACTTCATTGTCAGAAATCCAGCATTTAGCAACAACATATCTTGGTGAAGAGCATTTCTTTTCTAAAAATAAAGTTTGTACCTGTGCTTTCTACATCACTAAACCAGAAGACCAGATTTTGTCATAAAAATTCGAATGGACTGTTTAACACGTAAACATTAGGCAGTGAGGAAGGAACAAGGATGAAACTGAGGAAGGGGAATTGCACATTTTATATATTTATTATTTATTTTATTTACTAGGGTTGGCAGCCCTAGGTAGTATAGGATATAGATGAAGACTATAACTCACCTGAATTTGATGATTGTGTCCCAGCAGGAACAAAGCCCAGCAAATAGCAGCTGTAGTCGTGTCATGACCCTGGGAAACCAATGAAACATCATTAGCCTTATTCAACATACTTATACAGGTTGTTATTGTTTACTTCATTCACTTCCATTCCTGCCGCTCCCGCAGCTTCGGCAGGCGTTCTACTGATGGGCAAGTGTGTGTTCACCCGTCCTGTTCTTTTCACATACCCACAATTCTTCCTCATGCACCTCCGCAATATTTATATATATATATATATATATATATATATATATATATATATATATATATATATATATATATATATATATATATATATATACGCTTCAAAAACTTAAAAAGTTCTGCATCGATTTAGCTCAAATTTTGACACGATATGCAGCCCGCTTCAAATATTGTTTTTATCTATTTCTTGCGTCAGTAACGTACCTGATAGGCCAGGATGAACCGGAATATTTCTTATCAGATTGATTCTGGCAACGGTTCCATCAAAGGACATAGCTTTCCATCTGGAATAGCTGCGACATTGTTACCAGGTGGAAAGACTACTTATTCAGCTCTGAAGTTGCCATTGAACATACAAACCATCGCGACTCCCACGTGCAATATTTCCAAAGCGTGTGGTATGGGAAAAGTATTCCAAAAATGTAAAGTCATTCTAAAGTAAGAACAAATTAGAAACTAAAAACTTAACTTATCTTAGTAATGTTGCAAGTTGTTGGTACAAAGCTGACTAAAGTTTCGAGTTGACTCCAACTCATTCTCAAAGCTATACAAACAAATTTGTTACCAAAGCTACAGATGTTCATTTTAATCACTAATCTCTTGAAACAAAAAACATAGATACTGATGCTCATTTTAATTACTTATTTCTGAAAACAAAAATCTATAAATTCAATCTATAGGAGGTAATTCAAAGTTCATAACACGGTTCCTGTTTTTTAAAATAAATATTCTGCGTTCATCATTCTTTCTCAGTGAGCATGCATTACTTCCGTCTTGCCAAGGTTTCATAAAGGTGGACTTTGGTATGTCTTTGTACTAAAGAAGGTCTCATAATGTTTTTAATTATTCCCATTGTTGTGTTGCACTTTGTAATTTCCTGAGAAACGTCTACTTGATGAAATAGACGTCTATTTCTACTAATTCAAAAGAATTTTTAATACTTAAACTTTCAAATTTATCAAAAGCACTCAGTTTTTTATTCAAACATTTAATGAAATTGTAAGTAGGTGAATTTATAGTTCATATTAAGGCTTATTTTATTCGATGGCTTGTGAGTTTTGGGAAGTGCGTAAATTCTGAGTAAAACTAAATTACTGACTTTTACAATGTTTTTCTTTATTAGGTATTGTTTTCAGTTCATTAAGAACTTCTAATAAAGTTCTAAGTTCAGAGTTAAATTATTAAACCAATGAAATGGACCCATAGATTTACCTGTTTGAGAAAATATGTTCATTTTTAAAATAAGGACCGAGTTATGAACTTTGAGATAACATCAAGCGATTATGTTAATATTTTTCTTTCCTTTCAGCAGTTGGTATTGCGATAAAAATTACGTCATCTAACATATGTAGGAAGGCGAAGAGCAGCACCGAAGACATGATAGATGTATAGTCGGCTTTTAACTACAAAAACTTGCAGTAAATAGTCTCTGATAACGAAATGAGAATGCGATTACTGCGTTTCTGCGTGTGCAGCGAGGTCAAGCGTTTGTGAAATAAACAAACCAGTTACTGCGCTGCCTTTGTAGCAGTAGGATGTGTGGTTATTGAACCATATCTGCCCTTTCCGATACACAGTATACTTATTCTGCTGTTCTTGAAGCATGCAAGAAGCGAAATTGTGTTGTGTCAAATACGGGATTAGCTCAGTGTTGAATAAAAAGGCAAAGAGTCACATGGGTTGAACTCCAAAAGGAACAAAACAGGCAAACCCACGACCTCCTGCCAGGCGTTCTTCGGAATGATAAGGAAGGTCAAGGCCCTTATCCGGCCACGCAACGCACCATTCTAAACAAATTAGGAATATCTCTCAAAACAGCTGTTAACACGAAACTGTATGTGCGTGCGTGTGTGTGAGTGTGTGTCAAGAGGTAATCGAATTAATCATGCCTTGACTTTATCCATATATGTATTTAACTTTGTCCCGCATCATTTTTTCATTGCCAAGAATATTGTCTATTTATTGATATAATTATTGTTAAATGTTATATTTCAACTGTATTCATGTAATTAAGGGTTATTTTGTGTATATTTCATGTCAAAAATGTTAGACAAATTAATATTGTTTTCTTAGCACGGAAATCTCGACATCGAATTTTTGGGTGGAATATAATACTTCCTTTTTTTGTAGTATTTAACGCCCGCTTTTACTACATACGGCACCACAGGCGGTGACACTGGTGATACATGGAATGAAGATGAAATAGCGGTGGAATGAGATGGCGGGGGAAACCGGAACCCGCCCCAGCGCCGCTTCGTCCACCACGTAGTAGAGAAAGTAAAAATGTATTCATATTAAAGAGGAATACTTCTGAATAACAATAACATTATTTAAGTTTTTAAAAAGTAATTCTTGTTTGATTGTGTAATCATTTTCAGCATCAGCCTCGTAAACTGATGATTTCTACTTGAATTAAAGTAAAAGTATATATATATACGTACCTCAAACATGAAGGTATCCACTTCCTCTCTGATCTCCTCGTCCGTCAGCTGGACTCCATCCTCAGATGCTTCCAGCAGCATGTCCAGAAACGCTATACGTCTCTTCTCACCTGGACAAAATTATCACAATTACCAAAAATTACATAGTGTCTATTACAGCGTCTATTAGTGGCATAGGAATTTTAATCTCCACTGAAATGGGCATTACATAATTAGTCTCTTTACAGAAAAAGTGCCCCATACCTATCGTATTATCATCTTTGTCAGCCAAGTTCTGGACAGGTGTGTCTTTCCTTGAATGCTTCAATTTGCGATCTTGTATAACCTAGAAACAAATTTAAATTAGCATTTAGTCCTAGTTCTAATCTGAGGTATAGGACGACTACACTTAGCATTTGTAGAATATCATAATTCTATAAACAAATAGAAAATATTTATATTTAACAGCTACTTTCTAATGTTTTTAGAGTTAATTGTCGTGTAGTTTGTTCAATTTTCTCTAATAATTTGTTAATTATCATCATTTTGTATTCACTCAAAATGAATTTCGTTATAGAATATCTTCGGACTATGACTTTTTACTATATTAAATCATGATCAACGTCTAAACAGTGTGAAGATTAGTTTAAAAATACATTTTCAGAATATATTTATAACTAGTATAAAGAATTCAAAAGAACTTTTTTTCTTAGTGGTGAATTTCGTGAAGGGCGCCTAAGAACTCTTCTTACTGATGAAAATATTGCCACTGTAGGAGCAATGCTTAGAGAATATTGACGGAAATCTTATGAATTTATTCGGATGACATTTGGCATTGGTACAGTTAAACATGAGAAAAAAATTCCTATCAAGAACCACGCACTGATTGGTGCAGAAAAAAATTCTGGAAAGGTGTCAAAACGACACTTCAAATTTGGTTTGGAATATCTTGGATTTATTGTTGCAATCCTGGAAAGAACGGTCAATCGGATCAATGGGTTTTTCGAAACAGAACCTAAAAACCTACAACAGTCCGACGAATTTGCAGTGCTGGTAAGAAGTTGGTTTTCGGTTTGTTTCTTCTAAAATGGACGATATAGTCAGAACCGGGGTTGCGATTGGGGGACTTATCTCGATAAGGACAAATACCAGGGAGAGACAACTCGCAATTTGTGTTGATTAGCAACTAATGGATAATGTGAACATTAAAGATGTCTGGAGCAACATGTACGCCCACCATGCCTTGAAGAAGCATGAACATTCATGTAGCCTAACCTAGTATAGGTAACAAACTCCCTATTCCGTTGGGATGACACGTGACTGTCAGAGGGTGCTGCAGGGCTGAAGATGAACGTGGCTCCCACGTACAAATGACAGCAAGGCAATCAGACATGAGATTTATGTTCCATTATACGTATAGGCCATCACCACCTGCGGGAGTCCCGATCACGATGGGAGCCTTAAAGTTTTCACTGTCGTTCTGAAACATGCATACGATAGATACCTTGTTGGTGAAGTTGTGAAGGATCTGGAGATACTGATCATGTTTTCTTCCGTTTTTCGTCAACTTGAACACAAAGTCAGGATGCTCCCAAGGATGGAGCATGCGCTCCACAATACTGCTACTCATGCTGAAAAGTAATCAAGAAGAATTAGTAGTTGAGCTGTAAAGCAGCTTCTTCCGAAGCCCTCTAAAATAACAGGCAAAACAAAGGCATCAAAGAGCTGGCTTCACTTGTTTAATGAAAACAACAAAAATGTAAAAATGGACTTTTATGATACTGCAATGATTGATTGTATTATACATTGTGGAAAAACAGTCTGAATATAAAACTTTGTGATTACACGGACTTGTCAAGTATTCATTGAACAAAGGGCAGGAAATTTGATTGTGAATTATGATTAAGTGTTGTATTTTAAGTGTTAAAGTCATTTAAGGACAAATTAACTATAGAAAACTATACAAGTCGAATAATTTAGTCGAAAAATAAACATCGATCTGTACCGCGCCCTAGGTATAAGAATAAGAGTCGTCTAGCCTGTAACTGATGCTAAGTCAAGGTCGGCGTGCAAGATAAGTGCTGCTACATCATTATGCACATAATACTAATACTAGTCCTGTTGCTTGCTTCCCAGCAAGCTCTATTAGTGATCCAGAGGTTAACTTCTTGGGAGCCATACAAGGAGGAGAACATCTTTGTTCGTTATAGAGTTCTCGTCCTGACACAATACACAATTTGTGGAATTGAGGATACAGTTCTATGAATGTGCACAGCCAAAAGGTCATGACCTGTCAGTAATCTAAATGTTGCAACAGCCTCATGTCTTCGATAATTAGGTATTCACTTATTGTTGTGTAGTAATGCTGTCCAAGATTTATCAATACTTTGAGTTTTATAATACTGCTTCAGTTCTTTTTGAAGTTTTTTTTAATTATAATTTTTTCCGGGTAGTATTGTAAGGTTAGATCTGGTTTTTGCAAGATGTTGGTTCCTTTTTTGGCAAGGAGATCCGCAACTTCATTCCCATATATCTCACAATGAGCGAGTATCCATTGGAGCTGGATATTTTTATTTTATTTTGTTTTGTTAATATTTGTATCATATTTTTTTTTATTTCTAACACATTTCTGCAGTTACGATAGATTTGGCTACCAGAGATTGAACTCTTATGTGCGTGAAGCCTATTGATCCCAAAACGCCTAGAAATTGGTACATTTCATTCCTCTAAGTACAGGTCGATGCCTACTACTTGATTCGCGAGTCATTTTCACCTTTTAACTAATGTTAAACTCAAGGATATCGGGAGTTTAATTTAACACGAGGGTTAACATTGAGTTAAAGCTAATATTGTTCCATGAAACAGAAATTTTCTTAACTTCGGTATTAAATTACTTTAACTTCGAGTTAAAATTTAACATCTGTTGGTGGAACTGGCTCTAAGTAAATAAGTAAACAAACACGTTCTTACTTGTATATGGCAGATACGTATTCGGAATCTGCTTCCTCCTGGGCATGAACAGCCGTACCCATCGCAGTCTCTTCACATGGAACATGGAGAAAAAGTCACATCGTACAGTGCAAGTAATATACATATATATACATATTGAAACATATGACGACCTTTCGCGGACTGTCTCCACCGTGTGAGAGAAGCATCAGTCGTCGGGGAAATGGTGCCGGCAGAAGCAGCTAAATCCCTACTTCTCAAATAAGCAGTATATCTCTCGTTATTTCCCTTACCAAAATGGTTTATGTTATTCTTCTAGCTCCTGTCACACACTATCAGGTCATAATGGAGCCTTTTATGCAATAGAACACATTTTTCTGAAGCCTAATATCGACTGTTCCTATTAAGTTATTCAGCTAATTTGTTTACGATTTTTGAGGCGATCACTCCAAACTAGCACCAATTCCATTTAGTTTTTTCTGTTAAAACTGATTTAAAATATGAAGCTTAAAATGTATTAACCATTCATTTTTTTATATTTTAAGTTTTATATTACTAAGACCTGTTACCTGCTATGGCCTTTACAGCATCAAGAAATAGTGTTATCGTCTCATGATTGGTTCTTGCACTCTGTGCAGTGCAGTAAACATTAATATCCTCTGTAGTAACAACTTTGTTTTACTCCGTGGCATTCTAACCTAAACGTCAAGGCATTGTTAGCAAGAATGTTCTTTTAGAAGTTCATTGTGTTCGTATTCTTCTTAATAATTTATGAGTTGAAATAAGATAGTGGGGTACGATCCCCTTGTTCGTCAGAAATAAGCATCAAGCACTACCATGCGCAGTGTGGCCACCAGATTAAAAGAACATGAGCGTCACACCAGATTGAGACAATCGTCTGTGGCAGAGCACGCCTTATTATTCGGCCATGATGTTAACTTTAAAGAAACCCGAGTCCCGTCTTCTACAGTTAACAACTATGCTCGACTGCAAAGGGAAGCCATAGAAATCTACAAACACAAAGACAACTTCAATCGTGAGGAAGAAGCACTCCGTGTACAGAAAGCATGGATACCGGTCTTAGATGACCTTTCAGACACACACAACGGCTGTGATAAAACCCCGCCTATACCCGGCCCACCAACCGATGTGAGCCAATCACCACCTTAGCGCAACAATGCCCCGCCCACCCCCACTCTATAAGAGCGCCAACGGTCGTTAACGGTCATTGCTTCCACATCCGTCTCTCTCTGAAGATGCCAAGCGCAGTACTGGGCGAAACGTCGGTATCTACAATGGCCTACAAGTCCGAAAGAAATAAGCATAGGTAATGGTCAGGACAGCGGCCGTCATAGCCTAAGTTTATACAGAAATAAGGTTTCTTCAAGGATAAAAGAATTATGTTAATAAGTTGATTGGGTTTTCAGGTTAAGCTACAGAAACAATTCTCCCTTTAGAATATTAGTATAGATATAAAAATAATATTCACTTACCACATATAATGTCAAGGGTGCAGCGTGTAATATAAGGATAAACATCGAAGATGTCACCTTGAGCTTCCTTTCTCAGTTTCTGAATCATAATTTCGCACTTCTCGGCAAAAACTTCCACGAAGTGCTCCAATATCTTGAAATGAAAAGTAGGAGTAATCATCTTCCTGTGTGTATGCCATTTTTGACCTAAGGGAAAGTTGTAAAATAGGACATGAATAGTAGACTCACCAAAAACATTTACCTATATGTGGCCATTGAATGTGTATTTGTCCATTGTGTTATCACCACAGTAATGAGATAATACAGCTACCTACACTAAAACTAATGCTAAAAATATCATTTTCCTGCGTTAAATGGCTTCTGAGAAAAATGAACATAAATATTAAAAATTATAATTAAAATTCCGTCAGAGATAAAGAAAGCTATGCACATGTTCAGGATGATCCAAGCTCTCAGAAATTCCAAATTAGGTTTTATTTACGGATGCTCTTTAACTACTATGGTTCTCAGCGTCCCAGTATATGTATATTGGGCGTAAAAGATAACTTAATTTTGCTCATGGGCCTCTTTATCATGCTCGACGTTCTTTTACGTGCCGTAAATGCACGACACGAAACCACCGGCTTTACTCCCCTTCTGAAGGAAGCCATGCTAAGGATTTTTTCGTCCGAAAAAGTCCATCTCCCTCTGAACCCGCGACCTCGGGAACCAGAAACTAGCATATTATCCCTAGACCAGGGTGAACAACTTTTAGAAACCTTGTGTTGCACTCACATGACTTTCTCTACTCTTGTACTAACCATTCTTAGATATAAAAATGAATAGCGAAATTCCATTTGACAGAAGTATAAGTTCTCCAAAACTTATACAAATAACAAGAAATATCTCCGAAATGGTTCACTCTATAAAAAATGTATTTGGACATAAATTGCGTATTTTAGCGGGATCTATATTTCTTTGCAGTAAGATTTTGTCTGTCTCTTACGATTTACGTGTTATTCAAAAGTCATGCAGAGTAAACTGGACTACATGGTCTATAGCCAGAAAATTCAAGACATACATTTCGTTTATCATCAAAATATCTCAAACATATGGCACTTTAATCAAAATCGTTAGAACCATTTTCAATAAAATAAAAATTTTCGTAAAATTTTCCATCTAAAGGGTAATATAGGGTGGAGCAATTTTCTTCAAAATCTTCGTGTCGCATCCTTGAAAAACATTAGGCTTAAATTCCAACTTTGGTTTTTAATGGGCTTTTCGTTTTTGAGTTATGCTGTCCACAGACTGACACACACAAACACACGGACCTTCTTCTTAAAATGCTTTTTTTGGGTTCAGGGAGCCTTAAAACATGTATTTCGGGTGAAATCTTGACATCGAATTTTTGAGTGGAATACAATACTTCCTCTATACTATACAGTATACGTAATAGAGAAAGTAAAAATTTCTGCTCAAGACTTACAGTATGAGCCTCGTAAATATTGCATATTATTTAATACCATAGGGTAGGGAAGTCAAACGTTGCGCTTGAGCGCAGGCGCGCGCTTTGGAGCTCAGTATGCCCACGCTGCCCGTAGCAGCAGCACGTGCTTGTTCTGCTTGGGGCTGTACAGCCATGGAAAAAGCGAAGCCACTTCCACATTTGTAGTCTCTTAACGTAAGTACAGAAATTAATAAGTATTGTGATATACTGGATGCACTCCTAGAGGAGTTTGTTGGAAGATTTCAGATTTGGAAGATCTCAAATCTAAACTGAATCTCTTTTGCTTGACCTATTCTGTTGGTCCTGAGAATGTTCCAGTTTAACTTAAGTTATAACTTACTGTTTATTTATGCCAACAAAGTTACTGTTGGTGTTTTTAACCACACAAGCGTGCGGGGGCAAAGTTTGAGAGGTAGAACTGGGACTTAAAAACCACAGATCCTGAGCTTGCCAGGCGGGTGCTCTAACTATTAATCTACTGTGACAGCCTGCCATAATGACATTGAAAATTCTCCAACCAATCACATTTCTCCTGTTAAACCACAAAGGCAGTCTCACACCACAGACAATTACCCCAGTGGTGGTTTACTATCGTAAGTACTTTATGTCCCAGAATTAAATAACTTACTGATTTATGCTGTGATTCAAATATAAAAACGCGTTACAAACATTCCCAGAATTTTGCTGCAGAAATTATGTGCATGTTTGGTACTACGCACTCACGTATGCCTTGGGACGTTCTTCTGTAATTATTATTTCCCCAAATATTAACATGTTAGTGGAAAAACATAAAATTGCCATAATAAATGGATAATTATGTACAAAGTGAGACCATATGTGTGGAGCTATTTTATTTTATATTACTGGGGCAGTTGTTGTTGTTGTTTGTTTGGTTTTTTTTTTTTTTTTTTTTTTCCATTTCGAATTGTACGGTTAAAAGTTAATACAGATATTCTAAAGTAAGAACAAATTAGAAACTAAAAACTTCACTTATCTTAGTAATGTTGCAAGTTTTTCGTGCAAATTGGAAGCGCCTCATGCCCACAAGTACTACCAAGGTCAAAAATTGCGCCTGGGTTGACATTAGGTACTGCCATAGGATAACTTCCTGCATTAACACTCTATATCTTTAACTTTTCTTTCTGTAGATTATTTATTTGAACTTGAGAAGGAATTAAGATTATTTACTAACCTTTTGACGTGAGCAGACCCGTCCCCAGCCAAGGATGTAAGAAACGATAGATGAACGACTTTTCATTGTTTTTGGTGGTGCTCAGCAGGATCTTAAATTCATATAAAATGGTGTTATTAAAAAAGTAAATATCTGATGTGTGCACTCACATAACTTTCTCACCTCACTTTGTACAAATAATTGTTACAAACGCTTGTTCTTCTACCTACTTTATGTTAATCGAGATAAATGTTTCTAGAAATGGATTGTTCCATATTCCAGCGGAATAGGAAAATACAGTAGACTTAAACGATGTGAGATCCCATTTTCTTTGAAGGGCCAGGACTTAAAAACGAATAGCGACTTCCTACTTAGGAAAAGTACACATATTCTAAAATTCAAACAAATAACCGGAAATATTTGGCAATGATTATCTCTTGTATAGAAAGGTTTTGTCTATCTCTTGCGGTTTACTAATTATGTAAAGCGCATTTAGAATGAAAAGCACTTCAAACGCTACTTCCAGGAAATTTAAGATACCTATACATTGTCACGAAAATGTCTTAAATATATGGTATATTAATCAAAATCATCAGAGCTACTTTTAAGAGAATAAAGGTTAAATTCTTTTTTCATGTAAGGCTATTTTGTTGAAATCTTCCAGTCGTATCCTTGAAAGATATTCAACTTATATACCAAGTTTGGTATTTAATCAGATTTTCTTTTTTCAGTTAGGCTATTTACACACAGACACACACACACACACACACACACACACACACAGAGAGAGAGAGAGAGAGAGAGAGAGAGGAGAGAGAGAGAGAGACGGGGGACAAACGGACAGGTACAGATATTCCTCTAAATTATTTTTATATCCTTTTCTTTCTCCTTTTTTTAGGTTCTGGGGTCTCAAAAGTACATAGTAGACTAAACTACTGTGATTTTCAAATGGGAAGGAGTTTGCCCTTGAGCATCTCCAGACCGGTAACCAATCGGAGTCCTGCTGTGTTGTCATATGGCTTTCTCCTTAATTGGGGCTTGATGCGCGCCAAGAAATATGAAGAGTGGGGGTAATGAGCTTGTTGCACGTATCTCATTGGCTACAGATTAGAACTCTTCCCATTTGAAAAGCACATTAAACATTGCATATTTAAGTTGTCCAAAACTGAATTCTTTCTATTCCTCTATAGTTAAAACTGAATACCTACAAGTCATCTTCTGTAATTTTATATGAATGAACTCCATATATCTCTATTAATGATGCACAATTATCATTAATAATTAACAATTAATACTGTAATGTAATATATCTATCAGGTACAGAATTACCTCGGCGTGGTGTGGTGAGGTGAGGTTAATGGTGGGCATAGGTCCAATCCAGGCACGAAAGAATGGCTTGTACTCGTCCACCCGCTTCTTCATGAGTTCAAACCTTGCTGCAAATTAATAAAGATATTACATTGGTTTCGTACGAGGAGTTGATTACTGTATTGTTTGTCCGGTTGGCTCTAATATTTGTTCATTGTCACCATTTAAAGATTTTGTATCTACCGAAAAATGAAATTCACTAGAGAACACTTCCAGTCTAGGATATATTACGACCTCAAATCGTCATTAACGCTAAACAGTGTAAAGATCGGCTTAGAAATTCATTTGGCGAAGTAGTCCAATGTAAGGCAACAACCTATTTTTCTTATTGGTGAATTTCGTGAAGAACGTCCAAGAACTGTTGAAAATAACGTTGCTTTCCAGCAATACTTGAAGATCGACGGAAATTTTATGAATTTATTTGGAAAACATTAGATATTGGTATGAGTCAAATACAAAGCATTTTACATAAGCAGTTATATGTGGGAAAACCTTGTTGTTGATGGATTCCACATAACCTGACTCCCGATCAAAAACAACTACGCATATTATAACAAACTTCGACTAATATTTGTTGGTCTGTTCTTGTATCTTATTCCAGAAGAATCCATTTTCAATTTATTTAAATAAATCTTCAGAATGTCCTTAACCTTACGGTTTGCCCGACTACCAAGGTCCCAGTGGTGTTTGTAGTAATATTTACCATTCCTTGGAGCCAGTATGAAGGGCAGAAGAGTGCCTATAAGGGGGTAGGCAGGTGGCCCAGGCAACTTCTCCACCATTTTCACAAAGACTACCCTCTTTACGATCCATGGCAGAAGAAGCAGAAGTACCAACAGCACGTACACTAAAAACAGCATGGCCTGCAACATAACAAAACATTGGTAATCAGTAGGTACTTCATATATCTGCCTAACACTGCCTCCTGTACATTATTATGATGTGTGTCGCTAAGTTGCAACTTTGGCCTCATATTATAAACATAGAGCATCGTTAGTGTTGTTATTTTATACAACTAACGTTGTTAGTACACGTGCTACCTTAGACTTTAAAATATTCTAAAATGATGGGAATTACTAAATGAAAGAGATAGACCAATGTAACCCAAAGTACGTCCGTTTTAGAAAAGTTTGTTTCAATCATCCTGTAAAGATGTGTTTTACACATAGAACATTCACTCTCAAACCCTTTGTTCTGCAGCCACAATGTCATACCAGAGTTCACAACACCCCTGGGCGGAGGATTATTTCCTTCCACACTCGTTTTTACTTTCTCTACTGATAAGTAGAGCAAGTATTGTTATTCCAGCCAGAAATTCGATGTCGAGATTTAATGTGTGTGTGTGTGTGTGTGTGTGTGTGTGTGTGTGTGTGTGTGTGTGTGTGTGTGTGTGTGTGTGTGTGTGTGTGTGTGTGTGTCAGTCTGTGGACAGCATAACTCAAAAACGAAAAGTCAGTTAAAAACCAAAGTTGATATTTAAGTTTAATGTTTTTCAAGGACGCGACACGAAGATTTTGAAGAAAATAGCCTCACCCTAAACTACCCTTTACATGGAAAATTTTTCGAACATTTTGATTTTCTTGAAAATGCCTCTAACAACTTTGATTAAAATGTCATATGTTTAAGATAATTGTATGACAAATGAAATGTATATTTTGAATTTTCTCGCTATAGCCTATGTAGCCCTGTTTATTCTGGATGACTTTTGAATAACTCGTAAACCTTAAGAGATAGACCAAATCTTACTATACAAAAATGTAGATCTCACTAAAACATGCAATTTATGTCTGGATACATTTTGTTGTAGAGTTAACCATTTTTGAGATATTCCTTGTTATTTTTGTCAGTTTCGGAAAAGTTAAAACTTTCGTGAAATGGAACATCGTAGTTCATTTTTATATGTTAAGCGTGCAAAGAGAACGGGATCTCAAAGCTCTTAAAAATTTGACTATCGCTCAAAGTCTACTGTATTCCCATTATTGTTTTGTTGTTTAACGATGCTGTCAATTGCTAGGATCACATCAGCGTCGCCGGTGTGTCGGAATTTTGTCCTTCAGGAGTTCTTTTACATGCCAGTAAATCTACTGACATGGAGCTTTAGTTTTTAAGCACACTTAAAAACCATCGATCTGGGCCGGATTTGAACCCGCGACCTTGGGATCAGTAGGTCAGCGTCTAGCCAACTTAGCTACCCAGACCGACTACTGTATTCCCATATTCCCCTTGTATCTACAAGGAAATAAGCAATAAGATAATTTGTACAAATGTTTATCTCATCTAACACGAAGAAGATATAGGAATAAGAGATCGTAAGAATGGTTAGTACAAGAGTAGAGAAAGTCATGTGAGTGCAACACATCAGATTTTTCTTTACTTCCGAATAACGCTACTGACTCGTCCAATTAAGAGATATTAGCGGGAGTAAGATTGGACGGAAGTTGGCAACTTATCCAGCAGCAACGTTATCTAGGGTGTTCACAAAACACTAGGTGGAATCTCTGTCTTCTCCCCCTAAGTAAACGAGCAGTACACATTTTGAAGCGGATAGGGAAACTTTAGCCTATCCTTTAGGGGACCTCTGCTCTACAAATTGGGGCTACTGTGAAGTATGGCAGCTTATCGTTGCTTAAGCCATTTGGTTTCCTGTTTACAAATACGTACATACTGGGCTCAAGAAGTGGCTAATCCTGAGGTCAAGTTCAATATGAGCTGGTGTATAACTAGACATAGTAATGTTCTTCTGTCTCATATAATTTCGACTGCCACCACATAACAGACCGGAAGCGTATAATTTTATGAAAAACCTTGCTTTTGTATTAGAATAATTACAGCTATGCAGCTTTACGCAAGAAACATTCCCACAAGCTTGTTTCGCTTTCTTTCCTAGGTATACACACTACGTATAAGTACTGTATTCCACCGAAACATTCAATATCCTAGTTCCACACTCACGTGCCCTTCTCTACTCACTCTTGAGCAAACCTTATTGCTTTATCTTCTTCATATTAGTTGAGATAAACATTCGTAGAAATTATCTGTTGCTAATGTTCTTATAGGTGCAAGGGGAATGCAGTAGGCTTTAACCAATAGCCAAATGTTTTAAAGGCAGTCACTTGGAAATTTCGTTCTCTTTGCACGCCCAACAGATAAAAAATGAATAACGACCTTCCATTTGAGAAAATTTTAAGTATTGCAAAACTCACACAAGTAATGAATACCTCCGAAATCGTTCAGTCCAACAAAAAGTGCATTTGCACATAACTTGTGTGTTTTAACGAACTCGTACATATTTTTATAGTAAGATTGTGTCTATCTCTTACGGTTTACCAGTTATGCCGAAGTCATCCAGAGTAAACAGGAATACGTGGGCTATTGCCAGGAAATTCAAAATATACATTTTGAGAAAATGAAAGTTTTCCTATAAAGGAAAGTTCAGGGTGGAGGAATTTTCTTCAAACTCTTCGCGTCGTATCCTTGAAAGATATTTAACTTAAATACCAACTTTAGTGCTAACCACCTTTTCATTTTTGAGTTATGCTGTCCATACACACACACGCGCTCACACGTACACACACACACATACACACACGCACACACACATACACACATACACACACACGCACACTCACATACACACACATACACACACATGCACACATTCACACACACGCACACACACATACACACATACACACACACGCACACTCACATACACACACATACACACGCGCGCGCGCGCGCACACACATACACACATACACACACACGCACACTCACATACACACACATACACACACACGCACACTCACACACACACACACATACACACACGTACACATACACACACACGCACACTCACATACACACACATACACACACATGCACACATTCACACACACGCACACACACATACACACACACGCACACTCACATACACACACATACACACACATGCACACATTCACACACACACACACATACACACACGCATACACACATACACACACGCACACTCACATACACACACATGCACACATTCACACACACGCACACACATACACACATACACACACACGCACACACACATACACACACACGCGCGCGCGCACACACATACACACAACACACACAACACATACACACATACACACATACACACACATACACACACACGCGCGCGCACCTTTGGATTCAGGGAGCTTCTAAACATATATTTCCGGTGAAATCTCGACATCGAATCTTTGGGTGGACTACAATACTTCCCCTACTTACTATTCGTAGTAGAGAAAGTAAAAATGAGAATAACGACTTTCTATTTGAGAAAACTGTAAGTACTGAAAATTCAAATCACTAAGAAGCATCTTAAAAATGGTTCGCTCTAGGAAAAAAAATTATTCGACACAAATTGTGTGTTTTGACGAGATTTATATTTCTTGTGCAGTAACATTTAGTCTGCATGTCACAGTTTACCAGTTTACTATTTACTTTTGCTGTTAATTCTGGAGTTCCCCAGGGATCAAATTAGAACCTTTATTTTTCATGTTGTTTATAAACTACCTACCAAGTTGCATTAATTACTCCAAATGTCTCTTGTATGCTGACGATATGTTGAAATTACAATCTGATCTGGATAATATTTATAAATGGAGCTTGGAAAACAAACTTCACTTCAATATTAAGAAATGCTCCTTTATGATATCTACCAGAAGAAAGCAACACTTAAATTCTAAATATTATTTAAATAGTTCCTCACTTGTAAGAGTATATTCTGTCAGAGACTTTGGTGTTACCATGACCCAGAATTTGACTTTTAATCAACACATTATAAATATAACCAATGATTCCTTTAAGAAACTTGGTTTTGTATTCAGAACCTGCAGGGACTTAAAAGACACTCAGGTTATGCTAATTCTATACAGAAGTCTTGTTCGTAGTAATTTAGAATATGCCTCAGTTGTATGGTCACCAATGTATAACAATCAAATAGAGAAGATCCAAAAAAAGTTCCTCAGATACTTATATTACAAAACTCACTGTGATTTTATTTATAATCAGAACTTGCCGTATAGTTAACTGTTTAACGAATTCAACATAGTCTCACTTTCTGATCGTAGAGTAATAGCTCAACAATTATTTTTGTATAAACTTATAAATGGCCTGGTATCCACCGAAGAACTGTTTGACAGAATATATTTTAATGTCAGTACTACTAATTCTAGAAATCGGCAGCTGTTTCAATTTAGGACTCCGAAAACGTCGTCCCATAAAAATTCTCCCGTTCTTAGGTTGTGTGGGAAATACAATAAACTTTCAAATAAAATAGAGCTGGATTTTAGCTTACCTTACAAGCAGTTTAAAAAAACAATTAAATATGGGAATTATTTGTATGTGATTTTCAGTTGTATCACTTATTGTTATCTGCAGAATCAGTATAACATTCGCAATTCTAGTCTTATATAGTAGTTTAATATGTTTCATTTTTAGTCTTAGTTTCTTAATACTTTATTGTATTCTCTTTCTATTATATTCAAACTTGTTTAATTATTGTTCACTCTGTTGTATCACTTATTCGCTTGGTCAGTATACAATTTGCAATGTCTTGTCTCCAATAATACTTTAATATATGTACAGTTTATTTTTAGTTTCTTTGTATTACTTCTTATATTTTTGTTTTGCATTTAGTCAAGCTTGTGTAAATAAATTAAATGTAGCTACTGTAATTGGAGCTTTGCTCTGTTGTAGCACAAATGAATAAAATAAACAAATAAAATAAGTCTACCAGTTATACAAGTTACTCACAATGAAGAAGACTTACTAGAAAATTCAGGATAGTTTTCCTTTGTCATACAAGTATCTCAAACATATGACATTTTAAGCAAAGTTATTAGAGGCATTTTTGAGAAAATCAAATTTTCAAAAAGTGTTCTTTGTAAGGGGCAGTCTAGGGCGGAGCAACTTTCTTGAAAGTCTTCATGTCCCATCCTTGAAATATATTAAATTTAAATGCTAAGTTTGGTATTTAGCCAACTTTCACAGACACACAAACATAAGTAAACACGTCATATTGTTTTTCCATGAACCTTTAGACTTGTTTTTTGCATTGAAATCTTGATATGAATAATAAATATTTAAGTACTTAAATTTAAATGTTCGCGAATATCTCTGTTGCAAAGATACATTCCCTACCTCGGCTCAAAATGCCTGGTCATGCAACAAATAATCTACAGTGTTAAGATGTGAAGATAATCTGGTACACAAACATCCCAGAGATAAAAACGGCACTGACCTTCATCTCTGTTTACAAATGATGTTGCACTTTATGAACAAACAAGAGAGAAAAGCCGTGATAAATAGGGTAAAATGTAGCGTATTGTTCCACAGAGTATGTTCAGTGTTTTTAAAAATTGCCTAGAATGCTTTAAAGGTAAACAAATTGCAACTTACAGAGCGCTCGTGTTGTTTGTGCTGCAGCCACTTCGATACTGTCGAGATCGGGTAGGCCAAGGTCGAGTTGGAAGCGTTCACTCTCTTCCTGAACCGGTCCATCCATCCTTCATTGTTCATTCCATCATATTTACGCGCTTATGTAACTGGATGCTAGGCAAATGACCTTTTTGCTTTCTCTACCACAAGTAGGGAAGTATTGATATTGCACCCAAACATCCGATGTAGAGATTTCACCAGAAATTATGTTTGGAGGCCCCTGAATTTAAAAAAATAAATAATAATAATAATAATAATAATAATAATAATAATAATAATAATAATAATAATAATAATAATAATAATAATAATAATAATAATAATAATAATAATAATAATAATAATAATAATAATAGTAATAATAATAATAATAATAATAATAGTAATAATAATAATAGTAATAATAATAATAATAATAATAATAATAATAATAATAATAATAATAATAATAATAATAATAATAATAATAATAATAATAATAATAATAATAATAATAATAATAATAATAATAATAATAATAATAATAATAATAATAATAATAATAATAATAATAATAATAATAATAATAAAAATTTTGAAAAAGGTCCTTGTATGTGCGGCTATCAGTCTATGGACAGCATAACTCAAAAACGAAAACTCGGTTAAAAAAACCGAGGTTGGTATTTAAGTTTAATGTACTTCAAGAATGCGACACAGAGTTGCCAACCCGTACGATAATTATGGGGGTGTACGATAATTTCGATACCGGCGAAATTTCATTTTCACTGGTTTGTCACAACAGTGAAATGAAATTAATTACAAATAGTGACACCACTTTTGCCCTCATGGCCTGTCTCCACCCCTCTAATGCAACCATTTCATATTGTGACTTTTTTTGGTGTGGGTGTGAAGTAAAGTAGACAGATGTAGTCGAGATAAAGAAACACTTTTATTTCCGTAAACAGTAACTTTGTACACTCGTTGCAACAACAAGAAAGTCTTTTCCGATTCTCCAACAGCACGGCTCCGAACTCGTAACACAAAGAACTAACTCTTCTCCGTCGGCACAACTCTTCACATCGTCTGTCCGTCTCCGTCGGCACGACTCCTCGATGCTTCGCATACGTCTCTTGTTTCCGTCAGCACGACTACTCAACGCTTCACATACGTCTGACTGCTCCTTCTGTCGCACTTTACCGCTATTTATATCTCCCAGGCACTATTCTGGAAAGTTCAGTTATTCGGTGGAATACAAAGAGGAAGATTCCAGAAGCTTCTATCCTTTTCTCTCTTTCGGCAAGCGCCCCAACAATGCGGCCATGCTCTGTCTCTTTCCTTCGACTCCTTTGCGGTAGTGCCGACAATAATGCGATGGGTGACACTGCTGTTGTCGGCAATTAGATGCGACACTATCCTACTAATGTTTCTACCCTTTATCCTCTTGTTGCCAGTGTGCCCAGATCTGGCAACTTCATTGAAGAAGACACTGTTCAGAAAATTGATGATCAATGGAGAAAACTCGGAATACGTGATAAAGTATAAAGAATAAAGAACATGCCTGAACCTGGAGTGTTGTTGAACACATGTCACCTTGGTGGAAATACTGATTTCAAACAACTGGCGGAGGTTGCATTATCAGTGATTTCATTGCCCCACAGAAACACTTCTTGTGAAAGAGTTTTTTACAAATTAGATTTAATAAAAACCAGATTAGAAACAGATTAGTGCTAGATACGTAAATGGACTTGTTCTGTCGTCTCAACTTATGGAAGAATATGGCGGGTCCGAAAATCTGGAAGTTACCGAGAAGATGTTAAAGTTTATCTCAACAACAAATTTGTATAATGCTGCAACACTTGAGGAAGATGATGAACTTTCAGATGAATAGTGCGAGAAATATAAGTACCGAAGTTGTAATACTGATTAAGGTCATCAATCTTGTAAGCGGACACCATAAAAATCAATACTGTTACATTTTCATAAGTGTTACACTGATATTTTTATTGTTCTAGCATTTGGTTTATGATGTACGATCATTTTGAATCCAAATCTATAATTTTGAGGGACCGGTACAATAATTTTACTTTTAATCATTGGCAACCCTGCTGCGATACCAAGATTTTGAAGAAAATAGCCCCACACTAAACTACCCTTTACATTGAAAATTTTTGGAAAATTTTATTTTCTTGAAATGGCTCTAACGATTTTAATTAAAATGTCATATGTTTGAGATATTTTTATGACAAATGAAATGTATATCTTGAGTTTTCTGGCTCTAGCCCATATAGTCGTTTTATTCTGGATGACTTTTGCATAACTGGTAAACCGTAAGAGATAGACTATATAAAAATGGAGATCTTGCTAAAACACAATTTATGTCTGAATGTTTCTGTCAAATGGAACATCATTATTCATTTTTTTATATGTTAACCGTGCAAAGAGAAGGAAATCTCAAGTTTCAAAAGATTACACTATCGCTCAAAGCCTTCTATATCCCATATGCTCCTTGTAGCTTGTTTATCTCAACCAACACGAAAAAGATATAGGAATAAGAGTTTGTAAGAATGGTTAGTACAAGAGCAGAGAAAGACATGTGCGTGCAATACATCAGATTTTTCTGTAAACGAAACCATGATCTATATTAGATATATTCTTACCATCATAGATAAAAGAATGGCAAAACGTGACCGTCTGAAAACTTGCATTGCAAATATATATTTTAAATTCATTACAATAATTATGAGGGACTTCCAAAGTTTCTTCAGTTGACCGGTACATTTTGGAGCACTTTATTTTAGGTTTCCCGGTACGGTGAAAAGATGGAAAGCACTTACACTATTATTATGTACAATAACAATGAGTTTCTACTCAACGAGCCGGATAACATGAAAAGAAAGCTGCTCCAAAATGCTCCAATAAAAATGTATCTGCGTTTTGAAGCAGTTTCTTTCCCTTTTTTTTAAGATTGCCTGATACAACAAAAAGACTAAAGCATTTATACTTTTAGTTCAATGAGTTTTTTAGGAAATTCGTCCTAAAGGTGAAGGTTTTTACAAATTCATTGGAGCAAGTATCTTTTGAACGCGCAGTGAACGGAAAACTGCCACATGAAGTGCCGGTAAAAGGTAAGGTTAGTCCAATGGTCTTGAAGTTGGAAGAATATGAAAGAGTGAACAAACTCCCTCAAACTTCACATTTTATAATTGTGTGTTCAATAATGGTTTTTTGTAAGTCTGGTCTGCTCGCATGGCGTCTAAGAGATGGCAGTTAAGTTATTGTCACATGCTGTAAGAAAGCACGTAGCGTTTGACTGGCGCTGCCACCTATCTTTCAATAATGTGACTTTTGGTTGGGTGTGAAGTAAAGAAGACATGTAGTCGAGATAAAGATACACTTTTATTTCCGTAAACAGTAACTTGTACACTCGTTGCAACAGCAAGAAAGTCTTTTCCGATTCTCCAACAGCACGGCTTCGAACTCGTAACACAAAGAACTACTCTTCTCCGTCGGCACGACTCCTCAACCTTCACATACGTCTGTCCTCTCCGTCGGCACGACTACTCAACGCTTCACATACGTCTGACTCCTCTTCTGTCGCACTTTACCGCTATTTATATCTCCCAGGCACTATTCTGGAAAGTTCAGTTATTCGGTGGAATACAAAGAGGAAGATTCCAGAAGCTTCTATCCTTTTCTCTCTTTCGGCAAGCGCCCCAACAATGCGGCCATTCTCTGTCTCTTTCCTTCGGCTCCTTTGCGGTAGTGCCGACAATAATGCGATGGGTGACACTGCTGTTGTCGGCAATTAGATGCGGCGGGCGCGGTGACAATAATATACTCTCAAAGATCTAATAAACATGTCAGTTGCACACTGGAGCGCAAGAGGGCAGTGTGATCGGAGTCTGGGAGACGCCATGTTACTTTCCTTGTTATAAAGCTAATTTCTTAATATTCAACTCCTCTTGTGAGGCTTGTCTTTAGGGGACAAGTCAGTGGTGTAAATAACGGCCCCGCAGACCCCGCGGCGAGAGGGGGGAGCGATCTTTAGGGACCCCAGACTACCTTAAATAGTTTTAGGACATTTTATATTTAATTCAACCATAGAAAATGGCTAAGAAGAAGCGCTGGAACAAATGCACAGCGGGAGTGTACCGTGTAAGCATTTCCTACCCTTTGTTGGTTAAAGTGTGAAACAAGCTTCTCCAAGTGCGTATGCTCTCAGACAAGTTCATTAACGTACGCTATTTGATTCAAAACGCTTGTTATAAAAGTCGAACAAACTACATAGTATGTACCCCCGTGGACAAAAACCAGTCCTGTCTGGAACACATACGTGCCTGCCTACCTACCTGCCTTCCTGGCTGCCTGCCTGCTTACCTGCCTGCTTACCTGCCTACCTACCTACCTGCCTGCCTACCTGCCTACCTACCTACCGGCCTGCCTGCCTGCAGACACACACACATACACATACATGACATATAATATGATTTGAAGCTTTCCTGGCGACGAACATCTTCAATACATACATGGCAGACAGTCAGACATGTTAAAAAGTGCACTTAATTTGATACACGTGGAGTTGTTCTTTGCCATTAAAGTAGCCTGGCGTTCCAGACATGTCCACGGGTGTATCTATGCGAAAATGTAGTACATTGGGCAATAAATTGAATTATTTTAAAATTTGGTCATAAGGTATAAACATTAATCAATAGGTGTTATTCTAACTAGTTGTTCAGCGTTACTGCATCTGCACGATATCTGAAGTAGCACAAATAGAAGTTTTGCTGGGATAATATCTAAGTTTCCCAGAGTATTGACAGGTAACGATTCTGTGTATTATGCGTTTAGTGAGTCTATGTTGTTTATTTAGGAAACAATAACCATTAGTGTTGATAAGCAGGGAGTGTTATTTTAATAATTCGCTAGGTTGTTTGTTCCAAAAAGAGTTCATCACTAGGCCAGTTTATTTTACTTTCATGCCATTCTATGTGAGTAAGTGTGTAATATTTTAATCTCTCCATTTTAAGCTATATTAGTCAGTAGAGCCCCAACATGTACTTGCAGGGGCCCCCAAAACCTTAGCTACGCCACTGGGACAAGTCACACTACGACGTCACTGGAGCTAGGTCAACTCCTGGGAATAGAGCCCTGTCGCCATTGTTGTCGTTACGGGCACACCGCGGATAGGTTAACTTCACCGCCGTGGCACACCGAACAAGACATCCACCTGCCAGCAGCACGACCTTAAGCGACGACGCCGCCGCTCCTGTGCAACCTACTAGGGGAACGACCACTTCGCTGGGCAAGCTTGCTGCGACGACACACGGTCGCAGCCGAGGACCGTGGTCGCCTGCCGCGGGTTAGAGTAAACCCAAGTACACTGTCGGTGCACCTGAGGCTGTGATCATCCTGGAGAAGCTGGAGGATAGTCGATCTCTCCACCAAGATTGCTGCTCTTGAGGATGCAGTGAGTCAACTATGTCTCCATCTTGCTAAGCACCACACAAAGTTCAAGGTATTCCCAACAATTCTAGACTTCGAACGCCTAGCCACGCTGGCTGAACATCTCTGCAACCGAAGGCTCGTCTTGGAGGACGTGGTAGCTCTTCAGACGATTCTGGACGAACCATACTGCCCTCGGGGCACATTTGGGAACTTCCGGCGGCTCACAACCCGGCTCCATTCAAATACTCATCATGAATTTCTAAGGGCGCAATCAGGGCGTCCAAGCACCCTTCATTCACCTGGCTTTGGTCCCCTGTGGCCGGCTAGTTTACCCGTACCAACAATCCGCAGGTGCAACAGCGGTACGGCCTCACTTGCACCCTGAATTACTCCTTTCCTTTCTACCTTTATACCCTTTCTTTCTGGTGGAGGTTTCCTAGTGGGTAGTGCGTTCAGGCAAAGCTCACTCCTCACTGTGCCCTCCAACATAGTGGAAGTCCATAAATGGATTTCTCCTCCACTGGAAAAAATTGCGTTTGTCCTTATCATTTCTTAAAATAATATGTAAATAAGATTTCTAGGGTTCAAATGGAAAGATTAATTTTAGCGTGGAGAAGATGCGATGGCGGTAGCGCGGGAGTTAGCTATCACACGTCACTACGCTGCTAGGGAACACGCGGCCGATGACAATGGCCAGAAGGAACAAGGATCGGTTCTACACAGCACAAGAATCTTCGAGAAAACGTGCACTTTCATAAAACTCGACGGGACCTAATGCACGGCTATATAAGCGAGTCAGATGGACAGAGTTTAGTGTGAGCTGGGCCATTGAGTGTTTAGTCACAGCTTTAGACAATCTCTAGGGGCTGGGTCATAAACAAATATTGGCATTATGTGCAGATTTTCGGTTGTGTATGAACATAATTAAGGTTTTTCAACCAACCTATAGAAAGTTCCCTAAATGTTTAAAGCTAGACACTGTTCTAGCTTGCAAATCCCATAGTGTTTCCGTGATAGCTATCTCGAGAAATAATTGAATAGTGACAGCACTTTAAGAATACGAAAAAATACCAACCAAAAGACCGCTCGGAAACGGCTAATGCCACAAAAAAGTTATTTGAAGTTAACTGTGTGATTTAAAAGAAAATCTACTTTCTTATGTGATAAGTTTTTGTTCCTACAAAACCGGTTGTACAGAGGATTAAATATTCCTACGGCTTCCTCCGTGCTCTGGTGGTTAGCACACTGGCTGCCTAACCCAAAGGCCTCGGGTTTGATTCCCAGCTGGGTGGGGGAATTTTTCATCTCCCAGAATTATTCCTCACTATCCCCAGATTGAGTTAAAATTTGGAGACAAAAAGCAATGCTTCCATAAATAAACACGAATTTTAATTACATCAGAAGCTGTAATTCAGTCTTGAAGAATCCCAAGAATTGGGGTAAAAGCTGTTGCTACACGAAATATGAATCGATGATGAGTGAGTTTTGTTTAAGGAACCGCAGTCCAAAAATAAAACAAGCGAATTGATGATGATGATGATGATGATGATGATGATGATGATGATGATGATGATGATGATGATGATGATGAATAGAAGTGTCAATGCGCAGATCGATTACAAAAATGTGTTCTTTTACATCTATCTCTATATTTAACTGTGTTATGGCGCAAATATACTATTTGTTTTAGATTTCTGTAGTTATCTATGTTATTGGGATATTGTGTTACTTCTGGTGGCAGCGGGGATGAACTACATGACTAATTTTGAAAAAAATTTTTACAAGTTTAGTATCAAAAACTTATTTCAAAGCTCTAGGAGGTCTCTTATTAAGGCTACGGTGAACTTCAAGATTAATGACAATTCCCAACATGACGGAATATGAAAGTAAAGTTGCTAAAAGTGCGCTCGACAAAATCGTCAAAACTGTGGACGAAACCAAGCACATGAAACTGTAAGTACAGGTTGCGCCATCTATGAGTGGAGAACAGAGATTGCAGAACATAGAGTGTGAAGGGGCCAACCTAGGTGGCGTTGGAGGGGCTCATTTAGCGGCGAAAAGACGAACTCATACGCACACATGGTTGCCAACAGGAAGAAAGAAAAATTCAAGGTTACTGTTAAAACTAAGGGAAATCACCCTCCAGAAACAATAAAGTACATACTGAAGACAAAATTAAACGCAATAGAGATTAAATTAAATTGTGTTGTTTAAAGACGCTGACCATTGCCAGGATCACATCAGGATCACCGGTGTGCCGGAATTTCGTCCCGCAGAAGTTCTGTTACATGCCGGTAAATGTACTGACATGGAGCTGTCGTTTTTAAGCACATCGGTCTGAGCCGGGGTTCAGTAGACCAGCGTCTAACCAAATGGGCCACCCAGACCGACCAATAGAGATGAGAGTCGGTATAAGCACATTCAAAAAGCTCAAAGACGGAAGGATGGATACTAATAGAAACACGTAGAAAAGAAGAAATTTAGAAAGTAAGTAGATACATATAAAGCAGAAAAATGGGGCGAGGATCTAGAATCTAAATTTCAAGAACTACTGAATCCAACATCAGTTATATACAATATCCCTTATGAAATAACAAAATAAAATGCAACTAGAGTAATATTAGAGCAAAGTCCTGAACTATAAGGGAGACACAAATCACTCCGAAATTTATATTTAATACCAGAAGAAACAGCAGCAATTAAATAATTGAAGAAAACTCCCAGACACCGGAATTATTACACAACTACAAGGTGATAATATGATGGATGATATGCAACGTTGAAGACTATATTTGCATCAATCGCTGCTTTAAATGTAGCAAATATACCTAATCACTAAAGGCCGGAGGAATGTGCGCTCGCATGCGATAGTTAGCTGGACGCAAAGTATGAATGACGTCAGTACAGCACGGCCATCGAATGCGCAAACAACTGCCATTAGAAGCAAGAGTCGAAAACAACGTAACGTAGTACTCTGGGAACTAGTGAAGCATTGTGTGTGCAGACACTAATAATTATACTCGGATAGAGGCCGTCATGTATTATGTGGTGCATTACAATGTTATTAGCGCTCTATGAGATGCAGATAGAGCAGATTCATCTGGTATTGTAACTGCAAAGTCTACCATACTAATGAACTATCTAATTCATTTAATTCATTATTAAATGTGAAGTTTTGACTATCACTGAAGCACTTTTTAATCAGCGAAAAACTTCTTTCTACGTCACACGATAAAAATTCCAGAAAGCTGTAAACAAAAATATTGGTTATGAAGCGATGTGTTACATTTTGAAAATGAGTGAGAAGTAAAACACTCCAGACGACAGAGTGGAATTCTTTACATTTGCACTACAGTCTTGATTCCACCTCATAAGAACGGCAGTTGTTTTTAAAAATCACATCTGTATCTATAGCCGAATTTCAAATCAAATGTACTAAAAATGTTAGTGAAAACTTACTCTTATGTAGAGAGGAATTTAGCGTTCCCCTTTGTGATACCTGGCACAAGACGTATCCCATTAACTGAATTAGCTAAGGCTTCTGTTATGCTTGTGCTCTCCGACACTTCTAAACCCGATTTTTTAAAATGTCAACTGTGTAAAATAGTGAAGTAAGAAATTGGGAACAAAATTTGTCACTGGACCTACATGCACTGTAGTCTGATAGTACACATGCATGCATATTTTGGGATTTTACAGTGAATGGCATTTTCCTCTGGTTATAAAATATTAGCCTTTCAAGGGACGAATGATGGTGTAGTTTTGGAAAACATCCGCCAGAGTACTTGAATACACCCAGTATGTGCTGCGATCTGGCGAACATCAGTTGAACTGTATGGTCCTAGCGATCCTTGTCAGCTGGAAGGTTGCGACATCTGCTAGTAGAAGTTTTCTTTACACAGTAAGGCCACTACGGCTCACTAACTGTCACGCACTAAAAGTGCTGTGCATGCCGAGTGTTACAGATACATTTGCTTTTTACTGTCTCCACTATGCACAGTGTGTGTGTGTGTGTGTGTGTGTGTGTGTGTGTGTGTGTGTGTGTGTGTGTGTGTGTGTGTGTGTGTGTGCATGTATGCGCGTGCGTGTCTGTCTGTGGACAGCATAACTCAAAAACGAAAAGTCCGTTAAAGACCAAAGTTGGTATTTAAGTTTAATGACTTTCAAGGATACGACACCAAGATTTAGAAGAAAATTGCTCCACCCTAAACTACCCTTTATGCAAATAATTATTTTCTCGAAAATAGCTCTAACAATTTTGATTAAAATACCATCCATATCTTTAAGACATTTTTCTGAAAAATTAAATGTATATTTTGAATTTCTGGCTACAGTCTATGTAGTTCTGTTTACCCTGGATGACTTGCATAACAGGTGAACCCTTAGAGATAGACCAAATCTTACTGTACAAAAACTGTAGATCTTGCTAAATCACACAATTTCCATTTGTTAAGACTGAACCATTCGGAGGTATGTTATTTGTGTGAGTTGTGGAGTGCTTAACTTTCGTCAAATGGAACATCGTTATTCATTCTTTATATGTTAACCGTGCAAAGAGGAGGGAGTTTCAAAGGTTTAGAACATTTGACTATCACTCAAAGCCTACTGTATTCCCATATTCCTCACGTAGCTACAAGAAAAAAAAAATCAATGAGATAATTTTTCAACAGTTTATCTCAACTAACTCGAAGGACATATAGGAATAAGAGTTTGTAAGAATGGTTAGTACAAGAGTAGAGAAAGTCATGTGAGTGCAACACATCAGATTTTTTTAACAGTAAGAATTCTTGTATCTCTTAAAATTATGCTAAAGTCCTGCAGAATAAAGAGGACTTCTGAGGACATTCTCAGAAACTGAAGATATACTTTTCATTTTATCATAAATAATTCTTAAACATATTGTGACAAATTACAAATATGGTTACTTTTAATGTCGGTTTATTTCCTCTAAAACTGAGTCACAAAACAGTTGTGCGTTTTATCGTTAGTTTAGAACTCGTCAGGACCTCACGCTGTTGTGTTCCATGGTAACCTTGACACAAATACTGCTCAGCAGTATATATAACGAACAACTCCAACTGTTATTGGTCCAACACTGACTGGCTGATCCGGACCGACTCGCTAATATATCCTGAAATTTCCGGCGAATTTTATGCAAGATATCATTCTCGAAGCTTCTCGTACAGTCTTGAACCGGCCTTTGTTCTGCCCCGCTTAAGGCTGATTCACAACCAACGACAACTGGAACAGTAACTAGAAAGAGAGACTTGAAGTTCGTGTATTTAAATGGGAGTGTTCACAACCAACAGGAAGCTTTTTCCGGGCTCCGGGAACGGAAACAAGACTTGGCCAAGATTCCATTTTGATGTTGTCGTTATCGAGCACGGCATATTAGATACATTAAGTGCATATGATATACTTCTTTCAAGGCTGAAATTCATCAAGGTGGCCATGACGGTCGCAAATCTGGGAAAATCAAACTGGGAAGGATTTCATACACAATAAACAACATATTATATAAATGAATGCTGGTACCTGAAGGAATGACACTTCTTCACTTTATCGAAATTTGGCGTTGGTTAACCTGTTTTTATGTTGGCCCAATGGGAGAGTAGGTTAACATTCTTTTCATTTGTCAAAAGAAATCAATGATATCCCAATGTGCAATATCCATATCAATTTCCATTGCTGTTACGGGGCTGTTGTGAATCAGCCTTTATATTCGGGAGTTGCCTAGCTACCCAGTGGTGTGAGCTAGCCGGCCTCGAGCGTCACTGTAGGTTTTAATCAAAATTGTCAGAGCCATCTTAGAGGAAAACATTTTCGAAGAATATTTTATGTAAAGGGTAGTCTGGAGTGGGGCGTTTCGATCCTTGGACAATGCTGTATTTAAATACTAAGTTTGGTATTTAACCGACTTTTCGTTTCGTTTGCCGTTTACAGACGCAGGCGCGCACACACGGGCCTTTTTTAAAAAGTCTTTTTTTCCAGTGATCCCAAAATATTTCTAGTGAAATCAGTATCGAATTTTTGGGTGAAATGCAATAGTTCCCCTACTTACCAGTGACGTAACGCGCTATGTAGAGTGGGGTATGCACTTTGAACTCGACATGTGTGAAACGTCTAAATTCTACAATTATCAGCGGATTTTGTTCAAACTCATATCAGACATAATGCATGTATGGAATAATGTGTATTCAAATTTTCATGGCAATTTGTTATCTTTTCTAATTATTTTTGGTGGCGTACCTGAAGATTTGAACTTTTTGTTAGTTCTAAATATTATAGTATTATAGATAAGTACTCTCCAAAGAATATTGGGAACAGAAAATGTTGTAATGCTTTGCCTTATTGAATGAAAATTATTAACTTTGAAAAGAATTACAACTGTTATAGTTTTCATACAAATTTACAATCCACTAACTGATAAATATAAAAATTACAGAAAAATCACTCCCACTATTTTGTTCTGCATCCTCAATGTGTTGATTATAAGCACTCGGAGCAGTAGGTTTCCAGGAAACGCAGCGTTGAGCGGAAGCACATGAGCAATGTGCATACTCGGCCTTCAGCCTCCTGGCGTATTTTTCTCTTGCATATTCACATACTACTGTACAAAATGCTGCTTTCTGTACTCTGATGCGTACAGAAGTTAAAAATATAAAATTAACCTTCACTGCCAAACAAAATATTTTTATCTCTTATTCTGACTTTTACCACTCTGTCTTGTATATTTATTTTCCTTTTTCTAGTAATTTTATTTTTATTAAGATTTAAATTTGGCTTTTGCCATGAATTGTTTTTAAGGGCGCTGATGACCATGTAGTTGAGCGCCCGTAAACGTGATCTCCTCCCCCTCCTCCTCTGCGTTACTTGCACTGCACGCGCGCGCACTAGTTTCATAGCACATTGTAGTTCGAAACATACTCTTCAGCAAGCATTATGCCAATTGGATTAGTACATAGATAATAGAAAAGGTTAACTAAGGAAAACTGTGAGGGTATGCAAACACATCACCCACATCCATTGACGCCACCCGAGACATTCGGATGTAGTTAGGGGAGATAGTTGGCGGCCAAACGGAGGAGACACAATAGAAGAGGGCAGGGTCCCTGACCTTTTCAGATTTATACTTCCCGGTGACAGCTCGTACAACCAGCTCCCTGTCCCCCCCCCCTTTCGCACTCCAGGGTTATACATCCCACTGGCGTATATAGGACTCCGAGATCGCCCCGATTCAGGGGGTGAGACCTCGCTCAGAGCGAATTCCCTGCCATGCTACGCCGAGACACTCGCCGACACTTAGAACCCAGAAAAAGGCAATCTGGGTGTGAAGATGAAATAAAATGGAGGAATACTAAATTAGGGGGATGTAATTACCTTTCCCAGTATTCTTCTAGTGATCTAGATAAATCCCGAAAAAAAAAAACCATGGGTCAGAAAGGTCTGCCACGGGTATCGAACCCACCTCTCGCACGTGATCCTTACACGTTCAGTGAAGCTATCTCGCTCGGTTTATATCGGATTTCTTTCCAGTTTTATATAAATTTATGGCAGCCGCAAACTTTAATGGTGACTGGCTCAACACAATCCAATCATAGGCTTGTGTTGTATTGTTAAACAAAATGTACAATTAGTGAGATAAATATCATTTGCGCCCACAAAATACAACAGGAAATAGAAGAGTAATATTAAACTATCAGCCGCCTTTAAATTCCGCGGCTACCATATTTACAATTTTCCGTACACTAATGTTAATAAACTGCAAGTTTTAGGTAGCTTCTGTGATTATTCTTTTGTTAAATGTTCGTCTTTCTTTTGACCATAAGTCATATAACTTGTGTTTTGAATTACGTATTCGTCTCCGTGAAGAGTATGACGGTGTTCTACGCTACGCTAGCGTGTAGAAGAAAGCCCAAGATGGATCAAGTAGGAAACGTTGCATACAGACAGCTGTGCGGTTTTCTTTATCACCATTTGGCTCTTGCAAACTCGGAATTTCATCTCTGAGCAGAGCAGCGGGACAGGGAGAGAATGTGCTGCATTCCTAAATCTCTTCTTTTGTAAGAAAAATAAGATGTCTGGAGCTGTTTCCCATAAATTCACAAGATATATCAAGAGATCCTTAACTTCGCACAAGCCAGCAGTAGAGCGTTCTTTTCAGTCATTAGTTAGCCCGACATTCATACACTAATGCATACCCCCCCCCCCCCCCTCAACATGAAAAGTTTTGTAATGTATTTCTCCCTCTACCACCTATAGTAAGTAGGGGAAGTATTGTATTCCACCCAAAAATTCGATGTCGAGATTTCACCGGAAATATATGTTTAGAGGCTCCTCTGAATAAAAAAAAAAAGCATTTTTAGAAAAAGGTCCGTGTGTGTGTCTGTGTGTCAGTCTGTGGACAGCATAACTCAAAAACAAAAAATAGGTTAAAAACCAAAGTTGGTATTTAAGTTTGGTGTCTTTCAAGGATGCGACACGAAGATTTTGAAGAAAATAGCCCCACCCTAAACCACCCTTTATATGGAAGATTTTTTGAAAATTTTGATTTTCCTGAAAATGACTCTTAAGGTTTTTGATTAAAATATCATATGTTTGAGATACATATTTTTATGACAAATGAAATGTATATCTTGATTTTTCTGGCTATAGCCCCTGTAGTCGTATTTACTCTGGACGACTTTTGCATAACGGTAAACCGTTAGAGATAGACCAACCAAATCTTACTGTACAAAAAATGTAGATCTTGCTAAAATACACAATTTATGTCCCAATAAATTTTCTTGTAGGTTGAACCATTTCGGAGGTATTCCTTGTGTGTGAGTTTTGGAAAGCTTGAAACTTTCGTGAAATGGAACATCGTTGTTGATTTTTTATATGTTAAGCGTGCAAAGAGAACGGAATCTCAAAGCTTTAAAAGATTTGACTATCGCACAAAGCCTACTGTATTCTAATATTCCCCTTGCATCTACAAGGAAATAAGGAATAAGATAATTTGAACCAATGGTTATCTCAGCTAACACGAAGAAGATATAGGAATAAAAGTTTGTAAGAATGGTTAGTACAAGAGTAGAGAAAGTCATGTGAGTGCAACACATCAGATCTTTAGAAAAAGGTTCGCGCGCGCGTGTGCGTGTGTGAACAGCATAACTCAGAAACGAAAACTTGATTAAGAACCAAATTTGGTATGGGGAGGGTAATCAGAGGAAGGAGAAGAATAAAAAATACATTTCAAGGATGCGGGCTGTGACAAAGATTTTGAAAAGAATTCCTTCACCCTAAACTAAACTTTACATGGAAAATTTTTCAAAAATTTTGATTTTCTGAACAATGACTTGAACGGTTGTGATTAAAATGCCAATGTTTCAGATATTTTTATGACAAATTAAATGTATAATTTGAATTTTCTAGCTATAGCTCATGTAGTCCTTTACTCAGGCTGACTTTTGCATAACTTAAAACCGTAAGAGATACACCAAATCTCACTATACAAAAATTTAGATCTCGTTAAAACAGACAATTTGTTAAAATAATCTCTTTTGTAAAGTGAATCATTTCGCAAATATTTTTTTATTTGTGAGAATTTTGTAATACTCGAATTTAGCGAATACATGAAATTGATCTAATTGATTAAACTCACGTTCTGTAAGTCTAGCACCAACAATGGAATCATTTCAGTTCTAGTCCACAACTTAATAGAAACACCATAAGAACATATGTTCTTCAGGTGCACTGAAGTTGAATCTGCAATGTTGGCCCGTTAATGTAAAAGAATTGCTGAAGTATTGCTTTTCCAAACTGCGAGGTGACATGTACTCTGAACAGCAAGGGAAGCCTATTATTAATGTAATTGTCATACCATCTATGCAAATGCGCCTGAGAATTAGGCGACCCTTCGCGCAGGTTGAGCATTTACTTTTGTGAAAGATTAGTTGTTGGTGCTTAGTGCCACGGGATCTGGTGGCCTATATATTGCATCATATACACTGTGCCCACTTGTTAAAGGTTGTTTGTTAATTAATCATCTTTAAAAGATGGCGACTTAATGTTGGCACTACCGGAGCATTTGTGATTCAGCCACCAATGCTGTCTAATCCCTTTAATGAAGGAAAATAGGAAGTTTAGGGTTTACTTAACTCATTATTTTATGTAGATGCTAAATCTGTGCATCTGAATATGGAGATGCAATGCTAATCACTCCATAGGTATTAGCTGGGGCTCTAATGACCTAGCTGTCGACGGGCCCTTAAACCCTACTCACTCACTCACCCCCATAGGTATTAGCAGTATTTGTTTTATTAGTGTCTTAGTAGTATTAGTACATTCTGGTTTCGATGGCTAATGCTATAAACACACATTGTCATTAAATACAAATTGGAAATAACTATTTATTTTCATTTATACGATTTACTTTTGTTTAAAACTGCTGTTAAGTTCTATTGCTATTGACAAAAACGTTTTGCATCCAATTTCATTTTCTCGCTTAATACCTTTGCAGTTGGGGGCATAACCACGGCGGAACAAATTAAACTGGCTCTATGTTCCCCTGTCATTGTTCAAACAGTACAGGAAACTGTCTCCGATTTCCCCTCCTCTATTCCGTTTTGATCCTTCAATCACGCTCCGCTTTGAGATTCAGAGATGCACTGGCTCTAGATCAACTTTACTTCTATACCATTTATCACTCAAAATTGATGTGTATGGACGAAACGAAGTTCAGTTATGTATGGATGCTCTTTAAGGGCCCCTGGGACTGAAAAATGACCGAAAAATTATCAAACTGGCGAGTTTTAGGTTTACGCACACAAATGTTCCCCAAACCTTCAGTCATCGGTTGACAGTGGAATTTTTTTATATTCGGCCATTTTAAACGTCTAGCTCAGGCTTTAAATGCCATATATGCTACTTTTAAACGCCGCTTTTTATGCCCAAGTTTTCCGCAGTATTTCAACAAAATATGGGCTAAAAGGGCTGAAAAACAAGAACTGGTTAAGCTATGAATCTGAGGAGAGAGACTACAAGACAAAAGAGGGAATGTGTGACAAACAGATAATCTGACTGTTGTAGTAAACAAGATAACAAGCGATCACAGCGCTCGACGACCAAGGTCAATAGGACTCGTCGCTTTGCCAAGTAGTAACTCTTCATTGGTTGATCGAACCGCACAACTTCCATGGAAACAGGCGCGAATGAAAACATAGTCCGCTAATGAACATGTAAAATAACGTTAAATTTAAAATAACTACAAGAATTATTTACAAAAACAGTTTGAAAATCTTATAGTACCAATAAATGGAAAACATTAATACGCAAATTCACTATTATTAACTGTGATACGATATTCACAAAAAATTAAAGCATTATTTTGTTGTTTAACGACGCTGTCAATTGCCAGGATCACACCAGCGTCACCAGTGTGCCGGAATTTTGTCCCGCAGGAGTTCTTTTACCTGCAAATAAATCTACTGACATGAAGCTGTCGTTTTTAAGCACACTTAAAAACCATCGGTCTGGGCCGGATTTGAACCGGCGACCATGGGACCAGTAGGCTAGCGTCTAACCAACTGAACCACTCAAAGACTGGAAGTAAGTGAAGAAACGGAACATATGGTTTCTTCAAAATGTTGTCTGCCATACATCGCCAAGGAAAACCATTACGAAACGATGGAAAGCGAATTGTCTTAAATATATTTACAAGTATTGTGGAAAATACCCATCCTATTATAGTGTGGAGTTAGACCACTTTTCCACCCAACAGTAGCTGGAGAAGAGCATTATCCAATAGATAGATGCCAAAGGGACAGCATATGCAACAGTGATTGCGAAAGGTAGACTGGTATTTCAAGTAAAGGTAGCAAACTTAAACAAAAACTACCATGATACCTACCATTATGGAACAGGCTGGCTGCAATACCACCTTATCACTGTGTTCTGAATCCAATAGAACCAGTGTGAAGCCTTGTTATAGGTTATTTTTGCATAAACAACAGGACATTTAAATTAATCTAAATCAAATTAAATTTAATTAAATTAATTTAAATTGCAACATCAGAAAAATGAAAGTCATTAAGTACGTCGTCTGGTTTCCAAAACGCTTCGTCTACTTCCTCCACATGGTGTCTACTCATTCAGGTAACGTAAAATGTGTCATATTTGCATGATAGTGATTATTTCCAAACTTCGTGAAATGTAAACAACGCGATTGTACAATGTGTTTTGTTTATTTAACGTTGCTTTGAACAATTCCCAAATCATAACTGCCAACTACGTTTTATTTGAAGTCATTTAAATGTGCTCTGCATATGACACATTCTATAGCTGTGTTATTCTTTATGTTAGGCAGCGGTGCTCCCATGCAAATGCAGAAGTCAGAAACCCAGGAGCTACTCACGTGGTGGTGACAGTTCGCTGACGCACATGTCTGCCAATCATAGTGGCCCGCGGAGGAATACAATTTTGCACTTTGTTTACATTGCAATTTAAAGTTAGGCCAGAGAACGTACAGTAAGTCCAAATCAATTTTATTCCATTTCTGCAAAGTAATATCTTTTAGTGTTTTGATGTGTTGTTCAATTCTTGCCAGATGTTCTCGATCAAGTTTAAGTGGAGTGTTTGAGGTGTTCTCAGTGTATGGAGTGTGTTTAAAATGATCCATAAGCTAGCAACTTGTGAGGTGTACTTAGGATCGTTGTCCTGTTGGAAATTTGCTTTGCCGACTTTTCGTTTTTTGAGTTATGTTGTCCACAAAAACAGACTGCTAGACACACACACACACACACACACACACACACACACACCTTTTTCTAAAAATGTTTCTTCTTTTATTTTTGATTCAGAGGGTCTCAAAACATATTTCCGGTGAGATCTCGGCATTGAATTTTTACTACTTACTAGCACAAAAAGTAAAAAAAGGCTATTCCTGTAAAATCTTGATTTCTCCATCTGTCGACTTTTGCAAAAACGCTCCTAAACTGCTCGGCTGAATGACCTGGTTGGTTGTAAGTTTGCGAACTTTTAACTTGACGCTAACTGCAAGTTATGTATTGCAGTGCTGCTACAAATCAATGAGCTCAACTTCAATGTAGGAAGAATTGAACCCCTCTCATGCAACATAGGGGAAAAGAAATGGCGTTCTTAGCAGTAATTCTCTAAGACATAATCTAGCGTTGTTGAAGGGAGTTTTACCCTCCTCGAGGAGATGTATCGTGACGAATGATTTCATCTGGGAGCAGGAGCAGGGTGAGGGTTGAATATGAGGGCTGTCGAAAAAGAAAAATGTAGCATTTGGCTGCACACGCCATCATGGCGGCCGCAGTGACTTCAGTAGATAGCGGTAGTTACAAATGAGCTGCAGATGTTTTATTTTGTCCTCTTGTCCCCATAACTTGGTTCTACAGTTCCATTACCACGTACCTCGTAGTGTGTGATATATCTGCCGTTATGTTTCATTAAATGTTTACTTTCTCTACCATGTATAGTAGGTAGGGGAAGTATTGCACTTCATCCAGAAATTATATTCCGATATTTCACCGGAAATAAATGTGTATATGTATTCTCGTATAAATAATCAACCAATCAACACTGTTTGCAAACACAAATGAAGTTTAAGGTGCTCACTTTATATCCGTTGGTTTTAAGCAAGTTGATGTGATAACAGAATGGACGTTGATACACATTCCAGGAAGTCGTGACAGCAAACAATTTAAACTTCTCAGTGTTTTCCGATATTTATCAATATTCTGAAGTCGAAAGACTCTCACCATACATAACAGATAAGTGGAACGTGTCCTACTAAACATGCTTTCTTGTATGTTAACAATTAAACGAGTACAATAAGCGGGTTAATAAGATATTATTAGAAATCCTTCGCTAACCTCAAACATGCCATTTCACACATCTCTGAGTCAGGGCTTTCCCATACCCTTAGTTTCAGACCCCAGTTTTATGCTCCACCCAATGATGTGGAGAAATCACCTCCAAGCATACAGATCCTGCACTAAACATTGGATATACCTAACAGCGGATACCCCAACGTACTTCATCTGCCAGCAATGTGAAGTCTGCAACACCCACCTCCCCACAGTAAAACATCTCTTCACAGAATGCAAGCAGCAACGACAGCTTCATCACATCACTGGAGACTTATCCACCATTCTCAATACGCCATCCAACTTCAAACAAAATGTTTTAATGTTTTTTCATTTACTTTCAGGGCTGCATTCATATGCATATCGTATCACAGTTAATAATAATAATGAATTTGCATAGTAATGCCACTGTATTATACAAAATAGTCGCGATATGACCAAATTGTTAAAGCGACCCTAAATAAAGAACAACAAAAAAATGCACGTTTGCACCCTTTGACCTTTCCCAGCAGTGTTCGTTGCTCTACGCAAAGAAACCCAAGCGACGCGCTGAAGTCCGTTGGTTTCGCTAATCCCATCCGTTTTCTCCCTATATTTATTATTATTTATTTAAAATTATTACTACAGTTATTATCATCGTTATTTTAAATAATTAATATTTTGAAAATATCTATAAATTTTGGTATCAAAAACTAAACCGTGTACTTTCAGTTGTTAGCACTGTAGAAGACACTAGGCAGTATAAAACAATATAGGGCATATGGGGGAGAATCTAGACGTCAGGTGCACCGAAAGTATGGCTGTGTCTGTCCCTAGGGGGGGAACAGACTATAAAGTTTCCCCAAGTCCGTTTGAAAGGAATAGAGCCAACCCGCCAACAAAACTTCCTCATGTTGAGATTCCTTCCGCCCTCTCCTCTATCGCTACCGTGAAATACAAGTGTCGGCTTGTACTGAGCTCTTCATTAATCCCCCAGTTAATTCAAATATCTTCAAGTGGACCAAAACTGCGCACAATTGAACTACAGGTAGGCGCAAGCACAACCAAGAAATAAGACCAATGATAAGAGAAAGAAACATCAACAGTTCACTGTTAGCACAAAAAAAAAAAAAAAAAAAAAAAAAAAAAAAAAAAAAAAAAAATGTCGCTGAAAAGAAAATCCTTTACAAATTAGCTTCAAGATGCAAGTCGTGTATTTTAAGTATTTGTAATTAAATGAGCAGAAAGTGAGGGTTTTATTTAAAAAGAAGGCAATGAGCTAATAAGCGTTTTATACTATTTACCGCCGCCTCCACCGCCGCCACCGCCACCGTCACCACCACCGCCCGCCTCGGTAGTGTGTGTGCCTCACGTTCAAGAGGTCGCGAGCTCGAATCTCGCTTAGGGTAAGTTATCCGGGTAAGGTTTTTTTCCGAGGTTTTCCCTACCCAGAAAAGACAAATGTCGGGTAACTTAAAGCTCCATGGATCTCGGACTCATTTGAGCACCATTTCACCCATTTCGTCCGATATGACACAATGTTGGACGTTAATTAAAAAAAAAAAAAAAAAAAAAAAAAAAAACACCACCGTCACTACCACCCCACCCTCATCACCCCCACCAACCTTTTCTATTATTATTACTATTGTTATTATTTATATTATTATTACTTATATTATTACCACTATTATTACTATTACTACTAATATTATTACTATTATTATAATTACTATTAATATTGTTATTTTTATTATTATTATGATTATTAATTATTGTTTATGTGTTAGAGAGGTTTATCTCTAGCAAAACAGTATCAAATTAAAAATATAAATTAAAATCGACAAATTCGCAAAATTAGATGTTAGTGTTAAAACCTCGTAATCAGTAGAGAAAAATATTGTATTTCACTGAAAAATGTGATTCCCAGAATTTAGTAGAAATACTCGTTTTTGATTTCGAAAAGTGCATTGCTAGAAAAAGGTCCGCTTAGCTCAAAAATTAAAAGTCGGTTAAATACCAAACTTCGACATTGTTTTCATTTTAGCATAACTGGTAAACCTTAAGAGAAAGAAAAATATCTTACGACACAAAAATGTAAATAATATATTTGAACGAGCAGTTCTTGTACACCTATATATTCCGCGTATCTCGGAAATGGCTCTAACGATTTGTATTCAGATAAGGTTTTGCCTTTTAAGTTTATCTATATAGGCGCCTTTCCTGGAAAAAATGTAATTTAACAAAAAAAAAAAAAAAAAAAAAAAAAAAAAAAAAAAAAAGCCATTATTATTCCCTCCTCTACAAATAATTCACACAGTTTATTCTATGTTTAAAACAGAAATACTATTTACTACATTCACACTGTTTTCTATACTCACTTTTACGTAACACATTCACGTATATTTCTCTGCTCACTCTTCTACAAACAATTCATATCATCTATACGTACATGTTTCTATGTACGTTACAGTTAATCTGGTAAAGCTCTTGACCGAAACGCGAAATTCAGCATGTAAGTATATGTAGTCCTTCATGGAGAAGCTTTTTATGCTATTCCTTTCACTATACAGTGCATTTAATTTCACATGGTTTTCTGTATTCGCTTTTCGTTTACGTAACACATCCTTCTCCACTGCCCTTCAACGTACAATTCATACAATTTTCTGGGTTGAAATATAAATGCAACTTATTACATCTAAATAAGTATCTTGCCCGAAAGAACACGATTTTAGACACACACACACACAGACACACACACACACACGCGCGCGCGCGCGTACATTTTTCTAAAGATTCTTTTTTTTTTTTTTTTTTTTTTTTTTTTTTATTCAGGGGATCTTAAAACACATATTTCCGGTGAAATCTCGACACCGAATGTTTGAGTGGAATACAACACTTCTCTACTGGTAGTTCTCTACCAGTAGAGAAACTAAAAACTATTTTTACAAATGTTTCTTTATTAACATGAAGTAATCGTATATAGAAGAAAACCTTTGATGAGAAAGTGAAGAATGGTAGAAATGCTCATGTGAATGTAAGACATTACAGTAGAAGGTTCACCTCATTGGAAGTTCCTGAAACTTCTAGGTGCTGCGGCCCACTGTTTGAGAACCACGGCTCTGTGACAAGGCAAAAAGAAGGATTTAAGTTTTAAAGAATATATTTTGAGTAGCGTTCGCCCTTGAACCGTTCGTGTTTGATTGCAGAGGATATTACATTTCACCTCGCACGCTGTGAATCCACATGTATGAAAGCAGAGGGTATTGACGCTCTCAAAGCAAACATCTGAACCAACCACAGAAAGTTCTCGCTTAGAGGCAAGCAACGGAAGCGGAAGGGATATATTAATAAAAGAGATAAAAAAGCTCTTGTGGAAGAGAGATGCCATTCACTACAAACCGAAGTTTGTTAGCCAAGTTAATTATCTGAATATAACCGAGAATAATCGAGGAGTAGAGGGAAATGCCATTCAAGGACCTAATTTCCTCTCAAAAGCTATGATTGAAATACAAATTAAGCTAAAACCACTCTGGAATATGAAATAAAACAACTTCATCTCCCTCAAAAGAAACAATCTTATCCCAAAATCTTCTTAATTGTTATTCCCTGCGAAAAAAGGGTAGAGATTTTCTCTGCAATTATAAAAACTATTGTTATAAAAAGCTAACTCGCCCGCCTCGATAGCGTGATGGTTAGCGTGTCTGCCTCACGTTCAAGAGGTCGCGAGTTCGAATCTCGCTTAGGATAAGTTATCCGGGTAAGGTTTTTTCCCGAGGTTTTCCCTACCCTGAGAAGACGAATGTCAGGTAACTTAAAGCTCCATGGACCTCGGGCTCATTTGACCATCATTTCACTCATTTCGTTTCATTCATTCGTCCGATATGACACAATGTTGGAGGACGTTAATTAAAAAAAAATAGCTAACTCTTTTACCGGGAGAGCAAAAGAACTTCAAATGGACTGCGCGGCGTTTTGCCTGTCGACAGCCGTGCAAAGAGAACAGAATCTCAAAATTTTAAAAGAGCTGACTGTCGCTCAAAGCCTACTGTATTCCCATATTCCCCTTGTACCTTCAAGGAAATAGGCAGTAAGATAATTTGTACAAATGTTTATGTCAGCTAACACAAAGAAGACAGAGGAATAAGAGTTTGTAAGAATGGAGTTGAGAAAGTCATGTGAGTGTAACACATCAGATTGCTTCAAGCAAATATCGAGCTACCGTGGTTCGGGAAGTGATGGTTTACTCGCCTGGGATCCCACACCACAGAAGTGGGATCTAATATCTATCGATGTTCTAGCGAGTTTCTTAATGCCCACTTTGTGTTGGTAGCACTGCCAGACAGGAAGCAACTTCATGTAAAATTAGCTCTTCCATTGTTTTATATTTAAACATGCAGGTACATACTTCTCAGGGTGTGTAGTACAGAAGCCTGATCCTAGATGACGGATTAACTTATCTCAAAATGCTCCGTGATCAAATCAAGAGCTCGAAATCATAAACTGTCGCATTTTCAACCTCTTTATGTCTTTGAAAAGTAAATAATTATAACAATACTGTATTGAGCGAATAAAGCTCATGTACAATGTAATCATCGAAACAATTTGCCCTCCATGAAGTTTATAACACGTGTATTTATATTAAAATACTTTTAATTTTGCATTGATACGTCGAAAGTTATTTAGGTTATGTAATCCGTTAGTGCCTTATAATACATCAGTGTTATTGTAGATATCAAAGAAATTTCCTAATTTTATATAAACCTTTATAAGCTTAAATTGCACACAAAAACGTATACTAAACGGATATTACATAAATGATTACACATTCATTACGTGAATATTTAGAGAAGTCAATGACATACAAACAAAATTAATAAGTTCGCAGTCAGCTTTATATACTTATCTTAACTTCTTACTTATCACTGTTTAAAATAACTGTTTCCGAAACAACAGTGAGTCGCTGAAATGTTAGGCGGAAGGTTCAAATTTCCTATTTATACATTAGCACATCTTAAGCTTCGAATTCGTATATGAAATACAATTTTTACTCTGTGACTTGTAAGTACTCGTTCCCCTTCATCATTTGGAGAACTGTAAGTGACTGAACTTTAAGCTAATAGATTCCTTGTTGACTGGTTTCACCGATAGAAGTAATTGCTTCTTCTTAACATACAACTTCGTTACTTAATGACCTTATTCCTTGACAAAGTTATAACCTGTATTCTATATATTACACATTGATTTTAATATAGAGAAGCTGGCATTACAATTATTTATCTATCCCCGCATCATTGATTTGTAAAACTATTGATATTACCTGCCAATAATCTGGTATCAGGGTTATTCAGAAGTTAATTGAGTGAATAAATTCCATGTATATTAAGCTTCTGAGATTAACTTAGAACCCAGACCACACCTCTATGGTATCTGAGTCACTTGTAAATCACCTAAGTGGTCTTGGATCATCTAGTAAGCGCTATTAATAGAAAGTTAGGTGTGCAACAGGTACGTGTTTATTCATGTAACGAGGTAATAGCTTGCCTTGGCTTAATGTACTACAGTGCTAGACTCTCGCAAATAAATACATATTATACACCCTTGGCCAGGTTTGGTCTTAAAAAACCAAATTACTCAGGTCAACACTGGCACCACACGTAAACATTGCACAATAAAGAAGAAACAGCACTGAAAGTGAGGAAGGAGGAGGCGAGAGAGAGAGAGAGAGAGAGAGAGAGAGCAGTTTGCACCTAAGTCAACTTTTCCGGACGGCCCGGGGTGCGCGCGGTGTTCATTCCTGAATAATTTTCATTCCCAATTTTTTAGAGACTTAGGGCTCTATGAACGCTGGCTTATTGCAGTAAGTAAAAGTGTTTATTTGGGCAAGTTTACAACATGCCCTCTTCAGCCTAGTCTGTATTTTTACTTTCTCTACTGGTTGCATTCCACCTAAAATTTCGATGTCGAGATTTCACCGGAAATATGTTTTGAGACCCCCTGAATAAAAAAAAAAGCATTTTTAGAAAAATGTCCGTGTGTGTGTGTGTGTGTGTGTGTGTGTGTGTGTGTGTGTGTGTGTGTGTGTGTGTGTGTGCCTGTGCGTCAGTCTGTCAGTCTGTGGACAGCATAACTCAAAAACGAAAAGTCAGTTAAAAACCAAAGTTGGTATTTAAGTTTAATGTCTTTCAAGGAAGCGACACGAATATTTTGAAGCAAATAGCCCCACCCTAAACTACCCTTTACATAGAAAATGTTTCGAAAATTTTGATTTTCTTGAAAATGGCTCTTAACGATATTGATTAAAATGTCATATGTTTGAGATATTTTTATGACAAATGAAATGTATATCTTGAATTTTCTGGCTATAGCCCCTGTAGTCGTATTTACTCTGGTCGACTTTTGCATACCTGATAAACCGTTAGAGATAGACCAAATCATACTATACAAAAATGTATATTTTGCTAAAATACACAATTTATGTCTCAATAAATTTTCTTGTAGGGTGAACCATTTCGAAGATATTCCTTTTTTTAAATTTATTTATTATTTAAAGTCGCTTCAACATAAAAGTCGTATCGCGACTAAACATTGAGGGGAAAAAAAGGAGGAAACAAATCATGAAGTTTACATTGAATTTAAACATTAACTTTGCATGCTTTGGTGAACTTGATGATTTTCTTGTGATATTGTTGATCACCCAAAGCTAACTGAAGGTTCTCAGGAACTCCATACTGAAGTCGCTAGTGAGTGTATCTTGGGCAAACAGTGAGCAGATGCTGAACGGTAAGAGTAGAATCACACAGATATTCCTTGTTATGTGTGTGAGTTTCGGAAAACTTAGAACTTTCGTGAAATGGATCATCGTTGTTCATTTTTTTATATGTTACGTGTGCAAAGAGAACGGAATCTCAAAGCTTTAAAAGATCTGACTATCACTCAAAGCCTACTGTATTCTAATATTCCCCTTGTACCTACAAGGAAATAAGCAATAAGGTAATTTGTACAAATGTTTATCTCAACTAACACGAAGAAGATAGAGGAATAAAATTTGAAAGAATGGTTAGTACAAGAGTAGAGAAAGTCATGTGAGTGCAACACATCAGATTTGTATTTTGTGTTTTTGTTGACGTTGTGTAGTGCTGTATGTCAGTTCCCCGTCTTTTACATCCATCGCTCCATAGACAGGCGTCCACCCAAGATCAGTGATTTAATTGTGTATACTTGCTGCACCTCACCTGGTGATTCTTTGTATTGTTTGGATAATTTTTGTATGCTAGGTGTATGTATGTGTTTAAATGTTTTGAAAGTATTGTAAGTATTCTTTAAGTTTTTCCTGTTCTTGTTGTTGATATTTGTCGTATACGTGTATCAGTATAATGAGGGGAGGATTTTTGTCTTTTTCTGTTTCTTGTATGGTCTTCATCTTTTGTGCTGTGTTTATGAGTGTTCTTCTGTAGCACGTTTTTGGTAATGGCGGCACGATAAATACATTTCCTAATGCAATTCAAGTCTTTACTTGAAATGTGAACTCTTTCACTGGAAACTTCTTTGTGAATCAACTTTAATGGTCTTTCAGAAAATTCAGTAACAACTTTACGCTATTAGAGGTTACCCGTCTATTCAAACTGTGAACGGTTTCGTGATTATGACTTACTTCATTACTGAATAAAATGTGAGTAGCAGTGGCATTTAAATAAATACGGCACTTACATGATTTAACAGTGCACCTCCACGATACTCCTCGCTCCATCTGTAACAACCAAGCTTTGTCCCCTTTGACTTTCCCAACTTGCAGGGAAGCGCTCGATTCCATTGGTCTATACAAACACACACAACGAGTAAATCGTTTTATAAACAACACGACCAAGGTAACTAGAGAAAGCAACACGACATCTTATACACTTGGAACATATGACAGTCATTAATACTGTTACCAACCCCATAACCTATAGCAACAACTATTCTCGAATTGTATCGATTCTGATGTGCTTCGTCAGATCGATTTCGATGACGTCAATGCTTTCTCTATGAAGAAAACACCTAAGAATTCGTTATGATTTACAAGTAAGATGCACGTATTTTTATTCCAACCTTATGTTTTTCTCAGTTGTAACTTTCATTTAATTTCGTCTCATTTCAGCTCATAATGACCTATATTGTTTGCTCATATTGTTTGGAGAAAATAGGGGGCGGCAAAATACCTAAATCCGGCACTGGTCTGACATAACCTAAAATAATTTGGTGCTCCTAGGGCTAAGTTTTAAGATGGGAGAATGCACCTGAAGAAGTGACATGTCAGTGTGAAGTGTTTCAAGGCCACTGAGTTCTGATGAATGTGTTGCAGAAGCGACACGAGGCAGGCAGTCCACCGCTGGCAGGCTGAGGCTGAGGTATCCGTCCGGAAGATGAGGGAGAGGAACCAACCCCTGTTGGATCAACAGTCAACCCTCAGTACCTACTCCCTTCCTAACATTATCAATCAATACTATTACAGCAGGGGGAGAGAGAGAGATCACTTGCTCTTTGTACCCTGCGCCTGTCTGAGTACAAGACACCACTTGGCTTCTAAACCAACAACCGCAATTACTGCACTTCCCTGCTACTTACAGCCTCTTATCTTCCTTTGTTTACAAGAATCTCTTCTTTATTAACAAACTTACGTTGGATATTACAAACAACACCGGGAAATTACTGTGGCAAAGGGACTGTTGAATAACCGCAAATATCACATGAAGAAAAGTAAGTGCAGAAAGCTATATGAATGTACATAAGACGTTGCATTTCTATGTCAATCATATAGAAAATTCTATAACTCTTTTTTAGAAGAGGGAGTAGAGAAATAAATGTGATTGCTTCGTAAAAGAAAAGTGTGTAGCGAAAATCGCGTGAATGTAATTTGTGGCATTTCTGTTTCAGTCATAGAAAATTGTATGGATTGTATGTTGAAGGGCGAGTAGAGAAGGATATGTGAATGTATTGTGTAAAACAAAAGCTGCTAGAGAAAGCCATTTGAATGTTACGCCATATAGTGAAATAGCATACAAACCTTCTCCATTAGAAAGATACATTATACATGTCGAATTTCGAGGTGATTGGTCAAGAGGTTTAGGAGCGCACAGAGGACAAACATGCATTCATTTATATTGTGTGTGTGCGCGCGTATCATACTTGAGTAAACTATACCTACTAATTTTATAACTATAATTGCTTATTGTGGTCTTATGTGTGATGAAAATGTTTATCGTCGTTTCTGTTTACCGCAATATTACTTTTGTTATTGGCAGTAAAACAAGTTTGCCATTTATGAAAATTTTTGTTTTGAATTTCCTCACATACACACACACACACACACACACACACACACACACACACAAACTTACAGGCCCCTGAATCCAAAAAAAAGGGCATTTTTAGAAAAAAAACTATGCGTGTGTGTGACTGAAAGCATTACTCAAAACCAAAAAGTTGGTTAAAAACCAAAGTTGGTAGTTAAGTTTAAAATGCTTCAACGATACGACAAGATTTTGAAGAAAAGTGCTCCACCCTAAACTACCCTTTGCATGGAAAATCTTTGATTTTTCTCAAAAATGTCTTTAACGATTTGGATTAGAATGTCATGTGTTTAAGATGTTTTTATGGCAAATTAAATATATATTTTAAACTTTCTGGCTCTAGCCTACATAGTCCTGTTTATTACCCATGAGTTTTGCATAATTGGTAAACCGTAAGAGATAGACAAGATCTTACTAAAGAAAAAATGTAGATCTCGTTAAAACATAAATTATGTCCAATTACATTGTTTTGTGGATTGCACCGTTTTGAAGATATTCCATGTTATTTGTGCGAGTTGGAATTCCAAAGCCTTCATACAGCAACCAACTTTAAAATAATTGAGCATCACTTAAAGCCTATTGTATTTCCATATTCTTCTTGCACCTACAAGAAAATGAACAATAAGGCAGTTTCTGTAAATGTTTATTCGACTAACATGAGCATACGAGAGTAGAGAAAGTCATGTGAGTGCAACACATCAGGTTTTTTATTTTTATAGAATACTCTATCATAAAGCCTCGCTTCATTCGTTTGTTTCGTGACAAAAAAGCAACGACAAAGTATTCTCCTGCAGCAGCATGGCGGTGAAGACATATTTACCACAGAAGTGCTTTGCACCGATGTGAGCGCGACGACTGTGAAAATGTCAACTATAAACCTTTTTGCAAACCGGTAATACTTAGAAATGATGTTAACGTATGCAAAAGTTTAGTTGTAATGCTGCAAAGGCGACTGAAGTTTATGAAGATAAATTTTCTGGCAGAAAATATCCAGGTCGTGCTGAACATATGCACCAGAACTGGTTTCATTATATCGGGACATAAAAAACGTACGTATTCCGCAATAAGATAGTAAAATATGGAAACGAATAAGAACTGTGCTCTGAGCTTTTCAGGGAGTTGTTACTTTCTCTGCTACGTCAGATAGCAAGTAGAGGGTTTTTGTATTCCACCGTGATTTCACACGAAATGCATATTGTCATAGTTCCAGAAAAACAATTTTACAAAGAGCTCTACATATGTGCGCGTGTATGTGATCAGCATAACTAAAAATCTGATGTGTTGCAATCACATGACTTTCTCTACTTTTGTACTAACTATTCTTACAAAGTCACCTTCTCCTCTCGGTTCCGCCACCCTAAACATTTTCTTGCGTTTCTGAAGATTTGAAGTATCCATGCCCAGTAAAATACAATTAGCCGGCCATTAAAATGGCAGACAAAATATTCCAGTGGGGATATTCATATTTCAAGTGAAGAGGCGTGACTGGAACTTTCAATAAAGTAGACCTCCTTTAATGAATAGCCTTAGATAATATCCTACATAGTTATCAGTTACCACTTTGCAAGCCTCGTTAGCTAATGTTACGATACAACAGATCAGCTGTGAGCTGTAAGGTCAGTTGTGAATTGTAACTCAATTTTAGAAGAAATTGATAAAGTAACTGCACTTGTCATTTGAAACAATATTTTCAGAGGATGATGGGCTTAATTTTTATTTTACATTTATCAACATTGCCCAAATACAACTGACCATTTACATCATGGTGTTATAAAATGTTTAATATGAATTATACAAGAATCTCCTAACCTATTTGGTCTGTTATATAAATTTCCGGTCATTGACATTATTGGCAAATACAGTTAAACCTGCTTTATACGTAACCCAGTTCTAAGTAATTCGTATTTAAACGTAAATGTTTGTAGGTCCCAGCAAAATGTAATTTAGAAAGGTTAATAGAACCTTATTTATACGTAACACATTTGTACGTAATTCTCTGTTGAAATACAACTGAGTTGTACCTGATTATTATGAGCATACAGCATCCGCTGTTTTAGAAGAAGCTTGAGGTGTATTTTCCTTATCTTTGTTGACAAAGATGCAAGCTGAGCGGGCGGCTTTCGGCCACGGAAGCAAAAGAGACATTTGCTAGTAGAGCCGGCCGGCCGGCTGGCTGGTTGGCTGGCTGCTCAGTGTACTAGCAACAAACGATAAATAAAAATAAAAATGTTTGGTATCTGGTATTTACTGTTGAACAGCGGTTTTGTGTTTCAATTCTCAATTGCTTTTAATTAGTGATGGAGAACAGAAAAAGGAAATGTACAGCACATAAGAAATGCGATGCATGCAATTAATGTAAGAAAAGTGAAACAAACCAAATTAACTTTTTTGCTTAAAGCAGGACCAAGTTGAAAATGATGTTTTCTTCGTAGATATCTTTGTGCAATTTTAGACATTTAGGCCCACTCTATTGCTGTTCCCTTATTCTTTTTAAAAAAATATGATGCGTCGTCAAAATCTCAGTTGTAAATAATTCTGAGTTACAAGTAAACTTCCCTTTACCCCGTGATATACGCATAAATCACGTGTAACTGTAGTGTTGTTTGTTAACGATGCTGTGAATATGAGCACCGTGTTGTGCTGTAATTTTGTCACGCAGGTGTTACTTCATATGCCAGTAAATCTACTGGCTCTCGTTTTTAAGACCAGCACCTAACCAACTGAGCCATCCAGACCGACACGTTATTGCCAGTAGTAGTGAATGGGAAACTATACCTATAGATCCCCGGGCTATAACTTATTTCATAGTTGACTTCGTGGTTCGTAACATTTCCACAATCTGCAGAGGGTATGGGAATATTCCCTGGCCCCAGATGGGAATCAAACCTGTGAATATTTTCTTTTGAATTGCCGTTTAAATATGTAATTAATACACCACAGAACTACAATGCAAAAGGCAGGAAATGTACAGGTTGTCCCATATAAAGTGTTACAAGCGAATATCTCTTTAAATGAAAAAAAAAAAAAAAAAAAAAAAAAAAAAAAAAAAAAAAACAACAACAACAACAAATACCAAGAATTCCAAATCTTGTAGGTCTTCCAAATTGACATGGAAAATATTTTCATGGGTCCCATTCTCAGAATTTTGGATGAAACCATGGTAATCGTTTGTATATTCTGGTTCCCCAAAGCAAACTAAGCAACTTTTATTAAAACATTTTTGCTAAAATGAATTGTTGAGCTGTTATAGGAGTTGTTTATTAACGCCCTTCAACGTAATGTCATGTCGGACGGTGAATGAATGAAACGGGCGAAATTATGCTCAAATGAGCCCGAGGTCCATGGAGCTTCACGACCTGGTTGTTGGGCATCTGAAAATCTCAAATGAATGAGAACTGTGCATTTTCAGCATCCTTGGTGGCTAAATATTTGGTACGGAATTCTTGATGACCTTATCATCGGCCCTTACTTGTTTGAGGGCATAATTACTGGTGAATCACATTATTTTCTCAACCATGAATTACCTCCCTTATTGGATAACGTGCCCTTCAGTGTGAGAACAGAAATGCGGTATCAACAGGATGGTGCATCGGCACATTTTGGAATATGCACACGCCAACTTCTAAATGAGAAATTTGCTGACACGTGGATTGGACGTGCTGGACCTGCCATCTGGCCTCCTCGTTCACCTCGCTTAAAACACACTTGAACTACTTTTATGGGGATACATAAAGCAGAAAGTCATGTTTAAGCATTCAAAGAAATAAAAAGGTTATCAAGAATTCCACACCAAACATTTAGTGACCAATGATGCTGAAAAGACGCAGTTCTCATTCATTTGGGCTTTCCGGATGCCCAATAATGTATCTTATGTCTATTAACTTGTTCTTTTATTCGATACCTTATTTTCTTCTTGAGTTCACGAGGAAGATGTTTTAAATGAAAACATCAAATAACAGTTCAACAAATGATTTTAGAAAAAAAAAACATTTTAACAAATGTTTAGCTTACTGTAGGGAACCAGAATATTCAAAAAATTATCATGGTTTCATTTAAAATTCTAAGGTTGGTGCGAATGAAAATATTTTGCATATCACAACTTGGAAGGCCTCTTGTTCCTACAAGATTTGGAATTCTTGGCATTTGGTTTTCTTTCTATTCGCGTAAGAGATATTCACATGTAACATTTATTTGTGCCACAAATTCTCTTTTCCTTCAGCTGAATAAAACTTGACCTTTTCTACACTAAAGAATGAAAGGATGAGATTAAATAAACATTAACAACCTTTCAGAAAAGAGAGTTTACTATATTATACATTCTATACATTTTTAACACATCTCAGAATATGCAACACAAAATAGCTAACAATTTATAAGTTACATAAAGCCTATATAAACATTGCACCAGCCTTCATATCAACAGTTGTTACGCAAAACTATCATGCAACATTTGCAATCAATATCGCATTATCTGCACTTGCTAGCTCTGGAAAAAGAGCACTACTACACAAGGCTCATTTCTAAACAAAAGAATGAGCCAATCCTTTTCCTACCTTTGAAAATGTTGCCCATGAAACAATCAATTCACAATGAAAAGTCGGTTTTGTAACAAAGAGAAAAGTATCTTGGCTTTTATTTCAGTTGATTATTTCTTAATTATTGTTAACAGTCCTTGAAATCACTCCTACAAAACGTGTTCAATGGTTACATTTGCAGTGTCAGAACATTAGACATGAATATCAACTAATTATTTTAGTAATACGTAATTTAAGTATAAACAAAAGTAGTATTTCAAGTATCTTAAACATACTTGCCAACTTCGTGAAATTGAAAAGTGGAAAACTTTTCCTCTGCAGCAAAGGTAACAATAAATATACAGTAAATCCCTACAGACTGCATGTAAATTAAATAGAAGTTTTATAAGAATAAGAATCCTGGACCTGATAGTACTGATTCTTTCTGTCACACCTGTTGAAATTTTTCCTAGTACGATAATAAATGCATATTAAAGCAAAGAACACCGTTTCCTAACCAATACACAGATTCCCGAATCAATTTCATGCTTTATAGGTAAATGTAACGCAACGAAATCTTGCCAACGAGAGCTGCGTGCAACTCTGTACTACTCGTATAAAGTCGGGTTACCTTGCTCGATTGAGGACCATATGCAATTTCCACTCCCCGCATTGTACCAGCCGCTCCTACAGCTGTTCTCCCAACTCATTCACTGTGATATGCGCACCTCCAGAGGCTCCAGCATTCGAGAACAGATCTTACAGGTTCTCCTGTACGGTATGTTTATCTGCACAGCACCTAGCCGCTTAATGCGACTTTATCTGTGCAGGATATAAGGTGTTCAAATTTTTTTCAAGTTTTTGTGTCTGTGGGCATGGTTTCTTCTTGCATACCTAAGTTTGGATGCAGGATGGGGGCAGGAATAGGTGTTGGGGTGAGTAAGTATTAGAAGGTGGGAGAAGCATTACCGTTATCCAAGGGCGTCCTTAGGAAGGCGGTAACTTTTTCATCTACGGGTTGCTCTGTGGTCGTATTGACCTAGTGCCCGTACCAGTTGGTTGGTGTGCATGGTTTGGGATCGCTCCCTCACCAAGTCCATGATGTAGGGTAGTCCGGAGTGGTTGTAAGACGGGAATCTACGCCCGGTATCATATACCTCCAGAAGCTATTACATACTGGAGCCCATAATACAGGTAGGTATAGTGTAACCCTGCAACCGGCGGCGTAACGGTACATTTACGAAAATAGTGTTCTGCTCATCCTGTAGATTGGCAAGTATTCGTTGCGCTAGTTCTCCTGCAGTTATACACATTTTACATGAGGGAGTTGAGTTTACAGTTGACATGGTCCATCACCGAGCATCCCGTTTGCTACAAGTTAATGGCTACATAGAAGACATTTTGTTACAGTCCAGTGAAGCGAAACCAAGATCATGATGAAGGATAGACACAGACATAAGCTCTGGCCTATCATAACACTGCATACTGGTACATTCACTCTGTGATCTTTGGGATTTAATGCTCTGGTATGTCCGTGGTGAAAAACTGTAACACTTTAAATCTGCTCACCAAGCCATAAAAACAGCTCCTTTTACATCTTAAATGTAAAGCATAAAAGTTAGCAAGCATGCTTAAGTAAACTTCCTCTGCCTTGTCAAAAATGCGCTTAATGTATTCAAATCAAAGCAAAAGAATTATACTAGGGCCATTCAGAAAGTAACCTCCGTTATCACAATTTCTTTAAAAACCTAGGCGAGCTGTTCAACATAGATGTTGTGTTTTTCCATGTCCTCAGTGATCGAAACCCCAGGAACTTCTGAATAACTTTAAATATGGGACTGTTTTGATCATCTCCCTTACAGCCCGGCTTGTCGCAGAGTGAGTAAATATCTTCAAACACAGGAAAAAGTGACTTGCAGTGACCTTCAAAATCCTGCTAAAGGTTGCTTACGTGCCCTAACTGTTGAATTTTATGCAGAAGAAATTCTTAAATTAGTGAAACGCTATGAGAAATGCCTGAATTTAAGGGGACCTAGGACAGAGTATATGATTGTCTGCGGTTTTTTGTTCAATCTTTTTAAATTTTTGCAAGTTAGTTGCACTCTACATAGCGTACTGCGTAAATTTCAATAAAATTGATGAAGTAGTTATTTTAGCTATGGACTATTTTATATTTTTATGTCACGATATTTGACAAATATGAAATACTCCTAGTACAAATATTTTTTCATCAATACCACTTTGTCATATTAATATTTGAACTCCTAAGAAGTGATTCTAGAATGCTTGTTTCATTTTGTTCTTTGAATAACAAAATATTAATTATAATGAAAATTCAGATATTGCAGTCTAAAAGTAAATCTTTTTGGATTAAATGGTCACTATATTGACAAAGCTGTAGTTTGAGTTTATAATAAAACATATTTTCTATTCAGATTGATTTATTTATGACCAAACGGAGGTTAGTTTCCGAATTGTTCTTGTAGTTTTATTATTACAAATTGCAATAATATTAATAAATAATAGAATAGGAAAGAAGTTCTCTAAACAATAAATATGGTTTCCTAAGGTTAAAATCATAAACATTACCAAAATACAACAGGATGCAGCTAATATGTCCACCAGATAAGTTCTGACATGTAGATGTACTTCTAAAGGCAACAGGGAAAGTGATTGTTATATTTCAAGGCTTCATTGTTGAAAATGTCTTACAATCATCATCATCATCATTTTACAAAAGCTTACTGAAATGTCTCACCAACCCTACATATACCTTGTAGGTGTTTGCGGGGCTCTAATGACCTAGCTGTCGACGGGCCCTTAAACCCTAATCACTTCCTCACTAGGTGCTTACAACCTCGTGCCAAACGTACTGCTTCTGATATGGACGATCGCTGAGCAACAACAATTACTGTGGCTGTATATTATTTTACCTACAAATATAAAACAGCCAACTGAAATGTCAAACTTTATATAGGTATTCTATGTACAAATGTCACTTGATTGAATTTCACTGTCATAATATGTATATCGGCTAATTGTTGCGGTGGGTAAGAGTTACTGTATATCCTTAAATTATTATGACTGAAGATTGTTCCTGCACTTAAAATACTATTACTACAATGATAATTTACTAAAGGCAACACAACAATATTGCCATGTCATGGAAAATCATACTATTTTGTACTCAAGCAATTTACATCGTTGGTGTAGGTATTTTATAACTCTATACAGAGTTTCGGCGGCTTATTACCTTGTTTGTCATTACAGAAAAAGTATAATTATTCACAGCTTATGAAACACTAAACCTCCATTTTGGTAGAGAATGTAGCGAAACCTTTAACTTTGATTAAATAGAGCATTTAATAGTAATGAAGAGAGAGGAAAACAATTCCACTTTTGTATACGCTTCGTTATGTGCAATGGAAACAAAAACACTCCAATTACTTAAGGGATTTTGATTTACGTAAAATGTATGGACCAACACTTCACTGAGTGGCTTCCTCTGATACTGTCTATCTCTTCTTGGCTGAGTGTGAGTACACAGTTTCTGTTTACTGCAAAAGGTGGACTCAATTTGACATAGAAGCGGAATGTATCGCGTCACTTCATTCAGCCGTGACAGCAGATTGCCCCAGTGTCGAGCTGTATTGCATGGTGCAGCTAGGCATTTGCGAGACGTGAGAATTGCTTTCTCTCTGGCGCGCAGCCAATCTGAAACAGCCTGGTGTACCCTATGCCACATTCCCCGTTTGATGTCAGTCACAGTTTGTTGCGTAATCAGGATTTATTGTATGTTACGAACCATGAATTTTGTAAAATGTCAGAACTTACAGTAAGTTTTATGTACCAGAGTTTAGGCGCGTATAGATTTTCAATTTTAAGACCATTACCGTGATCTGGCTATAGTCTTTCATTTTGTAAATCAATCAAGTCCACCCAATCTGTTTCGGGTGGGAATGTTAGAAGCACCACGGGTGCACAGTGCACACCTACCCTCTCGCCTAGAGTAACTGAGACACGACCCACGTCCCATAATACAACACAGTTCCAACTAACTCCTTGTAACACGAGGAGCTCTGTCATATGTTCAATGCATAGTTGTAACCCTTTATATAGAAAATTATGAGAGTGAATAATGACTTTTTTAACCTCAAACTGCATATGCCCCTAATGAATAAGCAATTTAAAAAGTGACCTCTCCTTCTGGGAATTTTCTATCTGTAACTCAGGTCTGAATGATATTGGATGGATGTTCAAATTAGTCCATAAAAACTTAACGAAAGTCTCACTCAGACAGTCAACCTATCGAAGATAATAAAGGGTCCTTCAGCTTAGAACACAGACAAGTTACTATTACATCATCCTCCGTGGTCTTGGGGTAACTTGGTTCTCGAGGTCGTGGTTCAAATCAGGCGGACAGTGGTGGATTTTTTCGGACGTAAAAGCCCTTAGCACCGTTTCCTGCGGAAAGGAAGTAAAGCCGGTGGTCCGTGTGGTAGATTTATGGCACTTAGAATGCTGAAGACCATAGCAGTTAAACAGCTTCCATAAGTAAAAACTCAATTTCGATTTCGCGTTACATTATGGAAGTGAGAGAATAATCAATTATACGTCATTATTTGAATCGGGGGACCTAAGAAAGAGATTATTCTTCTCTCCAGTTTTCTTCCCGCCCCGCCAAAAAATGAAACAACCCCACGAAAGGTATAGTTTACACTGTGAATGGGGTGTATAAGAGAAAAGGGGGCGTTAGGGGTGAAATGCTCTAGGCACTAACCTGAGCGGGTTTAAGGTAGGTCATTTGTTTGTGTACTATTACAAACAATTGTCTATTCTAGTAATTTACTAGTTATAGTTCTGAAACACCTTGCTGCTAATTCTCAGCCACATGTTGGTAACTTGTCCTAAACAAATTTAATTAAAGGTGAAGGAAGCTCAAAGTCGTCTGTGCACTGCTCGCTCGACAGTCCACCAACATATTGGACATTCCAAAGAAACCACTCACTGATGGGCAAATTTTGAGGTTTTGTTGTTCTCCCGCGCATAGTTACGGTTCAAAGTGCATTTTGTGTCCACCTCAGGGGTTCAGCCGCCCTTTGTTGTGACAACGGAATACACGGCTTTATAAGAATGCACAAGTTTCAAACAATAAGAAAAGTGGTCCGTAATATTATTTCATATACAAAGTATTTAAAACACAGTACAATAAAATGATATGTGAAAATGCTAGCAAATATAGACGGAGCTCATACTACAAAGCCTTAGAAATTTGACTGAAATAGATATGATTTTTAATTTCCAGGCTTAAATCAAAGGCTTCAATTTGAAAGCAGTAGCTTCAAATGCATGAGAGTTTCTGAATATTTGATACCACAGGTAATACTAAAACAGATAAGTTATGATTTCATGTCTGTAATGTTAAAAAGCACGCGCTAACTCGGCCTACTACTTCTCTTGTAATGAAAACAGGGTCTCGGCGTTCTGACTGCTATGGCATATACAAACAAATTATGCTTTATGTACAGAACGTAACATCTTAATCATACTTGCCAACTTACTCAAATTGAAACCCGCAAAACTTTCCCTCCTATACGAAAACTCAATAAGTTTGTGACAATATCAAAAATAGAACACGTGAAAGTTGCAGTACCCACAGTAAATCTACAAAAATTGCACATAAATGAAATTGCCTTTCATATGAAACCGCGAGGATGTGGTAATAAGGTGTTTTCTGCCATACATTCATACATACTGAAATTCTTCCTGGTGACACCACGTGTATTAAAGCACAGAATATTGTTTCGTAGGCTATACAACTCGCACCTTTATCTCGAGATGGCGTTGCTGTCGAACACTGCACTTATAGGCAGTCGTGCTTTAAATTAAATTATAAAAAGCTGTGAGTTGTAGTTTTCGCAATTGTTTTTTCTGCGCTAGCCTTCTTGACTCGCACCGTTCTTATTATTTCAGGGCTCAAGATAAAGTAGTACATAAATTGTACAGTTACAAACTGATATCGTTGTCCATACTCCAGTGTTACAAATTTCTATAATAGTGTCGTGAAACACACTTTCAACTGTTATCATATAAGGAATGGTGCAGCACAGCTTTGTTGAACAAAGTCAAAATCACGCTCTCTGTCAATTATCTAAAAAGAAAGGGGGGCAACATTATATACATACGGGCGTAAACCCCAATATTTTCGTAATGAAGGGGTACATCATAAACAATATTAGGCTTCTCAGAGCTCCAATAACGATTGTTTTGTGTACACACATATCCATCAAGGTGGAACCAAGCCACGTCCGTGAAAAATATTAAATGTGGGTCAATTTCGCCATTGTATACACTACAAAATGTGGCAGCATTTCTCAACGTGAACTACGGCGAGTGATGGATGGTTTCCTAAAGAGGTGCCAAAAATGTTTGGACAACGACAGTGGCAGTTTCTGTATCTGCTTTCATAAGGTTGGCAAGTAAAGCCTTTAAAAATGTTGTATGGTTTCATCCGCGCACCGAGCGCCGAGGACACGGACAGGCAAAACACCATGCAGCTGGTCTGTCATTTGTGGACATTTAGTTCCATTGTAATCCAATAGAATTTAATGCTTTGTCCTGTCCGTGATGAAAATGTGAAACCCCTTGAATCCGTCCACACAGCCCTACAAGCTTTGTCGTAAGGACATGTAAGGATACCTACGCTTCCGTACCTCTTACGGGCAGATCCTAAAAGTTGGCAAGTATGCTTCTTAGAAGTAGGTACCTATAATGCAATAATTACATCGCTAATGGAACTAAGATTTGCGTAATTTTTACAAATACTCAATAAGTTTCTTGTTTACAGCTGATTATTACGGTTCAGGATTTAAATTAGACAGTTTTGTTTTAAATAACATTTCAAACGGGACGTCAACTGTTGTTAATCAGGTTGCAGTTTTAATCATCATCCACTACAACTATTTCCTACATTCGCTACCGTAACATTTGTTGTCCACAACTTGTTTTTGTGATGTCCGTTCATTTGTTACCTTCACGTTTAGTCCACACAAACATACATCTTGATGATAATCGCCTCTTGAATGAAAGACTAGAATAGCTGGCAATATTCTGACCATTCCAAAAATGGTGCAAACCACGGCCCGTTTCTTATCTTCACGTTAAATATAGCCTGTGCATTAGAATTTAACAAGAAAGGAATGTTCCTCTTCCTCAAGATCTTCCATCTTCGGTTATCTTAGTCCGCGCTGTCTGAAGATTTTAATCTTTGTTGTCTGAAAAAAGAAAAACAAAACCAAAACGTAAGTATATTAAGTTAGTGTACATGCTCCTGTTGACATTTGGTATTTGTATACAGATAACACATAATAAGTCATCAGCATAAAGCAGATTCAAGTGTGACTTAAGTCAGCATTTGGCGTTCCTCAAACTTAAACACATCACCAAGAAGAACAGGAAGATGAAGAGGAAGAGGTGGAGGAGGAAGAGCAAGGGTAAGAGGAAGATATGGACAAGGAAGAAGAGGAAGGGGAAGAGGAGGAGCAAGAAGAGGAGGAGGATGAGGAAGAGGAAGAAGAGGAGGAGGATGAGGAAGAGGAAGAAGAGGAGCAAGAGGAGGATGAGGAAGAGGAGGATGAGGAAGTGGAGCAAGAAGAGAAGAGGAGGAGGATGAGGAAGAGGAGGAAGGGGAAGAGGAGGAGCAAGAAGAGGAGGAGGGAGAGGAAGAAGAGAAGAAGAGGATGAAGAAGAGGAGGATGAGGAAGAGGAAGAAGAGGAGGAGGAGAAGAAGAGGATGAGGAAGAAGAGGAGGATGAGGAAGAGGAGGAAGAAGAGAAGCGGAGGAGGATGAGGAAGAGGAGGAAGAAGAGAAGAAGAGGAGGAGGAAGCGGAGGAGCAAGAAGAGGCTGAAGAAGAGGAGGATGAGGAAGAGGAGGATAAGGAAGAGGAAGAAGAGAAGAAGAGGATGAGGATAAGTAAGAGGAAGAAGAGGAGGAGAAGAAGAGGATGAGGATAAGGAAGAGGATGAAGAGGAGGAGAAGAAGAGGATGAGGAAGAGGAGGAGCAAGATGAGGATGAGGAAGAGGAGGAACAAGAGGAGGATGAGGAAGAGAAGAAAGAAGAGAAGAAGAGGAGGAGGAAGCGGAGGAAGAGGAGGAGAAGTAGAGGATGAGGAAGAGGAGCAAGAGGAGGATGAGGAAGAGGAGGAAGAAGAGAAGAAGAGGAGGAGGAGGAAGAGGAAGAAGAGGAGGAGAAGAAGAAGAGGATGAGGAAGAGGAGGATGAGGAAGAGGAGGAAGAAGAAAAGAAGAGGATGAAGAAGAGGGAGAAGAAGAGGATGAGGAAGAGGAGGATGAGTAAGAGGAAGAAGAGGAGGAGAAGAAGAGAATGAGGAAGAGGAGGAAGAAGAGAAGGAAGAGGAGGAGGAGAACAAGAGGATGATGATTAGGAAGAAGAGGAGAAGAAGAGGATGAGGAAGAGGAGGAGCAAGAAGAGGAGAAGAAGAGGATGAGGAAGAAGAGAAGGAAGAAGAGGAGGAAGAAGAGAAGGAAGAGGAGGAAGAAGAGGAGGAGAAGAGGATGAGGAAGAGGAGGATGAGGAAGAGGATGAGCAAGAAGAGGAGAAGAAGAGGATGAGGAAGAGGAGGAGCAAGAAGAGGAGAAGAAGAGGATGAGGAAGAAGAGAAGGAAGAAGAGGAGGAAGAAGAGGAAGAAGAGGAGGAGAAGAGGATGAAGAAGAGGAGGAGAAGAGGATGAGGAAGAGGAGGATGAGGAAGAGGAAGAAGAAGAGGATGAGGAAGAGGAGGAAGAAAGGATGAGGAAGAGGAAGAAGAGGAGGAGAAGAAGAGGATGAGGAAGAGGAGGAAGAAAGGATGAGGAAGAGGAGGGAGAAGAGGAGGAAGAAAAGGAGGAAGGGGAGGAAGAATATCCCAGTATTGTGGTGTCATGTCTGCATAATATTTAAGAGATCTTGAGTTCGAATCTGGGCAAAGGTGAGTTATACCCAATTGACAATGAAGCGACGAGATGATTGACCAATGGGAACTCAGCATGAACTCGACAGAACCTGTTCGACCAAAGTTGAATTTCAGTTAAGCGCGGCACTCACGTGTGAAGATGGCATCAACCTCTAGCAAAATGCATTCTTTTGCGGACGAAATATTAAATTACCGCCAATTGTTTGAATTGAGCTCAAGTATGTATATACAAAAGTACAATGAAGGTGTGAACTTCGCGCGGTAATGTCAAGTTATGGAGTGTGGATCCACAGTGAATTGGGAAGGTATCACCCGGATATGACATTCTCCAGGCGGGTGTTCCCTCATACTGAGGACAACACTGTTGTACGGACTTCATGGCAACCGTTGTGTTCATTCACCGTCCGAAATGAATTACCAGGCTCAGGACACATTGAAATTGAGTTTTTGTTTATGGACGATTTTTAACTCATACCGAACTAAATTCGACATATATATTTACATGAAAATATCTTAAATATATGGCATTTTAATAAAAATCGTTAGTAAATATAGGGAACTTTTTTTAAGTTTTCCATGTTGAGAGCGCTGCCCATGATGTATTTTTGTAGCGTCCTTCATAAGCAAATTTTTACTTCGACGATTTCTAATATTAATTCAAATTTCAAGCCAAAAATGTTTCCTTCCTAATATCTTCCCATTGGACACCCATGAAGTGTGTTTTTGTACACCTAAAGCTTTATTCATTACTTCCCTAACCAGTGTTTTCCCTTTATCCTCCCAAAAGAAGTGTACTTGCCCTAATGGTGCTTTTATCATTTCAAGCAGCTGTACCGCTCTTGTGTCTTAAAACGTTCTGCCTAGACAAGACAGATTCACCAATACCCACTACCTCCTTACGTAATTTTCCTTTCTTCAGACTTGAACTTGTTGGGAATTGGGGACAACGTCACTTTACGAGAAGCTTCGAGAAACGTGTATATTCTAGAAAATTCACCGTTAATTCGCCTTGGCTATATAAGCGGGTCGGATAGTCAAACACTGGTTGTGATGGCGTCCGTGCCTCCTTAGCTATGAGCTAAATGTACCCGAGCACATAACAAAGTTGAACAGCACTCATGTTGGGGTACTTTAGAATGAGGGATTTTATTGGTATTCTTTGTGTGGCATGCTTGAAGGATACTGGACTTATATACCCAGTTTGGCATTTAATCAACTTTTTGTTTTGAAGTTATACTATTCACAGTCAGAAACACTTACCTTTTTCTAAGAATGTTTTTTATTTGGGAGACTTCAAAGCGCGTATTTCCAATGAAATCTCGGTGTAGAATTTTTGGATGGAATGTACTGTGTACGTGATGGAGCAAGTTGTGTGACTGTACAGTTGGTTTGTTGTCACGTTGGGGCCCAGAAGAACAAGACAGTATGTTACACCCTTATCAGTGGTGCTGGTTCAGTTGACCGACCACCTGGGTATAACGGTAGCAGCTAATGGGGGTATCACGTACTGTCACATGACAGAACGGAAGTGTTGGATCCTATCTTTGTCACAAACTGTTCCTTACTCCTTAAGTCCAGATAAGTATCTCAACGTGGTGTAATAAGGGATTACGATACCTCAGCATCCGTTTGTCCCTCTCCTTACTTCAGTTTACAGTAAGCTTAACCCAGTTATATATTTCAACATCCGGTCGCTATGTGTTGGCTTTAAAATTTTGCTCTTTTTTATAGCCAAGAAAAAGAAAGAAAATGAATAATCACTTCCCATTTCAGAAAATTGTAAGCTTTTTTGAAATGCAAACCAGTGACAAGCAATGTTTCGGAAACGGTTAACTCCAATGATGATGATATTTAACAATAACCTGACAAGTGTGTTGTAACAAGATCTGCATTATTTGTACAGCAAGTTCATTTACATTTTGAAGTTTTTGGGAATGTCCTTAGAAGTCTTTTTCATTCTAAATGACTGCGCAACTAGTAAACCATAAGAAATAGACAAAATATTAATACATTCATAGACATAAAGCACACAATTTCTTCTTCACCTGATTACCCTCCCCTTATGTAGGACTTACAAGTCAGTGCCTAGAGTCAGACGTCTGTCAGGGAACACAGGAACCTATGTACCAGACAGAGTGAACACCTGCAAGTATGTGAGTGAGGAAGTGATTACCCTCCCCTTATATAGGACTTACAAGCCAGTACCTAGAGTCAGACGCCTGTCGGGGAACACAGGAACCTATGTACCAGACAGAGTGAACACCTGCAAGTATGTGAGTGAGGAAGTGATTACCCTCCCCTTATGTAGGACTTACAAGCCAGTACCTAGAGTCAGACGCCTGTCGGGGAAAACAGGAACCTATGTACCAGACAGAGTGAACACCTGCAAGTATGTGAGTGAGGAAGTGATTACCCTCCCCTTATGTAGGACTTACAAGCCAGTACCTAGAGTCAGACGCCTGTCGGGGAAAACAGGAACCTATGTACCAGACAGAGTGAACACCTGCAAGTATGTGAGTGAGGAAGTGATTACCCTCCCCTTATATAGGACTTACAAGCCAGTACCTAGAGTCAGACGCCTGTCGGGGAAAACAGGAACCTATGGACCGGACAGAGTGAACACCTGCAAGTATGAGAGTGAGGAAGTGATTGCCCTCCCCTTATGTAGGACTTACAAGACAGTGTCTAGAGTCGGACGTCTGTCAGGGAACACAGGAACCTATGTACCGGACAGAGTGAACACCTGCAAGTATGAGAGTGAGGAAGTGATTACCCTCCCCTTATGTAGGACTTACAAGACAGTGTCTAGAGTCAGACGTCTGTCAGGGAACACAGGAACCCATGTACCAGACAGAGTGAACACCTGCAAGTATGAGAGTGAGGAAGTGATTACCCTTCCCTTATGTAGGACTTACAAGACAGTGTCTAGAGTCAGACGTCTCTCAGGGAACACAGGAACCTATGTACCAGACAGAGTGAACACCTGCAAGTATGAGAGTGAGGAAGTGATTACCCTCTCCTTATGTAGGACTTACAAGGCAGTGTCTAGAGTCAGACGTCTGTCAGGGAGCACAGGAACCTATGTACCAGACAGAGTGAACACCTGCAAGTATGAGAGTGAGGAAGTGATTACCCTCCCCTTATGTAGGACTTACAAGACAGTGTCTAGAGTCAGACGTCTGTCAGGGAACACAGAAACCTATGTACCAGATAGAGTGAACACCTGCAAGCATGAGAGTGAGGAAGTGATTACCCTCCCCTTATGTAGCACTTACAAGCCAGTACCTAGGGTCAGACGTCTGTCAGGGAACACAGGAACCTATGTACCAGACAGAGTGAACACCTGCAAGTATGAGAGTGAGGAAGTGATTACCCTCTCCTTATGTAGCACTTACAAGACAGTGTCTAGAGTCAGACGTCTGTCAGGGAACACAGGAACCTATGGGTATGAGAGTGAGCAAGAGGATGACATGAAATGTAGGAGAAATGGATGATTGAAAGGTGATGATGGAGGAGTTGGTGGAATAAGCGGCAGGGGAAACCGGAGAACCCGGTCCAGACGCCGCTTTGTCCACCATTAATATCACATACGGGTCTCTGGGATCGAACCATGGTGATAGACGAACGGTCTAACCGCTCGGCCACGACGCCGCCGCCAAGTACAAAACTTATGTCAGATGAAGTCTTCTGCAGATCATCTGACACATTCCTTGCTATAGGTTTGGCTTTTCAAACACATAATTTCTCAAATAAAAACTGGTTATTTTTTATGACCTTCCATGTAAAACAAGAGTCCAACTCGGGAGTTCCCAAATGCAGCCATCTTGCTCAAAAGCAATGTAACTCAACAACTTTAATGCCTGTAGTTCGCAGTTGTTTATTGACTACCACTGTAATATTTTGCTTCGACAGCATCAGTCGATAAAAGAAATAATAAAATACATAATTTTTTAAATCAAATGGCAGTGACATATGATAAATGCGGTTTGGTTTCACAATTGCAAAGTTTAAAAAAAAATGGTTGTATGAGCGGAATACCTGGGAAGGGGGGAGGAAGGGAGAAGAAAAGTGTGGACCTTCACCTGGCAATGTGTCGTCTGGCAATTCGAAGCGCTACAGGTCCCGAACGAATCCTTTTGAAGGCTGCAATAGCTTCAGCATGGGACATACCCTGGAGAGATTCGCCGTTCACAGCCAGAATCTCGTCCCCTGAAACATACCCACATACATACTTAACGTAATACAGTTCATAGTCAACTGGAATTTTTAGGATTTCATGGAACACATTGTCTATTTACATGTATATTTCAATTGTCTTTTTATTACTTTCCTTGCCAGAAATCTGCATTGGACATTGAGCTCTACAAGACAAATTTTTAACACAAAATCTGATGTGTTGCACTCACATGACTTTCTCTACTCTTACACTAACAATCCTTACAAACTCTTATTCCTCTATCTACTTCACGGCAATAGAGATAAACATTTACAGAAATTATCGTATTGCTAATTTTCTTGTAAGTGTAAGGGAATATGGGAACAAGTGATATTCAAATGTTTTAAAGCTGGTAGCTACATGAAGGCTTTGAAACTCCTTTCCTTTTGAGTTCGAGAAAAGTATTACACAATTCCGACATGTAAAAAGTAATATTCGAAATAGTTCACAAAAATGTATTTGACATAAATTGCATGTTTTAACAAGATCTACATCTTTTACAGTAAGGTTTTGTTTATCTCTTACGGCTTACAGGTTATGCAAACCTCAGCCAGGTTGCAGAGCACTTCTGCGAACATTCTGAGAAAATTCAAGACATTTTATTTTTGGCTAAAGTATATCTTAAACAATTGATATTTTAATCACAAACTTTAGAGTCATTTTTATAACTGTCAAAAAATGTACCAAAAAGTATAGTTTGAGGGTGAGAAATGTTTTTGAAAGTCTTGGAAGATGCTGAACTTAAATACCAAGTTCGGTATTTAACCAATTTTTCATTTTTGAGTTATGCAATTCATACACACAAACACACGGAGTTTTAGTAGGTTTTTTTAGTTGCGAAATTATTGAAAACCTTTGATCTCTTTTTTTTAAATGACTCGAATGATTTTGATAATACCATATACCTAATAAGAAAAACAATATGTTTGTATATATTGACATTTCTGTGAAGCAGTCTCCAGTAGGAAGGAACTTTATACAATTCTGTATAACTGACATATGTTTACAGACAGCGAAAGCATTCTACACAAAAAAGAGAAATATTTTAAAACTCCCAATTTATTTTAATTTATTTTAATTTTTTTTTTTTCATCATCCATTTGCTAGATATTTGTCTATCATATGTCATGGACAGCATATAGTGGCCCACTTTCACACATGACTATCATTTCGGTTCTGCTATCCCCCTTGTACCTATACCTGCAACTAATTGTTTAATGAAACTATCTCAGCAAATTGAGATTCACGGCCGGTATCAATACTAGAAACAATATACTCTGGACTTATGGGCCGTGGTCTATTGGGCTTCTTCACAGTTGCTGTTGAAATCTCCTCTAGGATACTTCGACCTCGCCGCCAATGATGATGCCTGCCGTAGGCGCATACGAAACATTTGGGAAGAAGAAGAAGCCCAGTAGACCACGGCCCATAAGTCCGGAGTATATTGTTTCTAGTATCTCTGCAAATTTTCATCTCGCTTGACATGAACTAGATCAAAAGGTCTACTTTCGTGGAAACTGCATAAAAATAAACGGCAGTGGATAGAAAAAGGCTTGTAAACATAATAGATTGTTTTTTATCTATAATTATAATATATAGCTCTGTATTTCTGGGAAGAAACATACGTCACGTAGAAGTGAAACTGACAGTTCCCATGTAGCGAAGTCAAGTTGTTATATTACTCCCAGACGCCCTTCATTTTTATTCGTTTGTGAATAAAGAAAACAAATGAGAAGTTATGACGCACAGCTGATGAGAGGAAGATCAGCAGGTGAAGGTTCGCAGCAGCTGAAGTGAAACGGGGAAATAATTAAAAAGGAGCGGATTCCGAAAGCGAAGAAAATTCTGAGATACGAAAGATGTTATAGGTAATATACGCTAATTAATTTCATACATAAGACACCTGGAAAGATGAATGTTATGTTTTACGGTTGGTATTTCATATTTAATTCATACGCCATACTAAATTACTAATTATCTCCTAGTAATAGATTAAAAGTGTTAACTTCGTTATTAGGAACAATCAGATCATGTTTTTGACGCCGTTTAAACTTATTTGAAGAATTTGTAGATATAAGACATATCTATACATTGGCATATAGACATCCGTGTTTTAGATGTGCCTACATATTAATAACCATTACTATGTGTAAGGTGCATGACGTCATGACATCCAGGGTAGTTTGTAGTCACTGTGTGTCCTGCCGCACCTTGTCCACATACTGGACAGACAGAACCACGCCGAGGAATGCGCACATGATAAAACTCGCATCCTTTATACGACCTTCCCTTCCCTTCCATTCACTACTGCTCATTCTCACGCATTATTTTACTACAACTTATTTGAATAACAGGAAGGACTGACTGTCTGTCTATATGCAGCATCCCAAATGTATCATTTTAGCTACAGAGAGAGCTTCAAGGTCCTCCTCCTCAGGCGGAGGTGCTAAACCTTATCTTCCCAATGTGTGACATTCACGCTCCTTCATCTATAAAACTAGCTATGATGATGAAAAATTATATAAAAATAAGATTGACAGTTGTGCACATAGGCTTATTCTTACATTTGCTACTACGTATAGTAAGTAGAGACAGTATTGTATTCCACCCAAAAATTCGATCTCTAGATTTCACCGAAAATGTTTTGAGACCCTCTGAATCCAAAAAGAAGCGCGTGTCAGTCTGTGTACAGAATAACTTAAAAACGAAAAGTCAGTTAAAAACCAAACTTGGTATTTAAGTTTAATGTCTTCCAAGGATGCGACACACGAACATTTTGAAGAAAATTGCTGCACCCTTAACAACCCTTTACGTGGAAAATTTTTCGAAAATTGTGATTTTATCGAAAACGTTTCTAAAAATTTTTATTAAACTGACATATTTTTTAGATATTTTTATGGCAAATGAAATGTATATTTTGAACATTTTAGCTACAGCCCTTTTAGTCTGTTTACTCTGGATGACTTTTGCAGAAATGGTAAACTGTAAGAGATAGACCAAATCTTACCACACAAAAAATTTAGATCTTGCTAAAACACACAATGCAAGTCCAAATACATTTTTTTTGTTTTTTGTAGAGTTGACCATTTAGGAGATATTCCTTGTTATTTGTGTGAGTTTTAGAATACTTAAGCTTCGGTCTATCTCTTACGGTTTACCAGTTAAGTAAAAATCATAAAGAGCAAACAGGATTACATAGGCTATAGACAGAACATTCAAAATATACATTTCGTTTACCATAAAATATCTCAGAACATATGGCATTTTAATTAAAATCGTTAGAGCCATTTTCGAGAAAATCAAAATTTTCTGAAACTTTTACGTGTAGTTTAGGGTGGAGGAATTTTCTTCAACATCTTCGTGTCGCATCCTTAAAAGACATCAACTTTGGTTTTTAACCGACTTTTCGTTTTTGAGTTATGCTGTCCACAGATACACACAAGGGAATTGATCTTTTTCTAAAAATGCTTTTCTTTTATTTAGGGAGCTTCAAAACATACATTTCCTGTGAAATGTTGATATCATTTTTTTAGCGGAATATAATGGTTCCTCTACTTAGTATTCGTAGTAGAGAAAGTAAAAAAGGCGATAAAAGACAAATAAAAAGCTTATTGAACATATACTATAAAAAGCTTCTCTTCTACGATACTGTAAAATTTACTTCATATAAATAATTTAAGATGTAGGGGTTGAAGATGACAATTTCATGACTGACTTAATGACCATAATTAAATGTTACCACTATATTGTTACTTTATGCGCATGTGCTTACCTGGGCACTAACTGAAGCTGTGCTTTAAACTTGCACGCATTACTCTACGAACTATCGTTTTTCATTGAAACCGCAAGGCTTTCTGCATCGCACCAGGAATACCCAACACCAGTACGTCCTACTGCATGAAATCGTTATCACATTTAACTTTCAAAAGAACAATTAAACAATCAATATGTATTTAAGCTTAAGTGATATTTTATTCTGTTTGGTCAAAAAAGTCGATTTTTGGATTTTTATTGCAAAAAATGTACTATACCTTAAAGAATATATCTGTGAAGTTTTAATCCCCTAGGGAGGGGAGGGGGGAACATGTTCTTTGGATGCCATTTTTAAACTGGTATGCCTCTTCCTCTACCTTTTAAATGTGCATGTCCACACCTTCCATTTCAACTTAAACTCATTTTTATCGGGAAAATATTTATGTTACTTTCTCATATTCAAAATCTTTTCCCACAAAGATCTGGCTAGAGATCTAAAACTTTTTTCCAATGTAGTTCAGAATATGGGTATTAAAATTCCTGTTTGGAATTTTGATACCAGTTATAGTTGTTTTAAAAATAATCAATATAATAATACAGTGTGTATATGAGATTTTAACACTTCGTGGTGTTAAAAAATGTATAATAAAAACTATTCACCACATGAAAATTTCCATTCTTTAATTGATACGAAGGTAATAAAATATAATTTAAAAAATAAACTTTGTAATTCAGGACCTGCTGGAGGAGACAGATTTTGACTATACCGAATAAAATTGATATAAATGACTTAGTATATTAAGAATTTGATCAAATATTGGAAAGAAATTTGGTACACCCATTTCTTTAATTGTTGGAAATTCCTGTGCAAAAAATTAAGCCTCTAAATTCGATAGCTTAGAAAATCACCTTCTTCACTTCAATGTACAGCTAAATGAAGATTAAAAGTCTTGTTAAACTTGCTAGATTCATGACCAACAGCATTTTCAGAAAAGGTATGCCCGTATGTGGACAGCACAATCCAAAAATTAAAGTTTGCTAAAATAGCAACCTTTGTATTTCAGTGCAGCGTTTTCTAGAAATGCCACACGAAGGTTTTTAAGAAAATCCCCGATCCCAAACTATCCTTTACATGAAAAATTTTTCGAAAACTTTTATTTTATAGAAAATGGCTCTAACAATTTTTATTAAAATAAACTTTGATATTTTCATGACAAATGTCCTCTTCATTCTGAACAATCATCTTGTATAACTGGTAAACCGTGCGAAGTAGACAAAATCTCACTGCACATAAAATGCAAATCTCATTAAAAGCAATTTATGTCAAATAAATCGTTTGTAGAGTTAACCATTTGCAATATATGCCATGATATGTATCTGAATCTTTCACTTTTCTAAAGTAGGTTATTCATTTTTTCTCTCTATCTTGGCCATGCAAAGCGAACGTAATTTCAAAGTAATGACATAGCGATAAGTTCTTAAAACAATTGACTATAACTTAAAGGCTTCTGTATTCCCATATTCCCCTTGCACGTACAAGAAAATCAGCAATAAAATAATTTCTGGAAATGTTCATCTCGAGTAACATGAACAGCAATAAGAGTTTGTAAGAATAGTTAGTACAAGAGTAGAGAAAGTCCTGTGAGTGCAACACATCAACATGCAGATGAATGTTTTCTAAGTTCACTGAAATACTTTCTTAACTGTACCATTTTTTGATTCAAATTTATCAGCAGTCTTTTAAATAATCAAACACTTAACTCCAAAATGGATTCATAATAGCACAGGGGATATTTTCCTGGTTTTTATTGCATTTTATAGCTACTTTCAGTAATTTTTGAGCAAACAGTTTATACTACATAAGCCATTCACAGAATGGGCAGTAGCATCCCCAAACTGGCAGTAAAGTTTACACCCAGAGGAAGAAGATATCAAGGCAGGACCTATAAGTGCATAATAACAATAATGTCTATTAAGTTTACTGATAAAAATTACGTTATTACTACTCAAAGGAAAGATAGTACAAAGAGTGGAATGTGCAATGAGAAGAGGCAATGACCCTTAAAGCGACATAGGTAGTAAGTAGCTACTGTTTATTTTATGAAGAGCACAAGTAGAAGAGTCTACGCTATGTTTATTACTTATTAAAGCAATGTAAGAATTGTGCCTTACCTTCATACAAGGTTCCGGCCTCAGCGGCTTGACCGGATGGGAATATGGTTTTGACGAAAATGCCCATGTGTCCCTTTGGTGAATCTGTGCCTCCAACAATGCTAAAGCCTAAGGATTTCTTTCCTGCTCCCTTCTCGAACACTACAGCGTGTAAGGTGACGGGAGCGGAGCAAGAGAGCGCTGCAGCGAACCGCGAGCTTGGAGAGCCACAGCTGTTACTGCCAGGACTAGTGGCTGAGGAGCTGCGGCGGCAAGGAGCCGAGAGAAGACAGGTAGCAGAGCTTGCCGGCGAAGTGACGGGGGAACACGGACTCGACAAGGCAGTCACTGTGCTTCTCCGTACACTACCTCTGTACAGATCGTGTTCAGGTAACGACGCTCTTCCACATTTGGCGCTTCTAGAACTGCGCCTCATCCTGGGAGAGTGCAGCGGCGACACATTCTCTGTTACCGGAGTCTTGACGAACACCTCGTCATCGTCTGGACAGATGTCGTTAGTGCACCGAACTGAAGAACATCGTGATGTTCCGGTGGTAGAATCGCTGCTGTCGCTAGGGATGGATGGCTTTCTATTCTCTTCTTCATCTTCTTCCACTGGAGTATTTAGAATTATTTCCTCGGGGAGTTCGTGGTTATTACTTATGATTTCATGGTGCGACCGCCGATTTCGCAACCAGAGATTAAGCTTTGCTCCAGGAGAAAGAGTTCTCGGTGGTGTCATCCGTCCGCATGTTCCATCGATAGAATGCCGCGCTGGACTGCTCTGCTGTGGTTTTCTTTCCGTCAAGTCCTCGCTCCTGGACCAACAGAACTGTTGCTGAGTTGACCTCCGACTTTGGTCCACGATTTCCTGCAGACGAATTCGGTGGTTGACATCTTCGCCACGTAGACTGTCCGTCAGATTCTTCACAGGAGAGCTCCTCTGCGACAGTCCGTGGTTCAAACTATTACCATTGAGATCTTCTTTCAAAATGCCGTTGAGCTGAATCTCAGGATTCCAACCATTGTCATCACGGGCTACAACAATATCCACGTCGAGATTTCCTCTTAAAGCGTTTGATGTTGGTGAAGGTGGCAGACAGCTGTCTAGGGTGCTCTCTGCCTCTGGTAAGGAGGTCATGCCTCTTAGTAATCGACCGTTGATGTTCACAACCTCATCCCCTACCCTCAAGCGTCCATCTCTGAAATGAAAATGAAAACAAATGTATAGGTCACATTGATAAAATAAGAAACACAGACACTTCAGGCATAGAAATGGAACAATTATACCCAACAAACCCATTAGAGTACGTGTACCTTTTAAAAAGTATTATTACACAAACAATAAACTCCGAATACCCAGAAAATTAATGGCTTCACATCTAGGTACAGAGACGTTCCTTAAAAGAATATACTGATTACTAGCTTAGTAGCTATATTAAAGAGAAATCAAGTTGTCCACGTCCGTAGTGCATGCGACGGCACAGTGTAGGGTGCCGGTTCTGTCCGTCCTCTCTACAGACAAAACGTGCACATCATTATTTTGGTAGCTCACCTACTAAGCTTAGACTCTCGCGCCAAGTACGATTTATGCACAAGGGCACAATGCAGCGGAAATTTACCGAAAAATGAGCCTTGTGTATGGTGTGAACTTTATGAGGAAATACAGATATGGCAGAACATGCTTCATGATGGAGGCCAGGGTAGGCTCCGGGCGATTTCCATCCTTTCCAGCAGATTAAGAACAGTTAGAGACACATCATTTCCACCCCAGAGAACTTACAACACTGTGCAGCCCTGCCTCAAGAGATAGTACTCAACTGTTTTTCATAGGGAATCGAAAGCTGGTGTATAGACACGAAGAAGAAGATACAGGAATAAGAGTTTCTAAGAAAGCTTAGTACAAGAGTAGAGAAATTCATGTGAGTGCAACACACCAGATTTTTTTCTAAAAGCTTTCAATTATTGTTTCTTTTTTCTGGAGTTCTAAAATATTTCCCATGAAATTTTCGTGTCAAATTTTTTGGTGGAATACTGAGAAGGTAAATACTGGTGTTTTGCACTTCTATACTCGTTTTATGATTGTGAGTAAGATATATTTAAAACTAATTAAAAAAAAAAAAGAAAAGAAAAAGTAGTGGCTGTCGGTTATCTGGATAATTCCAATTGAAAAATGGGCACTTGTATGGCTCTTTGCAGATTAATTTCACAAGTTCTTATTTGCCTTTCAAATTGGTGAAGTGCACGTCGATATCTATAATTGTTTTGTTGAAACATGATCCACAAGTATCACGCCCTGCTTTTAATTTTCATATCAGCATTACAAACATTAGTCTCTTGGAACCGGTTCAGTTGTTATTGTTGGATGAAGTATCACACAAGCCTGGAGTATAGCATTATGCAGCCTAGCTTCTTTTACAAACCAAAACTAACTTTTACATTAAGAATTTTTAAAAACTGCTGATTTTCTAAAAACGGCTGTAACGATTTTGATTACATTACCGTATGTTTAAGATATTTTAATGACAAATGAAATGTATATCTTAAACTTCCTAGAAATGACCTCCGAAGCCCTACTCATTCAGAATGTCTTGTAAAACTGGTAAACTGTAAGAGATAGACAATCTATTACTGTATAATAAATGGGTACTTCTTAAAGCACACAATTTGTCAAATTGTGTCTCTGTGTGTGTGTGTGTGTGTGTGTGTGTGTGTGTGTGTGTGTGTGTGTGTGTGTGTGTAGTTAACCATTTTCAAGATATCCCTTGCACTTAATTTAAATTTTAGAAATATTTCTGGAACATTTAGCAATGCCCATTGATTGGTGACGCTCTTATTGCGTTTGCATACATATAAAGGACATAGCTTATTGGAATATCCCAAAAACCAACTTTGACATTTTCCCCCATTATGGCGTGGTCTGGTTATATTTGGTGATATTCCATCTGTTAGGTTGCATTAGTGCCGCCAACTGTTCGTAAACGATAACCATGGTAAAGCTACGGCCATGGTTGGTGTTATTGCATCCGTTATGTTGGCACAGAAGCCCTTGTTTATGAACACGTTGCAGGAAAGCCGGCCGATAGATTTTAAAACAACATTCTGTTTAGAGGCCGTATTAATTAGTTAATCAATCTGTGGACGCCACTGTGAATGGACACGTTTATACAAGTTATCTGACCTTTATTCCACGTACAATTGTGAAGTTTACGGAATTCAGCAAGCCCTCAACCATGTCATATGTCAAGAAACTGGTAAATTTCTGATATACTTCGACTCTGTTATCCAAAGCCTACATAATAGCTCGGCGGATCTGGAACTCCCAAAGAGATCAAAATTATCTTCAATGAACTAAGTAAGCAGGTTATGGATACTCTCCCACCAGGGTATCATAGGAAATGAGGAAGCCGATGAAGCCGCCAAGAGACTCGTGCAACACATCAACCATATTTTCAGTGAATTTACAGGATAATGAACTTCAATTATTTCTGTGTCCTTATTACATTATTTTAAATTGTTAATACTTTGTTGTATGCACATGTAACTCTAAGACGCCGCGATATAACTTAGTTGTTAAAGCGACGTTAAATAGAGATTTTTTACATGCCTGGACTTCCATTTCGAAAAAAAATCATATAACCCTCCGCCGGTTTACAACCAGTGATCTCTGAAACCAGGGGCTATAGTTCGTGCAATTGTTTTTGAACAATGACGCTCACCCAGAGGACAGTTAGCCAGCCGGGATTTCTTCTATCCTTTTTTATTGAGCAAGCTTATGTCTAGTATTATCATTTGCCTCTCCTAGACTTCCTTGTGTGGATACGTATGAAATCAACAATTCTGTGATACTTGAGGGGTTGAGATAACACTGAACTCGCATCAAAGCTTTCATTTAAATACTTCACTGTTCCAAAACATTGCACGAGCTATAGCATGTTACCCCAAGGTCATGAGGACGATACTCTTATTAGACAAACCCTGTGTTCGACTGTCTCTGTGGTTGGCATGCTAGACTTCTAATCCAGGAGTCCCGGGGTGTATTCCCGTCTGGAGGTTGGCAATCTTTCTTTGGCCAGGATTATTTATTTGTCATCTTAGCTATAACCTGGAAATGTGAATGAGTGTGAATTTAATGTAACTCAAAGATTAACATTGCAAGCGAGTGAACATCGTTGTTGGTGAGCAATTGTTCCAATGATAAAAACTCCGCTTATATGACCTGAGATGTAAAAGGCGGTATTTAAATGGAACTGCTTTTTCAACTTGCTTGTATCAACAAGAGTGTGATGATATTTAAGAGGTACAAATGGAATGAATGTCGCACATACTTGTAATGCTGTTTGCTTAAAGCTCTAACCAAAGGTAAACACTACAAGCAATTTCAATATTTGCTTTAGGAATACTTATTTCCGTAGTAGCACTTTCTGTTTGTTTGTGAATCCTGCGCGAAGTTTATGGAATACCAAATAGGATAAACCCTTCCTATCGAATTTCGTACTTCGTGATCAAGTATCTCCGAGTTGCCAGGTTACATTAAAACCTATATGAGAATAAATGACACTGCCACTGGCACGGTGCATTGCCTGTACTACTCTAAATCCGTGCCATTAAGAAATTTTGGAAATACACCAATTCGTTATCCATTATCAAACGTAAATGTAGTGGAACAAAGTGACTCAATTGTTTGCCTCTTATCACTACTATCTACTTTCATCAAAACTGGCCTTAAGTCACATAATTTAACTCATAGACATAAACAACTCGTTTTACACAAAACATAGTAAGATATTTAACGTGACAACAGCCATAGAATAACAACATAACGATTGCTCTCAGGGCACTTTTGAAAGCCAGCTGAATCAGTGTTGCATATCGCGCTTTGCTGTTCTATGTCAACGTGACAGTATTATAAACATTTCCAAATAATACCAATCCTTGATGCTTCAAAAGTTCTGTCATAACTACTAAGATCAATAATTTAATTCAAAGCTGTTACTATATTAATTTTCACCCAAAGCCAAATCCACAGAATATTCTGCATAATAAAATATATAACGAGTAAGAACATGTCATAATTTTCCGTTTCGATTTTAACTCTCAAAAAGCATTATATCAAAGGCCGGTTGGTTTTATTAACAGGTGTTAAAAATGCTCAAAATATTTGATTTCACCAAGCTTTTACAGCGATTTGTTAGTTAACTGCTGCTAACGTCGAAGACAACTGTAGACAAACGCTTCCGAGAAGGCACTGATCTATTTGGCTTCTCAACTATTGTCTAGGTGGTGTATCAACAATAAACAACTAGGTCCATCCCATGTTAACTACTTAAGGTTAGAATCACGATGACATTTACAATTCTACATACAGAGGGAACTTTTTAACCAATGGACAGGCGCACTTTGCTCTCTATTATGTGTATTTGCTCAATTGTACATTTTTGCACATGAAATTTATTACTTACATTTCAGTTTACTCTTATCTGTGTGCAAATAAACATGCATAATCACAAATAAGCTATCTGAAGATTCAAGAGTGAATTTTATAATTGCTTTATTCATTGACTCACAAAACACTAATTCATGCCAAAAAACAATTAAAATTTGGACACTAAAGACTTCATAAAACAAAAGGGTATTTCTCCACTACTAATAACATCAACTTGAATCAAATACTTACAGTTACTTAAAGTGTCTGACTATGTCACTATCATACTTGTCTGTTTTTTTAAAAGTTGTACTCTTTTTCGTTACTTAAGACATTTGCTTGTATTGTCTGACAAATTTACTTGGGCTAGAGCTTTGAGTCCAGTCATTCCTTTATTTACTAACATTAACCATGCGAATTTTCAAATTTTAAAACCACAAAGATATCTAGAAAATTCAATCCTAGTAAGCCTCTTACATCATGCATGGACAAAATCGGCTTAAAAGAGCCACTCCACCAGCTTCTTGCCTCACTCCACCAGCTATCCCTCCCCTTCACCGATGTTCAGCTTCCAACACGCCTCATTCAGTGGCGTATATGCTTTGGTCGGGACGTCTTTTTCATAGAGTGGCAGATAGAATTTTTTCTAAGTTACAAAAACAGGAAAGTTTGCTAATAATATGCGGACTTCAATTTATAAATATAAAATGTTACAATCAAACTCCACTTTGATCAGAAGCGTAAATCAAACTTTGGCGACCTTATATGTATTTATTTACAATTTCAAAAGGTATTTTGTAAACATATGAAAGGAGTGATATTATTCCACTTATTAGGGGTTTAGTTTGCTATTAGTTTATTTAACATAAGATATTTAAAGCTTGAACACATGACCAATAGTTTTGTTAAATAGCCATGGAGCTTAACTGTTTTATTTATTGTGAAAGAGAAACAATTTAGTGTATTAATTATAAGACAGCGTAAGAATATTAACAAAGGTTATAAAGATAACGATAATAGGTTATAAACTTCAAGATTATGCAATTGGCCTAACCACAGTAGGTGACTGTAATGATTATTGTACGCACCATATGTTTAATAGGAACCAAATAGTTAATAACAGCGTAGAAATTATTACTGTCACGCAGGTGGAACGAACCCACCACTGCGCTTGTATCAAAACAACCTTCGTCACTCGACAAGAAAATGGGGGTGGGTGAGGCACATTCAATCGCTACCTCTCTACTCGTGCCGATGCCCGCCTTATATAAATACATTTTCACATAATATTTAAGTTTTATTTACCTCTTCGCAAGCCCATCCTCCTCCAGCTGCGACACGAAGAAACGCACACCCTGTTGTTTCTCCAGTCGTATACCAATATTCTCATCTACTGCAGTCTTTGTAAGTCGGACAAGTAGAAACCGCCTTCTGCACTGCGAGCTCTGTTGTAATGAGGTGAGGGATGTAGCTATTGGTAGTCTTCTGCTGCGCGCTACACAACTCTCGCTGCCGGCTTCGACTAGTGACGTGCAGGATAACCTGCGGTTGTCGTTCTTCTCCTCCTGTCGACGACCTATCGTGACGTCCTCACCTGGTGAACCAAAAGCTGCGGAACTGTTGCTCCTTCGCTTCTCCCAAGGCGTAAGGCTCGCAAGGATAGCACGAGAATCCTTGCTGGAGGATGAGGTGGTGTGTAGGGCTGCTATACTGGACGAACGGGCCCAGTTGTCCCGCCGGAAAGGTCTCGACTCCTCGGAGTCGTACAGAATGCAACTTGGAGTTGCCGATCTAGGTATGTAAGGTGTGGGAAAGTGCTGCTGCTTTACAGGTACTTCGATTCGAATCTCATCGAGACATTTTCCTCCGCCAGAGTCCATCTCCGATTCATGCAGAGATCCTGAATCTGAACTTTCGTTTGCGATAATGCCACTATCACCATCTTGATCTGAGGATCCGGCGTTTAAACACTTATCACTATTGTTTCCATTTGTCTGTTTTCCACAGTCTTCAGTGCAATGCCTTGGGCCATCGCTATCATAACCGGACTCGTTTGAGCTCACGTAATACCCGCTAACAATTGGCTGACAGTGTGATCTGTCTTCCCTATACGGTGTCGCAAGGAACGACTGATGTGCATAGTTTGAGGGTCTTCTGAAGGATCTCACTTCTACACTATCTTTCCTTCTGCGACCTAACGTATTAGTCCCTTCTTCCTCAATCAACACGGCAGCAGGTACATATTCCTCAGAATTGGCCCTCAGTCTACACGCTCTATCCGCAGAAACCGCTGTGCGAGTTTCTATAAGCGACCTACGGTGGTCTGGAAAATTGTCACTTCTCTGTTGGTTAATAACACTTCCTCCGTTTTCCTCAGGTAACACTGAAAGCTTGGACCGAAGAAAGGCGTATGGAAAGTGCGCTCGACGGCCGTTATTGGCACTGTTCGCGTTTCCGGTTCCAAGACTTGCAATATTGTCGCAGCTCCGTGTCTTAGTCGGAACGTAACCAGGATCTGCCTCGCTGCGTTGGGGCACCTTGAGAGAGCTGGTGTCCTGTTTGTCAACGGTGCTAAGGTCAGAAATGCTCTCAGAGCAATGTTGTGTTAGATCCAGACCTTCAGCAGGATCTTCCCCACGAACGTAGGACGAAGTTGACAACTGTGAAGTGGAGCAGCTCTTGAAAAGCGCTACCTTACCCTGGTGCAGAGGTTGGAGCGGTGCCTGAGTCTGCAGCTGATTTCTAGAAGTCGCGTTTAGCATACCTGTAGATCCCATTCGGATGAAGAAGCTTTTTAAAGGGGAAGGTGATTCCGTGGTAACGTCACTAAGTGCACGTCTTCTCGCGGCTGCGGTTCCTTCAGACAGCGACGACCTTGAGTGTGGAGACGGTGGAGGAGCAGATTCGGATGCGCTGCGACCAATGCGCCATGGAGAAGGCTTCTTGTTGCGCGCAGAACTATCTGGGGTTGAGGTAGCGGTGATAGACACAGGACTTGGCGATGGACTCGGAGCAGGAGACGGCACCGTGTTGAGGGACTCCTTGGAATCTCCGCGGCGTAGCAGCTCCAACTTGCGACCCATGCGCCGACCCCATGTCGACAGCACTGAAACAAAAACGTTCATATATTTAATGGTTACAGTTTAAATGCATAACGTACATGGAATTAGTGATTATTCTTGTACATACTATTCTTAAAACACCCATTCTTCTATGCACTTCATGTTAATAGAGATAAACGTTTGTAGAAATGTTTTTATTTTATATGTTCCTCTAGGTACAGCTAAGAAAAAATTATTGAGAACATTAGAAGAACACAATATTTCTATGCCCCACGTGCTGTTGCAGCGTAATTTAGCACGTTCATATTTCCAACATACAGCCTGAGTTTATTGTTCCACATGTTATCATCTGTCCGACACACAAACACCGTATCTTGAATCATCACTCACATTTGTATACATGATTGCAAACACAAATGTGAGTGGTGATTCGAGGCTGTGCTGTGGCCGAGTGGCTATACCATTCGCCTCTCACCAAAGGCGAATAGCATGTGGGATTTGTGGTGGACAAGGTGTGGTAGGGGGGTTTCCTCTGGGTTCTCTAGTACCCCACGCCATCTCATTCCACAGATATTCCATCTTCGTTCCATGTATCATCAGTTCCACCTGCAAGTAGTAAGAGGACATTAAACAGCATCCCCCTCCAAAAAAAAAAAAAAAAAAAAAAAAATAAGATTAGTGATTCAAGACGCAGCCTATTTGTGTGTCCAATAGATGATAACATACGGAATAGAGACTATCAATAAACTCAGCTGCATGTTGGAAATATCTACTTGTGTAAACCGCGCTGCAACACGATTTGAACTATACTACTCTCTAATACGCTCAATAACTTTTTCCATGGTTGTACCATGTAATGTGCTAATATAATAGGCTTAAGTGATGGGCATATTTTCGCTATGTGATGACTTGTCCCATTTGTTAATACTAGCAAGTCTCTGCTGGAAACCAGACGGTTGTCACTCCATATACGGCTACTGCGGCAGATGAACACATCATCACGGGTGAAAACGGCCTCGTCGGTGAACAATCGCGTGGCGTCCAAGATAGTCATTTCCGATCTCTTGTTCCTAATATCAAAATGCTCAAAATGAAGTCCTGTATCTCGAACATAAGTGAAAGAGTTAGATTAAAATATTTCAAACCAACAAAAGGTACTATTAACTATATGACAGGACACGGCCCATATGGAACATACTGGATGAAAATAAATAAACAAGCTGACGATAACTGTAGCTGTTGTAAAGTTCCAGGAACTCCAGAGCACACATTATTCGAATGCGTCAAATATGGGAATGCAGCTGAAGAAGTTAGAGATAATCCAAGAAGTTTTCAAGTTGCAGATATTCTGAGAAATCAAGGTTGTATAAACATCTAGAGATACTCGCAACTAAAATCAGTGAATTTGCTTGGAATGAAACTATTGCAAATGATATTTCACCAACTAGTGTTGACTCAAGTATCCAACCACCCAGAAGATCTGCGAGATTGGCTATCAACAATGATGTCCTGGATCAAGATTAACCAATCAGAACAAACTTTCTTTTATTTTTCTTATTTCTATTGTTATCTGATATAATATCTCTCTAAAAATTGTATTACCAGTTTCAATAAATTTAGAATTTGGAAAACACATCCCGGTTTTAGAAATCAGGTACCGGGATCGTAGTTTTTCAGATTTTATTTATTTATTTATTTTGTATCGTCCGTATAACTGGTCGTAAAGATTGGCTCATCCTGTATAATTTTGCCATTATATACAAGCCATCAGTCGGAAAATGGTAAACCAAGCTCAGGGCTTGCTTTCTCTGGTAACCAAAGAGAATGTTAATGAATATGCTGTGCATTACACTGAACTATATTGCAACAATCCAGACAGAAATGTTATTAAATGGCTTTATCGATTTATAGATCTAGATTTCACTGTTTCACTAAGCAATGTCTTTGGCTAGTTTGATTCGTTTTAACTGATGGACTCCAATTTGCAGCTATTCGATAATCAACCATTTCAACGCACTCATCCATAAAATTGCATTTGCTGCCCAATGTTGCTTAAGCACTTTCATTTACAAATTGCAACTGTCCAACATGACCGCAGCGATCTATAGCTCCATTTATACACAAGTTGTAACAAACTGCAAAATAATTATTTATGTAACTAGTTGAGATCTATACCCAGGATATACAAAACTGCACAGAATGACCAATGTTAAGTATTCGCAAAGAATTAAGAACTAGATGAATTATATAATATAATATAATATAATTAAGACATACATAAAAAACTGGAAATTACACTTCAACAGAATACCAATCAATAGAATATCCAGAACAGCTATAAATTATAAGCCACAAAATAAAAGGAAACCAGGAAGATCAAAGAAACGATGGTATCAGCAATATGGAGTCGGAATTGGCTGGAGCCCAAACGCTGAAGTAGAAGATGTAAATATAATTAATGTATAATCTGATTAAGTTACAACGTTTTATGCAACTTTAGAATTAAAATACATGAAAATAACCAATGAATTTGCTAAATAAACGATTATAATGTGCCAGGAAACACAGATATATGACGTAATATGGTTGCCAAGCAGATGTTTCATTTGTTTCAATTTATATAGAGAAAAATGGAAGGTGATGATAAAAGCTATTGCAAATGTGGATTGACATTTTGAACGAAGCCAAGAATTCTGAGAGTTTATTAATTCCAGAAAAATCAAAATATGTTGACGAAAAAGAATATGAAAAGTTTTGTGGATGGAGAAAGGAAAAATCTGATGAGTTGCACTCACATGACTTCCTCTTCTCATATACTCACCATTCTTACAAACTCTTATTCCTATATCTTCTTCATGTTAGTTGAGATAAACATTTGTACAAATTATTTTATTGTTTATTTCCTTGTAGGTACAAGGGGAATATTACAATACAGTAAGCTTTGAGCGATAGTCAAATCTTTTAAAGCTTTCAAATTCCATTCTCTTTGTACGGCTAACACAAAAAATGAATAACGATGTTCCATTTGAATAAAGTGTTTTTCCAAAACTCACAAAAATAACAATGAATGTCTCGGAAATGGTTCACTTAAAAAAAGTCATTTGGACATAAATTGTATGTTTTAACGAGATCTACATTTTTGTATAGTAAGATTTGGTCTACCTCTTACGGTTTACCAGTTATGCAAAAGTCATCAAGAGAAAACTGGACTACCTGAGCTATATAGAGAAAATTCAAAATATACATTTTATTTGTCATAAAAATATCTTAAATATATGGCATTTTAATTAAAATCGTTACAGCCATTTTCAAGAAAATCAAAATGTTCTTCAAAATCATCCTATCGCATCCTTAAAAGATATTAAAGTTAAATACCAACTATGGTTTTTAACTGACTGTTCGTTTTCAGTTATGCTGTCCACATTCTCTCTCTCTCTCTCTCTCTCTCTCTCTCTCGCTCTCTCACGGACCTTTTTCTAAAAATGATTTTTTGGGGATGCAAAGGGTCTCAAAACCTATATTTCCGGTGAAATCTCGACATCGAACTTTGAGTGGAATACAATACTTTCTCTACATAGTAGAGAAAGTAAAAATGCAGATTTTCTTACAGGCGCATTGGAGAAAATTATCTTGTGACGTTATTGCTGTCTTATTGGCATGGCAATTACGTCATTCATTTTCTGGCACTGTATCAGAAATCCACCTGCTTCCAGGTCTTCACTCTGGTCCAGAGACCCCCCTGCTCTGCGACAGGCGTCTGCTCCTAGGCTGGCTAGGGGATGTAAGTCCTACATAAGGGGAGGGTAATCAGGGAAAGAAGAAGTATCAGAAATAGGATAATTTAGCACGATTTATGTCGTCATAATAAGCACTTCTAACGTTAAGGCTGCATAAAAGGGTTTCTCTCGTTAAGGGAATTTTGTACCCACATAATTGTTACAAAATGGTCATATTTACGCATACTAGTATGTTGTCCCCTGTAGAGTATTCGCTTCTGTGTTGTAGGTAGCAGTTAACAGTGCCCAAGATCTTCTGCTATTCAATTTGGCGCAATTTGCGAAATTACAAGGCGTCAGTCATTCTGTGTTTGATGAATATGTATGTGGTGGTCACTGTGCTGCTGTGTGTGGGTGACAGAGGACAAGAAGGTCAGAGCAGGTCAAGGGAGCGGCCGACCGGCCGACCGGCCATCTCGACCATGAAGGACGCACTTTTCAACATGAAAGGAACCAGAAGAGGCAAACTTCTCCATACTACATACCGCACTTTTAATAAAACCACTGTGCAGATGTACAGCAGTTATGACCTAAACCTGGATTCTGGTGACCTAACAAACTTGGGAAGAATAATCTATAAAGCGACCCTAAAATTGAAAAATGTGTTGCACTCAAATGACTTTCTCTACTCTTGTACTCTTGAACTATTCTTACAAACACCTGTTCCTCTATGTAGTTCATGTTAATAAACATTTGTAGAAATTATCTTATTGCTAATTGTTTTGTTGGTGCAAGGGCAATATGGTAATACAATAGACTTTTAGTGATTGTCAAATATTTGAGGATCTAATCGCTTTGTGATGCTTTGAAATTCCGTTCTCTTGCACGGCCAAGAGATAAAAAAATTAATAACGTAATCCTATATCAGAAACCTTAAGTATTAGAAAACTAAAAAAAAATTGAGTACCTCAGAAATGACTCTACAAAAAAAAAAAAAAAAAAAAAAAAAAAAAAAAAAAAAAAAAAAAACCTTAAGATATGTAAAAGTCATCCAGAATGAAGAGAACTTCTGGGAACACTTCCAAAATTCAATATATACCAATATTTCATTTGTCATGAAAAATCACAGCTTTATATTATGGGTCAGGAATGTGGGATTTAACCACAAACAAATTAGACGAATATAAGCTGCTGGAATGAATGATCTTTGTATGATCACAAAAGAATTGAAGAAATAAGAGAAGTACATATCACACCGGTAACGGAAACCATCAGCACCCACAGAATAACTGGTAGGTACGAGTATCAACAATACATACTGCGAATGCCAGAAGACAGGTTACAGCTACTGACCAAGAGGGAAGAGACATCTTGGACGACCAAAAGAACCGCTGGAGAGCCCAACTTCCAATCTGAAGCGGAACAGGTCAAAAGGTCTATTGAAGGTTATTGATAACGATAGTGATGCTAGGCAATTACTTTGTGCACTAGACTTGCATTGGAAAATGGAGATATTTATTTGATGCTGTCGATTCAGCTCCCGAAGTACAAAACACACTCCTTAACTTCAAGCACTTTGGTACCTACCCTGGTCGAGCTCTGGTGATTACATATTTTATTCTTTCTTACGTGGACACATAGAAAACTGATGTTTACAAATTGAGGCATGGATAACTATTCAGCTTTCATTTTACATATTTCAGCCCTTATTACATATTTTGCACAATACTACATATGATTATGTTTTGATATCTTTCCTTAATGCTCATTTTTCTTTTGTTTCTATGCCTGCCCATTGTATTTCCTTACTTTATTTCTCTATTTACCTTTTTGCGGTATGTAGCAGAATGTTGTCCCAACTGCAGCAAAATTCAATGGTTCTCGTTAGCAACACTGTTATATGAATGACAACATACATATATCATTAAGTTGATGTTCAAGTTTTATGTCAATGTGTCAATTCTTACTGTGGATGGCCATTCTGGTTGTTATTCATTCCTTAAAAGTCTTAACTGTTCATTGATGACGTTACGCAACATTGTCTTCATCTGTCAGTAAAGAAACAGCGTGCCAATATCACAACGGTAGCGTTTTGTGTACCGACTTGAAATGTAAAGCACATACTATAACGGTTCGTTCTTTTTAGTTAACACCATTCTTCTTCTTCTTCTTCTTCTTCTTGTTCATGTCACAGTCAAGCACAGTGCAAGAGAAACGTGCTGCCTCAGTAATCGTACTCACAGCTCGCGTATATAAATTTAAGTTCTTAAAATATGTCCATAGTCTAGCGGTCATATGCTAGCCCCTGTATAGCGAAGGGTGGTGGATGATTTCGGACGTAAAAATCCTTAGCAACGGTTTCTTCGGAAGGGAAGTAAGGCCGGTGATCCTGTGCCGTAGATTTAGGGCACATAAATAACCTCAAGCTATAAAGAGACCTCTGAGCAAAATTAAGCCGTCTTTCACGCCCAATGTACAAACGGACGCTCAGAACTACAAATAAATAAATAAATAAATAAAATAAATTCTGCAATACTCCGTCTCGGCACCTAGTTAACTATATCTACAGGAATATACGTATACAAATTTTAGCTTTATTAATCCACTTCAGCACATACAAACATTATGCTAATGTAGATATATTTTAAAATTATTAAATAAGAGACAAAAATATTGAAATATATATACCGGGTGGAAGGGAAGTTATTACATTAATTTAAACCAGTGATTGATCTCGATATTTGGAACACATTTTGTATCTTATGTTTTTCTTTCTGACCATTTCCTACGGACATATTTTAGTTTTCTCTAAAACAAGCTGGCAACACTGCAGATTGTGTGGATGTCACTTTCCCTAGCTCAGTACATAAACAGTAACGGTGATTCTGAGAACACAAACAAATACCCTGTCTTGTCCTGTGTTTACTGCGCGAGTGTAGGCCAATCACAAGCATTAGCTCCCAAAACATTAAAGCGAAAGCGAAAGCGCCAGACCTGTTTACATCCACAAACCAGCTCAATTTCCTGACCAACCTTAACGCAATATTGTTGACTTACTGCATGTGTGAAAAAGCTGCTCGGAGTATTCCTTCATATCTTTTAAGTAATTAATTATTTCGAAACCCTGTGTCATGCCCCATTCAATTACTGCCGGAGCTATGTCAGAAGTAAGTTACTCTATGCATCTTACGAGTAACAAATTGTTACCTTCGTACATTCTTGTGGAATTACGCATCCAATTTGGATCAAAAACCATTTATTTTTCGAAATCGACTGATCAAAGAACACAATGGCATTAGACTTTTTGTTTGTAATGACTTAGTTTCAACCCTGTATGTATATATGTATATAATTAGCACACATTTTAAATACCCCTAACTGTAATATAAACATGCACACTACATTACTGGTTGTAATACTCAGCCCCGTGTGTTCGGTGTCTCTTGTTTCCCAAAGCCAGGACCTGGTAACTGCATAAGAATCTGGGTTGTAGTTATGAGCTTGAATACAATGGACATTAAATGCAAGACTACTTGAATCTAGCACAGCATTATGCAACACACCCGGCTTCCCTTCCTCAGGCAAAACGGTAGACAGCTTTAGGTTATGGTGACAGTTTACTTGGCGAAGTTAAATAATGATGCATCATTCCTTTGTCAAGAATCAGCAAGTCGTAAGAAGAGAAAGCTAACACTGAGCATGGAAACAATGAGGCATTGTTTTCACCCAAAATATGTAGCGTTTCGTTTCTTATGATAATCACAACTATACGCAGCTCGGTGCGGAAACTGAGGTCGTTAGTCTAACCATGACGAATCTTTTCTGATGTTTTTACAGTCTTAAAGACATCAAATGCTCAACGTTGTGAGTGTCGACGTTAATAACTGGTTAGGAAGTCCGCTATAACACGATTATGGCCCATTGTGTGTGTACTTGCAGTATAGCTCCACTGTACAATTTAAGGGTATTGCAAACATATAACGACTGCATAGTGCTTTTTGAGATTCAGGAATGTTGATCATTCGTATGTGCTTGATCAGCTGGTAAAATGAAGCGTAAGTGAAGGCTCTCTCATTCTTATAGACGAGTGAATGAAAACGCGCCCATGCTTTTACTTTCTTATATATAAGGTGTTCCATAAAGGCACCGAAAACGCTTAGTATGTTATGTGGGATGGCAAAGTGATCGATTTTCAAGAAAGAAACCCTGTCCGGAAATGCACGGTTTGGACGCGTCGAACTTTGAGAACGAACGGTTGTGACAATTTGGTAAGATTGGCTTTGGTGTCTTAATACGGAAGACAAGTAGCTCTTTAGCTATCTGTGCACTGCGGATGTACGAACTGAGCCTAATATCATTCCTGCGCTACATTCCTTCATAGAGTCCTTGGTGCGCACCCTACTGCGTTACTTGTGTAGTTTCCAATACAGTAACGTTTAAACAGCAGCGTAACACTACACAGCTGCCGAAAGAGCTCCAGCACACTTTGATGTAAATATGCGGAATCAGCTCAACGTCGCATATCCAAATCGATGGATTGGTACAACGGGACCGGTTCCATGGCCAGCACGGTCGCCAGATTGCGAGTATTTTCTGTGGAGTATGGAGTATAGCACTCCTGTAACGTCAGCAGAGGACCTTATGGGTCGAGTCCACGGAGCGATTGTACCACCGCCGACATAGGCTCTGCAATGACGTAGGAGGTACACAGTTCGCAGCCCGTTTGTAATGTAGACAGCTCGATGTGCTACTCACGTTGGGTTTATTGACGAAACGTGAGCGCACACCAATCTCACACTTCGATGCGTTACAGCGTCCAAACTGTGCATTTCCGGACAGGGACTCCTTCTTGAAAACACACCAGTTTGGCTACCGTTCAACACATTGAGCATTATCGTTGTTCTTTTTTTGAGATATCCTGTAATCATTTTAAAGTCCGATACACACGTATTAGCCTATGAATATGGTCAAGCCCAAGTGAGCGCGAAACATTTCGCTTGTGTAGTTGCAAGTCTTGCTTCGGAACACCAGCAGTTGGCCGAGTATTTATCGTATAAATTTAATGTCAAAAGTCTGGAACTCAACATAAACCTATGAACACAAGTCTGTTTCAAGCTCAGGAGAGAACACAAAGGGGAGAGTAAGACAAAGATTAAGTAGACTGCTAGAACTGTGTAAGGGACGAGACAGAAATGGTTTAGCACTTCATTATTATAATAAATCAATGTGCATTATATTGGCACACATTCGTGCTCTCGGCGGTAGTACGATGTCTAACCATGATCATTATAATCAGGTATTAGACTGTTTTGACAAGGTCCCAAGAGTCCATTTTGGGAAGTGAGTGGTCCAGAGTAAGCGTAGGACTTCACGGCCGCTGCTGATAATTCTAGAAGAAACTTCCGGGAATTTTCCCAGAACTGTTTCGTCCAAAACTGTGGTGGACATCATCGGTGGAGCGGGCGAGGTCTTCTCGGTGAAGGTTCATTTGCGTCCAATGTGTGGAAAAAAGTCTGGACCAGTTATTCCAGCAGGCCAGGGCAAATCAGCCCGGAAGTTTCTTCTTATGAGTAACCCAGGTTCACGATGGAGTTGCGAATTGGGTATCCTCTCTAATACAGAGCATCTTTTTTGAAGAGATTACCTATAGGGCTTGAATTTTACTGGGAGCTGCGCTAACCCACCCCGGGTATTCATAGCTTATTAACGGACGGCTAAGTTGCTTCTCATAGAGAATTTATGGTTCATTGAGGAACATAATGTTTTGTAATTTAATAATTACTGAACCAAGCAGAAGGTACAACAGTTTTAATTTTCGACTACTGTAATTATCGGACGTAATGCCAAGAATTTATCTAGAGAATTTGACTATACAAGTTGCATTTATTAAGATTATTTCATGAATTAAACGACGTTATTTAAATGCAGTAACCTCTGAGAAGAAAAGTAAAGCAGACGCCCTACAAGATTAAATACCACTGCCCTAGTTTCGTTCAATACAACAATTGTCAAACAGATTCCAAATATATTTTCCTGTTGTATTATGTTTCTCTCTTCAAATTATTTCATCTATTTCAACATTAGATGCTTTACCGAAGCGAGAGTTAGCCATTTTTGACTTAGCGGCTCTATTGCATCAAATTACGTCAGCTGTTTCAAATCTGTGGCACAGTGCAACTAGATTGTCTAACCTGAACATAACATAAGGAAAGCAGAGCAGGTGATAATTAAGATTGTTACATTTTTCGTGAATGAAGGCTGTCATTGGTTGAAATTTCAAATTGTTATGCACGTGATTGGTTGATTTCAGCCAGGTCACGTATAAGTGGAAAGTTACTTCACCATTATGATCGATAAATGTTCCATAGCCAAAGAGTACTTATAGCCTATGCAGAATTTCCACTAGGAAGACTTTTGGGGCGGAGGCTACAGAACTTGTAACGTACCGTCGAAGTTTTACGTCCTTTTGTGTGACTAACTGGAGCGCTTTCAGCGTTATTAGGAATAGCCGAATCTATACAATTACGAGGGGTAATAGCAGAATTCACCATAAAAGGGATGAATGGAGGAGTTAAATGAAATTAATTTGTCAGTCGAGTTTATATGCTACCCGTGCAACTTGGCACAGTCATCTTCTTCTTCCAATGGCGATACAGCCCAAAGCGGGCCTGGGCCTTCTTCATCCAAGACCTCCAATCATGTCTATCCAGAGCTATCTGTTGCCAATTTTTGCATTTTAGGGGCTAACTATCCTCTTTCACTGAATCCATCCACCTTTTCCTAGGTTTACCTATCGGTCGCTTTCCAAACATCGTTCCTGTCATCAGTTTTTCAGGTATATGTCGACAGTGGACAGTTCTGGTTCTTTGAAGAGGTCCTAGATTTCCTTGGTGTATCCCATTCTCCATATTCCATCCTCATTTATAGGTTCATAAATTCCTCTCATCTTTCATCACGCTTTCGGCCGTCTTCGTCATGGCCCGAGCTTCACATCCGTAAATAACTATGGGTCGTGTGCATATTTTGTATCATCGTATTTTTTTTCTATGTATAAATTTAGATTTCAGAATTGGTAAAAGACCATAATATTTGGCACAGCCATAACGTATAAAAATGTTTTTTGCAAAAGTTTATCTCAAGTAACATCAAGTAAATGGAACAACAAACTTCTGTAACAATATTTTGTAGAAAAATTGTGTGAACGTAAGAAGTAAAATAAAAGAATAAAGAGCTAAATGAGGGAGAGAGACAGAGAGAAATCGTAATCTATTGAAGATGTGGAAGATACATGAAAGTGAAATCATTTCACTTTTGAGTGTCGCGCTGACTCCCGCCACCCTCTTCTCTCTCTTCTAAGATGAAACTTTCTGTGTTTGATTATAAGCGTGGTACGATACTCTGCAGAACTTCGAAATATGAGAAGCTCACAACTTTTATAATTAAACTTGAGCAAATTTAATCCTTAAAGCTCAGCTTCAGGCTGCAGTGATACAATTCCGGCAGTCACACTACATTTACGCCATTCCAGAGAGAAGCATTATGTGCTTGTTAATTGTAACACGAGTGATTCTCTCACGTGGTTCCATTGTAAAGGAATGTACGCTTCATAGCCGACTATAGAATTGGACGGATTTTACAAAACAAGACACTGAGATAAATAACCGGCTTTTCTTTTTTGAGTCATGCGCTTCACAGACATTTGTACGCATGCTACACGCACATATCTTTTGCTAAACATCTATTTTCTGTGAAATCTAGGTCTCGGATTTTTTCGGTGGCATACAACATATAAAATTAAATGATAGTATTTAAACAACGTCAAGCGAATGAATAGTGCGACTTACTATAAGCTATCACTCTTAAAATAATTCAATGCAACAAATTTATTCTTCTATATCATGATACGAGGCTCCTATTCGAGGTCGTGAGCAACAATTTTTAATAATATTAATTTTTTTTAAGACAAACGTACATCGTCTTAAACTAGAGACTTTTGTCTTTTTGCTTTCTCTATTGGTATAGCAAGTAGAGGAAGTATTGTATTCCACCCAAAAATTCGATGTCGAGATTTCACCGGAAACATGTTTTGAGGCCCCCTGAACAAAGAAAAGAATTTTTAGAAAAGGTATGCGTGTGTGTCTTTCAGTTTGTGGGCAGTATAACTAAAAAACGAAAAGTCGGTTAAAAACCAAAGTTGATATTTAAGTTTAATGTCTTTCAAGGATGCGACACGAACATTTAGAAGAAAATAGCCCCACCCTAAACTACCCTTTACATGGAACATTTTTCGAAAATTTTGATTTTCTTGAAAATGGCTCAAACGATTTTGATTAAAATGTCATATGTTTGAGATATTTTTATGCCAAATGAAATGTATATCTTGAATTTTCTGGCTATAGCCCCTGTGGTCGTATTTACTCTGGACGACTTTTGCATAACTGGTAAACCGTTAGAGATAGACCAAATCATACTATACAAAAAATCTAGATCTTGCTAAAATACACAATTTATGTCCGAATAAATTTTCTTGTAAGGTGAACCATTTGGAAGATATTCCTTGTTATGTGTGTGAGTTTCGGAAAATTAACTTTCGTGAAATGGATCATCGTTGTTCCTTATTTTATATGTTAATCTTGCAAAGAGAACGGAATCTCAAAGCTTTAAAATATTTGACTATCGCTCAAAGCCTACTGTATTCTAATATTCCCCTTGCACCTACAAGGAAATAAGCAATAAGATAATTTGTACAAATGTTTATCTCAACTAACACGAAGAAGATATAGGAATAAGAATTTGTAAGAATGGTTAGTACAAGAGTAGAGAAAGTCACGTGGGTGCAACGCATCAGATTTTTTTCCTGTACCACGTAATCGTTCAATAGTGATTTTTCTGTGTTTTCCAGGTGTTTTTATTTTGTTTATTTTTTTCTTTTCATGGTATTCTAAGAATTTTAATTATCTCTTGGTGTAAGGGTATTGAATATTGCTTTTAAAATGCTTCTCCAAAGAAAAACGAATTGCAACCTAACCCTAAAAGTTCTTCTTCTCCACCTTTCAAGGATTAGATATGATCATCTGTTCCTGTCGATATTTAATTATTATGTTGGTAATCTATTTTCTATCGTTCTGTTAACATGATGTTTTTATTTCATTCTATTTTCTTATATCTTATTAACTGAAAATATTTTTAAATCCAGTCTTATAGTTTCGTTCCTTGTTTTGTCCATTTTGGTGCGTTCGTTTACATGTCTATCTTTCCATTTTTGTCGTCCATGATTCGTAACTATATATATAAGAGTAGGTAGAGCCATAACTTCATAGAATTTCATTTGTGTGTCTTTTCTTGTGTTTGTTTTCCTGAAGTTCTTGCAATTGTTCCAGAAATAGCTTGAAATCCATTAACCTTTTTCTCAGTGGTTTTGTAATACTTAAAACTATTTACAACTCTAAAAGTGAAAACATGGGCATTTCAGCTAGTGTTTGATAAATATGGTTTTGTCAGTGTTCCTTATAGTGAAAAGTTAACATTAAAATGCAGTTGATTAACATTACTCTCTCTTCAAATGAAGGTGTTTCTATAATGTAGAAGTAAATAATTTATATCTCAGTATGACATTTTAGTAAACAGCATTCCTTCGACAGACATCACGCAAGGCATGCAGTTGTACAAGCGCAAAATTGGAGTAATTCTTCGTTTATTATACGAGTGAAGTAAACGTTTTATGGGACATTAAAGAAGCAGCAAAAAGCTCCTGTGTACCTACCTGCATCCCTGTGGGTGGTACCTTTAATGTTGGCTCTACAACTGCTAATTGGCACCGCTGTCTTAGGCTTCAGGCTAACTTTCATTAAACTTTAAACAAAAACTCGTATGATTGGCCTGCTCATCTCCAACCCCCCCCCCCCATTAATTAGACGGTTAAAGTACCTTATCCGCGACCATTTAGTACTGACTAGTTACCCATTGGCACACCAACGTAGGCCCATCGTAGTTAACACACTCATACACATATACCGGGAGAGCAAAACATCTCCGAACGGTCTGCCCGCTTCCACGGCGCTCGCTGCTGTCTGCCGCTATCATAGAAAGGCGGGGATAAAACAATACATACATGTTTAAAACTACTATAGGATTTACTGACACACTTTATGAAAGGAGATGCCGAAACTGGCCCACCATCGTTGTTCGTACATTTTGGCACCTCTTTAGGAAACTATCCATCATTCGCCGTAGCTCATATGTTTTGTCAAATTTGAAGCAATTCAAAAGGAATTTTCAACTTGGTGACTTGCTAAATTCTAAATTATTTTCCCTTTTAATGTTTAGATGTTTGTATACATGCAACTGAACTCCAGGAAGTATTGTCGACTTGATTTCGCCAGAACGTTTGTTGCCCTGGCTACACTGACATTGTAGCATGTATTCTCCTTAAACTTCGATCTTGATTAGCTAATAACTGCTTCTCTCTCACAAATTTGTAATCCTCATACTTACATTACATACTGATTTTAATGATTATTCCACTCATATGTGACTTGGTTAAAATCAACCAATCATGTACATAACAATTTCAACCAATGACATCCTTCATTCGCGAAAAATTGTATCACCTCCCCCCTATGAATTCTAATTATCACCTCCTCTGATTTTCTTATGTTAGAGAATCTAGCTGCACTGTCCTACATATGTGCAATAGCTTACGTAATTCGACGCAACGGCGCCACTAGGCTTAAATGTCAAAAAATGGCTGAACCTCACTTCGATGAAGCATCTAATGCTGAAATAGATTAAATAATTCGAAGAGGGAAACCTGAGAACACACAATACAACAGGAAATATTATTGGAAACAGTTTGACATATTTTGTATCGAACGAAATCATAAATTAGCAGCAGATACTCCAATTACTGACATTGCGAACATTTTAAAAGTTTGGAGCATCGACATGATAAACTTGTAGGCCATGCCAATGGGCGCTGATGCCTGCTTCATGTTTCATTTCAGAAGTTAATGATTCCTATACAGCATTTAACTAACATTTCTTAAGCTATATCATCCTTTAATTCGTGAAATGGTCTTAATAAATGCAACTAGTCATAATCAATTCTGTAGTTAAATTCTCCCGTCGTTGTGACTGGAAAATGTATCGGTAATTTCAGAATCCCTTGTGACATTACTTATGAAAATTATTCATTGCAATTATTTAACTATCTCCTCATTATTTGTTAATCGAATGATTATGACTAGTCAATAATTCCTGTATTGGTTTGTTGGCATTTTCTGGTCTCAGAGGTTGCTTGGGATTGTCTTGTTTCTCTTCAACCTGATCGTTCAGTTGCTGCCAAAGTGCTTAGTTATTTCTTTTTCGGCATTTATCTGTGAAATGTAGCAATCGATCGATGCTCACGTCAAAATCACGTCTCAGTTCCGTTTCCATAGAAACCCTCCCCTGTCAACGAGCAAGTGACCTGAAAGAAGGCAGCTGGCCCTTTGACTGATGTTCATTCGTATATCCACATTTAATGTCAATATTCTAGCGAACAAGGTGGAAGGTTCTCGCTCGCTCGCTCAGTCGCTTTCAGAAAGAGTGACGGCATCCTAACACCTCAAGTCAATTTCCAGCACGTGGACGAATATTCCTCATCGCCCCGTATCTCTGTCACGTGCAGTCGTGATCTCTCATTGGTCCCTATAGTGTAACAGATATTTTGTGACTCCCACAGTTAACAAAATGTCTGAGCAATTTTAAAACTGTATAACTATTCCTTTTTTACATGAATTACCGACGGGGCAGTACTGACTATCTCGACATTTAATTTTCTCTCAAAAAGACCAACAATGAAAACTTTGAAACAATTACGTAATTCAGTAGTAGAAATAGTGATTGATAACTATTCACTGCATCTCTTTAATAAAAAAATCTGATGTGTTACACTCACATGACTTTCTCTACTCTTGTACTGACCATTCTTACAAACTCTTATCCTTCTATCTTCTTCATGTTAGTTGAGATAAACATTTGCAGAAATTATCTTATTGTTTATTTTCTTGTAGGTGCAAGCGGAATATGGGAATACAGTAAATCTTGAGCGATAAGCATATCTTTTAAAGCTTTGAGATTCCGTTCTCTTTGCATGGTTAACACATAGCAAATGATTAACGATATTTCACTTGACTGAAGTACAAGTTCTCCAAAACTTACACAAACAACAAGGAATATCTCCGAAATGGTTCACTCTACAAAAAAATTATTCGGACATAAAATGTGTGTTTTAGCAAGATCTACATTTTTGTAGAGTAAGATTTGGTCTATCTCTACGGTTTACCAGTTACACAAAAGTCATCCAGAGTAAACAGGACTACATGGGCTATAGTCAGGAAATTTAAAACACACATTTCATTTGTCATAAAAATTTCTGAAACATGTGGCATTTTAATCAAAATCGTTAGCCATTTTCGAGAAAATCATGTTTGAAAAATTTTCCATGTAAAGGGTAGTTAGGGTGTGGGAATTTTATTCAAAATCTCCATGTCGCATCCTTAAAGGATATTAAAAACTTAAATATCAACTTTCGTTTTTAACCGACTTTTCGTTTTTGAGTTATACTGCCCACAGACACACACTAACACACACGTATAGACCGTTTTCTAAAAATGCTTTCTTTTTGGATTCAGGAGTCCTTAGAACATATTTCCGGTGAAACCTCGACATCGAATTTTTGGGTGGAATACAATACTTCCTCTACGTTGTAGAGAAAGTAAAAATATATATTTGAGATTATCTGACAATGCAAAGATCTCAGTATCAGGAAACAATTGGAATTTGCTAAGGGAGCCCGACAATGAAGGAAACGTTTCTTTGGGAGAAGCAGAAGAGGAACACGAAAGAGCTTCAGACGTAGAAGAAATGTTCACAGGTGATGATTCATCGATGCTATCCTCATTCACGTAAATGCATTGCTTTTCTCAGTTAATTGACGATAACAATCTTGTCCAGTAAATAGCCGAGTGTGTGGCGATAGTACCTTCTAGCTAAGTAAGCTTTTAGCTGCAAGTAGCAGCAGGTATCATTTGCCTAATCGGATGTTAGTTCCCCAACTTCCTGACAGTTTCTCAGCGATCACTGGACGCATACATCGTCCGAAAATTCCTCTTCCCCAGGGTTAACTGCGTATACCAGGTGAGTCAGCTGTCCCTTATTCTCGAGCTTTATGCAATCCGCATTTTATTCCCCAACATGAAAACATCGACCCCATTACTAGGTTCTACCCGCGTATTTAACATGGATGTTAAACACTCGTACTAATATAGAAGTTATCACATCGCTTTTTAATATATTCCTAATTAGACAGCTGACGTTTGCACTTCTGCAAATGTTCACTGGAACCAGCGAATATTACATCTTAAACGGAATGTTTACCTCACACGTTACTAGGTAGCTCAGTTGGAACGGGCCCAAGACTCCGAAGTAATCTGTCTGATGTGAAGGTGGTTCGAATCACTTGCATGTACTAATTCTTTTTACCGTGCAATCCTCACAATTTACGAACTATTATTCTGAAAACTGTTATTATATTCATTTTTATTGCTTTATTTATGTTTTATGACATTGTTTGATGTTTCTTTATTGGTGTAATACAATTATGTAGTTGTTTAAACACACCTATAGGTAGGTGCAATTGAAATAAGGATCATTCATACACATTTGAACACAGAAAGCAAGGAAATTACATTATCAGAGTTTAACATGGAAATTAAACTCAATTTTGCACACAATGAATTATTGTGCTATTAAAAATACAGACAACCAAAAACGATTTAAATTATAATGTCCTAAACCCTCAGGGACTTCATAATTGGATTATTGTGAATTCGGTTTCCAAGTTTTGATGAACATAAAAAAAATATTTACAATACTGAGACTTGAACCTATGTCATTGGGGGTTAAGCGCAGAAGACCCTGTCACAATCCTATTCAGCTATTTCAACACTTCCTAAAAAGCACGTACCACGTCCAATAGTAGGACTTGTATGCCTGGCGCTATGCCATTGCCACCTCGCAAGTTTTCGGGCTTGATTTAGCCTTTTAAGACAGTTTTAATCACTTACTGGGCGTTTTAATATTATTACTTAAATGGCAAAAGCTGTTATGCATATTAATTGAGATGCACGAGGCGTAGTTCACGCAAAAATGCAAATAAACTGTTATTTAATAATATGTCCGTTTTGAATGTACGGGTCCATGATGGATGAGGCGTGTCTAAATTTTTCCTAATTTTTAGCAGCCAATCCCTGCTCTAAGTACAAGAATCCACCATTTTCTTTTTAGCTGACGTTGTTGGTGTGCTCATATGATAGGTCCATTTTTTCCGAGCCGTTTACTGAATTACGTTGCTATGTATACTCTAATAAAAGGTTTGTAAAATCGGCCGGAAACCAGAATTCGCTCTCAGTAAACGAGTCGTATGTTTTTGAGGTGTACTTTAGCGAGGAGTACGTTCTGCCCCTTAAAGCACTGTTGCTCTCAATTTTGCGCATTCCTCTCTTTAAGAACGTTAAGCAATACATTTTAGTAAGCGCAAAACTGGACTAAGGCGCACATACCGTTAGATGGGTGGCCTACCTACCAAAAAAATACGGTGCGGCTGACTCACCTGCTATAAACACAAAGAGAACGGACTTTGAAAGCTTTAAAAGATTTGACTGTCTCTCAAAGCCTACTGTATCCCCATATTCCCCTTGTACCTACAAGGAAATAAACAAGATCATCTTTCATAAATCAAGAAAGGTTTTTCTGATGTTCAGGCATAACATCTGATTATTCGCAAATTACTTCTGGAAGTGTGCGCCTTGCTGAAAATGATTTTCCTTACTAAGCCGACGCTTCTCAGTTTTCTCAAATCCTCCCAACATTTCACTTCTCCTAAGAGACGTGAATTTTATAAGGTGATGGTAAATCTTTTCAAGCCGAGCTAGCTGGCTCCGCGGTAGATAGATAACAGAAGGTTTTTTGTTACAGTTTCATCGACCTCCGGCACATCAGGCTAAAAGGGGATTGTACAACGCCATTGGAAAGAATGCCTCCATTGTTTCCGAAAAGCCGTTCCCTGTATCAGTTGCAATACCATCGTTCCAATGTCAGCATCGTGTCCTAAGGACCTAAGACCAGTTTCCTGGCTCAAGAAGAGTACAATAGGGTAATTTCCCTTCATTTCTCAGTTCCCTTCCTTGTCAACTTCCAGGTTTGGTTAGTAACGCGGTGCGTTTCGGCGAATGCGGACAGATGGCACAGATGCTTGCGCCATTGAACCCTTTCCCTTGCCCTCCTGGAAGTTGCTGCTGCGGCCCCAGGGCTTCACTGTCTGACAAACCTACGGTCTCACTTCGCCTCATCCTGTTCCCCTGAGGGGTGGTAGCCCTCGGATGTTTAAATATTTTAAGAGCGTGCCACTATGCGGTGGCGTAGACATCCTTAGCATGGTTTCCTTCGAAGGGAAGTAAAGAGGGTAGTCCTGTGTCGTGTATTTACAACACGTAAAAGAAACTCAAGCCTGATAAACAAAATTAAGCGCTGTTTCACGCCCAATACAGAATGGGGACGTTGAGAACCATAGTAGTTAAACAGCTTCTAGTAATAAATAGTCAATTTTTATTTTCTTAATCGATATATTCACTAACACTTCATACATCATTCTAGCGTCTTAGCACTTAAATATTTAATGGGGTCGAATGTAGTTTCTTGGTAATTTAAGCTTTCATATTTATTATGGACTTTCTAAAATTTATTCCACTTTCTCGTAATGAGTGTATTGTGCCCCAAATAATTACTGTACCAATTTCTCGCAATAAATTTAATGCTGCAGAGCTGCTATATTAAAAGATGTAAGTAAAACCATCAAAAGGTAATTGCTGGTATTGAATGTAATAAACATTTCTTAATGAATAAACTTGGACTTCCGTATTGCTACTAGGTGTTTGATTGGAGGATGAGGAAGCGTTGCAGGGAAACCAGTGGTGCGAGTCCATGGTCTCACCTGATGTGGCAGTAACCAGAACATATCACGCAATTACTCGCTCTCCAAATGCATTAAAACCACTTCCACCAACAGCCGTGAAGCATTGGTTCCACATCAGTAATTCAGCATTGGCTTTTTTCATTTTATCTTGAAAAAGAGCATAAAATTATCTGTATCCATGCATGAAACTTGCAGTCTATGTACACTGACGACAAATGAACAACACAATTACACACAGAACACCACCTCCCTGTGTCAAGGCAAACCTTATAATTCACCTGGCCGTTATTTTTCACCTGCTTCAACTCTTTTGTTTCCATGACTTTGATATACTTTTACACAATCCTGTTTTCTATATATTTTCGGTGATTTTTAAACAAGTAAATTTAAATTTTCAGTACCTGAATTTGTTTCCAAGGAAACCAAGGGCTCAAAAATTCGATATCGAGATTTCACCAGAAATATATCACGAAATTCCTGAAGCCAAAAAACAGAATTTTTATACTAAAGTCAGTACGTTTTCGTGTGTGTAGGTGTGTGTATGCGTGTGTATTTGTGTGTCTATGCGCATGTGTGTGTACTACTTGGCAAAGCGACGAGGCGTATTGACCTTCGTTGCCGAGCGCTGCAATCGCTTCTTATCTTGTTTGTTAGAACAGCGAAATAATTGTAAGTTGGCGTGTAGTCAGTGATAAAACACAAATAGATGACCTCTCGCGCCTGCCGATACATGAGACGTTGCTTTCATGAATGTATGATTGTATCTGAACAGAGTGTATACACAGTGTCTCGCCGTGAATGTGTGATAAGCTCACGTAAACAACTCGGTAGTTTCACATTGTTTCCGATACGTTTCATGGCTTTGCCAATTAGTATTTGAGTGCGTATTTGCATATGGGTGTATTTCTGTTTATTTGTGTGCATGTGAGTAGTTTTTTTTTTCTTCTTCTTCCCATTTTAAGGTTGGGCCCTCTTAAATGTGATTTAGACACGTACCCACATCGCGGAGTAGGGCACCCATGCACTAATGTAATATTATTAATGACAATTTTCACTCTAACGGCATACTTACCTTGAAACCTCACTGTTTTTTGCCTTATTTACCAACGTTTTAAAATTATAATTCTCCCATAACTTCTGTAACATATGCTCGTCTTTAGTTTTACTTATAATTATTTTAAAGGGAGTTCCCACATCCATATGTCAATGTATACTGCACTTGTATTGTAAGGACTCGTATGATTGTAAACGAGCCCCATGGCGACAATTCCCCTTCATGGAAACCATAACAGAAGTGTCTAGGCACAGACTCAAATGTAAATTAAGGTTAGAAATGATTCAATGTGACATGAGGGTTTTCAATATTCACTTTTCCCATGCGGGTAGAAAAATATACCAGTTAGTTCTCAATTAATTATGTTCTCGTTCTAGAAGAATAATTAAATACACAATTTAGATTTTCAGTGACGTGCGTGTGTAGCTATTGTCTCTCTGTTGGTTTCTTGCGACTTAAGTCTTCACTTGTGCGAAATCCATTAGGGAGTCAGAACTTGAACATTCCATGTTTTGTATCTTACTATAAAAATCTAACGTGCTGCACTCACATGACTTTCTCTACTCTTGTACTAACTACTCTTATTCTATCTTCATATTAGTCGAGATAAACGTTTGTAGAAATTAACTTATAGCTCATTTTCATGTAGGTGCAAGAGGAATATGGAAATACTGTACGCTTTGAGCGATAGTCAAATCTTTTAAAGCTTTCAAATTCCGTTCTCTTTGCACGGTTAACATATCAAAAATGAATAACGACATTCCATTTGACGAAAGTTTAAGTTTTCCAAAACTCACCCAAATAACAAGGAATATCTCCGAAATGGTTCACTCCACTAAAAGAGCTATTCGGGCATAAATTGTGTGTTTTAGCGAGATCTGTATTTCTGTATAGTAAAATTTTGTCTATCTCTTACACTTTAGGAGTTATTCAAAAGTCATCCAGAGTAAACAGGACTACGGAACAATTTTCTTCAAAATCTTCGTGTCGCATCCTTGAAAAACATTAAACTTAAATACCAACGTTGGTTATTAATCGAATTTTCGTTTTTGAGTTATGCTGTCCAAAGACTGACACACACACACACACACACACACACACACACACACACACACACACACACACACATGGACCTTTTTCTATAAATGCTTTTTTTGGATTCAGGGGTCTCAAAACATACTTCCGCTGAAATCTCGACATAGAATTTTTGGGTGGAATATAGTAATTCTTGTAGTTACTATACGCAGTAGAGCAAGTAGGTAATATATTCAAGAATGTGTAGTAAGTTATTATAGAGAATCTCTCATGTAGTCTGACATTGAGCTGAAAGCCATGCATGTCAATCCACTTGGCTCAATCACACAATTATCAGTTAAAGAATCACCCGTTCTTCAATAGTCGTTTCGTTCACTGTGGAATGAATTGCAAATAAGCATTTAATTACATGGTGATCTGATTACTTGGTTTACAAACAGGGATGTGAATGCAAATGGTCAGATGGAAACTTCAATCCCTTTGATTTCCTGTTAGCTCTAGACAGCACTTGTGCATATAAAAGCAAACCGAAGTGTCCTCAACCTGGGCCAAGTATTTCAAATAAAGTCAGTATTACGCTAGACTCGATGTACGGTTAGCTTTTTAAACGCGAAGGAATTAAGTACTTCTGGACTGTAGAACCAGGAGTTATTTTTATTGGCATTCTCGCCTTATTTGTGATATTACTCTACAATTATCTAAAGCATTTCTGAAGTAAACCCTACCCTTTACACCTTAAAATTGTAATTTCGTACAACAGTTACTATTCCTTATAACCGATGAAACATTCTCTGATATTCACACAAAGTATGTTAACCATCGTCGGAACTTCCCCCGAGTCTTCCAAGTTCTACAAATGCTACCCTATAAGTAAAGACATGTTTTATTAGCGACTATTGCACTCATACCGGATTATCACCTCTTGATCGTGTTACTCTAGCTTTGGTTATATCACCTCCTCCTTGCGCTTCCGCCAATCTAAACATTTTCTTACGCTTCGGAACATCTGAAGTATCTATGCGAAATTAAAACGATTAACGGCCCGTTCAAAAATTGTAGAAAAATATTTGGCGAATGTTCTAGTGAGTTATTGATATTTTAATTGAATTGACGAAGTCAAAAATTATAGAAAACCTAATTCCTCATTTCCCTGGACAAAAATATAAAATTATTGACATTGTTGTGCAGGCCAACTGGATTAGTTGTAGTAGCAACTGTGAAAATATATCTTAATTGAAATGTATGCATTTTATTGCAAGTTTTTACTTTTATATCAATAATAATAATAATAATAATAATAATAATAATAATAATAATAATAATAATAATAATAATAATAATAATAATAATAATAATAATAATAATAATAATAATAATAATAATAAATCCAAACCATGAAGGAAGAAGATTAATCTATCTCCTATCATTTCTTCATAAAATTATTAAACTTAGCATTACGTAGTTCTGGTATCAGTTAAATGGTTTTCTGAGAATAATAATGTTTGAAATTTCGGCATCTATTCAAACGTGAACCGGATAGTAAATAATGTTACATACACGAAGCTTGTTGCTTGACACGTTTCTGCAAGTTTTTAGTTAAGGACGAGTTACTCTTAACACTGACCAGGTGGTTCGTTGGAATGGCACGTGCGGTCCTGTCGTCTCATGGACCTCTGCGGATAACCACCGAGAGATGCCCCTTGGCCACGCTCTCTGCTCGTATTAATGAAGGCTACAAGCAAATTACTCAACAACAAAGAAACTTGTCCATTACCGCACTACAGCTGCATAAGAACTCCGCATAGTACATTGTTTCAATAACAGACTCATAAATAAAAAACAGAACACTGACGGGAATCCCAAACATTACCTCATACACAACCAGAGCAGTCAGGAGTACGAGGGGAGTGTCAAAAAATAACCGGAATTATTTTTTAGTGCAAAACACTGCTCACTTTTATTCAAATTCCATTACAGACCTTCAAAGTAATCTCCCTCGGACACAATACAATGATTTCAGCGTTCAGTCCAATGTCAAAAACACTCCTTGAACACTGATACTCTGTTGAGTACACCCGAAAATAACACTGGCAAAATAACGATCCCCAAGCTGTTTTTTCCACGGCAGGAAACAGGTGAAAGTGACACGGCGCTAGGTCCGGTGGGCCATGCCTCTTTCAGTGATTGTTTCTTGAGCCTTGAAGGCGCAATCAGCGTTCGTCACTGATCACACGAGGCACCCACTTTGCTGCAACTTTTCTATACCCTACAGTGTCCATAGGATATACTCACAATTTCTGCAATCTTTGTTAACGATAAACGGCGCTCTTCCCGGAAAATGACATAAATTGTGTTGACATTGGTTTCAGTCTTCGAAGCTGGGGGCCTTCCAGCATCATAAGGTCATTTTTACCCTCTCGAAATTGTCTGTCACTCGAAAGCTTATGATTTCCTATGGCTTGGTCTTTGTAGGCTTGTTGCAACATTTCCAATGTTTGTGATGGAATTTTGGCAAGAAGAATGCAAAATCAAATTGACGCGCGCAGCTGAAACTTGAGATCCATGTTAGGGTACAGTAAACTCCCCCGTACACTTCCCCTGCTTTCCTCCAAGTGCGTACCGCCAGGTGAATGACGCGGTCAAAGGTCACACCTCTCCAGTACTACCAAAACCAATCTCAAGCGCGGGCGCATTAAAATGGGGGGGGGGGGGGAACACCCCCTCGTAATATCATGAGACGTCTGACCTTACCGATAAATTCTCAACCGTGATTTTGAGATGGCCGTCTGTTTCTTATGAAGGCCATACGTTTGAGGTGGCCGTTTATCGATTACTCATTTTCTGACGATGGCTATGGAGTGTAATATGGCTCAAAGCTCGAACAACTTCGTAAATTTTACACGACTGGCAACTCGAGAAGCTCTAATCACTTCGAAGATTTTATTTGGCATTTATGCAGGATGAGTCACTTAAAACTACCACTGCAAATATTTCCGAAACCAAAATAGGATTTGTGAACGAGTTCGGAGACATTAAATAAGGGAAGGGGCTCATTAAAGTAGATATTACATGCAATGAAAAATATAACCAAACAAGTTTTTACATAAACTTGTGTTTTCTTCAAATGTACACCCTGTAGTATTTTTGACGCAATTGATAAAATAGAAAACACCATTAAGAATGACGTTTGTTGCATCGCAATTGGTTTAATTCTATCTGGAGAAATTGTAACATGAAGTTGACACCTGAGATAGAGTGAAAGAGATATTTTCATTTTTTGCGACTGTCAAACCCTGCCTTATTTGCAGTGGAATGGATAACAGTAAAATGGTATTAAGAACAGGTTTTTATCGTGGTGTAATACGTCAATCACCTCGCGGTTAACTGCAACGCCAACCTCAAACTTGAGATTTAAGACGCGTTTTAGCCTCAGAATATGCAACTGATGCGTGTTTCGTTGTTTCTCTAGCGGTATTTTCACCACACTTTTCGGGGTGTAAATGTCATAGAGTGAGCAACAAAGGCCATTCGTAATGTAATTTTCCTTCTTCTTTACCTGATTCCCCCCCCCCCCCCTTATGTAGGATTTACACCCCCTAGGACTTACTAGCCTGTGTCTAAGGTCAGACGCCTGTCGAGAAGCACAGGAACCTATGGACCGGACAGAATGAAGTGGTCAGTATGAGAGTGAGGAAGTGATTACCCTCCCCTTGTGTAGGACTTACACCCCCTAGGACTTACTAGCCTGTGTCTAGGGTCAGACGCCTGTCGGGAAGCACAGGAACCTATGGACCGGACAGAATGAAGTGGTCAGTATGAGAGTGAGCAAGAGGGTGATAAGAGATTCAGGCGAAATGCATGATTTCGAAGCTGATGATGGAGTATCGGTGGTACGAGTGGCGAGAGAAACCGGAGAACCCGGAGAAAACCCGCCCAGACGCCGTTTCGTCTACCACGAATACCCCATGCGGGTCCCTGAGATTGAACCCGTGTCACCTAGGAGGCAGGCGAACGATCTGACCACTCAGCCACGGCGCCGCCAGTGTTATTTCCCAATTACATTAAAATAATACGGTCTTTCCTTTAAAAAAGAACTTATGTGTTGCACTCACGTGACTTTCACTAGCTATTTATAAAAAACGTAGTCTTACAAAACCTTATTCTCCTATTTACATGTTAATAGGAAAAACATTCGTAAAAATGGCTTTATTACATATTTGCTTATAGTTGTTAGGGAGGTAGAACTGAACAGGGCGGTAAGTAAGGGAAAGATTACACTAGCGAATATTGAAATTGTAACTGGGGTGAAGTAAATGTTTATATCGACCATACTGATAACGAAAACGACAATCAGTAAGAGAAATTAGCTCTCGTTTCCAAGTTCAAAGGGGTGCGTTTAACTATGTTTGATTATATTTTATTAGGTGGAGGAACTGGATATGGAAGTTATCCTATGCCATACACAAAATTACCAGAAGAACTGGTTGGCCCATCTTAAACGAATGATATTTCCAAGAACTCCAAGAGCTGTGCTTTAATACCACCCTCAAGACCAAAGTAAAATCACAACTTCATGTTGAAAATCGTACCTTTGTTACCTATATGATCAACGAGCCTCTTTCCTGCCTGTGGAAGTGTTCTCTTTCAGAGATATCTGCGGTGGTAGTTTGTTATGACTCATCCTGTATATTCATAAGATGCAGGTAGACGGGAGTTAAATTAGCTCTAAAGGTTCGGTAGCAGCTACTGGATTGGTCACTCCGGTTTACCGCTGCAGAAGTTAACAACTCAGCGGATAAATAAGCACTTGTGACGTTTAATTAAAAGTGGCAGATAGATCCTGAGCAGGTGTACCACCCTTGTGCGAATTAATGATGTCGAGGGCGTCCATTGTCGCAATATCTCTCCCTCGCTCCCTCTCTACTGAAGGGATCTTGCTCAACAACTCGGTTGCTGAAAGAATCCATTAGTGAAGGGCTGGCTGGCTCTTTCACTGCCGTCCCATCCCCACACGGTGGTGCGTAAACAGCGTATCTGCTTTCATACTCTGCTTAGCACTGACGCTTGTAGTTTGATGAATATTAAAATGACTTTATGGTCTTAAAAGTATTACAAATTACCTAAAAGAACAAAGAAATGGACTATAAGTTGCTTTCATTTGTTGATCTTCTTGCACATTTCACTTCTAAATGTATAACTGAACTTCAACTAGTTCAAGAACTGTCTAATATCAACTAGTACGGACTTACACAGCAAATAGTAACACCTTTTTAATAAACATCAATGGAAATCTCGTAAACGGCTAATGCCACGAAAAAGTTATTTGGAATAAATTGTGTGCTTTTAAGGGATATAGTATGTTTTTGTCTCTCTCTTACGGCTTACTAGTTATATAAAACACGAAATTCCTTCTGAATTGTTGATTTAAAATGTATTCCCATAAGATTGAAGGTATATATTTTTATAATTTAAATATCGTTAATATATAGTGTTTTAATCGAAGTCATTAGTCATTTTTGAGAAAATTCTGAATTTTGAAGAATATTTCCATCTAGAGCAGGGCTACTCAACAAGCGAGCACAGGTTCACTTTCTCTACACGTCATTTCCCCCCCACCACTGACCAAGGCAAGGAGAGCCAGACCTAGCAGTCAGAGACGGATGGCGCGGAGTAGGACCAATATTTTTCTTTTCGAGATGTAGACGATAAGACTAAGTGGTTTTTTTGTAAAACTGTTAGTTGCAGATTTGTACCATTCTCCTGGAAAAATACAACGAACTTCTGAAGCAATTGTATGACACATTCTCTACAGAATTTGAAGACCTAAAAACATTTGAAACCAAAATCCAATTTTTTGCACTTTTGAAGTTCCCATGTAGTGAGGCTTTACAGAGCTACAAAATACGAAAACACTTGCACTGCGGAATTGTACAACTGTAATATGTTCTGATAAAGAAGGGTGGGAATTATTCAGGTCTCTGCCCTATTGCGACTGCCAGAGATTACATTTGTTTGCATCTAGTTTAATGTCAGTCTTTGACTCCACTTACATCTGCGTACAAACATTTTCAAAAACGAACTACATTAAAAGTAAGTATTGCAGCAAAATAAGTGACAATCACCTTGCTTGTCTTTTAAGGGACACTGGGAGTGAAATTTTGGTCAAAATTGTCAAAAAGTCGAAAATTGTTTTTTTTTACCTTAAAATGTTCCTGGAACACCGGTGCATTTGGATCAGCTAACATTTTTCATATCCCCCACTCCATGTGGCCATTACGGCCCTTTCAAATAGTGATCTTCCCTTAACCTACACAGGATGCTCCTATATAAAAGCCTGTTTTTCTCAAAACTACATTTCTGCACATTCCAAAAGAAAGTCGTGCCTGAGTTTTGCTTCAAATTTAATGAAAATTTCCAAAAGTATTCATAAATAGCAGCTGAACAAAACTATGATTTAATATTGATATTATCATTAACATGAATTCCAAAAACATTTGTTTTGTATGAAAAAAATTAATAATTTTTTAACATTAAATTTTCTTTGTTATTAAAAAAATATGTACAGCATAATCAACAAACGTATTTGAAATATCTCTTTATACAATTGTTACCCACGTTTTAGAGTATCAGTTCTGCCAATATAAATGAATTTTGAAAAGCCAATAGACACGAGCTCTATTTTGAAAATGTGCCTATTAAATTCATAAAATAATGTATATATCCTAAACGAATTATCCAATTTTAATGAAATTTGGTGTACCTCCTATTCTCATATAAATACAAACACAGTAAAATTTTCAGAAAAATCTATAAAAAAATGTGGAACTTTCAAATTTCACTCCCAGTGTCCCTTAAGACCTTTTGCATCAAATATTGAAGACCTTCTGAAACGTAAATCAGAAACATAGTAGGTTAATCAGGAATAGAATATGAATGTGTACGCCTTTGATTTCCTGTACCTAAGAATGTGCCGCTACTGGAAGTCAGTAACCATGGATAAATGCGTCATTCTGTCCCAATTGGTGGAAGGAGGTGATGTTAACCTCCCCTAACTTGCCTGCAGTTGAGCACAGCTGATTTAGAGTATATCTGGGGCTGGGATTTACTTTCTTTTGAAAATCTTCGTGTCTCATTTTTAGTTTGGTAGTTATCAGACATTTCGCTTGTGGGTTATGCACATGTTCATTTTTCTAAAGTTTTTTTTTTTTAAATTGAGAAGCCTCAAGACATGCATTTCCCGTGAAATTTTGGTATCAAATTTTTTGAGTGGAAGGTACCACTTCCTCATACCTACTGTGGGTAGGCGTTGAGAAAGAGAGTAAAAATCCAGAACTCAAATCGTTTGCAATAAAAGTCCAGGGAAGCGACATTATTCCACATAGATTTTGATGAATATGGCCCATCAAGTACTGTACAATGTTTCCAGGGAGAGTCTGAAGAATTGATTATTGGCTGGCAGAGCACTGTAATGATTTAATTGATCCATTCACCGGAGCAGCAAATGCACCGCAATTAATTACCATTTCACCCTATAATTGGAGATGTTGGCGTAGAAGGATGGGGTGTCGTAGTTGCTTTGTAGTCCAAGGTCATTGCAATTAGCCCTCGCACGTGTATGGGAGACGTCTTTTAAATCTGAATTCATTATCTTGAGCATTCAAACACAGAGAGGTTGGTCTCATAATGTGTTTATGTGCTGTATAATACACTCTGCCATCTGCTTTTCTACTCCTTATTAATTTTAACTGTTGTGGAGATAATCCTTTTAAAGATTGTCTGTCCTGTAACAGAATATTGATTCAACATCCCACACTGAGCCACCATCTGGTTACACGGATAGTAAATATGTTTAACATCGGACAGTCTCTGGATCGGCCTGGATAACGTTTACTTTGTGGTTCCATACTTCTTAACTTGAAACTGAAACTGGTGAAGCTTTTCCTCATCCAGCGTAGAGTATTAATTTTCGGAAGATATGAAATTTATAGCACACAAGATGTTTAGGGCCGTAATGTATTCTACAAGTAAAAAGTCAATAATTTTTTACTTTCTTTACTACGTGTAACAAGTAGAAGTACTGTATTCGATGTCCAGATTCCCCAGAAATACGTATTTTGGGGCCCCTGAATACAAAAAAGCCGTTCTCCGTCTTTGTGTCTCTGAAAGAATAATTCAAAAACGAAAATTCGGTTAAAAACCACATATGGTATTCAAGCTTAATATCTGTTAAGGATGCGAAACGAAGATTTTGAAGAAAATAGTCCCACCCTAAACTACCCTTTACATGCAAATTTTTTGAAAATTTAGATTTTCTCAAAAATAGCTTTAACAATATTGATTAAAATGCCATATACAGGCATTTAAGATATTTTTATGGCAACTGAAATGTACATTTTGAATTTTCTGGCTATAGCCCACCTAGTCGTGCTTAGTCTGGATGACTTTTGCATAACTGGGTATCTGTAAGATATTCTTTGTGCAGTGAACCATTTCTAAGATATTCCTTGTTATTTGTGTGAGTTTTGTAATACTTCAACTTTTCTCAAATGTAAGCTCGTTCTTCACTTCTTGTCTATCACTCAGAGCCATTCCCATATTCCCCTTGTAGCTACAAGAAAATCAGCACTGCACAATTTTATCTCGACTAACACAAAGATATAGGAATAAGAGTGTGTGAGAATAGTTACTATAAGAGTAGAGAAGGTCATGTGAGTGTAACACATCAGAATTTTTTGTGCCCGCCTCGATAGAGTGATGGTTAGCGTGTCTGCCTAACGTTCAAGAGGTCGCGAGTTCGAATCTCGCTTAGGGTAAGTTATCCGGGTAAGGTTTTTTTCCGAGGTTTTCCCTACCCTGAGAAGACGAATGTCGGATGACTTAAAGCTCCAGGGACCTCGGGCTCATTTGAGCATCATTTCACCCATTTCATTTCATTCATTCGTCCGATATGACACAATGTTGGAGGACGTTAATTTAAAAAAAAAAAGTTTGTCACCTTATTTCCCTTCCAATACTGAAGCACAAAATTACAGTTCTGTTTTATCGTTAACACAGGTTACCAGATTGCTTTATGGAAATGTAGGATATTATCGGTCCATGCAAAGTTAGGTATAATGTAAATGCCATTTATATTTTCTTAGAATCATGAAACATTCTTCAGTAACTAAACTGCAAATGGAAGAGTGAGAGTAAACCATCTATTTTTGTCTGCGTAGCACCAACATTTTTCCTCGGAGTGTAAATGCTGTGTTGCCAATCTTTCGTTCAAGGTTACTAATTCATGAGTATGCTCTTTGACTGTAGCTATGTGGCCATATCGAGTTGCAGTTGCAGCTGATAACCAATAATTCATTTCTGTTTTGCCAGTTGCCAGTTCATTTCCTAACGATCACAGCTTATTTCTGAAAATGTGGGACATTAGAGACAAATGGTTAAAATGTAGGGCATGTCCGGGAATTTCCGGACGGCTGGTAACCCTACGTTAACACAATCTACAACTCGTGAACTTGCATCTCACAGCTGTTCTGTCTTATCTCAGCCTTGACACAAGATGCTAATACTACTGGACCATTAACAAAAACAACGCCGACGTTTCACTCACTAAAAACTGTTCCAACATTAGCTACAACTCCGACGCAACAATTGAATGTCCAAAACTGTCTATGACAACACACACTCAAATTTCTCTCAGAGACAACTCAAACACAAACAAAAAACCTCCTACCAGGGTTGCCAACTCGTACGATAATTATGGAGGCATACGATAATTTTAATGTTTGTACGATGGTTGTCAACCCGTACGATAATTATGGGGGTGTACGATAATTTTAATGTTTGTACGATAGTTGTCAACCCGTACGATAATTATGGAGGCATACGATAATTTTAATGTTTGTACAATGGTTGTCAACCCTTACGATAATTATGGGGGTGTACGATAATTTGGATGTATGATAGTTCGATATCGGCGAAATATCATTTTCACTGGTTTGTCACTCCAGCGAAGTGAAACTAATTACAAATAACACCACTTTTGTCCTCATTGTCTGTCTCCACACCATAGCTACTAAGCCTGCTACCCTTTATCCTGTTGTTGCCAGTGTGCCCAGGTCTGATAATCTCAATGAAGAAGGCACTGTTCAGAAAATTGACGATCAACGTTGATAACTCGGAATACGTGCTATTCCGTGTGAAATAAAGAACATGCCTGAACCTGACAGTTTCTGGAGTGTTCTTAAACACATGTGTCACCTTGGTGGAAATACTGATTTCAAAGAACTAGCGGCCTTTGCATTATCAGAGGTTTCCTTGCCCTACAGAAGCACTTCTTGTGAAAGAGTTTTTTTTTTTTTCTTTTCTTTTTTTTTTTTTTTTTTTCTTTCTAAACTGGATATAATAATAACAAAAGTTAGAAACAGATTGGCACTAGATACGGTAAATGAACTCATTTTGTCGTCTCAACTTATGAAAGAACGTGGTAGATCTTAAAATCTGCAAGTCACCGAGAAGATGTTAAGGTTTATCTCAACAACAAATTGGTGCAATGCTGCAACGGTTGAGGAAGCTGAACTTTCAGATGAATAGTGCGAGAAACATAAGTGCTAAAGTTGTAATATTTGTTGAGGTCATCAATCTTGTAAGTGGATATAATAAACATCATTACTCTTATATTTTCATAAGTATTATACTGATATTTTTATTGTTCTAGCATTTGCTTTATGATGTACGATAATTTTGAATCCAAATCTATAATTTTGAGTGGCTGGTACGATAATTTTACTTTTAAATGTAGGCAACCCTGCCTCCTACCCACCCACACACACGCCAAATGTCTCGTTCAACATTTAACGACTCCGAAGAACTGCTTTCCCTGGCCGCAAGAATGTTTCTCGAAATTTCCAATTTCTCGAATTTCTGGTGAATAATCCGCAGTCGAAAATGTATACTTACCGCTCCATTGTGTTCGGGCCACGTATTTATTACATTTTATTACAGCCCAGTGAAGGGGGAACCATTATTGCGTTCTCTTGAACAAATAACAAGGTAAATCACTTCTTAAACCTCATATTCATGATGACGAAAAGTTTTTGATGCCTGTAACCCATTATTAAGTCAGAGATGTTTATTTTGATACCTCTTGTATGTGAAATCAAATCTTCCAAGTGAAGGAATTATGTTTTTCTCTCTCAAAGTATTATCCCCTTTAATGCTCAAGTACCCCTCCTTAATACCATAGTTAGGTATATTGGCTTCTGGAATTACTATTACATGAAGATACCGTGGATTACACAATTATAATCCAGGTACACAAGGGTTAATTGGTCATCTTAGGCATTTACCCACAGGCCTTCAACTCACAACACTCATCAGTCATCTGTTAGTACATAATTGGGTACATGTTTAAAATATGCTTCTCCTCAAGCTTTAATTTCCATCACAGTGGTTTTACGTTGATGAGACTGCAATTGTAACAAAGACACCTGTGAATCAACAGCCAGACATATTGACATTCTCTAAGGTACAAACACCGGTGAATCAACATGAATCCTTTCAGGGACCCGGGACTCAAAAATGACCGAAAAATATCAAATTGACGATTTTTAGGTTCATGCATATTAGTGTTTCAAACCTTCAGTTATCAGTTGACAGTGATACTTTTAAGATTCCGCCATTTTTAAAGGTTTAGCGCAGGCTTTAAACGCCATGTGCGCTACACATAAACACCTCTTTTCTGCTTAAATTTTTGGCAGTGTTTGAACAGAATATGGAACAAAAAGGGCTCCAAAATTCAGCGGAGTACAGTGGTTCAGCTATGAATGACTAACGATTCTGACTAAAATGCCATATTTTTAAACTATATTTATAACAAACGAAATGTATTATTTTGAATTTACGCTACAGTCCATGTAGTCGTGTTTACTCTTGATGACTTTAGCACAACTGGTGAACTTTTACTATACAAAAAATATGGATCTCATTAAAACACACAAGTTATGTGCACATGCATTTTTTATGTAGTGAACCATTTCGGAAATATTTGGTATTTGTACGAGTTTTGCAACATTTAAAATGTTCTAAACTGGAAGGTCGCTATTCACTTTTTATCCCTTGGCCATGCAAAGAGAACGGAATTTCAAAACCTTCATATAGCTACCAGCTTTGAAAGATTTGACTATCGCTCAAACCCTACTGTATTCCCATTGCACTTACAACAAAATTAGCAATAAGATAATTTTTCCAAAATTTTATCTCGACTAATATGAAGAAGATGGGGGAATAAGAATAAGTATAGTGAGTACAAGAGTAGAGAAAGTCATGTGAGTGCGGCATATCATATTTGTTTTAATTCAGTGCTCAAAACGAGTATAGGTATCCGGTGGAACCTCAGTATCATTTTTTAATGGAATCTAGTACCTCATGTGCTTATAATGGGCAAGTAGTGAAGATAACTGCATAAGATTAACTATTCTATAACAAACCTCTCTTAATAAACGAATTTAAAAACCAGTGCTTCACTCTGTCATTATACTGAAGTCTATCGAACATTAGGCAAAGTTTTAAAATAGAGGGGAGATATCTTCCCCAAAGGATTACTTTATTTCCCCCACAAATGGATACTACACACCTGCTGCCATGTGAGCACTTTTATTTAAATCTTAAAATGCCATTTATTTGTCTGTGCACATCTGGCGAATTCCTCCGAATTAAACGCATCGACTAGGAGCATGATGAACACCTTATAGGCACAGCTATTACTTCACTGAAGGGTAGGTTTTCTCCCGGAAGGGTGCGTTCTAATTCGAATGGAAACCATGTTGCCCTTAATTAGTTCATTCCAATGAAAGCACTCTCCGTCAAGAAACGAGCCGCTACACAGATAATGGGGGTGTAAACAGGTAGCAGATAAGGGATGTTCTACCTGGCAGGCGAGAAAAATTAGAAGCCCATGTCGAACGTGGAGATGTTATCAATCAAAAGACTGGGGTAGGGATGTACCAAGTTGCTTACCTCTGTGTGTACAATCGTCTACTCACATGACTTTCTCTACTCTTGTACTAACCATTCTATCTTCTTCCTGTTAGTTGAGATAAACACTTGCAGAAATTATCTTACTGTTCGGGAATATGGGTATACAGTAGACTTTCAGCGATAGTCAAATCTTTCAAATTCCTTCTCTTTGCACGGCTAACATATAAAAAATCAATAACGATGTTCTATTTGACAGAAGTAATAAGTTCTCCAAAACTCACACAAATAACAAGGAATATCTCCGAAATGGTTCACTCTACAAAAAAATTATTTGGACGTAAGTTGTGTGTTTTAGCAAGATCCACAAGTTTTGTATAGTACGATTTGGTCTATCTCTCCACGGTTTACCAATTGTGCAAAAGTCATCCAGAGTAAACAGGACTACATAGGCTATGCTAGAACACTCAAAATATACATTTCATTTATATAAAATATTACAAACATATGTCATTTTAATCAAAATCGTTAGTCATTTATGAGAAAACCAAAATTGTTGAAAATATTTCCATGTAAAGGGCAATTTAGGAAGGAGGAATTTTGTTCAAAATGTTCGTGTCGCATCCTTAAAATACATTCAACTTAAATATCAACTTTTTGTTGCAGTTACGCCGTTCACAGACACACACGGACCTTTTTCTAAAAACGCTTTTTTGACTTCAGGGGGCGTCAAAACATACATTTCCTTTGATCTCTTGACATGGAAATTTTGAGTCGAATACAATACTTCCCCTACTTACTAGACGTAGTAGAGAAAGTAAATGTCTGTGTTGCATTTTCACGGCTTTCTGTATCTAATCTATACTATACCATAAGGTCATATTCTTCTGTGCATCCCCCCCCCCCCGCTCCCCTATAGAGTACTTTAAGGGCTATGGTCATATGGGGGCCTTTGAGTGAAGTATCTAATGGCGTTTTCACTCTTTCAGCTTTTAGGCTGTTACTATAAGTTTTCGTAGTTTGTAACTTATATTCCCAAGCACATTAACTCTTAGATTCACACTCCTAGACTCTAAGAAGGCAGATGACAATTGAATCAGCTCACTGAGTTCTTTATCATGGAGACACGTGACCACCCTTGTTAATCCAGATATACTTTCATTAAGTATATGCCTTCACATTACGTTTTAGGCACACCGGGATTACAGTAGGCTAAATCATCTTCCAAAGATACGACATGATTTAAAAAAAAAAAATCCCCCAAATCCACGTTTATAATTTTTAAAGTCTTATTTTCTGAAAAACGTCGCTAATTGTTTTGATTAAAATATTGTGACAAATAGCCAATTCGACAAAAAAGGTCCGGTCCTTTTTCTTACTTCATTCTCCTTCCAAACTTTTGCCCAAAAACACAGTTTTCTTCTATTGGTGTTAATGCAGCCTTTGGTGACATTACACCTCACAACTGATTTTTTCTGGCTTTGACTCACTCATTTCACTGTCCCTCTTCACCTTCTCCGTCTCTAAACCACTAACTCTAAAGATTCAATCACTCAACACTCGTTAAAACTTATTCACTTTGACATGATGCATCTTTTACAGCTGCCTTGCACTCACGGACACAATGACCGACTCAAAAACTGCCCACTCTCATGCGGTCCGCAAGATTTTATACCGGCGATGACGTAACCACATCTTTCTCGAACGTCCACAAAAAGCCGGCCACCGGATATTCCTCAAATGACTAGGAAATCCCCTTTTTAGACGTGCTCCGCTCATTGTTTTTCACGTGTTTGCTCGCGTGAGTAGTGTGGGGAGGCTGGACCTTAAGCGCCTTTGATACACGTCACGCTGGTATGTGGTGTGAAGTACGTAGTTGGCCCCGACTGTCTTTGTTGTGCGCCACCGCCTTCACAACATCATGTGTTTAAGATACGTTCATGACAAATGAAATGCATATATTGAATTTTCTGGGAATAGTCTCTTAAGTCTTCTTCACTATGAATGACTTGTGTAACTGGTCAGTCGTAGGAAATAGACAAAATGCTACTGCATAAAAAATGGAATTACAAAAAATATAAATAAATAAAATAACACTTAAACACAGTAATCAAACCAGAATGTCTACATGCTACAGAGTGTATGTTTTCCTTTAAAACAGGAGAAATAGAAGCACTAGAAATGAAGGAAAGAAACATTTGAAGGAAATCTTGTGTCCAATTCAAATTGAAAAAGGAGAGTTTAGACCCGGGAGAAATGAAGACCTGTATAAAAGTAAAGAATGTGAAAAGATTTCAGATACAATCAGGAGAACAAGAATAAGATGGTTCGGTCATTTAATGAGGATGTATAAAAACAAGACATACAACAAATTTTCAGGCATATATACGAAAGTAAGAATGGTAACCAATGGATGCAAACGATGACGAAATGCTTAAAATGGAATTAACAGAAGAAATAATACAGGTGAGAGCAAAGTAAGAAAATAACCACAAAGTTTCGAAGGTTTCCAGTTGAAAAAAGAAGAAGAAAACAACTACAATTTAGACAAAGAAAGAAGATAAAAATCACGGTGACAGGATGAAGAGATATTGGAAAGATAGAAAGGAAAAAGAAAATAATTCTAGAATTTTAGCCAAAATTCGATTTAAACTTTTTTCAAAGTGTTGATTTAACTATAGTATCTACAGTTACTCTAGATTCTACTAGACTTGGTTAAACCGCACAATTTATGTTAAATACATTTCTTTTGTGGAGCAGACCATTTCCGAGATAATCATTATTTGTTTGAGCTTTCAAATTGCTACACATATAGGAAGTCACTATACATTTCTTTTATGTCTTAGTCGTCTAAGAGAATGGAATTCCAAAGCCAGTTTTGTAACATTTGACTATCGCTCAAGCATGCTGTATTTCCATATGCCTCTTGCAATTAGCAGAAAATTAGCAGTAAGAAAACTTCTACAGATGGTTATCATGAAGTATATAGAAGAATAAGTGTATGTAAGAATAGTTTGTATAAGAGTGAGTAGAGAAACTCATGTGAGTGCAACATATCAGAGCGTTTAGGTCAACAACCAAGCATAAATCTTGAGATTGTGTATTCGCCACCTAGGTTAACGGTGTAACCCCATGTTGAACATCTGTTATTTACTGTTGGGATGTTGTGGACTTGTCTCTTGTTTTCACACTGTGCAGCGCTGCACTTGGAACCCAATATACCTACCATCAGCAAGGTTGAAGGAATACCTACACAATTATTGCACCAGGACGGTATGTAGTTATGTGCAATAACAGCAGTTGCCGGGGACATTAACGTATGTAACGTGTTTAACGTGCAAGTGCCATTATGGGCATCCTGTAGTCATTAGTGTCATCGTATTACACAGAGAGAGCACCATCAACTTCTGTTGTGCATCATACAGGCAGTAAGTGCTTCCTCCATTCCTGTCTTCCTTGTGCTTCGGCTCTACACGCAAACCTGTTATTCTCTATTCCTTCTCCCTTTCCATAACTTTATATTGGGCCACAATGGAAATGGCTTTGTTCTGTATTTCTTAATGCACTGATAGTGAATTGTACTAAATAATAATAATAATAATAATAATAATAATAATAATAATAATAATAATAATAATAATAATAATAATAATAATAATAATAATAATAATAATAATAATAATAATAATAATAATAATAATAATAATAATAATAATAACAACAACAACACAGTATTTTTACTTTCTCTACTAGTATTATATTCCACCCAAAAATTCGATGTCGAGATTTCACCGGAAATATATATAAAATGAGACCCCTTGGATTAAAAAAAAAAAGGTCCGTGCATGTATGCGTATGCCTACAAGGGCAGCACAATTCAAAACCGAAAAGTCGCTTAAAAAGTAAAGTAGGTATTTAAGTTTAATGTCTTTAAAGGATGCGACACGAAGATTTTGAAGAAAATTGCTCAAACTCAAACTACCCTTTACATGGAAAATTTCTATTTTCTTGAAAATGCCTCTAACGATTTTGAATAAAATGCCATATGATAACTTGCATAACTGGTAAACCGCAAGAGATAGACCAAATCTTACTACACACAAGGGGTCCTAATGACCAAGTTGTCGACGGGCCCTTAAACCCAACACACTCACTCACTCTTGCTACACACAAACAAATGTATATCTTGCAAAAACACCCAATATATGTCCAAATACATCTTTTTATAGAGTGAACCGTTCCAGAGATATTCCTTGTTATTTGTGTGACTTTACATAAACGCTCGTCAAATGGAAAATCGTGTTTCATTTGTTATATATTTTAGCCGTGCAAAGAGAACGGAATCTCAAAGCTTTAAAAGATTTTACTATCGCTCAAAGCCTACTGTATTCTAATACTCCCCTTGTACCTGCAAGGAAATAAACAATAATATGATTTGTAGAAATGTTTATCTCAACTAACACGAAGAAGATATATGAATACAAGTTTGTAAAAATGGTTAGTACAAGAGTAGAGAAAGTCATGTGAGTGGAACACATCAGATTTTTTAGAGAAAGGTCGGCTTGGATGTAAATTTGTTTGAGTAGCATAAAACATCTATTTGACAAAGTTGTTTTGATATTTCTGTAATAAGATACATGATCAGGAAAAAATAATTAGTTGAAGCATGTTAGAATGACCGTTTGCCAAAACCGTTGGAACAAAAGGACACTAACGTTTTTAGTCATCGTCATCACCTTCATACAGGGGAGGAAAGTTGCAAGGTATGGACTATAGGAAGTGGGACGTGTCAGTCTGTCACATGATCACAACACAGAAGAGGCAAGGCACAGTCGACGGACGAACTTTGTAGACAATGTTGCTGCATAACTTACACCGAGTACTGTCATCATTTGTGGTAAAATGTTCACTCCCAAATTCTGTACAAGATCAGCAATACGTGAATATTTCGATTTTCGTGCTCGAGGCTTTTACTGTCTGAACTCATTCCAGAGATTATGTACTGCAGACAGTGAGCCCAGTTGTGCTTTATGCTGTCACTGTACGCTCTGACCATATGCCAGGTAACTTACGATCGCCTCATTTCGCGATAGCTGTACAAAGATTCCACCCTAATCATCACTCATATAATTATGATATAAAATACGGATTATTTCCGACCTCTACTCATTTGACATGTTACCAGTTTGGAGAATTCAGGCACTGCACCCGGTTCTCCCCTTCACTGCTGGTATTATTTGTAGATATTCTCTTTCTCATAGGCAAGCACGCGCTCGCTTCCCCTACACGTGTTATTTTCTCCACACCAAGGAGAGCCAAACCTGCTAATCAGAGGCGGATTGCACGGAGTAGTAGTACATACAATTGAATGGTAGGACGAATATTTTTGTTTGCGAGATGAACACGATAGGAAGAACTTGATTTGTAAGACTGTTAGTTGCAGATTTATACCATTTCCTTTGCTTACGTTCCGTGTTCACGATAAATTATATTCTCCTGGACAAATACAACGAACTTTTGAAGCAATTGTACGACAAATTCTCTTCTCAATTTCAAGACCTACGGATATTTGAAACCAAAATCCTATTATTTTGTACTTTTGAAGTTTTCATACAGTAAGACTTCACACGAGCTACAAAATATGAAGCTATTTGCATTGCAGAATTCCACGAATGTTTTGATAAAGAAGGGTGGGAATTATTTAGGTCTCTACCCTGCTGCGAGTATCCGAGATTACGTTTGTTTGTATCTAGTTTAATGGCAGTCTTTGGCTCCACTTATATCTGAGAGCAAACATTTTCAAAAATGAACTACATTAAAAGTGAGTATCGCAGCAAGATAAGTGAAAATCACCTTGCTTATCTTTTAAGACTGTGCACTTCAGCTTTTGTACCAAATGTTGAAGACCTTCTGAAACGTAAATCATGCCAAAAAAGTAAAGCTCAGAAACATCGTAGGTTAATCAGGAGTAGAATATGAATGTGTACGCCTCTGATTTCCTGTGCATAAGAATGTGCCGCCACTGGAACTCAGTAACCACGGATAAATGCGTCATTCTATCCCAGCGGGTGGAAGTAGGTGATAGCAACCTCCCTTTACCTGCCTGCAGTTGGACACCGCTGGGCAACCGTCTTCTGACTTTCCGGGCTTTCGCCTTATCCTTTTCACTCCGGGCAGTTTTCCTAGCTTTAAAATCATTTATAAATTCTGAGCTTGTTATAAAAACAGATTTGCCGGATTTCCTTTTGATTCCTGGTCTACTTTTAATATCTAAGGAGATTGCTGCAGGATACTTATTCGAATCGGGTGGAGGGTGTAGAAGTTTTACCCTAACTTTCTTATGTTGTTGGTTCCCATAATTTGGGATTGCCTCCTGAAGGTTCTCCAAGCGAGCTCGATTCTGATATTCAAGAATCTAATTTTCAATACCAGGTTCTCTCTTTTCATGTGAAAATGAGCACGGAACTGAATTAACTTCAACAAATATAATGCAGATCAGTATATATAAATGTTTTAAAAATTTTATTGAATTAATTGCGAGACGAAAATTGTATATAGAACATCAACTAAGGTAACCAAATGATAAATATTATTACATATTTCGTTTCTGTTGCTGGATTGCTTTGAAATAATCACAGATCTTTTCCACAGTATGTCGACACAACCCTAATGTACGCACAAATTCTCAATACACAGTGATACCAACATTGTTAAAAAAAATTACACTAAATTTTGTTGCTTAGTGTCCGTTAGCCAATGTTTACCCAATTTCAAAACGGAAAATTGCTTATTTTTGTGATCTTCCAGGGATCTGACCTGAAGATTTTTAAGAAAATCTCGTGGTCTTAAACCACCCTTTAAATGTAAAATATATTGTTATATTTTAATTTATCAAAAATGGCTGTTAACAAATTTTATTAAAATACGACAGTTTTAAGATATACGTACCACAAATCAAATGTAGATATATTTTTAACTTTCTTGGAATATCCTCTGAAATCCCCTTTAATCTGAATGACCTTTGCATAATTGGTAAACGGTACGAAATTAACATTTTACTACCCAATAAATGTAGATATCCCTTGTTGGTTTCAATTATCAAAAACGTATTTATTTTAATTGGAAAATTGCTATTAATTTATTCTCGTGATCATTCGAAGGGCGTGGAATTTCGAAGATACCATATACATAACGAGACGCTCTTTAAAAAGCTTATCCACTGTGTCAATAACTAGGTAGATAAATACGCTTTAGTTTGTAGAAGATCGAGTAGAGAAAGTGGTGTGACATTGTCAAATTCTGCAGTTGACGTAGTCCTCATTTTCTGAGTTTAAGAGATGAATATCATTTTACTAGATCTCTCCCGAATGAGTGAGTCAAAGCAATGGACTTCATTGAGTATGTATGTATGACTTGACCTGCGTAACAAGCACAAGGGTAAACAAGGCGCGCGTGTGCCTCATCATGTTGGTATTGGGAACTTCTATTGTTGTCTGTACCAGAAGTGCCCGGTGGGCAGAGGCATTGTCTTCGTTATGAACCCACCCACTCATGAAAGGCAATTTCCGACAAGCTTGGAGATGACTTCCTTGTTTATGACATTCCAATATCTGCAGTTCAAGGGTGAAACTTGTACCTCTGAAATTCAGAACGTTCTTTGTGTGCGTCAAATTGGAGGAAGACTTTGGTCATTAAGTCATACAGTAGCTACATACAACATCCAAGGCAGCAAAACTGCACCACTGATCTACATATCTGAAATTGTTAATGACAGCTATTAGATCAGGTGCTCACTCAATTACTGTCTGTTCACCAGCTCATGGTCTTAAGGAAATGAAGGATGGATGGATGGGTGGATGGATGGATGGATGGATGGATGGGTGGGTTGGTGGATGGATGGATGGATGGATGGATGGATGGATGGATGGATGGATGGATGGAGTTTGGGCCTGTCGACCACTAGGTCATTTGGGGGAATGAATGGGAGAGTAGAGACATTCCACGTAGTGCAATCCGAGTTTGAAAAACACCCTCGCAAACGTTGCTGCTGGTTACAATGCCAAATTTCCGCCAAGGTTATTTTGGCTATGCTGATAATTTCTCTTTATTTCAGTTGCAAAATCCTGCGAGTCGCTAGTTTGGAAGTAAAGAAATAAGGAGTGTCGACCAAAAATTGTCTGATATTGAAGCAGCAGTTGGGACTGGGCTAACCTAGAATAAATGTTCTACATATGTCCGAGAACAAAGACCTGTTGAGATGTGAGACAGTTTACTTATAAGTATTTACACCAGACAACGGACTTCATCAAAACGAATGGATTGGTCATAGAGGTTCAGTAGCACGGTCTCCCCATTTGCCGGAACTCAACCCATAGCATTTTTGGCTATGGAGACATTTAAGGGCCTTGGTGTATGTCAAACTCATCGACCATGTGCATACGTCACAATGCATGTGCCCAAATCCGAGAGCAGCCAAGTTTAATATAAAGAGTTCTGGATTCTTAGAGAAGAGGAGTTAAACATGTGTAAGAATGTATGGAGCATCTCCTATAGTAGTATCGACATAACGTGCGGATGTTACCAGAGGAATCATCACAACTCCTGTTTGATTGTTTACTTATTGTTCTGTTAACCGTTTGTGACAGTAAAGTGTTCCCTAGAATGCGCTCGTTTTTATCCTCTAGATCATCCAAAGAGAATGGAGTTTCAAAGCCATCTTATAGTGACCAGCCCCTAAAAGATTTGACCATCACTTAAGTCTGCTGCATTTCCTCATTTCAATTGTATCTACAAGAAAATTAGCAATAAGATAATTTCTGCAAATGTTTATCTCAATTAACATGAAATAAATGTAAAATTAACCATTTATAACTATAGTTTGGAGAAGAGTAGGTCGAGAATGTCATAAGAGTACAACACACCATTTTTCTTTTTATGGTATCACGTATTTCCATGTTTCAATACCTTGAATATTTCACTTCAAGAAGTGCTACCAAACTTCACTTGTTTCTCGCGATGTCATGGATACCACATGGAATTTCAAGGCTAGTGTATTATGGCCACATCAAAGGACGCTCGAGGTCAGCTGCCTCACAACTCTACGTCATTAGTCAACGCGCAGTAATATCGGCTGAGAACAGAACCCGCTTCCTGACAGAAGTTTCAAGTGCCAGACAAATCGCCGTTCCCTAGTTCTTGGCTATGTAAGCGAGCCGGTACGGAGTTTGTCAGTGAGTTAGTAGTTAATTGTCAAAGTGAGTTGTGTACAGTTGAACAGTGTTTGTGTCAAGGACAGAACAGCTGAGAGTTATAAGGTCACGAGTTGAGAATTATGGTTCAGTACTAGAGGAAATAAAAATGGCAGAAAAAGTAACTGGACTCTTGTCAGAGTATTGTGACCGGTATTTAAATACCTATCTATCCTCATACCCTTTGTACCTATAAACTATAATGGAATGTATTTATGCAAACGTTATCTCTAACTTGAAGCAAAATGCTAAGAAACTTAACTCCAGCGCAACAGCCCTTACCGCCCGACCGCTGCTCCCCCACTCTGCCCACGACAGGCGTCAAGAGTGGGGTGCAGCACCGGAGGTGGGACGTAGTGAGCGCCCCGGTCCCTCACCGTCGGTTATGTGATCTTCGCGACCAAGGACCGCCACTTCTTAATCAATTAGCTCCTTAATTGACCCTCAAGGACCTAACGAGGCTGAGCGTACCCTGGAGCTAGAGAAAATCCCCACGCCGGTACCGGGAATCGAACCTGGATCCCCCGCCTGGTAAGCACCAGCTGTACCACCGCGCTGAGGAGATTACCCTCTAACTTGAAGAAGATAGAAGAATATGGTTTTCAAGAATATTTTGTACAATCTATATACAAATTAACTGTCACGCGCAGACAGCCAGTGAATGTACAACAATACATTTGTCTTTCTTTACGCTAATCTGCAGAGGCAGCCTTATTATACACATTTTTCAATTTTTCTCTCTCTCTCTCGTTTGAGTTGGGATGCATAAGCTATTTGTTGCAATTTTCAAGTCAAATCCTTGAATAATTATGTGCTCAGTGATGAAGCATTTCTGTAATCACTGTGAATTCGTATTCTGTCAGTGGGGAAACTGCAGAATGATCGCGGTTTTCCCTAAAGACAACAAGCACAGCAGCGTTGAGATTTCCTTTCATTTCTGAGAGGAGCCATCAAACCACATGCATTAAATGGACGAGAACTCTGGGATTTGCCCCAACTAGATGAGAGATTAGAAAAAACAAAGCAATCTTGTGGATTTCATAGCACTCGTGGCGCAGTAATTTGAGACTGAAGTTGGAGAGGTAGAATGAGACTAAAACATCTGATGCGTTGCACTCACATGAATTTCTCTACTAACTCTTGTACTAAACCATTCTTACACTCTTATTCCTATATCTTCACGTTAGTCAACAAAAGAATTCGCAGAAATTATCTTATTGCTAATTTCATTGCAGGTAATATGGAAATACAGTCGAGTTTGAGCGATAGTCAAATCTTTTAAAGCTTTTGAACTCCGTTCTCTTTGCATGGTCGAAAGATAAACAAGTGAACAACGACTTTCTATTTGAGAAACGTTTAAGTAGTGGAAATCTCACATAAATAATAAGGAATATCTCCGATTCGGTTAACTCCACAAAAAGTTCATTTGGACATGCTTGCGTTTTAACCGGATCTACATTTCTGTATAGTAAGATTTGGTCTATCTCTTACGTTTATCAGTTATGCAAAAGTCGTCAAGAGTAAACAGGACTGTACGGGCTATAGCCAGAAAATTCAAAATATACATTTCATTTCCAATAAAACATCCTAAACATATGGCATTTTAATCAAAATCGTTAGAACCATGTTTGAGAAAATAAAAATTTTCTAAAAATATTCCATGTAAAGTGTAGTTCAAAGCGAAAAATCAGAATTTTAATATTTTCCCTAGAGGGTTGATAGGGTTGAGGAGATCTTCTTGAAAATGTTATTGTCGCACCCCTGCAAGATGTTGAACTTAAGTAGAAATCTGTTTTTAACCGACTTTTCGTTTTTGAGTTATGATGTTCAGAGGCACGCATACAAATAATACTAACTTCCACTGCAGAATAACTTCTTCCTCTAACATGTAATCTGTGTAGATTTGTATAAGGCTTGGAAGTTTGGACAAACCTGAGAAGAAGAGCTACTGGATGCTAGCAAGTAGGTAACCAAAAGAAAAATAAGTTGGAGCAGGCCTAGGGGCTGGAATACACAGCGCTTGGCACGCCTGTCCCAACTGTTGCATTTCGTCACAAGGTTTACATCATATAACATGATCATGTTGCGCAATTTCTGATTAATAGTTATTTATGTAACTAGTGTGTAATGTGACTGATTGTGACACGAGTATATGTTTAGTGTGACTGAAAGTGAGGTTAAGACTGTCATAATGACAGTTACATACGTTTTATGCAATTTTAGCATTAAAATACGTACATAATTGATAACTATACTAAATGTAAATTTATAATGTATCAGAAATCACAGATGTGTGACGTAATATGGTTGGTAAGCAGATGTTTCATTTGTTTCAACACTTACAGACGAAAAGGGAGGGTAATGATAAAACTATTGAAAACATGGATTGTATTCCTGTTGAAATTTTGAAGAAGCCAAGAGTGCTGAGAGTTTATTAATTTTAAAAAATCAAAAAATGTTAACGAAAAAGGATATGGAAGTGTTTGTGAATGCAGAAACGAAAATTGCGTTAGTTTGTCAGACTGACGATTTCAGACTTTCTTACAGGCACATTGCAAACAATTATGTGGTGACTGTGAAGTCACGGAAATCTTGTTGCCATGGTAATTACGTCATTTATTTTATGATACTGATCTGACGATTTATACCGTCATAATAAGCCGTTTTAATGCTGGATTGCATAAACGTTAGAATGCACAACAAAATTAAATATACGGACCTATTGATAAATCGCTCAATTCCATATTTCGTGAACTAATATACCTACCAACTTCTTGTAATTGAAATATGCCAAACTTTCCCTCGTTGAGCAAAGTGTAATGATTTTACCAGTACATGCAGTTTGGATTGCATAAAATGTTAGTATAATAAACGTAAACTAAAACGGAATTCCGTTGTATAAGAATCCTTGAAGACCAGTAGAACGGTTTCCTCTGTCACACCTACCAACATTCTTTCAGGTACTACAATAAACTTGTTAAAGCAAAGAACATAGCTTTTAGACTATACATAAGTTTCCAGTACATGGATTAATTAGGGTTAAGTTACATTTTGTCGCTTTTTGGTACTCGAGGCCGAAGAATCTCAAAAGTGTGCCAGCAATTTGCCACAGAAACAAACGATAGAGGTTATAAACACAGGATTTGAACAAGCGATCAGAATCTGTCACAGAAACAAACGATATGCCGCTTTCCCTCCCAGTTAGTGGAGCTCATTTCTGATCTGGTCTGCACGATTCACTCATTCTTGTCAACAATCACTAGCAAATTAATTAGGTCGACATTTATAATTTGTACAGGGAGTACTCTTTTTCAGGGGAATCCAGATACAAAGCACTATTTTATAATCGTCAGTTGTGTTGCCGTCTATTTTAAAATTGTTTTAGATCGTTAAGTTGCCGTACTTGTTGTGAATGTTAATACTGCAGTTTACCTCATGACGACCCTAACAGTTCTTCATCGTGTTTGCACACAAACTACACACAAATATTGGAATTTCTCCAGATTACTGCACTTTGCACCACTTATATAACACTTTCCACTAATTGTTTATTTGGTATGCCCACCGGAACTAGAATTTAGTTACGTTTCTTCCTTAAAACAAATTCATCCATCAGTTCTTAAAAAGCACACTCTTGCACAAAGAGAAACTATATAATGTAATGCAAAATATGTAAATGAATACTGACAGTTTACTGTGGTATAGATATAATATGGAATATCTAGATCTATCTATACGTGTAAAATCTAATTTTAAAAAATGACAATAAAATTTATTTAGTAATTTGCTATGGGCTTCACTTTTAAAACCCCCAATAATACTTATAGTATAATATAAAATTTTCCAGCAGCAGAATATTGCACAAATGTACACATTTTTGTACAAATGTAAGTTGTGTTTTATACATTTTTGCACTATTGTTTAATTTTCTGCCTTAATCCCTGGGTAGAAAAATTAGCTTTTGAATAAATACTTTTTGAAGAAGGGGCAGAAAAAGTTATATGAGTGTAACGCATCATATATGCAATTCTTTTATTTTTCCGATTAAGCAACACAGTGACGGTTTTCTTTTGTTCAATGACAAACTGTGAGACTAGTAAATCCGGCCTAAGCAAGCCACTTCACATCAACACCGCTAATGTATTAGTCCGCGCAGCACGTGGGGAAACGCGCGCTGTCGGTAGCGAGAGATATTTGTCATGTGTTACGCGAGATCGCTTATAATATCTGCTGAAATTGCTTCCTTTTAAAAGAGCAACTTTAATTTTGGTGTCTATGAGTTTAGAATAATGCATGGCGCCTATTCAACCCAACAATTTAACATTTTGAAAGTTAAACACATGCGTGTGTATTTACAAATCAGACTCGTGGTTCGTTTTCAAAAAAGAACTTACATACTTTAGAGCGAATTGCGCACTTCACAAAATCGCCTACTTTATCTGTTATAGGCTTCTTTCTTTCGTACACGGAGGGAGGGAGCCTTAACACGGTCAGTTTCTTTCAACTCCTTGCGAACATTCACAACGTTGGTTTTATTCTGAGTGAGGTTAAGTTTACTAAATCATTTACAAGTACACACGGAAGGTGCTTCATTAGCTTCTGAAATACGTTTAATATGATTGTTTTTCACCACTTTTTACCAGTTTTCCCTTAGCGTGTTTTCTGTAACTCTCGGCACTCTGTTTTTACGTGGTTATGTTGTCACAACTCATAAGTTAGCCACATATTCCTTACTGGCCGACTGGCATATTCTGTTTACGAGTTCATAATTCAAAAATGACTGAATTCTTAGTCAGTGGGTGCCATCCCAGCACATGGGGCTCCATAAATGGATTTTTCCTCCACTTGAAAAATGAAAAGAAAAGAAAAAAAAAAAAAAAAAAAAAAAGGATTTTCCTGTTCTCAAATAAAACTTATAAGTGTAGTATGTTACAAGGGAAACATTAATGATAATTGTGAACATATTTTAACAGAAATAACATTAAAAATGGTGGATCTATTTTCTTTTCTTCCTCAGAGTGCTTCGGTCAGGCTACCAGCGCATGTGTATTTCAAGTAGCTTGCTTACTTCGGCAGCAGCACTATAGTTGCTGATACAGTAGCGTGGGTACCATTATAAGAAGGTAGACAGTTAACAGATGAAAGTAAAAGCTCCTTTAGGTGCGAGACCAGTAAGTTAATGCCGGTATCATAACTTGTGAAAGTAATAACTTGCGGCTATTTTATTCTCAGACCAGAACTATAAATCGCGCCACGCATAACTTTGAAGCCGGTATCTGTTACAATTTTTTCCTTCCATTCTGTTAAAGGCTCTTCTTTCGTAGGCAACATGAAGGGGAAGAAAAATGAATATAAATGAGATGGGCTGAGGGTTACGTCATGGGGTGCGCCTAGTGAATGGGAGTACAGAGAATGATCCATCCGCTGCGGCACGCCTTCCACTGTTGCCAACGTCCGAAATACTCTCATTCACTATTCGATGCATTGATATTGCAACAGCAGACTCTGCTAATACCCAGTGCTCCTCATATTGTGGCCTTTAAGCAGAACAAATGGACGGACGGCTTTTACATAACAGAGTCCAAGTAAGCCAACGTGTGAAACTCACGGAAAACAGGGCAAAAATAAATAACCAAAGTACCCACATGACGTAACATGAAACACAAATTTGCATATAAATTCTCATTCACTGGAAGTGTACAAAAGAAAACCATCCGTAGCTGCATATACTTTATATAAAAAATTACTACAGCACTACAACGCGTCAAAATAATTTTCAAAGAATCTGACGTGTTGCACTCACATGACTTTCTGTGCTCCTGTACTAATCATTCTTAAAATCTTCTTCGTGTTACTTAAGATGAACATTTTCAGAAATTATCTTATTGCCTATTTCCTTGTAGGTGCAAGGAGAATATGGGAATACAGAAGGCTTTGAGCGAGTGGGACATCTTTTAAAAGCTTGCAAATTCCATTCTCTTTGCACAGTTAACATATAAAAAATTCAATAACGATGTTCCACTTGACAGAAGTGTAAGTTCTCCAAAACTCACACTAATAACAAGGAATATCTCCAAAATGGTTCACTCTACAAATAAAAAAATCTATTTAGACATAAATTGTATGTTTAAGCAAGATCTACATTTTTATATAGTAAGATTTGGTCTATCTCTTACGGTTTAATAGTTATGCAAAAGTGATCCAGAGTAAATAGGGTTACATGGGCAATAGCCAGAAAATTCAAGATAAACAGTTCATTTTTCACAAAAATATCTCAAACATATGACATTTTAATCAAAATCGTTAGAGCAATTTTCAAGAAAATCACAATTTTCGAAAAAGTTTCCATGTAAAGGGTAGTTTATGTGGAGCAATTTTCTTCAAAATCTTCGTGTCTTGAATTGAAGACTATTGCTCCAACCTATACTATCCTTTAAACGGAAAGGTTTTTGGAAATGTTTATTTCTCGACAATGGTTCTGACGATTTTGATTAAAATACCATATGTTTGAGGTATTTTTGTGGCAAATGAAATGTATATTTTGAATTTTCTAGCTATAACTTATGTAGTCCTATTTATCTGGATTAATTTTTGCATAACTGATAAACCGTAAGACAAAGACCAGGTCTTACTATACAAAAAATGTAGATCTCGTTAAAACACACAATTTATGTCCAAATGCATTTTTTGTGGAGTGAATCATTTCGGAGATATTCCTTGTTATTTGTGCGAGTTTTGTAATACTTAAACTTTTCTCAAACGGGAGAAAAGTCTTTGTTCTTGCAAAGACAATGGAATTACAAAGCCTTGATGTAGTGACCAGCTTCAAAAGATTGTACTATCGCTCAAAGGCTACTGTATTCCCACGTTCACCTTGCACCTGCAAGAACGTTTATCTCAACTAAGTCTGTGAGAGCAACACATCAGATTTTATTTTTAGTGTAACACATTTAATGTTTGGGCATGAAATCTATTTCTTTAATTTTTTTTTTTAAATATTGACCAAATGTCAGCTGTGGATCCTTAAAATGGTTACCTACCAGTGTTGGGGAAACAGGTCTGAGCCATTTGAGCGCTGCAGGAGAAGAAGAATGCGGACAAGACAAGACAGTACCCAAAGAGCCAAACGTGATCTCTTGGTTCGTGCTGTAGAAACCTTTAATGCACTTGCAAATGGCTTTTTGAGTGACATTAATTTGCTGAATGGACAAACATGAAAGACTTAAATCCCCCGCAGACGAGAATTAACAATAAAAGGCATGCATTCACCCCCGCTGATGACAAAGCCGTAAACGTCGACAGCACTATCAAAATAACCTCAAAACCAGACATGTTTTATTGGCCACATAATGGTCCTAACTGGAAGGGACCACCCAACAGCTGTAGCGGAATTTGTCTGCAGGGGTGATATAGCAAATTCCTGGATGGTGTCAAGTTTTTCTAGAAGCTGCCGCGTGCTCATGCAACCTAGGGCGGTGCAATAACAAACACTGGTAGATAGGCTGCCGAAAATGGGACGCCATCACGCAAAAGGCCCGAGTTCAATGATCAGAGAGTTTAGCCCGGAGGGCACCCACCGTTCTGAAAACACGCAGGGAGACAATGCCACCGCCGCACGCGTCTGTCGTCCACACCAAGACACGCGAAACCTCGCCCTCACTTGTTTTCCGTTATAGTTCAATGAGTTGTTATATAATATTATATCACTTGTTTTCTCACGTCGAAGTACCCAATGTGACCATAGAAGCAAGCACCTTGGTGCGTAATATCCTGCTACACTTCATTTTGCATGCATTTAAAAAAGAAGTTTATTTTTTTCCCTTTTGCCATTAAGAGGTTACACGGTCACACTTAGTTTTAACGAGCACAAAAGTCACACTGGGGTCTTACGGACCGCACGTTTTGTTTGAACTTATTTGATATACTGTCAGTATAACTTGTAATTATTCTTTTTTAATATAACGAGTCAAGTACTCATTGATATAGGTATATTACATACATACTCCGAAACAAATACAACTAGATCGAAGTATAAAATGAATTCTTATTTACATACGTAATTTGTGTATGCTCTTAGTTTCATTTGATGTCCATAATAAATATACGGTTACATTTAACCAAGTATCGCATCAAAGAGTGTGGAATCAAGGATATAAAGTTTCATTAATCATTTAAAACTGAATTTCCACAGTCAATTTGCACATTCTATGCATAGCTGTGCCCTATGCTCGTCACACATCGCACTTCTATATAAATGACAGGTGTGTCTAGTTTTACGATCTGTTCATCTTGAACAGAAGCAACACAGCTGTTTCTTATTGGAAGGGACTACTTTCTGAGTGTTCAACACTTCCTCAGTCAAAAGTTGTAAGCTACTTCTCAGGGCGGGCACCTTCACAAGCGGCTCGATGAGACTCATGGCAAGGTTCTTCAGAAAATCTCTTCTTTCTAGTTTGTCGTTGGCTGCACTGATAGTACCTATACAGCAGAAAGGCATTGATTCCACGTTGGTCCAAATGCCGAACCAACATACCAATGTCCAACGATTTGCTTTTCTCGCTGTTGCATAAGAATAACACAGCTAACTAATCGAAAGAAAAGGTACATACCTGGAGCTACAAAGAGCATAAACTCAACTATCACAAAGGGGTGTTTTGTACCCTAGAATATGCAGCTCTTTACTTGTAACTTTCCTGAACGAAACCTTGATGATAATAAGCTGTAAAACGATTGTAATAGTAGCACAAGAATACGAACTGAATTTATGTGAGCCAATAATGCTGGTGATTCGTTTTCAAAAAAGAACTTACGTACTTTACAGCGAATTACACACTTCACAAAATCGTCTACTTTTTTCTAACATTGTTTTAGGATATCTGCTCTTTTTTGTAGTGTTTAACGCCCTCTTTTACTACAAACGGCACCACAGGCAGTGACACTGATGATATGTGTAATCAAGATGGAGCACCGGTGGAATGAGATGGCAGGGGTAACTGGAGAACCCGGAGGAAACCCGCCCCAGCGCTGCTTTGTCCACTACAAATCCCACATGCGGTTGCCTGAGATCGAACTCGGGCCGCTTTCTTTTCGTGTACGGAGCTTTAACACGGTCAGTTTCTTTGAACTCCTTGCGAACATGCACAGCGCTGGTTTTATTCTGAGTGAGGTTAAGTTTACTAAATCATTCACAAGTACACACGGATGGTGCTCCATTAGCTTGTGAAATACGTTTAACACGACTTGTTTTTCACCACTTTTTAACAGTTTTCCCTTAGCGTGTTTTCTGTAACTCATTTTTACGTGGTTATGTTATCGCAACTCACAAGTTAGCCACTATATTCCTTACTGGCCGACTGGCAGTCTGTTTATGAGTTCACAATTTAAAAAGACTCAATTTTTAATCAGTGGGGCTTTTCCTGTTCTCAAATATAAGTGTAGCATGTTACAAGGGAAACATTAATTATAATTGGGAACAGATTTCAAGCACAATAACATTAAAAAGTGATGGATCTATTTTTTCTTTCTGAGAGTGCTTCGGTCAGACTATGAACGTTTGTGTATTTCAAGCATCTTGCTTATTTCGGCAGCACTATACATGTCTTTTTCTGTCTCATTTCTTTGTTATTACGATATGACTCCAAAGATTTTTCCTTTGTTTCGTTCCCGTTCTTGTGTATTTCTATGCCCTCTATTCTGTTCCTTACTACTTTCCAAAAAAGCCACTGTAATGGGATATATGTACTCACTGCGTTTCATCTCCCTTGGACTGGCTTCTTCCAAGACGACGGCAGGCATCGCCTTCACCGTCTGGTACTCCGGCGTCGGGGCCGGTCCATGGGGTAGCAGCCCCTCTGGTGCCTGCGGGGGCTCCGAGTGGCGCCGACTCCTGAACAGACGCATTCCGACCGCCTGCTTCTCCTTACATGTCACCTATCACCTGCACATAACGTAAGTATTGCATATTGTAAATAGCATGACCAGCATTCGCTTAGAGTTTACACTGTTTACTAAACAAAACGTTTAATAAATTTGTATAAACGGGGTTGGAAAATGGGACATCTCAATTTTTTTAAACTTACTGTCGCCATCTCGTGGTGGCACTGTTCCCAGAAGCCTCTGTACACCTGCAGGTAATGAATGAGACTAGCCAGTAAGCTGAGAACTGTGCTTGCGAGGGAAGTGTGGCGAGGAAAGTTTTAACAGAGGAAGATTTCAGGTGCTATTGCGTAAACTCCAGGTAGGGTACGCACGTTTAGTTAGTATATCAATGTACCTTTAAATACTTATCACACATGCCTAGTTATTTAATATATAAGAGCATCATCGGAGCTAATGTGCTGTAAAGTGAATGGTAATAATGTGGGACAGCAGAACTTAGGTCAAAATTCTCAGAAAGAGCGACACAATCCTTCTATTTGTGCCTTTAAAAGCCATAACTTGTTCGCCGTTTCAGATGAAGTCCATCCATCAACAAGTGGATGCGCATCTCACTCAAAGTATGGAAGAATAGAATAGGACAAAAACGACACCGTATCAAAACACTGCTTTAAAAATAAGGAACGTTTGAAACGCAAATACATCTGCGAAATGCCAGACATCCATGGAACTTTCACTACAAAAACACAAGAAAGCCAAAATAGGGAGAAAGAACTGAATCTGTGATGGATACTATTGTGATGTGACAAAGCCAACATCCCAGGGGAAAAGATAGATGAACCTGCAGCACCTGAGCGGCTTCAAAATTACGTTCCAGATAAGAGTAAAATAACAGATTCAAAAAAGGAATGCGGGAAAACAAGTCCCTCCCCCCCCCCCCCCCGGTGTTCTGACCATGAATTAAAAAAATATCGCGAAATTAAAGCGATAATACAAGCCATATTGAGCGAAAAAGCACGAAAATTAGAAATCATGTCGTGAAATTTGAAAAAAAGAAAAGAAATTAAGGCGAAAAAAGACTTTCTACATACGGCTGAGGTACTTTGTAGAGGGGCGTCGTATGTTAGGAAATGTAAAACAGTAGACAGTGAGTTTCTGAGGACAGGTGAGTTGAGGTAACCATCAGGCAGCGAGCGAGGTTAACTCTGTGGCCAGGGTACATGGTACCTACTCCTTGTATTGGTCCTTAACCACAGGAATCTGCTTGGGAAATCGAGAACCAGAGGGCGCTCAAATCTGTCCCTCCAACACACCTGCCACACAGGCTTCTCACCAACATTTCTGCAAACATTTCACTCACGGACAACAATCGCTGACAAATTGTGCAAGTACCACAATTGCTGAAAGATCAACATTCACTTTTACCTACTACGTATAGTAAGTAGGGCAAAAAATTAGATGTCGAGATTCCACCGGAAATATGTTTTGAGGCCCCTGAATAAAAAAAGACATTTTTAGAAAAAGGTGTGTGTATGCGTGCGTGCGTGCGTGCGTGTGTGTGTGTGTGTGTGTGTGTGTGTGTGTGTGTGTGTGTGTGTGTACAACACTCAAAAACGAGAAGTTGATTAAAAACCAAAGTTAGTATTTAAGTTTAGTCTTTCAAGACACGAAGATTTTGAAGAAAATTGCTCCACCCTAAACTGCCCTTTACATAGAAAATGTTTCAAAAACTTTGATTTTCTTGGAAATGGATCTAACGATTTTGATCAAAATGTCCTAAGCTTGAGATATTTTTATGGCAAATGAAAAGGACATTTTAAATTTTCTGGCTATATACATAGGAGTCCTGTTAACCGTAAGAGATAGACCAAATCGTACTCTACAAAAAATGTAGATCTTTCTAAAACACGCAATTTACGTCTAAATAAAAATTTTGTATAGTGAACCATTTCGAGATATCCCTTGCTATTTGGTGAGTTTTGCAATACTTAAAATTTTCTCAAATGCAAGGTCGTTATTCAATTTTTTATCGGTTCGGTCGTGCAAAGAGAACGAAATTTCAAAGATTTAAGAGATTTGGCTAACACTATACTCCCCAAGCATCTATAAGAAAATTAGCAGTAAGATAATTTATACAAACGTTTATTCTCAAATAACACGAAGAAGATATAGGAATAAAAGTTTATAAGAATAGTTAGCAAAAGAGTAGTGAAAGTTATGTGAGTTCAACACATCAGAGCTTTTCTTTTCGTCTTTAAAAACGAAGTTCCTCAACTACTGAAACGTTCCACCTACAGGTTAAGTTAAGGGATAAGGAAGTGATTTGAGTTAAACTACCATTGCTACTAAGTTCTCAACGATATATCCTGAAATTTTTAATGAATTATTCTATAAATCATGAAAATTGTTTCAAATGGTTAAGACTATACAATTATTTCATCCAGCAGAAAAATAATATTTGCACTTAAAACACGAGAATTCATGTACGTTTTTCTCTGAAAGTATTCGCACACTTTTGTCTACTTGTTCTTAGTGTAATAAGCTATTTTCTGAACCTCAAATATTTAGTTATGTATATCAGTTCACTAGAATTTAAAAAACAATTGCAAAGCCAAAAAAGTAAAAAATCTGGGACATTTACAACGTTTGAAAGGTAGAATTGGAACTGAAAAACTCAATGCCACAGCTAAGATTTGATCCACAGACCCTCTGCTTACCAGGCGGGTGCTCTAACCATTAAGCTAATGTGACAATCTGCCAGAATGACATTGAATTCCCAACCAATTCGTATTTCTCCCGGTAAACTACAAAGGCAGTCTCACATCATAGACAATTACCACAATGGCGACTTACTATCGTAATTACTTTATGTTCCGGGATTAAATAACCTTCAGATGGTATTTATAATTTATTTATGCCAACAAGATTATGCCACACAAGCCGTGTGTGGGTAGTGCTTAATCCTGGCACATAAAATACTTATGATAGTAAGTCACCATTGGGGGTAATTGTCTCTGATGTGAGACTGCCTTTGTGGTTTACGAATTGGTTGGAGAATTCAATGCCATTCTGGAAGGTTGTCAGAGTAGCTTAATGGTTAGAGCACCCGCCTGGTAAGCGGAGGATCTGTGGTTCAAATCCCAGCTGCGGCATTGAATTTTTCAGTTCCTATTCTACCTCTCAAACATTGCTCACACACGGCTTGTGTGTTTAAAAACACCAACAGTAACCTCGTTGGCATAAAAATAATTATAATTTACAATGTTGTTGACTTCTTAGTATCACTAAAATAGGTATATTATAAGATTACTGTGGTTCAGAAAGTTCAACTAGATATTGTACACGTCAGAGCCATTTTTGAGAAAATCAATATTTTCGAAAGGTTTTCCATTTGAAAGGTTATTCGTGTATCCTTGGAAGATATTAAACTTTGGTTTGTAAACCGACCTTTCGTTTTTGAGTTACGCTGTTCACACACACACACACACACACACACACACACACACACACACACACACACAAACACACACACACACACATATATATATGGGTTCAGGAGGCCTCAAAATATATGTTTTAGGTGAAATATCGACATCGAAATTTTGAGACTAATGCAATCGTTCCCCTATTTACTATACGTAGTAGAGAAAATAAAAATGCTTTCTTTTTGGGATTCAGTGGACTTCAAATATAAATTTTCGGTGTACTTTTAAGATCCAAACTGTGTAGTTATTAAGTACTTACTTTGTGCAGTAGCACAGTCTCCAGTTGAAGCTATAAAGGAGCAAGTATTTGGAAAGTTCCACGGTTGAGGAAGGGAACATTCTCCTAAGTAAATGGTGCCCGTGTCTACACGGTTTCCCCATTGCTTCACTTAGCAGGCAATTAAGCCTTTATCTCTACGCATGCTTAGAGACAACCTCCTGGTCCTTTTGTTGGCTAAGAGGCCATCTCACTAGTTCAAAGCACCGCAAATCTGACCATGTAACCCAACTGTTACAGCATGTATGCAAATGGTCTAATAGTCCTATCCCACTTCATCACCCATTATCCCAAAACTATTCAACAAATCAAACAAATCTTTACACTTCTAAATACACTTAAGCACTTTCATTGCACCACCTTTGTGCGTTAAAACACATACTGCTATTTTACTAATTAGCTACGTTAAATTGATTAAAATTTGGCAGCAAATATAGTTCCTAAACCAATCATGATACAACATCAAAGTAGAACCACAAGAGCACTTAGGGGCTGCTTTTATCATCCCAAAAGGTAACGTAGCTATTTCAATAGCTTCTGAGAAAATGAGTCACTTATATTTGCAAACAACGAAACCACTTGGTTTAAACTAATAGACGCTATTAATATCTAACAGTAGTACCAGTTTGTAGAGACCGCCTCCGTAGCGTAGTGGTAGCGTGCCTGCGTCTAGCGCCGAGGACTTGGGTTCGATCCCGGTACCGCGTAGGGAGTTTTCCCCAGATGGGAGGTCTAGCACGGGGTGCACTCAGCCTCGTTAGGTCCTAGAGGGGCCAATTGAGGAGCTACTTGATAAAGATATAACGATCCCAGATTGTGAAGGCCGCATAACAGGCCACGAGAGCTCGGGACGCTGATCACGTCCCACCCGCCAGTACTGGACCCCGCTCATAATTCTTGTAGTGGGCAGAGGTGGGGGACGCAGCGGCCGGACAGAAATCCTTGGTTCTTCATGGGCTGTTGTGCTGGAGTTCAGTTTTAGTTTTTTACCAGTTTGTAGAGCAAGTGTTTGTAAGTAATTCTGAGTTACAAGTACTTTTCTCTCCTCCCCTTGATCAACTGTATACACATATTTCGCTCCAACTTATTGTTTGGGTTCAGGGACTTCAAAACTGTATTTGTAATAGATTCTCGGTGCAGAATTTTTACACAGAATTCACTAGTTCCTCTACTTACGTAAACATGAACTTAGCAACGCTAATGCATATTAAAATACTAAAAAATGTCATAAGACGTCTGGTCTAGCCGACAAATTCCCGAGCGGAATGAGTCAGACCGTCGAATAGTATTTATTTGCACTATTTCATAAATAAAATATGAATTTTAATACTATATATCATCAGAAAATGTTAAATTATATAAAAAATAACCTAAAATATATTCATTTTAATTAGTGCAGTTCGACTTAGCACTGCCAACTGAGGAAAACAAAATCCAAGAATTACATGTATTTCGATCTTCTCTTGTTATAATTTATAATCTCAAATAAATATTACTTTATTTTTAACATTAACAAATAGCCTTTCTTCTGGAAAAATACATTAATTATTAAAAGAACAATTAACAACACAGTTGTCAAATTGAAATTGTGTGCTATTTTGAATGCTAATCGATCGTAACGTGTAACAAATTGTTTTTCAGTGATTTGTGGGACACAGTTGGCGACACTGACTAAATAAAAGAATAACCTAATGACAATTTGATAATGTCCCTCCAGAACAAATAGTTTTGTTAAAAAAGCCAAAGTTAAAACACAGATAGATTCATACTCACAGCATTCCATCCGTACAACTACTGGGCTGGTGCAAATTGTACTAAAGGTAGAAAATAGGCACCTGTACGCCCACGTCATGTTCCCCACAGCCAATAGCAGCTCTCCCTTGCATTTTGACAGGCCAAAGCTGACTCTTCCATTTGCGAATAGGCAGTCCAAGGGCAAGGTGGGGAGAACACACCGGACATTCCAACAGCATTTTATTTGGATGCAAATATGTGCCGGACGATAACCGTGCACGTGAATACAAGGAGGAAAAAACATTCCCCTTGATAAATTACCGATATTTAGTCAAGGTCGGTCATGGCCGCAGGTTCCCTCACGGTGCGCCCTCTTTTACTCTGCTCCTCAATTTAGACAAGCATCTGCCCACTATTTGCATTACAATGAAAATCCCTTAATTATCGCCGCCCTTCTGCGGGTACCCACAACCAAAGTTGCTTCATTTTCTCTTGTCCCTTCTAATTATGACCACTAATATAAACCACACATTAGAGACCTGATTTATTTAATTCTTTCATTGTCTGCTTGTGTACTATGCTTTATTATAAAATCCAAAAAAACTGCATTACTATTGAGCTTACTGGAATACCCCAAAAACCAACTGTGACACCCCCCCCCCCAACCACCCCCCATTATGGCACGGTCTGGTTATATTCCATCTGTTCGGTTGCATCATTACCACCAACTGTTCGTGAAATATAACCATGGTAAAGCTATGGCCATAGTTGGTGTTATTTCATCCTTTATGTTGCCACAGATGCCCTGATTTTTCAACTCGTTGTACGAAAGGATGGGTTTTAAAGCAAGATTCTGTATTAATCTGTGGATGCCATTGTATTGCTCGTGTGTACTTGGTTTTGTCTTGAATTGTTTATATGCAGTTATAGTTACTGTAGTTATTTTTGTGTTCGCTATACAGTAGTGCATTACATATATTAGGATATTTAGTGTTTAGAAGCAATTTTATCCAAAAGTGTTATTGCAGAACAAGATTTGCTGAAGATGAGTTGGTTCATCACGTGTGTAACGATGTTCAAGTATTATCGTTTGAAAGCATTTTACTTTAACCCTGTGATATTTCAGATTAGTCTAATGCCGGCGATATTGAATTCTTGAGAACTGCCGATAAGCTGTTTTTCCTATATTTGATCACCAGATTTTGATTGCAAACTCGGAAGATAATTTACAAAGTGCTGTTTAGGCGTTTTATAATATAAGAGTATTGTAAAGCAACTTCCCATTTTGAAAAAGCTGTATCTTCTTGATGTAACAGCGGTTTCGTATCACTACTATTTAGAAGTCTCTTGTTTTGGTCTCTTTTCGGTGGTTAAAAACCAAAGTTGGTATTTAAGTTTAATGTCTTTCAAGGATGCGACACGAAGATTTTGAAGAAAATAACCCCACCCTAAATTACATGGAAATTTTTTCAAAATTTTGATTTTCTTGAAAATGGCTCTAACGATTTTGGTTAAAATCTCATATGTTTGAGATATTTTTATGACAAATGAAATGTATATCTTGAATTTTCTGGCTATAGCCCCTGTAGTCGTATTTACTCTGGACGACTTTTGCATAACTGGTAAACCGTTACAGATAGACCAAATCATACTATACAAAAAATGTAGATCTTGCTAAAATGCACAATTTATGTCTCAATAAATTTTCTTGTAGGGTGAACCATTTCGGAGATATTCCTGGTTATGTGTGTGAGTTTCGGAAAGCTTAAAACTTTCGTGAAATGGATCATCATTGTTCATTTTTTTATATGTTAAGTGTGCAAAGACAACAGAATCTCAAAGCTTTAAAACATTTGACTATCGCACAAAGCCTACTGTATTCTAACATTCCCCTTGTACCTACAAGGAAATAAGTAATAAGATAATTTGTACTAATGTTTATCTGAACTAACATGAAGAAGATATAGGAATAAGAGTTTGTAAGAATGGTTAGTACAAGAGTAGAGAAAGTCATGTGAGTGCAACACATCAGACTTTTTTTGTTTATATGCCAAAAAGGGAAACATAATAGTAGACGCGAACTTGTATACTTGAATACTGAACTTAAACTGAGAGTTCATTTTATTAATTTGAAGCACAAGATGTGTGAAGTAATGTTCTGTTCTGCTGGTACCCTTATAAGTATACTGTTAACTCTCACGCTTGGTAATAAGCCATAAGAGAGGTTTTATATCTTAGATGCCTCTCAGTAAACGCCCATTAAAGAGGCGTAAAGTCACATGCAGTCTTCTTTCTGATACAGTTAATGGCCGAAGCAGCTTAAAAACGATGTCCCATGGGCTGCTGTCAATCGATCGAGCGACAACGACATCTTTTAATTCCTCTCAGGTCAATTAGTGTGAGTAATAAAAGTTTGGCTTAAAATAAGGAAGGTTGAAAAAAGACCTATCCTGCCAATGGTAAACCTGTAAAACGGATAAGGTAATCTGAACAAACAGAAATTACACCATACTGAGTTAAATTATCTCTGCTCTTAAAGAACTTAACGGTTCTTCCTAAAACGTTCGAGCCGTTTTATAAATTATGACAATTTGTTTTAAATGGTTATTTGTATTGCTAACTAAGTCTATAAAAATTATTTCATCCAGCAGAAAAATAATTGAATTTAGTCTTAAATACCTGTGAATTCATGTACCTTTTCCTCAGAAAGTATGAGAGCTGAAATTGTCAGTACATATATACAATATATAGTTGAACTTTCTGAACTGCATTAATAATTTTATTCTTATATATAGAGGGTGTCTCATAAAAACACCGACAGCGCTCAGTATGCTGTATAGGAACCTCTATCCGGAAATGCACGGTTTGGACGCTGTAGCGCACTGAAGTGTGAGAAGGGTGTATATTCACATTTCATTAATAAACCCTACATCGAACTATCTATGTTACAAACGGGATTCGAACTGAGTACCCGTTACGTCACTGCAGAGTCTATATCGGCGGTGTTGATCCTCATGCACATGACCCAATATGTGCGGTTGTCTTTGAAGACTCCGTGGACTCAGGCCATAAGGTGCTCCGCTGACATTGCGGGAGTATCCTACAATATACTCCTCATACAACCCCTCAGAAAATAGTCGAGAGGTGTCAGGTCAGTTGCAACCCCGATGTGGATCTATTGCGGGCTACCACTCCCCTACGGGAAGGGATGAAGCGAAGTAAGAGCGGAAGGCACGCCGGAGAGCGGAGCCAGCGAAGCCTCCAGAGACGTCGTCCCTAACTGTTCCAGATTGTGCAAATCCGAAGGCATACCATCCACCCAGGGAGAGGGCGACAAGGCGATCCTAGCGGGCCGGGCAAGGAGTCAGGGAGAGAGAGTTTCCAATGAGCAAGCAACTGTGCCATCTGTCCGCTAACGCAGGAACCAACTATACTACCAACCGAATCTGAAAGATGACAATGAAAGGAAATGAGAAAGGAAGGGAAAGGAAGCCCTGGAGAACAGGTGAAACAATGCACGCTTAGGTGACATGGGAAAACCACGGAAAAACCCATGTCAGAGTGCGCGGCCACGGGGATCGAACCCGCGACCTCCCGAATGTCTGAGCCATCCCGCTCTGTAATAGAATTCCTCAATCACACCTTAAAATTATTTGGGGTTATTTTGACTCGTATGTACATTTACTATGTAGGTTCAGGAGATTGCTAATTGTACTAAGAACAACCATGAAAAGGTGTGATTCCATAGTAGGTGCTATCACATATACATACACACGCATTACGCTTTGGTAATTACGAGGACGCAGCAAGAATAGCTTGGGGAATAGCTTGACACTGTTCCGCACGCCTGTCCTAGATGGTTTTCTGCCTTGGCTTTACAATTCTATCTACTTTTTTGTAGCGTTTAACGCCCGCGTTTACTACTACGGGACCGCAGGCGGTGACACAGATGATACATGGTATGAAGATGGAACAGCGGTGGAATGAGATGGCGGGGGAAACCGGAGAACCCGGAGGACACCCGCCCCAGCGGCCTTCGACCACCACATGCGGTTGTCTGGGTTCGAACCCGGGCCGCTTTGGTCTAACCACTACTCTACTCATGTATCTACCCACATAAGCTGAGTTGCATCCTCCATTGTTGAGGTCTTCACTCTAAAACCTCGTCCAAGAGCCAAAGACCACAGGAGCTGATGCCAACGACACCTGGTGTTCCCAAGCGGTGATGTGAAATGTAAGGTTATGTATGGTTTATAAATAATCTGAAGCCTGCCTCGTGGTTAAAATACAGAATCTCCTTACGTCTAGAGGAGACACGATGAATATGCAGTTCCAAGGAGAGGTTCTGCTGCCAATCATTTGGTGACTGCTGTGCATGTGAGCCAATTGAATATGCACGGCCCAGCTGCAATCTGTTCTCCGAACGTGCTCCTTTAATATGGATTACCAGCATTGCAATGGAAAATGTGAAATAAGCTCTCCATATAGGTAACTCTAGTACGGGACACATCATTTGCTCTGTCCACTTTCATACAAAATATTCCTTCTAAACTTTATTCTTTTTTGTACTTTTTGCTAATCGAAATAAACTCTCACTACTTATCTCTTTATAGGCACTACAAGAATATCAAAAACTAAAGCGGCATTCAGATTTTAAGTAGTGGAACGCTATGTGAAGGCTTTGAAATTACACGCTCTTTACGTGATCACGATAAAAAAAGCATTTATACGAGGAAGTTGAGATGACTACCAAAGCATATCTCGGAAATAGTTAATACCACAAAAGATTCTGTTTGCCATAAATTATTTGCTTTAAAGAATACATTTTTGTGCAGAAATATTTTGTCTGTCTGTTGTGGATGACCAAATCTACAAAAGCCATTCATGAAGAAGACTTGTAGTCTAAGAAAATAAGACTAAAATGAACCATCTATTAAACTTTAATTTAAGACCAGACATTGTAAATGTTACACTCATACACCAGATAACTGTAAGTGATACAACTGAAAACCACTTTCAGATAATTCCCATATTTAATTGTCTCTTAAATGCTTCTGTTTCCATGTTTCTTTCTGTATTACGTATAGTAAGTAGAGGAAGTATTGCACTCCGCCCAAAAATTCAATGTCAAGATTTCACCGGAAATCTGTTTTGAGGCCCCTGAATCCAAAAGAAAGCTCTTTTATAAAAGGTCCGTGTGTGTGTGTGTGTGTGTGTGTGTGTGTGTGTGTGTGTGTGTGTGTGTGTGTGTGTGTGTGTCTGTCAGTCCGTGGACAGCATAACTCAGAAACGAAAATTCGATTAAAAACCAAAGTTGGTATTTAAGTTTAACATCTTTTAAGGACGCGACACGAATATTTTGGAGAAAATTCATCTTCCTAAGCTGCTCTTTACATGGAAAATTTTTCGGATATTTTGATTTTCTCGAACATCGCTCTAATGATTTTGATCAAAATGCCATATTGTTAAGATATTTTTATGACAAATGAAATGCATATTTTGAATTTTCAGTCTATAACCTTATGTTTCATCTAGATGGCTTTTGCATAACTGGTAAACCGTAAGAGATAGACCAAATCTTACTATACAAAAAATGTAGATCTCGTTAGAACACAATTTATGTCTAAATGCATTTTTTGTAGAGTGAACCATTTCGGAGATATTCCTTCTTATTTGTGCGAGTTTTTGGACAACTTTCGTCTAATAGAACGTCGTTATTCATTTTTATATGTTAACTGTTCAAAGAGAACGGAATCAGAAAGCTTTAAAAGATTTGACTATCGCTCAAAGCCTACAGTGTTCGCATATTCTCCTTGTACCTACAAGGAAATAAGCAGTAAGATAATTTCTGTAAATATTTATGTATCTCAACTAGCACGAAGATGATGTAGGAATAAGAGTTTGTAAGAATGGTTGGTACGAGAGTAGAGAAAAATGTGAGTACAACACGCCCGACTTTTCGTGCACATATTTCAAATATACGGCGGTTTACTCAAAAGTGAAAAAAAAAAAAAAAAAAAAAAAAAAAATCTAAAATTTCGGAAAGTGTTCGGTGTAAAGGGCAGTTTGGGGTTGAGAATTTCTTAAAAAGTCTTCGTATCACATAAAGGAAATAGAAAAAAAACTTTGTGTTGCACTTGCATAAGTTTCTCTACTCACTCTTGTACAAACTATTCTGCAAACATTTTTGTATCTTCTTATTTACTTGATTACCCTCCCCTTATATAGGACTTTCAAGCCTGTGTCTAGAGTCATACGTCTGTCAGGGAACACAGGAACCTATGTACCAGACAGAGTGAACACCTGCAAGTATGAGAGTGAAGAAGTGATTACCCTCCCCTTATGTAGGACTTACAAGACAGTGTCTAGAGTCAGACGTCTGTCAGGGAACACAGGAACCTATGTACCAGACAGAGTGAACACCTGCAAGTATGAGAGTGAAGAAGTGATTACCCTCCCCTTATGTAGGACTTACAAGACAGTGTCTAGAGTCAGACGTCTGTCAGGGAACACAGGAACCTATGTACCAGACAGAGTGAACACCTGCAAGTATGAGAGTGAGGAAGTGATTATCCTCCCCTTATGTAGGACATACAAGCCAGTGTCTAGAGTCAGACGTCTGTCAGGGAACACAGGAACCTATGTACCAGACAGAGTGAACACCTGCAAGTATGAGAGTGAGGAAGTGATTATCCTCCCCTTATGTAGGACATACAAGCCAGTGTCTAGAGTCAGACGTCTGTCAGGGAACACAGGAACCTATGTACCAGACAGAGTGAACACCTGCAAGTATGAGAGTGAGGAAGTGATTATCCTCCCCTTATGTAGGACATACAAGCCAGTGTCTAGAGTCAGACGCCTGTCAGGGAACACAGGAACCTATGTACCAGAGTGAACACCTGGAAGTGGGTGGTCAGTATGGGAGTGAGGAAGAGGATGATAAGAAATGCAAGCGAAATGGACGAATGGAAAAGTGATGATGGAGTAATTGGGGGAATGAGTGGCGGGGTAAAACTCACCCAGACGCCACTTCGTCCACTACCACATGAGGGCCCCTGGGATCCAACCCGGGCCGCCTAGGCCATAGGTGAACGGTCTAACCGCTCGGCCACGATGCCGTCCAGGTACAAGTTATAGCAAAAAGAAAAGAAAAAAAAAAAAAGACACCACTTACTAGGTTTAGTTTTAGGCATATTTGTGATCAGGATTTATTCCACAAACTGTGAAATGGCTGTCAAACATAAGGTGAATACGACCTACCTACTCTTAGCCTCTGGGAAAGGTCATTATTAGTAAAAAATAGTAGGATATTTAGAGAAGGTTGAGTAGTTGCTCGCAGGCCGTACGCATTTCTGCTGTTAGTGATGACATGAACACAATAGAAAGAGTTCTTTCAACTATAAGTTAAAGCCAGTGTTAGTAGTGTGTAGTAATTAAAAGTGATTGGAATTGAGATTAGACACTGTTGGTCAGGAAAAAGATGGTCAAAAGAAGGTAAAGTTGCAAAAGAAAAAGCCGTTAAATGAAACAAAACAGGTTTTAAAAGAACATAAGAAAAAATGTAGAAAAGGACAAATACAATCCACCATTTTCTAACCTGTAATGAGCCATAATGAACATATATTAAGTTGGGCCTCGTTTCAAACACTAGGGGGAGAAAGGGATTTTTCCTCAACTTCGTACGCCGAATTATAAATCTACTTTCACCAAGATGAAGTTACTTTGCTGCGAGATAACAAAGGACTAAAATTAAACGCTGTAAAGCGGACAGATGTGAGCTTCTCAACATCTCAAAGACCTGCACCTCCTCAGAGCTTCTATGACCAAAAATAGACTTCAGACAATAGGGAACAATGTGGATTAAGTTTTGAACTACCCAGAACATCCTGCTCCACATGGGTTCGTCTTGAAGAGAACGGTGTCTTAAAACTGCTGTAATTCTTTTTACTTTTAATACTTATAGGAATATCTTGGTGCTCTTTTGAAGTTTTCAATAGTTTTTAAAGTACCATATGTCGAATATATTTGTTTCTTCTTCTTCTTTCAAGGATTAGGTGTTACGATCTCTGTCATCCATCCATCTCTCTTTCCAATTGGCCAACAATTAATTTTTGTAATCTATTTTCTATCATTCTGTTAACATGATCCTTCCATTTGATTCTATTTTCTTCTATCTTATCATTAACTGAAAATACTTTTAAATAGTCGTATTATTACATATCTCATGAACTTCATCTCTGCTACTTGAATGCGTGAATTTTCCATTTGTTTCTTTTCTTGTTCTTCTTCCTGAAGTTCTTCCAATTCCTCCACAAAAAAACTTAGGCCAATGAACACACTGTTTCTGTTATGAATACCACATATATAAATCTTTTGCAGATTTGTTACATAAAATGTAAGTATTTTGATTCGAAAATGTTCATTATTATGTAATTTGAAAGGTAAAAAGTGTATATTTATTTTATTTTTCATCAGTGAATTATAAATATAAATGATTTCTCTAGATGTACGGAATATTTAACCAACATAAGACGCCATGAAAATTGCCGACTTTATTTTTGAAACATTTCCAAGCGTAAACATTATCGAGCATTGAATGGTTTGCTTTGACTTGCTGCTCACTCCCTCTGTACTGCGATCCTTACAACCTGTGGTATAGTTACATCTAACCAGGGTCATATGTTCACAATACACAAAGGTAGCACGAACGTTCTAGATAACGTTGTTGTATAATTCACTCAGTGTGTTACCATTTGCAGTAAAATATTCACTCCCAAATTCTTGTATAAGTGCAGCAATACGTGAATATTTCGATCATCGTGCTGCAAGCATTTTACTGTGTGGAACCAGTGAACCTACTCGAGAGACACCATGCACTGTAGGCAGAGTGAACTGTACTCGCGCAGTGATGTCACGGCCTGCCCATGTGGAAGTAACTTGCGATCGTCTCATTTCGCGATAGCTGTATAGAGGTTCGAAGCCTACTAATGATGATTATAAATTCATTATTTATATCTAATTCAAATGGGGTGCCCCCGAAAAAAATAACCACGGTTCAAATTATAAATGCTTAACTAATTCATTTGTTAATGCAGTTCTATATGATGATTGTTAACAAGAGTGAGTGAAAAACGCAGACAGATCAGAAATGAACTCCACTAGCTTGGAGGGAAAGCGGCATATCGTTTGTTTCTGTGGCAGATTGTTGTGGCACTTTTGCGGAAGCATTCTTCGACCTAGAGTAACAGAAAGGGACAAAAGCGACCATAACTTAAGCCTTGCACTTAACGTGTTTCATCGGTGTCCAAGTTTCACTGCCTGACCATGAGAATGCAACACACCAGCCTGTTTTGTATAAGAAAGAGGCGCTTCGGTAATGTTGTTGTTTGACATCAGATAAGGAAGGAATTCAGCTTCTGTTTCTATTATATTCTTCCAGCTTACGTGGTTCATTCTCTGAAGGCAACATTTGTTTGTTTTGTTTACGTATAAGTAAGTTCTTGTGTAATTCCTGAAGCATAGGTTCTCGTAAAAGCTTTGGAAACAGATCATTCCAAAATCTAAGGGAATCCAGTCTTTAATGGGTACTTTGGAATTCTTCAAGAGACTTGCTCTGCAGTAAATAATTTATCTCGTTAGATTATAACGGGGCTAGCTGAGCTCTATCAGTCGGGGTATTACCGTTAATATGGTGGTGTCATTAGAGCGGCTGACACGCATTGTGCTCCAGATTAATGCCCAGGTTTGTATGCAGACCTCGCTCGTCCTGGAGGAAGAAGCTGTCCGAGGGTGTACTTGATGGAAACTTGGAACTAACTCAACAAACGCGTCTTATGTAAATGTGTGGTAATGGATGACGGATCTATTTGCCTAATGGGATGCAACGCTGTACCATTCGAACAAAGTGCATCCTTTCTTACTATTGCTTGTTTCATCCCTATGTTATACATGACGCTGGAAGATGCTGAACTTAAATACCAAGTTGGTATTTAACCCTCGCATTACCAGGCGGGCGGCTTGCTAATGCTAGGGTTAACCTATTCTTCGGTTTTAAATTATGTTTCTTACAGACGAACATACACATATATGGGCGCAAATCTTTTCCTAAACATTCCTTTTTTAGCTTCAGGGAATCCAAAAACATGTACATATTTCCGGTGAAATCTCCATAGCGAATTTTTAGATCGAATGTAACACTTTCGCTATTTACTGTACCTATTGCTGGTTTCATTTCATGTAGAGAGTAGTGCAATTTAGTAAATTTAATATATTGTGGGTGGTTACTTTATATTTGTTCACTGTTCTGTGTTGCCAAAAGTATTTTTAAGTGTAAATGAATAAATGATTGTGCCTTTCTCTGTGTCTCATTTTTATATTGCCTGCTTTGGTGCCCATTTTCAACTTATTGTAGTGCCTATACGTTCATTTTAAATTTTTAGCGCCATTTGTGCTGCTCTAATGATAAATAATGAATGCCATTGTACTGTGGATATGCAGTGAAAACTTGAATAAACTTTAATACATCTTTACCCGATTACCCTACCCTATGTAGGATTTACAAGACAGTGTCTAGAGTCAGACGACTGCCGGGGAACACAGGAACCTATGTACCAGACAGAGTGAACACCTGCAAGTATGAGAGTAAGGAAGTGATTACCCTCCCCTTATGTAGGACTTACAAGACAGTGTCTAGAGTCAGACGTCTGTCAGGGAACACAGGAACCTATGTAACAGACAGAGTGAACACCTGCAAGTATGAGAGTAAGGAAGTGATTACCCTCCCCTTATGTAGGACTTACAAGACAGTGTCTAGAGTCAGACGTCTGTCAGGGAACACAGGAACCTATGTACCAGACAGAGTGAACACCTGCAAGTATGAGAGTGAGGAAGTGACTACCCTCCCCTTATGTAGGACTTACAAGACAGTGTCTAGAGTCAGACGTCTGTCAGGGAACACAGGAACCTATGTACCAGACAGAGTGAACACCTGCAAGTATGAGAGTGAGGAAGTGATTACCCTCCCCTTATGTAGGACTTACAGGTCAGTGTCTAGAGTCAGACGCCTGTCAGGGAACACAGGAACCTATGTACCAGACAGAGTGAACACCTGCAAGTATGAGAGTGAGGAAGTGATTACCCTCCCCTTATGTAGGACTTACAAGCCAGTGTCTAGAGTCAGACGTCTGTCACGGAACACAGGAACCTATGTACCAGACAGAGTGAACACCTGCAAGTATGAGAGTGAGCAAGTGATTATCCTCCCCTTATGTAGGACTTACAAGCCAATGTCTAGAGTCAGACGTCTGTCAGGGAACACAGGAGCCTATGTACCAGACAGAGTGAACACCTGCAAGTATGAGAGTAAGGAAGTGATTACCTTCCCCTTATGTAGGACTTACAAGCCAATGTCTAGAGTCAGACGTCTGTCAGGGAACACAGGGACCTATGTACCAGACAGAGTGAACACCTGCAAGTATGAGAGTAAGGAAGTAATTACCGTCCCCTTATGTAGGACTTACAAGACAGTGTCTAGAGTCAGACGTCTGTCAGGGAACACAGGAACCTATATACCAGACAGAGTGAACACCTGCAAGTATGAGAGTGAGGAAGTGATTACCCTCCCCTTATGTAGGACTTACAAGACAATGTCTAGAGTCAGACACCTGTCGGGGAACACAGGAACCTATATACCAGACAGAGTGAACACCTGCAAGTATGAGAGTGAGGAAGTGATTACCCTCCCCTTATGTAGGACTTACAAGACAGTGCCTAGAGTCAGACGTCTGTCGGGGAACACAGGAACCTATGTATCAGACAGAGTGAACACCTGCAAGTATGAGAGGGAGGAAGTGATTACCCTCCCCTTATGTAGGACTTACAAGACAGTGCCTAGAGTCAGACGTCTGTCAGGGAACAGTCAAACCTGTGGACCGGACAGAGTGAAATGGTCAGTATCAGAGTGAGGAACAGGATGATATGAAATGCAGACGAAATCGATGATTGGAAAGGTGATAATGGAGCAATTGGTGGAATGAGTGGCGGGGGAAACCGGAGAAAATCCGCCCAGACGCCGTTTCGTCCACCACGAATATCACATGCGGGTCCCTCGCATTGAACCCGAGCCGCCTAGGTATTAGGCGAACGGTCTAATCACTCGGCCATGGCGCCACGAAACTTTAACACTAGAATTTAAATCTAAATAGTTAAATTGTACCACTGTAACACATGAAGGAAAGTTGTGCTACTGGAGCAACTAAGGAAGATTTCACACTCGGCCAACTTGGATGGAATATCTAATTAAACTTTCCCTGAGCTTAAGGGTATACTGATTAAGTTGCCACTGTTGGAGAAGATTAACAAGACACGCGATACATGATAAGACTTCACAAGAGATTAACAGACTCCGAGTCACATCCCAGGGGACGTTGTCCAACACTCTGCAGTGGATACAACCCTTATGACCAAGTTCCGGACTTCCGTGACCGAAACTGTTTCAAAATGACAACATACATAATTACAAAAATTCACCTAAAACTTAGATTTCTTTGATTTATCAAAATATGACTGCCAACTAAAGTACTATATTTATATTTCGTCGAAGTTTAAACACTAGTCTTAACTTCTGACTTGCACATTTTAAGAATATCCACCATATGCAGTTCATTTGTCATAAAAGTATCTAAAATATAAGGTGTTTTAATCAAAATCATTATTCATTTGTGACAAATTAAAGAATTCGAAATTTTTTTCCATGTAAAGGATTGGAAGAATTTTAATAACTCTGTGTCGGCTAAATGAAAATGCTGACTTCTACTTACTATACGTAGTACAGAAAGTAAGAAAGCATTTTTAGAAAAAGGTCCGTGTGTGTCTGTGAACAGCATAACCAAAAACGAATAGTCGGTTAACAACCAAACTTGATATGTAAGTTTAATGTGTTAAAAGGATGCGACACGAAGATTTTGAAAAAAATCCCTCCATCCTAAACTACCCTTTACAAGGAGACCTTTTCGAAAACGTTTATTTTCTCAAAAACGACTAACAAGTTTGATTAAAAGTACTACATGTTTAATATATTTGCATGGCAAATGAAATTAATATTTTGAATTTTCTTTGCTATAGTCCATATAGTCCTATTTACTCTTGATGACCTTTGCGTAAATGGTACACCATAAGAAATTAACCAAATCATACTAAAGAAAAAAATCTGATGTGTTGCACTCACATGACTTTCTCTACTCTTGTACTAACCATTCTTACAAACTCTTATTCCTATATCTTCTTCGTGTTAGTTAAGATAAACATTTTTACATATTATCTTATTCCTTATTTCCTTGTAAGTGCAATGGCAATATTAGAATACAGTAGGCTTTGAGCGATAGTCAAATCTTTTAAAGCTTTGAGAATCCGTTCTCTTTGATCACTTAACATATAAAAAATGACCAACGATGATCCATTTCACGAAAGTTCTAAGTTTTCTGAAACTCACACACATAACAAGGAATATCTTCGAAATAGTTCACCCTACAAGAAAATTTATTCCGACATAAATTGTGTGTTTTAGCAAGGTCTACATTTTTTGTATAGTACGATTTGGTCTATCTCTAACGGTTTACCAGTTATGCAAAAGTCATCCAGAGTAAATACGACTACAGGGGGTATAGCAAAAAAATTCAAAATATACATTTCATTTGTCATAAAAATATCTCAAACATATGACATTTTAATAAAAATCGTTTGAGCCAGTAGTTTAGGGTGGGGCTATTTTCTTCAAAATCTTCGTGTCGCATCCTTGAAAGACATTAAACTTAAAATACCAACTTTGGTTTTTAAGCCACTTTTCGTTTTTGAGTTATGCTGTCCACAGACACACACAGACCTTTTTCTAAAAAATGCTTTGTTTGGATTCAGGGAGTCTCAAAACATATTTCCGATGAAATCTCGACATCGAAATTTTCGGTGGAATACAATACTTCTACTTACCAGTAGAGAATGTAAAAATGTAGACCTCATTAAACTACACAAGTTGTGTTCAAAAGCATTTTTTTCTGGAGGGAACCACTTCGGAGATATTCCTTGTTATTTACCTGAGTGTTCCAATACTTAAACTTTTTTTTTTCAAATGGAATGGGGTTATTTACTTTATTTCTTGGCCGTGCAAGGAGAACGGTATCTCAAAGTCATCACATAGCCATCAGCTTTAAAACATTTGACTATCACTCAAAGCTTTGTGTATTCCCATGTTCCCCTTGTACCTACAAGGAAATCAGCAATGAGATAATTACTGCAAATGTTTATCTCTATTAAAATGAAGATATAGGAATAAGAGTTTGTAAGAATGGTACAGGAGTAGAGAAAGTCATGTGAGTGCAACACATCAGACTTTTTACTTTCGCTACTGGTAAGTAGAGGAAGTATTGTATTCTACCCAAAAATTCGATGTCGAGATTTTACCGGAAATATATGTTTTGAGGCCCTCTGAATCCAAAAAAAAGCATTTTTAGAAAAAGGTTCGTGTGTGTGTGTGAGTCAGTCTGTATCGGTCTGTCTGTAGACAGCATAACTCAAAAACGAAAATTAGGTTAAAAACCAAAGTTGGTATTTAAGTTAATGTCGTTCAAGGATGACACGAAGATTTTGAAGAAAATAGCCCCACCCTAATCTACCCTTTACGTGGAAAAAGTTTCGAAAATTTTGATTTTCTTAAAAATGGCTCTAACGATTTTAATTAAAATGCCATATGTTTGAGACATTTTGATGACAAATGAAATGTATATCTTGAATTTTCTGGCTATAGCCTCTGTAGTCGTATTTACTCTGAACGACTTTTGTATAACTGGTAAACCGTTAGAGATAGACCAAATTATACTATACAAAAAATGTAGATCTTGCTAAAATACACAATTTATGCCTCAATAAATTTTCTTGTAGGATGAACCATTTCGGAGGTATTCCTTGTTCTATGTGTGAGATGAATGTGAACTCTATTTCTTATTTGGGAAGTGGATGTTGTTGAGTAGGCCGGACCATGTGTAATTACCGACGTTTTTGACCCGGTAAAAGTGAGCAGACTTGCAGCACTAGGTAGAGATGTTTATGCACTGGTGCATATAGCGTACAGCCTCTGAGAGCACTTTACGTCCCACGATCGGAGTTTTCCTCTGCCGAGCTCAAGTGCGTGGTGTTACCTGCCTGCACCATACACATACATACATAACCTCACAGACGAAAACTTCGCGCCCTACATCTCGTTTGTATCATCCCAGAGGAATGCCTTGCTAATGTTCCATGCACTGGAATAGTGAAAAGAAGTCATTATGCATGTAGCATCTCAACAAGTGGCTTCTTGTGAAGCAGGAGATCTCATCGGAACAACCCAAATATAGCTCTCACTGCTCTTTTTGTAGTGCTGTTCCCTTCTTGTAACATTTCAGTTCTTACATCTCCGACTCGATCACACAAAGTACGCCTCTAGTAAGATACAGCACGTCCAATCTTGCAGCACCTATCTATCTGTTTAACAAACCTTGCCATAAAGATACAGGGCCGAATATTTACAGGGCTGTCAGGCTTAAGTTTATGCCGTAAGTTATAAGGTTTTTGATTTAATCTTACATTTTACGGTTTTTCGCTCCCACAAGACGGTTTCTTTCGTTTTTCTACTTTTCGGAGATTTTTGTTCTCATAGATTGCACTTCTGTGTAAGCATATGCTTATTTCGAGAACGTTGGTAACAACAATAAAGTATAGTTGGCTATTCTGTATCGGGAGAACATATCGTGGTTCATTGTCATGTTCTGGTCCATGTATTTTTTACTTTCTCTACTGGTAAGTGGGGGAAGTATTGTATTCCACCCAAAAATTAGATGTCGAGATTTCACCGGAAATATATGTTTCTGAATCCAAAAAAAAAAAAAAAAAAAAAAAAAAAAAAACATTTTTAGAAAAAGGTCCGTGTGTGTGTGTGTCAGTCTGTGGACAGCATAGCTCAAAAACGAAAAGTCGGTTAAAAACCAAAGTTGGTATTTAAGTTTAATGTCTTTCAAGGATGCGACACGAAGATTTTGAAGAAAATAGCCCCGCCCTAAACTACCCTTTACATGAAACATTTTTCGAACATTTTGATTTTCTTGAAAATGGCTCTAACGATATTGATTAAAATGTCATATGTTTGAGATATTTTGATGACAAATGAAATGTATATCTTGAATTTTCTGGCTATAGTCCCTGTAGTCGTATTTACTCTGGACGACTTTTGCATAACTGGTAAACCGTTATAGATAGACCAAATTATACTATACAAAAAATGTAGATCTTGGTAAAATACACAATTTATGTCTCAATAAATTTTCTTGTAGGGTGAACCATTTCTGAGATATTCCTTGTTATGTGTGTGAGTTTCGGAAAAGTTAGAACTTTCGTGAAACGGATCATCGTTGTTCAATTTTTATATGTTAAGTGTGCAAAGACAACAGAATCTCAAACATTTGACTATCGCACAAAGCCTACTGTATTCTAATATTTCCCTTACACCTACAAGGAAATAAGCAATAAGATAATTTGTACAAATGTTTATCTCAACTAACACGAAGAAGATATAGGAATAAGAGTTTGTGAGAATGGTTAGTACAAGAGTACAGAAAGTCATGTGAGTGCAACACATCAGATTTTTTATATAGCTGGAAGATGAACGTGTTTATTTATAGCGTAGATGGGAGATCGCAGAAACAAGCAAACCCTTAACTGAAGAACAAAACTGTATTCCTAATATATGTAAGGTTAAGGTAAGTAATAAGTACTTGCTTAGAATAGAAGTGTTGAACCTGAATTGTAAACTTTCCATATTCATGCAAACAATTGTAAAATGTGATACAAAATCATTTTAAAAACATGCAAAATCTGAAAATAAATACCAACAATATAAGTGCTCGAGACCAAAATGAGTCTCAAACATTATATTTTTGGCGTTTAGCTGTGTCGGTAATTTTTCCTAAAAAAAAGGAAAATCTTCTATTTTTTGGCAACCCTAAATATTTATGACCTAAAAGTTAGAAATATGTAAGCACTTATGACCGAAAAAAGTTAGAAAATATGAGAATAAATGTGACCCAATATTTTTGGGTGCATTTTCGAAACCTTCAAAACTTTAGGGCTGTTCAAATTAACAATCTACTTTAAAACTCTGGTGCACTCAATAATAAATAAATATTAATTTTATTTTTGCATTCTGAATTGATTTAATTGATCAATCTAGACTAACCCTCAACTCCGCACAGAATGAAATAAATGTCACACTTTGAAGGGCGATCAGAAAGAAGAATTACAATAGCACATTACATACAATTTAAAATTATCACAAAGGAATAATCTTATATTTACACGCAACTTTGTAAGGGGAAAGAGACTTAATCTTATCAGAAGATGTGAATATTCGTATGCGAAACTGGAATAAAGATATAAAAATATGACAAGAATACGAAGATTTAGGAGAAAAATGACAAGAAAATGACAAAAAAAGCAAAAAATATGACTCATGACAATTGTATAATTTTAATCACTATTGATAAAAGTGTGCTTCGCTTATAGTTTCCATGGGCAAAAGACACAATCAAACACTACGGCATGTCAAACATCCGGGCCCTGGTCATGAATATGGCACGAAACTTGAAGACCCATCAATTGCTTAAAAACACCTTCAAAAATATCTAATATCAAAAAAGTACCTAAAAGCTGGAAAAAGAGGACATAAAAGGGTGGTCCAAATTAATTAATAATTACAGTTTTAATTACATATTTAATAGGTATATTTATTTTAATAACTGAAAATTTGCGCTGTATGCTACTGAGGTCTAGGTCTTTGTCAAATGGAAACAAGTTCAAGATTCATTAGCACTTTGTCCTAAGAGAAATGGTGATTTTTTCTCCGTGGCCCGGAAGGCTGCATTCGCATGTTTCTCGGATCCAACATGGAACCGTTTTCTGCACTAACTTTCACTTCGCAATATTTGCAGACAAGAATACTTCCATCAATAGAAAATACCTCCACTCCAAATGCAGATACAAGTTATCGCAAAAGATATTCTACTAGCCTTAGTTTTGTGGATATTTACGATCAGGATTTCCACGCATTATCGTTTATTACTCTCTCTAATACTGGGTACGACTAAGAATCAAAATGGATTAGGAGATATATATGGGGATAAAGATATAAATTACAGGGATATCAGAGTATTTAGTTCATTATAAGTGGAACTTTAAAAAATACATGAAGAGATATAAAAATAAATTCTATAAGGTGATGGTAGTAAATCCTGGGTTATAAGAAGTAAAGATTTTAGGCACAATCAGGCAGCGGAAATCCAACTTATACGAGCACTAAATCGGACAGGATTGCATTCAGTCTGGCATTAATAATTAATGTAAATTTAACATAGGCCTGATAGGTTTGTAATCTCCCATTTCCGTTATATTTGGCATCTCAGAAAGTAATGCCGAAGTTTAAGAACTGGAATTGTTCCTTAAGAAACCGAATGTTGACCGAATTATAAAGGAAATATTCCTCTTGCAGGGTGGAAGAAGAGACAGGCAAAACAAATTACCATCGCGGACGGAAATAGGGGCACCAAAAGCGGACGTGGCTGGAAACGATGATGAAGGTAATGCGCAACACAAGAGGAAAAATGTACGGACCAATGGCTTTTGGGAAAGCGGAAACACCCACGCTTTGTTGTCCTTCATTGATCAAAATGTGGTTAGCCAATCTGCGCTATTTGTGTTCTCTCTGTATTGTAGAGGAAGGACATCTTAAAGCTGCACGGAATTTCTTTACTCTTTACAACTAGAAAGTCTGAGGAACCATAACGGAAGAAAAACATATGCATGCACATTTATATAAAAAGGGATAAATGTGCCTTTTTTAAAAATTACTTTATATTTAAGTGATTATAACGTACAAATCTGTCATATAATTTTGTTTAACTAACCTTAGTACAAAATAAAATACTTTTAAAATACTGATATTTGAAATTTCTAGATTTTTAAACTTTCTACAGCTTTAAAAGTAATAATTCAAAAACCGATCAGAATGAAAAGAAATAATAGACTTAATCGTCTGTGTTTTGGGAATTCACATAACTATATAAATTACATAAAAGCTGCATCGTGTAAAACATTTTAAAAAATCTTGTATTGCACTCACATGACTTTCTCCGCTCTTGTACTAACCATTCTTACAAACTCTCATTCCTATATCTTCTTCGTGTTAGTTGAGATAAACATTTGTACAAATTATTTCCTTGTAGGTGTAAGGGCAATATGGGAATGAGTAACAAAGTAAGCTTTGAGCGATAGTCAAATGTTTTAAAGCTTTCAAATTACATTATCTTTGCACGGCAAACAAAAAATGAATAACGATGTTCCATTTTACTGAAGTTTAAGTTTTCCAAACCTCACACAAATAACAATGAATATCTCCGAAATGGTTCACTCTGCAAAAAAATTTCTTTAGACATAAATTGTGTGTTTTAGTAAGATCTACATTTTTGTAGAGTAAGATTTTGTCTATCTGTTACGGTTTACCAGTTATGCAACAGTCATCCAGAGTAAACAGGACTATATGGACTATAGCCAGAAAATTCAAAATATAAATTTCACTTGTGATAAAAATATCTTAAACCTATGGCATTTTAATCAAAATCGTTAGAGCCATTTTCGAGAAAATTAAAATTTTCTAAAAAATTTGCATGTAAAGGGTAATTTAGGATGGGACAATTTTTTTTTTCAAAATCTTCGTGTCGCGTGCTTAAAAGACTTAAACTGAAACACCAACTTCGGTTTTTAACAGACTGATAGACAAACGCGCGCGCGCCTTTTTTTTTAATTCAGGATGCCTTAAAACATATTATATTTCCGGTGAAATATCGTCATCAAATTTTCGTGTGGAATACAATACTTCCTCTGCGAGAAAGTGAAAAATAAATACGATGAAAAGATAATTTTCAGAAACCTTAAATTTTAAAATTAAATACACTTTTATTCTGTATTTTTAACATACATTATATAAGTATAGGTACTTATAATATACAAAGACACAAAACTTTTGAATTTATGTCCTAGGTATTTTTAAAGTCAGGGAATACAAATGTCTATTTTTGCGAGATTTCTACAAAATTCACTGGTGTATTCCGGTAATGATTAGTTAAGGATGGAAGAATTTTCTTGCATATTTGTGTTGTATAATTGGAAGACGCTGAACTTCAATACCAAGTTTGACATTTACCAAATTTCTATTTGGAGTTATGTTGTTTCCAGACAAATACTGACATTTTAATTTTTTCAGGGAGCCTCTAAACCTGTATTTCCTGTTAAATCTCCCTATCGAATATCTGGGTGGAATGCAGTACTTGCTCTGCTTACTGCAGTAGAGAAAGTAAAAAATACAAAAGGTAAAAGCGATAATATAAATGAGAGCCCGAAAGAACAGCCTTGCCTGAGGCAACAGTTTTACCAGGGCTCTTCTGTAATGGATATCCTAAACTTGTAAGATTACTTCCGTTGATTTAAGTTTTCTCTTTTACAGAATCGGCTTTAAGGCTTATTTTTAAAAATAGCTTGGGGCTTCACCGGATATTCGAGGTAACCAGTTACAAGGTCAAGTTTCTAATAAACTGGAGCATCCGCTGAAAACTGGGTTTATTATCTGCACTTCCTTAAGACACGCAAGTGCTCGTTAAGGCTGGACCAAAGACCTTAATGTCCCCAGTTTATATACGACTGCCCATTAACATCGCGAACAGCCGTATTGGGGACAACGCTTCGATAACAATCCGAGGTAGGCTGTAAACACGGCGCAATTGAGATTACCCGGACAAATTAATGCAACCACACAAATACTCGTAAGGTGCGCCTCTTTTACCTACAAAAATATCTGATCTGCTGCACTCACATGACTTTCTCTACTCTTATACTAACTATAGTTACAAACACATATTCCCATATCTTCATGTTAACGATCTAAACAGTTACAGAAATTATCTTATTGCTAGTTTTGTTGGAGGTGCAAGGGGAATATGGGAATATAGCAGACTTTGGGCCATAGTCAAATCTTTTAAAGCTTAAAAATTCAATTTCTTTGCACGAAAAATGTGTAAAAATGTGAACAACGACCTTCCATTTGAGAAAAGTTTAAGTATTGCAAAACTCAAACAACAAGGAATAGCTCTGAAATGGTTCACTCCACACAAAATGCATTTGGACATAACTTGTGTGTTTTAACGAGATATGCAGCTTTTGTACAGTAAGATTTGGTCTCTCTTTTACGGTTTATCAGTTAGACAAAAGTCATCCAGAGTAAACATGAGCTATAGCCAGAAAATTCATAATATGCATTTCGTTTTCCATAAAAATATCTTGAACATATGGCATATTAATCAAAATCGTTGGAGCATTTCGAAAAATGTTCCATGTAAAGGACAATTTAGGATGGAGAAATTTTCTTCAAAATCTTCGTGTCGTATTCTTGAAAGATATTACACTTAAATAGCAAGTTCGGTTTATAACCGACTTTTCGTTTTTGAGTTATGCTGTTCAAAGACACAAAGACACACGGACCTTTTTCTAAAAATGCTTTTTTATTCAACGGTCCCCAAAGCATATATTTGTAGTAAAATCTAGGCATCAAATTTTTTAATGGTTCCCCTTAAAAGACTTTGAAGAAAATATATTTCCACGTTGAATTCTACTCCTAAATGTACTCCTTTTTGGTATTTGATTAATAATAATATTAATAACAACAGCAATAATAATAATAATAATAATAATAATAATAATAATAATAATAATAATAATAATAATAATAATAATAATAATAATAATAATAATAATAATAATAATAATGATAATGATAATAATTTGAGGTTTCGAAGTGTGTTCTGAGCTTATAGGCGAACTAAAGAAAGGGATTCTATTCGAATATACTAGTTCAGTATTTCGTGTAGCACATAAGTGTTCTTCAAACTGGGAGACGTGGTGAACACTCCTAATTAAAAAACCGAGAAGTAGTTGCACCTCTTACAGTTTTACCAACACTCCATGAAATGAACCTAACATTATAACACTTGAAAAATATACCAATTTATAGAATACTTCAGCACTCATCTTCAGTCTCATTTCTCAGTTGAAATACAAATTCTTTTTCTGAATAATAATCCTTGTCACGTACTTCAAGTCGCTCTATGTTTGAGTGCTGTTTGCAGGTTACTAAACCTTCCTCAAATTCTCTTGTTTTTCTTCTTCTCCTTTTATCCGCATGAAATCTGTATGTTCAGTGACCTAATTTTTGTTTAATTTTTAACGCAGTGAAACATTTACTGAAAAAATTACAATCATTAAAATTAATGATACAATGGAAAAGAGTGTACATGTTAACTCTTATCATATAATTCTTTACCTGACTACCCTCCCCTTATGTAGGACTTACAAGCCAGTGTCTAGGGTCAGACGTCTGTCGGGGAACACAGGAACCTATGTACCAGACAGAGGGAACACCTGCAAGTATGAGAGTGAGGAAGTGATTACCCTCCCCTTATGTAGGACTTACAAGACAGTGTCTAGAGTCAGACGTCTGTCGGGGAACACAGGAACCTATGTACCAGACAGAGGGAACACCTGCAAGTATGAGAGTGAGGAAGTGATTACCCTCCCCTTATGTAGGACTTACAAGACAGTGTCTAGAGTCAGACGCCTGTCGGGGAGCACAGGAACCTATGTACCAGACTGAGTGAACACCTGCAAGTATGAGAGTGAGGAAGTGATTACCCTCCCCTTATGTAGGACTTACAAGACAGTGTCTAGAGTCAGACGCCTGTCAGGGAACACAGGAACCTATGTACCAGACTGAGTGAACACCTGCAAGTATGAGAGTGAGGAAGTGATTACCCTCCCCTTATGTAGGACTTACAAGCCAGTGTCTAGGGTCAGACGTCTGTCAGGGAACACTGGAACCTATGTACCAGACAGAGTGAACACCTGCAAGTATGAGAGTGACGAAGTGATTACCCTCCCCTTATGTAGGACTTACAAGCCAGTGTCTAGGGTCAGACGTCTGCCAGGGAACACAGGAACCTATGTACCAGACAGTGAACACCTGCAAGTATGAGAGTGAGGAAGTGATTACCCTCCCCTTATGTAGGACTTACAAGCCTGTGTCTAGGGTCAGACGTCTGTCAGGGAACACAGGAACCTATGTACCAGACAGAGTGAACACCTAGAAGCGGGTGGTCAGCCAAGTACCAAGTATGATGGTGAGGAAGAGGATGTGAAATGCAGGCGAAATGGATGATTGGAAAGGTGGTGATAGAACAGTTGGTGGAACTAGTAGATAGGCAAACCGGAGAACCCGGAGAACCCGGAGAAAACCCGCTCAGAAGTCGCGCCGTCCACCACAAATACAAGTGAGCCCCTGGGATCGAGTCCGGGCCACCTTGCTTATTAATTATTATTATTATTATTATTATTATTATTATTATTATTATTATTATTATTATTATTATTATTATTATTATTATTATTATTATTATTATTATCATCATTATCATCATCATCATCATTGTCATCATCTTTGGCCTGTATTTTGAAATTCAGGCTTATTTATTTTCCACCTGCATGTTCCTTTTTGCCTTTCATTTTAATTTGAAGTTGTTATCTGAAGTATATTGACAAGTCAATAGTGAAGTCTATATATACAGAAGCCGTGTTTCAAAAAACGATAATAATTAAGGTAATAATTCCCACATTCAAGCTTAGATTATCCAATAGCGTAGGATTGGAATACGGAGATAACTTCTGCGGTACCTTTTATTGCAGCAAGGATGTAAAAGCTTCTTCTAATAAAACTCGATTTCACTTTCCTTGCCACAGAACTGTCAAAAAGTGGAACATTCAGGGTACCTGCTGCATGGAAATGCTCGGCGCCACATCGTGCATAAATCTGAGAGGAATTGTGTTCTTGCAGCGTGTAAAAGTGCTGCATTTGTATGCGAATTTCTGGGACAAGCAGTTACTCTACATAGTTACCATCTCTCACACTGAAAACCTGTCAAAGATGGAATAAAAAGCATTAGCATTTGTCTTCATTTTTTATTGTTTAAAATACACACGTAATTTTCAAAATATTTTTCTTGCGAAACAGAGATGGAAGAAACTTGTTTAACGGCCGCTTTTACTCCATACGGCACCGCAGGCGGTGACCCTAATGATACATGGAATAAAGATGGAGCACCGGTGGAATGAAATGGCTCTAACGATTTGGATTAAAATGTCATGTTTAAGATATTTGTATGACGAATAAATGTATATTTCGAATTTTCTGGCTATAGCCTAAGTAGTCATGTTTACTCTGGATGACTTTTGAATAACTCGTAAACCGTAGGAGACAAAATCTCACTGTACCAGAAATGTAGATCTCGCTAAAACACACAAATTATGTGCAAATAAATTTTTTGTAGAGTGAACCATTTCGGAGATATTCCTTGTTATTTGTGTCAGTTTCGGAAAACTTAAAATTTTCCTGAAATGGAACATCGTTGTTCATTTTTTATATGTTAATTGTGCAAAGAGAACGGAATCTCAAAGCTTTAAAACATTTGACTATCGTACAAAGCCTACTGTATTCCCATATTCCCCTTGTACTTACAAGGAAATAAGCAATAAGATAATTTTTACAAGTGTTTATTTTAACTAACAAGAAGATATAGGAATAAGAGTTTGTAAGAATGGTTAGTACAAGAGTAGAGAAAGTCATGTGAGTGCAACACAGCAGATACTTCTTTTCTTGTACTGTAGCTTTAAAATGTAAGAAGGCATCCACGCCTGGCAGGGGAGAAAACCTCCTAATAAAACCGACATACGTCTTGCCAAGCAGGAAATCCTCCCGTCTTCAAAGTGGATTCATATATTTCCTAAACCCGGGTAATGAAACGTAGAAGACGTCAGAAGAAATAGATTTGGCGGTAGAAAATGGTACACCTGGCCAGCTGAACTGGGATAAGAAGAAGCGCGTGCAGGTACGACCTGACCGGAAGTGTCTGAGCGACCACATTTGAACGTGATGCCCGGAGGCTGTCCGTCCACGAGGACGACGGCGGGGGCGTAAAACATTCGTAATGCGGCGACCCAATCTGGACAACTCACTTCCAGCTGGGCGGGCGCCAGTCATACAAAACAACACAACTGCTATTAATACGAGTATGTTAAACCTATCGCGCTGTCTATGTTTCAATAAGAACACTTCAAAGCTTATAGCTTAGTCTCCTAACACAGGCATTAGATTTAGTGAACACATGTTACATTAGGTCCTGACTGATTTCATTCATTAATAATTATAAAGCCATTAGAAATTGCAATTCCCTTTTTTTTTCTAAATTGCGTTTGTGCAATCAAAAAAGTTTCAAATGTGACAATAATACAGCAATTAATATTCTTCAAGAATACGCAAAGTAGACCAATAGTGCAAAAGGTGAAGAGTAAAGGTGAATCCAAGAAGGTCTAGTTTAGTCACATTTACCTAGAAAACAAACATTAGCAAATACACAACAAATTAAATAATAAAAACATTCCTCAAGTTCGTGTTTCAAATATTCAGAACAATAGACACAAAACTGACTTAGAATGCACACATCTCTCTAATTTCAAAACTAAAGCCGGTGTCCCACGGTCCAACTTTTTTTGACCAAACTTTTTGTATCCAATGGAATTACACGCAAAAGAAGCTGTCACATTTTGGTCCAATACAAATGACGGTTCACGTAGTAAGCGTGAGAAATAAACATGGCGGACGCAAATATTAATTTAGCGATTACTATATCACGTACAGGTTTGTGATATATTCCCACGAGTCTGTCTCAGTAGGAAGAAAAGGTGTATTAGAAGTAAAATACGCTGTCATGGTTACAAAGAAGAGAACAGGGCAAGGGCCGTGGTATATTGGATCTACTACAAAATGAATTGAGGTTAGAGGAACCGGAAAACTATCGCAATTTTCTACGAATTGACGAAGATTTATTTCTCGACGTTTTGCATCGTGTCGAAGTCAAACTTACAGGCTACGGTAGCAATATGAGACAAGCACGAAAGAGATAAGGAACAATTGTAGTGGTTTTAATCTTAGTTGTATGGACAGGAGATTTGAATTCATTTCAAAGCATAACATTTGAACATGCTGTTGACTGGATTTCTTATTATTTATGAGATATAGCTATGTAATAACCACGTCAGTAATATAATTATGTTAGTTAATGCTCACAGTACAAGAGAGAAACTGGGATAAACAAAACGTTTCTGTGACTATTCCTGTTTTGCTGTATCAACACATATCTAGTGATCCTCGTACATCTGACTGGTGTGGAAGAACAACTAGGTACCATTGATTTAACAGTTCAACTATGAAGCCCAGGATTTGTGCTTAGAAAATTGTAAGACACCACTGGGGTAAGTTTACATAAACCACTGCGTATTACATTGGCACGATTTACTCACTTGGCTGTACATGTATCTAAAGCGTGTTGAAGTCATAAAAACTTCATTTAGCATTAGAATTTGATTTATGTGATTGTTAAAAATAGCTCAGTGATTCCTGGCAACCGATCTCGCACGGAAAAATAGCAAGTAAACACAGTGAAGAAAGTCTGATGTTAAATGGCCGAGTTATCACGTGATGAGAACCTCTCTCATTGGCTAGTTTCTTATATTGACATAAACATGAAAGCTGAAAGAGCTGAAAGAGTTCGCAAACTTCCTTGTGTACATTACAAGTTTATGGCCATGTACATGTCGATGCCAGCCAATGTGAATGCGTGCATTAATATAACGTGACGCTTGCCGCGGCGCACAACAAAGAACCGCCGGGGCAAAGAAGCTTCACAGGTGCGGCACGTATCAAAGGCGCTCAAGGTCAAGCTGACCCGCACCACTCTCGCGAGCACTCGTAAAATTAGAGGACCAGAACCAAAAGGGTTTTTCGAGATTATTCGAGAAGTTTCCGGTGGCTGGCGTATTTGTAGAGGTTCCAGAAAAGGTGAAGTTCGAGGAAGATCCGTGTTACGTCATCCTCGCTATATAAGAAGGCGAAGCAACGAACAGAGTTCGTTACAGCCAGAAGTCAGTCACTTCTTAGTGTGTGTGTGTGTGTGTGTGTGTGTGTGTGTGTGTGTGTGTGTGTGAGTCACCTGCGTGTGTCCCGTCCTGAAGGAAGATAGCTAAGCAGTTTATGAGTGTTAGGTGATTGTACCGTCAAAGTTAGTGTATGAGAGACACAGAAAGTGAAGAATGACAGTGAAGGGACCGAGTCAAGGTTACAAGAAGAAAAGTTGTGAGTTGTAATATCAGGAAAGACTAAAGACTGTGTTATAGTTAGTAAAAGAGATCTGTGTATTTGTGGAAACATTTTGATAGAAAATAAAGTGAGTAAAAAGAATAATTGGAATGGACATTTGTAGTTGTCATAATACCTTATATCCCCCCTTACTTCTCAAGAAGCTTTTAGAAGCTTCTATTACCGCCGGGCTTGAGAGGTGGCCTTCGGATCCAACTCTACCATCCTTGGACTGAAAGGCTAAACCTCAAGCCAGGCCTACCAACATAAATCCCATATAGTTACCACAATATGAATAATTTTAAGAACCCCCTAGCCTAAAATGGTAAAGAAGGTTTCACATTAAGTTGTATTTTTATTTCAGTATCGAATAGCTAAGTTAGTAAAAGTAACATGCAAACTCAAATGCTCCCATAAAAATTCACAGTAAAAATACCTTAATGTTGATGCTTGCTTTATTCTCCAGAGTGATCCAGCGGTTGACTAACAAACGCACGCCATATTGGGAACGATGTGTAACTGCCACTGTGAAAGAAACAAATGCAATGAAAATATGTGGTATAGGAGCAGTTCTTGGATATTAACTTTCACTGTCAGAAATGCCACGTCCGTGATCCTTTTCATTTTACCAACTGCATTCCATATGTTCTATTTTGAATCTGAAAGGCCACAATATTTATACTGTGATTTTTGAATTAAAATTAAAAATTAAAGGAACATTACAAGCAGCTTTTTCAGACGTTAAGTAACTCGGCAACGTTGTGCTGAGGTTGGTTACGAATCTGAACCGGTTTCTGGATGTAAAGAGCTCGGTTGCTTGCAGGTTGGTGTAATGTTCTGGGAGATAACGATTGTGAGTGGCCTACACTTGCACAGTAAACATGGAAGGACACGGCATGGTATTTGTTTCTGCTAACGACACACGCTGCTGCGGTGTTTGTTTATATACTGAGCTAGTGAAAGTGACACCCACAGAATCTGCAGTGTTAACAGCTTGTTTTTGACAAAACTGAAATATCTCCGTAGGAAATGGTCAGACACAAAAACGTAAGATATAAAATGAGTTCCAAATAGCGAAATCTATCACTGGTTTAAATTAGTGTAATGACTTCCCTTCCACCTGGTACAAGAAATAGTTTTGGGTGAGTATTTACAAACTATAGATAAATATTTATTTTTAACTGTGTAAAATTCTGCTACCTCCTAGTCAGACACAACCACAAGGACTATAACGTCATAGTAGACTATCTCAGCATTTTATCTTTGAAATGATTATCCTGCCTGTGGATGTATTATCCACCCTGACCCAGGACAACATGGCTGTGAAATGTTGCAGCAAGCTATTATTAGCTCCCGGTACAGGACGTACTTAAGATAGAACAGTTAATGAGAGTGAACTTGCTGTCCAGGCTATAGCTCCATGTGTGGTTATAGAGGGGTCAAGAGAGGGTGCCACATTGTTATTCAGGACCTCATCCGATATAGAAGGCGCCTCTTGTAGCTGAAGGTGTGACTAGCTATCTCCATTGTGTGGCCCATCCGTCATTTTAGATTGTTTCCGACTATACCGTTCCAAACATTGATATTACCAAATTCTACTTGAAAGGCCTCTTGCATACAATGGGGATTCACCTGAGTCCATGAGCAGTGCAACGTCACTTAATATCAATGAATATTTTAAGCGCAACTGTATTGACAAGAGCAGTCTATTGCATTGGTCAGTTTTGTCATCATCCTCATCATCATCGACACCAAGATAGGCCAGGCTGCTCTGCTCTGGTCTGTTTCGACTCAGAGAAGGTTTCCAGCGAGGTTTAAGTCTTCCAACATTATGGTTCCCTTCAGGTTTATATCCTGAAGGGATGTTCTATTATTTGACATTTCTGTTATGTGATTTGCCCAATTCTGTTTGTGTACATATATTTTACTATTTAAGTTACATTTTTAGTTATTCTCTGAGTGTGTCATTGCTCATGTGATCTGAACCAGTATATCCAGCATTGCTTCTAAAAGCTTCATTTCAGCTGTTTCCACCGTTCTTTTATCCCTTCTGTCCATTGTCCAGTTTTCGGAACCATATACCAATATTGATACGGCCATTATTATTTTGCAGTCCACATTTAAAAGATACCTCTATAATTATTTAATTTACTTTTTTGAAAATTTGTTTAATCATAGCTTTTTTCCATTCATTGGAGATTTGCAGGGTCAGTTTTGTTACGACAAAAATTGCATTTCTAGCATTTTAATGCAATATTACGTAAATGTGGAGATGTGGAAGCAATAATGTTATTGTATTGATCCGTGTTTGAGATTCTACTTCATCTGTGAATAACATAGCTGACAAAATGTTTGGATACTGTTCGATTTGTCGTATGACTCAACTCTTGTGTAATTCACGTGACTGACAGGATTATCACACAAGATCCGGCTGGTGTAGTTCCATGTGATAGCAATGCAGGTTTTTACATTGGGTAGTATTCTCCACGAGGGAAATTGACCACAAATATCTGAATGATGATTGACATAGCCATTGAAGCACTCTGTAATCACATAAAGTTGACAACTTTTGGATGAAGCGTCTAGTGACTGTGGAAAGCATGCACAACCAGTTGAAATTTCCGTTGTTATAAACGATGTGCCCTTGTTCCCTAGTACGCCTCCCCTTTTTCAAATACCTTCTATTCGAGAACATCATTCCACTGAGGGTACAAGCAAGAGGGGTAGGCATTTACTCCCCAGAATGTTCCATACATTTGCATTTGGACAAAGAGCAGACAATTCTAAAAGGTTCTCAAAACTTCACTTCGTGATACTTTTAGCAGCACTTTTCAGTAGTCTAGAGCAAAATGAACATGTATTTGCCTCAAATAGGTTTAGTAGGTGAAATACTTGAATTCAATAAAACGCGTACTAAGCATCAAGCTTTCGTTTATTTTTTAAACTACATATGATTTTGCCAAAGCTAAAGACAACAACACAATGAAATACTATGCCTCCAATTTTACGTGTGTTATTATTAGCTTATATTACATTACATTACTCTTTCTCGATTCTTTTATGTAAAACATTTAGTTTCGTGCCTTCTTTTATTTATTTTGTATCGCACCGTAAAAGTTTCCCAACTACTGTTTGTTTACCAGTTCATAGTTCCTGGGAGGAATGCAGCGAGCCAGTACGCCAGTCGTGCGTCTAACCACGCTTACAATAATGTTGCCAACCTTGAAATGTGTATTCACGCTAAATCAAATGAAAGAAGCCACTCAACATACCTGAACTTAAATTTTAGTTTTAGTTCCTCAAATACATTTGGCTTATGAAACATAAACGATGTTTTCAGCTACTCCGACCTTCTCCCACCTTTTCTATATGTTTTCAAAAACCCTGCAGTTTGTTTCTGTCACAAGTGTTATATCGTGTAATTCCTGTAAGAATAAGTCACCTGTTACTTTTCCCTATTTGTTTTACGTTGGCCCAAGTTAGGTCTATGGGGGCAAGTGAACGACAGTGTGACCCAATGAAACCCAAAATGCGCCCGCTTTAGAAACCTCTCTAGGTTTGTTTGTTTCAAACATTGTGTAAACATCTTGGAGCCCCAGTTGGTTCACTGCTGTTGTGGGGCAGTGCAACGGCCGAGATAAAACAGCAACAACCACATGCCCCTGATATGCCCACTGCACGAAGCACATTTGTAATTTAAACTGGCTCTGTTGGTGGCGCAAGCAAGGAAGTAAGGAGGAATGTACATTTGAAGGATTTAGAGCTCACACTTGGTTAATTACACAGGAAGGTGAGAGGCTCACTTGCATATTCATGTCGAGCACCAGAGTTACGAGACTTCTTTCTTACGTCTTATTTCCTCTGTTGCATTTAAACCAACTTGGTGCTCATTTACCTCGCACTGCACGATTCACTTCTAAAACTTGAATGAGGAACGAATGATTCTATTTACCTTCGTTCTTTATGAAATTATGAAAGAATTATCTAAAGGATTTTTATGGCGGATCCTATAATTTCACTTTAAAAAAAATGATTTGTTGCACTCACATGACTTTCTCTACTCTTGTACTAATCATTCTTACAAACTCTTATTCCTATATCTTCTTCGTGTTAATCAAGATAAACATTTGCAGAAGTTATCTTATTGCTTATTTCTTTGTAGGTACAAGGGGAGATTTTGAACAATAGTCAACTCTTTTAAAGCTTTCAAATTCTGTGCTCTTTGCACGGTTAAGATATAAAAAATGAATAACAACCTATTTTAGGAAAGTTTAAGCATTCCAAAACCCACATAAATAACAAGGAATTTCTCCGAAATGGGACATAAATTATGTGTTTTAGCGAGATTTACATTTTTGTACAGTAAGATTTGGTGCATCTGTCACGGTTTAACAGTTATGCAAAAATCATCCAGAGTAAACAGGACTATATGGACTATAGCCCGAGAATTGAAAATATACATTTCATTTGCCATAAAAATATCTTAAACACAACCTTTAGAGCCATTTTCAAGAAAATCAAAATTTTCGAAAAAATTTCCATGTAAAGGATAGTTTAGGTGGAGCAATTTTCCTCCAAATCTTCGTGTCGCATCCTTGAAAGATATTCAGCTTAAATACCGACTTTGCATTTTAACCGTCTTTTCGTTTTTGAGCTATTATGTTCAGACACACACACGCACGCACGCACGCACACACACATGCTATTTTTATATTCAGATGGCGTCGCTGCATTTTTTATTTACTAAGATTTTTTCCAATCTCTTATAGTTACCAATTAGGCAAAAGTCATCCAGAATGAAGATGACTTCAGAGACTATTTCAGAAAATTCAACATATTCAATTAATTTCTCCTGCAAATATCTAAAATGCTATTTTAATCAAAATAAATTAAAAATATTCGTAAATGTTCCATGTGAATGGTAGCTTAATGATGAAGGTTTCCTTTAAAAAAGGAAAATATACCCAAACAATGTCTCTTCTTGATTGGGAGGGCCTCAAAACGTATATTTTCTGTGAAATCTCGATATGGAGTGGTTACGTGGAGTGGAATTCCTTTTGTAGCAATTAGGCACACGGCAGAGTAAGTAAAAATGCCTGTAGAACAATATAATAATGGGTACTTTATGGTGAACTGCGTGGCTGTCAAAAAGCAAGGGAGCTAGAAGGTAAGGTAGCATGGCCCACTCGGCACTAGAAGGACCTTAATCATGTTGTTAGCTGCTGCAGTAATCCACTTGCTGTGAAGGAACGTTTCACCACATGCCGCCGCAATCTCTAATTGCGTTAACTCTCTTTCTCTTTCTCCGCTGAGCAGCACTGCGAGACGTAAACTCGATGAAAGTGCCTCTTTATTTGAAGAAGCAGAAGAAAATAAAACATTCACGTCCTTGATAGGAACACTGCCCTGCTTTCCAAATGTTCCCAACAGACAGATAGGAAATGGAGGATCCTCTCTCAGAGTACTGATACACAATGCAGTGCTGACGTGCAGCGCCACAACGTATAAAACGTGCAACGCTCGCCCGTGATAGTGTTTTTTATCCACTTCCCATTCATGCTGTCATGTTGGCAAGTTGAATTTACTGAATCCAATGCTGACGTAAAGATTGCGCATACGTGAAAAATGCTGTTTCGTTAAAAATACTTATACTAGTTAGCCCTGGGTAGATACAAAGTTAATAAATAGTGGTTTATGAACATGATACTGTCTCGTTAAAGTCCTTAGGGCTATTCACCTCTCTTTTAAGCTAATTCGTAGCATGAGACGGTCACCATACTAAGCTTTAAAACCGAATGTGAAATTAGAGGCTTTGGAAGTTGATCCTCTTACCGTTTAAAAAGTAAATATCGTACGTAATCTCTGTGGGAAAAGAGGGTGCGACATTTTTGTTAAAATATATTTAAAATTTAAGATTTAGAACTTCGCTGAAAAGTGTAAAATGTGTTGAAAAAAGATTACCAACCAATAAATATTGTGCCACGGAAACTTGTGGGTAGAATTATTCAAATATATCCTGGAATATATATTTTCCAGGCTAACCATCAGAAATTATCGGACATACCAGACATGGGTAAACCAATTTAACTAAATTTCGGAGGAACAATATATTAAAGCAATATTTTCCTTTCCTCCACGATGATGTGAACTTTGAAGCAGGATTACATAGTGTTGTTAGTCAAACATTGTTAACTGTTTCAAGTAACAATACTTTATGCCGCCTAATAATGTCTTGAAGTTCCTCTGAATCAGCCCTTTGCCGCCGATAGAAGCTATGAGATTTCTCTCTCCCTCTGTGGGTATGCGTGACACAAATTTTGATTATAACGTTTTTTAATTAATCATCAATCTTTCACCCTTTTCACTTGAGACGTTGCCGACCAATGCACGTGTATTATCAGACAATTCACCAACCAAGTAACACTATATACATACAGTTGAAAATTACTCCGCTATTGAACCTCGCGATGCACCCCCTTAGTGTTCGTTTTCACTATTCATTATTGCTTATTTAAAATGTGTAGCAGTTAATGATTATACCTCCTAGTCACATGTTGGTGCGACATTTGTAGCAATTAATATGTCTTACTATCACTCGTTAGTGTTGTAATATGCTATTGTATTCCCTGGCCTAGCTGCAATCGGTGAGTCTGTAGAATGTTTTTAAATTCTATCAATCCCGGACACGGTACGGATGAACTACTTTTATATAAAGTTAGTTCATCTAACTGTACGAAAGTTTTAAGTTTTCCGAAACTGACACAAACAACAAAGAATATCTCCGAAATGGTTCAGTCTACAAAATATTTATCTGGACATAAATTGTGTGTTTTAGCGAGATCTACAGTTTTGTATAGTAAGATTTTGCCTATCTCTTACGGTTTACGAGTTATTCCAAAGTCATCCAGGGTAAACAGGACTACAGAGGCTATAGCCAGAAAATGTTTGTGGTGTTGCAATGTTTTCGTAATTCTTTCCATAACGTAAGGTACGTAAGCTTTCTTCACGTCTTTTTGGAATTTTGATATTTGTTTATTGTGTTATCTCGGTTCAGATAGCGTCAGCCTTTAGTACATCTCAGAGATGTTTCAAATCTGAACCCAGAGTTTCTTCATCACACGCTGATGGAGTGTATGGACAAAGACCGTGAAATTCTACATAATTATTTATATACCTAGGTACCTCAACATTTGTTACTTCCCACAAGTTTACGCAAATGATGAGCAGCTGCGCCTTTACACGGAGTAACAGTCACTTTAGATAATTGCTGAAGCTCTAAACGTGGAGAAAGACTTGTTGATATCCCAGACGGCCCCTTCCTGCTGCTGCTGCTCAAGAAACAACAGCTGGCTGCAAACAAAACCTCTTAGGGTAAAAATAAATAAAAGTTAAAAGAGTTGAGGTAAATGGGGACAATGCCCTTACCTTGGAATGACAAACTCGGTCACTAATACACAGCGCAGTCTGCATTCCTTCATTAATTTGCACATGTCTACTTGATTTCATAATCATGCTGCTTGTTGCAGTTGTTCTCTATTCTAACCATCAAATAATTTTTTTTTTTAATTTCTCTACTACCAACATTACAGGAAGCGTTGCATTCATTACGAACACTGAATACTGAGATTTCGTGATAATAGATGTTTTCAGGTCCCCGAATAAAAAGAAAACCAATTTCTTTTCTCTCTACTACATATCAGTATTGTATTTAACCCAACAAATTTGATGTCGAGATTTCGCCAGAACTATGCTTCGAGGCCCCATGAATAATAACAAGACATTTTTTAGATAAAGGTTCATGTCTATGAGTGTGAACGGCATAAATTAAAAACGAAAAGTCGGTTAAAAACCAAAGTTGGTATTTAAGTTTAATATCTCTCAAAGATGGCAGATGAAGATTTTAAAAAGAAAAAGAAACGAAAATCCTCCACCTTAAACTATCCTTTATATGGACCATTTTATTTTCTCAAAAATATATTGGCTATAGTCAGAAAATTCAAAATATATATTTTATATGCATTAAATATATTAAACATAAGGCATTTTAATCAAAATCGCTAAGCCATTTTCGAGAAAATAAAAGTTTTGGAAAAATGTTCCATGTAAAGGGTAGTTTAGGATGGAGAAATTTTCATGAAAAGCTTTGAGTCCCATCCATGAGAGATATTAAACTTAAATACCAAGTTTGGTTTTTAACCGACTTTTCGTGTTTACTTTCTCTGCTGGTTAAATAGAGGAAGTATTGTATTCCGCCCAAAAATTCAATGTCGAAATTTCACCGGAAATGTTTTGAGACCCCCTGAATAAAAAAAGGTAAAAGGTGTGTGTGTGTGTGTGTGTGTGTGTGTGTGTGTGTGTGTGTGTGTGTGTGTGTGTGTGTGTGTGTGTGTGTCTTTCTGTGGACAGCGTAACTCAAAAACGAAAAGTCGGTTAAAAATCAAACTTTAATGTCATACAAGGATGCGACACGCAGATTTTAAAGAAAATCACCCTCCCTAAACTACCCTTTACATGGTAAATTTTTCGAAAATGTTGATTTTCTTGAAAATGGCTCTAACGATTTTGATCAAAATGCCATATGTTTAAGATATTTGTATGACAAATGAAATATATATTTTGAATTTTATGACTATAGCCTATGTGGTCCTGTTTACTGTGGAGGACTTTTGAATAACTCATAAACCGTAAGAGACAGACAAAATCTTACTGCACAAAAAATGTAGATTTCACAAAAACACAATTTATGTCTAAATAATTGTTTATGGATTGAACCATTTTGGAGATATTCCTTGTTATTTGTGTAAGTTTTGGAGAAAAATTCTGTCAAATAAAACATCGATATTAATTTTTTATATGTTTGCTGTGCAATGAGAGCGGAATCTCAAAGCTTTAAAAGATCTGACTATCCCTTAAAGTTCAGTATATTCCCTTATTCCCCTTGTGCCTACAAGTTATTGACGTTCGTTTTCTTCCCATTTTTGGTAGTGTCCATTCCAATACATATTTAGGTGTTCTGTCTTCAGGCATTCTTGTTACATGTCCATATCATTTGAATTGTTTGAATGTAATCTCATCTAAAATATTGTTAGGTTTAATTATATTTGTTTAGGTGATTTTTGTTTTTAGTAGGTTAAGATAGTGTTTCCTTGAGCACAAGTAAATTATTAATTAATTCATTCATGCAATAAAAGTCGTTCGTTACAGAAATCTTTTAGAAAGTAATAATTTCAAAAAATGTTCCACGTAAAGGGGAGTACTAGGTGGGAAGAAGTCCTTTGAAGCATCTTTAGAGGATCAACTCATTTCTCCAAAACTGGGGCATTAGTCTATTCGTTGTAATGTTATGCTGGTGACCAATGTTTCCCTTAATTTGAGAAAGGATTTGAGGTGAGTTTGAACTTAGGTTACAGGCAGTCAGACAATTTTAAGTGTGTATCCTACAGCCTTGAACCTAACAAGTACTGAACAAAGAAGAAATACTGTGCTCTTTTGGTTCTTTTTTGTTTTTAATACGCGACAGGTCATTTCCTGTTGCAGGTAGCTTTGTGTTCTTGTTGCTTTTATTCTTATTTATGTTGGGTTGTAATGGTTGAGCTGTTGTTCTTTAATGCCGGACGTTGCACTTGTGTGTTACTGGATCATCTGCTCTTGTTTCCTCCTTGCTGTTCTTTGTCTCCGGAAGACCCGATCCTTGCAGTCTTAACTTAGGTACTCATCTCCTAAACTATTAGCAATACATTGTTCAACCTTTTACAATAGTAAGACCATGCTTTAGCCTACACTTTAATACATGGATTTGGGGATATTGTATTTTTCTAATTAAACATAATTTTTTTTACTAACATGTATTTTTTCTTCATTTTTAATATATTTTTGGTGAAATCCAGCAAAAGTTTGAAGTTCCCGTACTCATGTACTAACCATTCTTACAAACTCTTATTCCTATATCATCTTCGTGTTAGTTGAGATAAACATTTGCAGAAATTATCTTGTTGTTTATCTTCTTGTAGGTGCAAGGAAAATATGAGAATACAGTAGACTTTGAGCGATAGTCAAATCTTTTAAAGCTTTGAGATTCCGCTCTTTTTACACGGCTAACATAACAAAATGAATATCGATGTTTTATTTGACGGAATTGTTCTCCAAAACTTACACAAATAACGAGGAATATCTCCGAAATGGTTCACTCTACAAAAAAAAAATTTATTTGGACATAAATTGTGTGTTTTAGCGAGAACTACATTTTAGTATAGTAAGATTTGATCTGTCTCTTACGTCTTATGAGTTATTTAAAGGTCATCCAGAGTAAACGGAACTACACAGACTATGGCCAGAAAATTCAAACTATACATTTCATTTGTCATAAAAATATCTTTAAAACATGTCATTTTAATCAAAATATTTAGAGCCATTTTTGAGAAAATCAGAATTTTGGAAACGTTTTCCATGTAAAGGGTAATTCAGGATGGAGGAATTTTCTTCAAAATCTTCGTGTCGCATTCTTGAATACCAACCTATTTCTAAAAATGCCTTTTTTGAATTCAGAGGACCTCAAAACATATACTTCCGGTGAAATCTCGACATAGAATTTTTGGGTGGAATATAATACACCCTCAAATTACTACGAGTATATGTAGTAGAGAAAAAGTAAAAATTGTAACTTAAGGAAAACCTCTCTTGAAGTTTCCACTGCATTCCTGATCCATGTGCTTGGTCATATTTCCTCTTGGGTCTTCTTCTGTACTGCGTTGCTCTCAGTTCCACTGATATAAGAGCTTTATTAGAAGACCTAGACTTTTGTTTTGTCTAATTTGCTTTGCAGCTTGTTTCATATTGGTATTTATTATTATCTGCATAACCACTTTTCCACTATCAGCATTGGTTGGTGTTACAGAACCACTTAGTGACATACCGCCATGTTCCATGTATAGCAACTGATAAGTCACGACTATTATCATTTTCATTTATAGCTTCTTCAATTACAGTCGCATAGTGCACCTAGAAACATTTATCATGCATCCTATATATTGGTTAAAAGTACTAAATTTAGTATCAGGTAAGGGTAGATTCATCATTCCACACAAGAGTATTTCCACCAGAAGCACAAAAAGTCGTTTAGAATTAGTTGATTAATATTTCTGTAGTTTGCATGGATCTCAACCAAAATTACATTGAAATTCGTGCACACCGGGGCACATATCACTCCGCAGGAGTAGCACATTTCAGTACCTGACAGACGCGGCAGTTGAAAAGGGATTCGTGAAGCTTGGCAAGAAGATACAACATATTGTGTATTAGTAAGTTTGCACATTTGCCTTGCGGATAAGCAAACTCAGTTGCTTTGCTTGTTACGAAGTTGTACGGATGGGCAAGCAAGTTTGAAGCGGAATCTGTGTACCTCTGATAAACATGGTAATTTCTATGCCTAACACATTCTGTGTTCATAGCTTTCGTTTATGTAACACAATTGCATAAACGGGAGATAATAAAACAAAACCAAACAGTCTGGAGGTATGAATAAGTGTGTAAATATGTGTGTAAACTTAATATTTATAAAGAAAACCCAAATATCAATACAACAGTAACATCATTACCGCTGAGAAATTGCTCCAATGGTGGTGATGATGGTAGTGGTGGTGGTGGTGGTGGCGGTGGTTGTGCTAGTGGCGGTGTTGGTGGTAGTATTGGTGGAGATGGTGGCGCTGGTGGTGTTGGTGGTGGTGCTGGCGGTGGTAGTGTGGTGGTGGTGATGGTGGGTTGGTGGTGGAGGTGATGGTGGTGGCGGTGTTGGTGGTGGTGGTGGCGGCGGTGCTGACGGTGTTGGTGGTGGTGGCGGTGGTTGTGCTAGTGGCGGTGTTGGTGGTAGTATTGGTGGAGATGGTGGTGGTGGTGGTGCTGCTGGCGGTGGTAGTGTGGTGGTTGTGGTGGTGGTGATGGTGGGTTGGTGGTGGGGGTGATGGTGGTGGCGGTGGTGGTGGCGGCGGTGCTGACGGTGTTGGAGGTGGTGGCGGTGGTTGTGCTAGTGGCGGTGTTGGTGGTAGTATTAGTGGAGATGGTGGCGGTGGTGGTGTTGGTGGTGGTGCTGGCGGTGGTAGTGTGGTGATGGTGATGGTGGGTTGGTGGTGGAGGTGGTGGCGGTGGTCGTGGTGGTGGTTACAGCGGCGTCGGGGGTGTTTTTAAAGATATTCAAAATTTGAAGACTTTCACACCTCGGCGTTAAGAAGTCCCTTGTGCGTTCTCTAATTCGTATCGTAGTATGATAATTCAATTTCTTTAGTGTACCTTAAACCACTAGGAGTCTGCGCAAAAAGACAGCCAGGGTCAAGCTACCTGATACCGCTCGCAGCGAGTAAACACCCAACAATGAGCACGGCAGAACAAAGAATATTGAGAACGTTCCGGTTTGTTAGTGGAAGCATCAAGACACAGATGTACTTTTCGAGAGAATTCGTCGGAGTTTTAGCAGGGACAGTTATTTATTGTGCTACCTTAGTGGTTGACGTGCGCTCGCTTCACTTTTGAACATCAGAAGCCTCTCACAAATGAGATAGTTGTTAGCTACACGTGGGGTGAAACACAGCGTTGCAACGTTACCCCTCTTTTCTCTCTCATTCTCTTAACTTTCAAATCTTGTAAGAAGTAGATGTCCACGAATGGAGTGTCAACGCTTAATAAAATTGGCGAAAACGTGACAACGCTGCTTTTCGTGACAATGAATATCTTCACCCGGCTTTGACAAGCAGTTTTAGTTAGTGTGGTCGTCGAAGCTAATAGTTTCTTAAACAAGAGCGAACTGATAGACAGAAAAGTGTGCATATCAAGGTTACGAGAGGACTCAAACAGCTGAGAGTTGCAATGTCACCATTAACTGTAGATTGTTATAAAACAACTGTTTTGTGCTTCAGTTCAGAAGAAGAGTGAATCAGTGAGGAGTGACTGACTGAGCGAGTGAATGAGTGGGTGAGTGATTGAATGGGTGAGTTAGTGGGTGAGTGAGTGGGTGAGTGACAATGAGTGAGTGATTGAGTGGGTGAGTGAATGAGTGACTGAGTGGGTGAGTGACAATGAGTGAGTGACTGAGTGGGTGAGTGAATGAGTGGATGAGTGAGTGACTGAGTGGGTGAGTGATTGAGTGGGTGAGTGACAGTGAGTGACTGAGTGGGTGAGTGATTGAGTGGGTGAGTGACTGAGTGGGTGAGTGACTGAGTAAGAGGGTGGGTGAATGAGTGACTGGACTTTGAGTGCCCGTCATTGATAGGTCATTTGCGCATTCAGAAGAAAGCAAAGTGATAGAAAAAAAAATTTTGGATTTTGTCGTTTTTGTCATACTAATTTAAAAGCCCGGTATTCATAAAATTTGAAAATCCCAAAATACAAATGCTTTATTTTTGTTGCAAACTTTCCGTTGCACTTTAAAATACTCTTAATGTGGGGTGCTTTGCAATGTTCTGTTAGAGGCAAAATCAAACTTTTACTAGCTTATAAAGAAGCGTCTGGTATTTGGGACATTTTAACTAAGAGAAATTAAATAAAAAACCAAAAAAATGCAATTTGATTGAAATTTTGTATTTGATCGTTATATTACATTGCCATACTGCGATAAAAATTCGAAATGGCTCAAATGGAAAATATTTTGAATTTTGAGATTTTTCGTAGGTTCATGTCCTTCAGCTTCACTACATGAACAAAATGGAAATCAGAATAGAGTTATAGCAAAGGCATCTTCGATAAAACAAGGTCACTATGCTAGTCTCTCACAATGGCGTTTATTAATTACTTCCAAAGGGTCCCAACTTTTCGGTCCGGTTTGCCATTGTCTTTAAACATGTGATGTGAAATATTTAGACAGCCTTGATGGTGCAGCATTCTTTCCAACTTGGATTCAAACCGGTTCATGTTATTTGGGTACGTACGTATATACAAGTATGTAAAGAATTCAAGCTGCTATTTTCAATTAGCCCATAAAGGTAGGAGCCTAATTAGTGGAGGGCTGACTGTTGCAATGGTACCACATTAACAGTAAAAATGATGCACGTGGCTAGGAATGTTAACTTTACCAGCAGGAATGTGTGCTAGTTTGTTTATAATGCAGTTCAGTGATGCATCAAAACTGCTTAAATCACTAGTGACACCATACCCGATTTTCAGGTATTCTTTATACATTAGGCCTAGGGTATCTAACGCAAAGAATGTAGTCAAACATAACAAACTTCAAAGATAAATCGAACATGTTCGAGGTAGACAAATGTATGAATTAGGAGTTAGAACAACATAAACCAGGAATCAGTCTGAACTGCAATAGGCATTCTACATAATAACATCGTCTATATGGAACGTGGGACCGGAAGTGATGTGGATTAACAATACGGAAACAAACTATTAAATGAACACACACTTTGTGTACTTCAATCCCTTCAGAAGAGAAAAACATGATACGTGCACTCACATTAACGTCTAGACTCTTGTACTAACCATTCTAACAAACTCTTATTCCTATATCTTCGTCTTAGTTGAGATAAACATTTGTACAAATTATCTTATTGCTTATTTCCTTGTAGGTACAAGGGGAATATAGGAATACTTGACTTGACTTTGAACGATAGTAAAATCTTTTAAAGCTTTGACATTCTGTTCTCTTTGCACGGCTAAGATATAAAAATAAATAACGATCTTCCATTTGAAGAAAGTAAGTTTTCCAAAACTCACACAAAATACAAGGAATATCTCCGAAACGGTTAGCTTTACAAAAAAAAAAAAATTATTTGGACATACATTGTCTGTTTTAGCAAGATCTACAAGTTTTGTATGGTAAGATTTGGTCTAACTCATCCAGAGTAAACAGGACTACATGTGCTATAGTCAGAAAATTCTAAATATACATTTCATTTGTCATAAAAATATCTTAAACATCTGGCATTTTAATCAAAGTTGTTACAGCCATTTTCGAGAAAATCAAAATGTTCGAAAAATGTTCCATGTAAATGGTAGTTTAGAGTGGGGGAACTTTCTTTAAAATCTTTGTGACGCATCCTTAGAAGATGTTAAACGTAAATACAAACTTTGGTTTTGAACCGACTTTCCGTTTTTGAGTTATGCTGTCCACAGACTGACAGAGTCACACGCACACACGGACCTTTTTCTAAAAATGCTGTTTTGGATTCAGAGGGCCTCAAAACATATTTCCGGTGAAATCTTGACATCGAAATTTTGGGTGGAATACAATACGGTTTACCAATACGCAAATGCCATCCAAAATGAAGAGTATCGCAAAGATATACATTTCATTTGTCACTAAAATATTTGAACCATACTATTTTAGTTAAAAACGTTTTGAGAAGAATCCAACGTTTCCAAAACGTTTGCACGTGAAGTGTTGCTGGGCAGGGGCGGATAGTGTGAAAATCGTGTCGCAGCCTTGGAGGTTCAACTTTCTATGTATAAGTAGCAAAGAAGGTAAAAAATGGGACATGTAAGTTACGGCAGTATTAAGAAGTGCAGAACCACCAGACATGGAATATACACACATTGTAGAAATGTCAAAAACAGTGATCGTTTCAGACCATAAACAACAGCTATATAAGTTCAAATAAAGCTGCAAGAATCCATGCATTCCATGGAGATGTGGCAGCATAGGATATTATAAAGAGAATCGCAGGCTTGTGAGCGACTTGTATTCATACCATTGTAGAAAAGTGTCATTCGGATAAAAAATACCTTGACAAAAGGAGTTCTAGAAACACCTTCCTGAAATATTGCCATGCTCGTCTACATTATTTACACTGTGTTTGAAATAGGAAATCGATTTTATGTCATTTTCTTTGTGCCAATGCAAATGTTAAATTAAGCAGAAAGGCAAGGTCCATTGCATTGCATATACTGCAAAAAGTTTTCAGTCTCATTAGCCTTGAGTTGTGCGTTCACCAGGATGATTCTCCACTACATGTTGTGGTTCAAGTGGAGTCCATCCAGCAGACTTCCTTTGGGGATTATTTTCTCTTTTGATAAGTTCACTTTACAATGCACCTGCACCTGTCTATATTGGAATGCTTTCGTAATTATTTATCAAAAACTCCCTGGCCAAATTATTGCTACTGCGTCATAGCAGTGCTGCCAACCGTAGCAAAATTTGAGCTTTAGGAAGACATTGCGGCGACAAACGAAAAAGTGGGGAAAAGCAGTTACTTATCAAGTTTAGCTTTAAAGCTAAAATAAAATGAGAGTAACGGTAGTTTGAAGACACCTGCTCCGAGATGAATGTTCAGGACTAGGGACTACGTTGGCTGGTGCCCTTTGATCCAGACTCCGGCACATCCACTTCACCCTCCCTTCCTGGGTCTGACATACAATAGCCTGGCTATAGGCTCAGGGTGAAATACCCTTCATTTGTATTTGTACTCTACGTTCTACGCCAATACATAGAAAAAGGAAGAAATTCTACTAAACAGTCCTAGGTCCCATTGTCATCGAGTTTCTCACAAATAGTGTTTCCCACAGCAAAGAAAGTCTCCGGGTAATGAGGCGCTGGGGGAAATTGCATATCACGGGTGCGATATCCATCCTATCCCTGTTTATGATACACAGCACAGCTCAATTACAGCACATTCCAAAAGTGAATGCCATATGGGTACATCCTGTGTTTGCAGATGTATCAAATAGTGATGTCTAACGTGCATAAGAAAGACAAAACTGTTCAGTGTTAAGGACGGCCAGTATAGCGCATGATTCTTTAACACTTTTACTCCTTGTATAGCATGCGTTCTCCGTCACTGTCCTTGACGCACAAACAGGGGCAGCACATTCCTTTAAGGGAGTCTTCAGTACAGGTATCTCCACAACAGTGCACCCATCTTACAGCGCAGGTTTAGGTGACGTTTTCTCGAGCCACGTCAAAAAGAAATTGCAGGGCGTTAGATCGGGGGACCGAGGGGCCCACAAATGTCTACTAATGATTCTGTCCTGAAACACCTTCAATTGTTCTCATCGAAAGATTGGCCGTACAAGCTCTTGCAGTTTTATTGAAAAAAAAAAGGCAAAATCACAATCCCTGTCCGTTAATTTTCCAAAAGAAGTGGGGGCGAAATTGTATTCACGTATATATGGGCGTCAACTGATAACTCAAAAAAGTAGATCTATAACTCAACATCCAATATTCTTCATGACGAAAAAATTTGTGTATGGTGCGCCATTAGCGGAGAAAGGTTGAATAAGCGATTTCTATCTCTGGGGTAACTTAAAACATGAAGTGTACAAACCAAACCGAAGAATTAAAACAAAATATCCACCAGAAAATTGCCAGCATTTCTCAACGTGAACTATGGCGAATGATGGATAGTTTCCTAAAGAGGTACAAACAATGTATGGACGATGGTGGCCAGTTTCACTTGGTCCCTTCCTAAAGTTGGTAAGTAAAGCCTTTAAAACTAGTTTCAAAAAGTTGTATGGTTTCGTCTACACCTTTCTATGATAGCGGCAGACGGCAACGAGTGCCTAGAATGCCGACAGGCAGAACACCGCGCAATAAACGTGCAAAAATGGTTGAAGTAAGTCGATCCAATCCACAAGAGGAAGTCAAGGACCTCGATGTTTTCGAAGTATTGGAGTTCGTAAATGTTTTATTGACGGTAAGACGAGAAGGAGGCCGGCCGCAATTGGTGGCAATGTGGTCTTTGTGTTCTAGTGTGTCCAGCGACAGATGCTATGCGAGAGATCGGGTAAGTATCCGGTTCTGCCATCCTGCGGTTGCAACAACTCTGCACTGGGTTCGCGTCCCGCCTCCTCTTCTCCGGTTTCCGACTGGATGGATGTCTGTCGGGCTGCGGTGGCACCATGTCCTTGGTCTTACCCGTGCACGCGACCGTTTACTGCTCCAGGTACCTCTGACCGTCAACTACAGCTACTACTTTCTCTACTGCGTTATAATAACCAGGGGAAATATTGTACTCGATCCAGAATTTCGATGTCGAGGTTTCACCAGAAATGTATGTTTTGAGGCTCTCTGAATCCAAAAACAGCACTTTAAAAAAATCTGATGTGTTGCGCTCACATGACTTTCTCTACTCTTGTACTAACCATTCTTACAAACTCTTATACCTATATCTTCTTCGTGTTAGTTAAGATAAACATTTGTACAAATTATCTTATTCCTTATTTCCTTGTAGGTACAAGGGCAATGTTAGAATACAGCAGGCTTTGTGCGATAGTCAAATGTTTGAGAATATGTTGTCTTTGCACACTTAACATATAAAAAAGTGAACAACGATGATCCATTTCACGAAAGTTCTGTTTTCCGAAACTCACACACATAACAAGGAATATCTCCGAAATGGTTCACTCTACAAGAAAATTTATTGAGACATAAATTGTGTATTTTAGCAACATCTACATTTTTTGTATAGTATGATTCGGTCTATCTCTAACGGTTTACCAGTTATGCAAAAGTCGTCCAGAGTAAATACGACTACAGGGGCTATAACCAGAAAATTGAAGATATACATTTCATTTGTCATAAAAATATCTCAAACATATGACATTTTAATCAAAATCGTTAGAGCAATTTTCAAGAAAATCAAGTAAAGGGTAGTTTAGGGTGGGGCTATTTTCTTTAAAATCTTCGTGTCACATCCTTGAAAGACATTAAACTTAAATACCAACCTTGGTTTTTAACCGACTTTTCGTTTTTGAGCTATGCTGTCCACAGACTGACAGACACATAGACACACACACGGACCTTTTTCTAAAAATGCTTTTTTTTTAATTCAGGGGGTCTCAAAACATATATTTCCGGTGAAATCTCGACATCGAATTTCTGGGTGGAATGCAATACTTCCCTTACCAGCAGAGAAAGTAAAAAAGGGTCCGCGCGTGCGCGTGTGTGTCTGTGAACTGTATAACTCAAAACGAAATGTAAGTTAAAACCCAAAGTTGGTATTGAAGTTTAATGTATTTCAAGGATGCAATAGGAAGATTGTGAAGAAAATTCCTCCAGCCTAAACTACCCTTTAGATGGAAAATTGTTCGATAATTTTGATTTTCTGAAAATGACTAATGATTTTGATTTAAGATATTTTTTATGACAAATGAAATGTATATTTTTAATTTTCTGGCTATAGCTCATGTAGTGCTGTTTATTCTTGATGACTTTTGCATAACTGGTAAACTGTAAGAGATGTACTAAATCTTAATATACAAAAAAATGTAGATCTTGCTAAAATACAGAAGTAATGTCGGAGTGCATTTTTTGTGGATTGAACCATTTCGGAGATATTCCTTGTTATTTGTGAGTTTTGCAGTAAGTGAAAGGGAACCGAATCCCAAAGCCTTCATTTGCCTTCACCAGTTTTAAAACATTTGACTATCACTCAAAGCCTACTGTGCTCTCATATCCACCTTTCACCTACAAGGAAATAAACAATGAGATAACCTGTATAAATATTTGTCATGACTAACATGAAGAAGATATAGGAATAAGAGTTTGGAAGAATACATCAGACTTTTATATACTTATGTATACAGATAATTATCAGAGTGAGTCCCACTCTTCTTCTTCTCTAATACATTGGTATTGTTGACATTCTATTTAACAGAGAGATTGTTTTGGGTAAGCGTGTATTGTTGCTCGTATACGGGTACGATAAGCTGCAAACTGGTTAACTGGTTTTCGTCACAATGCTTTTCATAACTTTCCATGATGGTGGAATTGTGTTAGCAGTCTGTGGAAGGGAATGTCACCCTCAGGCGCCATACTGCTGTTGCATGTCATTTGTTGTGTAGAGAAAAAGCAGCAACTTTGTTAGTGAGGAGTTAATTTAACCTTCACAAGTAGTTAGGTAAAATGGAGTTGCCTCGTAATGGACATGTTTCAGGTGCACGAGAAACTAGCACAATCTCAAACTTCTTTAATAACTTACACACTACTTCAACTTCACCCTGCAATGCTGGAGTTGGTTCTGCCTAGAGCCTCGCCACTTCTCATTTCCTTTCACTTCAACCTTCCAGACTTCAGTTCCGCTTCTTCTTCTTCATCCATAAATACTTCAGGTCCTGTTTTCTTGATTCTAGCATTCCACCAACAACAGCAAATATCGCTGCTTTTATTACACCATCTTCACCCATCAGTTTAAACACTCCATGTTTATCTCTCTCGATCTTTTCCTCACCTTATGAAACTGTCTCCCCCGCCCTCTCTCTCACTCTCTGTGTTTGTGCGTGTTCCAAAGGAAATTAAGTTCTAACATACCAATGTAAAGCTGAAGGGGACAATTTTCGCCAATGTGCCTGTAAGAAAACCTGTATAGTTATCTCTCAAAGGTGTCGTAGTAATGTGGTTTCATTAGTGAAACTAACCCATTTTCGTTTCTCCATACACAAAACTCTTCATATTCTTTTTCTTAAACATCTTTTGATTTTTCTGGAATTAATATCCTCTCAGCACTCTTTTGTAACCGCTACTGGGTAACTAGTTACTTTGCATTCGTTAGTTTGTAACTGTTATTGAGTAACTAGTTACTTCGTATTTGTTACTTTTGTAACCGTTAATGGGTAACCGTTACTTTTGCAACCGTTAATCGGTAACTGTTACTTTGAATTCGTTACTTTTGTCACCGTTACTTTTATAACCGTTAATGGGTAACTACGTACTGTCTGTCTTCATTGCTTTATAACCGTTAGGTTATTTTTTGCCCAGCCTAGTGTTAGCGCACGATTGGCTGTTCTCTTGCCACTGCCATGGTCAGCTAAGGGCAGCTAAAGACGTCCGCTGAAATTCTCCTGCCAAATTACACTTAGACAGACGAGCATAACATGGAGGAAATGCATCGCAGAATGTGTTGTGGGTATATCGGGAGTGGTGCAGGAAATGTAGAGATGTCCGAGTAGCAAGTGTGTGCTAACCTTCCCTTAGGCACGGGATATCGCCGAGAGACTTCCATCTTTTCCTGCAGATGAAAAAATCCTTAGGGGACAGCATTTCCACTCCGAAGAGCTTAAAAGCATCGTGCAAACCTGGCTCTAAAGGTAGACTGGCAACTCTTGGCTCCGAATATTGGAAAGCTGGCGTAGAGGTACGACAAATGTAAAAATCTTCAAGGTGATTATGTTGCAAAGACAAGTTTGCATCTTATTTATTTACTAAGATTTGGATCTTTATTAAGATCTACTTCCAAGATTCTCCACTACATAAACGCTGTGTATTGTACACTAGTTTTTCCCTGCAGCAATTAATAATATATTACCCACCGGGATATAGAATTAATTACTAACACCTGTTGGACTTGGTAGTTCCAGGAGCAAGGTTACCAAGATAAACCTTGGTGGCGAACTGGCAATCGATTATCCACGTCTGCTTGATAAAATCAATAATCTGCAGGTCATAGATGGCTGCTGTATGAATTAACAAATCAAAATGAAGCAAATACATTGTTGGCAACACAGATGTCTTTTTTTTTTTTTTTTTTTTTTTAAAGAAAGTCAAGAAAGGAGAAAATTGGAAACCAGAAAATTAGAGAAATAAAATCCCAAAAATTATGTTAGGTTGGAATGTTGATGGCAGGAGAAGCGGGAAGCCCACAGAACAGTGGCTGGATGAAGCAAGAAGAAACATGATCAACAGAGATCTAAAGAAAATGCGGTGGACAGAAATCTGAGGCAGAGTAAATTCCATTTGGGCTGAAAGAAAACTACCTACTGTATTGTAGCAGAATCCTTAATAAAAATCTAGCATATCAAAAAAATGAATAACGATGTTCCATTTGACGAAAGTTTAAGTTTTCCAAAACTCACACAGATAACAAGGAATATCTCCGAAATGGTTAACCCCACAAAAAAATTATTTGGGCATAAACTGTGTGTTTTAACAAGATCTAGATCTTTTTGTACCGTAGGTAAGATTTTGTCTATCTCTTATGGTTTACCATTTATGCAAAACTCATCAATAGTAAACACAACTACCTAGGCTATAGCCAGAAAATTCAAAATATGCATTTCATTTGTCATAAAAATATCTTAAACATATGACATTTTAATCAAAATCGTTAGTCATTTTCGAGAAAATAAAAGTTGTCGGAAAATTTAGATTCTAAAGGGTAGTGGAGAAATCTTCAAAATCTTCATGTCGCGTCCTTGAAAGATATTAAACTTAAATAACAACTTTGATTTTAACCGACGTTTCGTTTTGAGTTATGCTCTTCACAGACTGACAGACACACATATCTTTTCTTAAAATTCCTTTTTTTATTATTATTATTATTCAGGGCGCCTCATAACACATATTTCCGGTGAAATCTCGACATCGAATGTTTAGGTAGAACTTCCTCTACTTACTATACGTAGTAGAGAAAGTAAAAAGAGCATTACGAGAAACCCAAAGGAACAGCCGAAAAAATTGCAAAAATCGAAATTGATAATTTTGTATGGAAATTGACACTTCGTATTACTTTCAATATATGGCGTTTGTGGCGGACCTATCGACAACTGCATCTGTTACATTTAAAATATTTTTACTTTCTCTACTGGTAAGTAGGGGAAGTATTGTATTCCACACAAAAATTCGATATGGAAATTTCACCGGAAATATGTATATGTTTTGAGACCTCGTGAATACAAAATAAAAAATAAAAAAATAAATAAAAAAATAAAAAAAGAGACATTTTTAGAAAAAGGTCCGTGTGCGTCAGTCTGTGTGTCAGTTGGTATTTAAGTTTAACGTCTTTCAAGGATGTGACACGAAGATTTTGAAGAAAATAGCCCCACCCTAAACTACCCTTTACATGGAAAATTTTTCGAAAATTTTGATTTTCTTGAAAATGGCTCTAACAATTTTTATTAAAATATCATATGTTTGAGATATTTTTATGACAAATGAAACGTATATCTTGAATTTTCTGTCTATAGCCCCTGTAGTCGTATTTACTCTGGACGACTTTTGCATAACTGGTAAACCGTTAGAGATAGATCAAATCATACTATACAAAAAATATAGATCTTGCTAAAATACACAATTTATGTGTCAATAACTTTTCTTGTAGGGTGAACTATTTCGGAGATATTCCTTGTTATGTGTGTGAGTTTCGGAAAACTTAGAACTTTCGTGAAATGGGTCATTGTTATTCATTTTTTTATGTTACGTGTGCAAAGAGAACGGGATCTCAAAGCTTTAAAAGATTTGGTTTGAGAATATATTTGGTTTAACCGAATTTAATTACATTTTGTGGACATTCATTTTGATCAGTCATTCCATAAAGGTAAAACGAATTTGCATGGTTAGAAATAAACCAACAAATTCATTTAATTTTGTTTTAGTGAGACTGGAGGAATTGGGGCAGACTTAGACATAACCACAAAACGTTTTTTAGCGAAACGCGAAGAACTAGTTTCAGGATTTCCATATTGTCAAGTTCTCAAGCTAACTTCCACAAACTTGAGTGACTGTGAAAACAAGTCCATGTTGTGTTACAGTGTTCATTACAATGCCAAGGAGAGGACGAGCTGAAATATTACTTTCAATATATGGCGTTTGTGATGGACCTATCATTTGACAGCTGCATCTGGGTATCACATTTAAAGTTTTTTTTTTTTTTTTTTTTTTTTTGTAAAAAAAATAATAGATTTTGAGAAAAGACTTTAATCAGTCATTCTGTTAAGGTAAATTAACTTTGCAGACTTAGAACTTAGCAAAAAATCATTCAACTTTATTTAGCGAGACTCGAGGAATTAGGACAGACTTAGGTATAACTACGAAATGACAGGAGGAGAAAAAAAAAAAAAAAAAAAAAAAAAAAAAAAAAAAAAAAAAAAAAGAAAGAAAGAAACGTAGTCTACCAGAAAGGTTTTCATTGAATGTTAACAGCTTTTAACTTTCATGTAAATAAAATACATTAAATTCATTTGAATTAGACAAACGAGTTTAATTTAATAACCAAACAACACTCAAAACCATGTACGATGCGCCTAATATTATCGATGGCAATGAATTGGAGTTGAAAGGTTGATTAATCACCTATGAAGAGTTACAATCAAACCAATGTTAGGTGGTATGAAGTTCACCAGGTCATCTAATCGTCCATTGTTATTGCAAGCTAAAGCAAATAAACAGTTGAGGCATGGCGCCAGGCACGAGTATTGCAAAGCAACACCTTCCGGTCATTGTACCATTATTATCGGACCGACCAAGTCAAGCAGTATTTGGTGTAACAAGATCTTCTTCTCCCAAACCCGAAAACTGTCGTGCGTCATTTATCACACACCACCGCTAAGGTTTCCCCTCCGCCCACCTACTGCTTGTAAACGTCCGTCCTAGCAAAGTATGCGACCCCGATTGCACGGAACGCCGCGTCCGATATGCGACCGACCGATAGACTGGCAGACTGGCTAAGTGCTTCACAACAAAATATCACAACATTTCAAAAAAAAACCTTATGTCTAACATTCGCACCCGCTATTCATTATTTTTATATTGATTTTACAAGCTATACTTACGAAAGCATATCTGTTTATCCCCTTCATATTATTGAAGATAACAGAAATAGTTCTTTTTTACACTAGCTGAAATACCCGACGTTGTCCGTGGTTTGATTATTTATCACTACAACATTTAGACTTAGGGTGTACTTGTCCAGTACACTTGTGTTTCTTTGTTACTAGCTGAAATAACCGACGTTGTCCGTGGTTTGATGATTTATCACTACAACATTTAGACTTAGGTTGTACTTGTCCAATAGTCTTGTGTTTCTTTGTTACTAGCTGAAATACCCGGCATTGTTTGTGGTTTGATGATTTATCACTACAACATTTAGACTTAGGTTGCACTTGTCCAATAGCCTTGTGTTTCTTTGTTACTAGCTGAAATACCCGACGTTGCCCGTGGTTTGATGATTTATCACTACAACATTTAGACTTAGGTTGTACTTGCCCAGTAGTCTTGTGTTTCTTTGTTACTAGCTGAAATAACCGACGTTGTCCGTGGTTTGATGATTTATCACTACAACATTTAGACTTAGGTTGCACTTGTCCAATAGTCTTGTGTTTCTTTGTTACTAGCTGAAATACCCGACGTTGCCCGTGGTTTGATGATTTATCACTACAACATTTAGACTCAGGTTGTACTTGCCCAGTAGTCTTGTGTTTCTTTGTTACTAGCTGAAATAACCGACGTTGTCCGTGGTTTGATTATTTATCACTACAACATTTAGACTTAGGTTGTACTTGCCCAGTAGTCTTGTGTTTCTTTGTTACTAGCTGAAATACCCGACGTTGCCCGTGGTTTGATGATTTATCACTGCAACATTTAGACTTAGGTTGTACTTGCCCAGTAGTCTTGTGTTTCTTTGTTACTAGCTGAAATAACCGACGTTGTCCGTGGTTTGATTATTTATCACTACAACATTTAGACTTAGGTTGCACTTGTCCAATAGTCTTGTGTTTCTTTGTTACTAGCTAAAATACCCGACGTTGTCCGTGGTTTGATGATTTATCACTACAACATTTAGATTTAGGTTGCACTTGTCCAATAGTCTTGTGTTTCTTTGTTACTAGCTGAAATACCCGGCGTTGTCCGTGGTTTGATGATTTATCACTACAACATTTAGATTTAGGTTGCACTTGTCCAATAGTCTTGTGTTTCTTTGTTACTAGCTGAAATACCCGGCGTTGCCCGTGGTTTGATGATTTATCACTACAACATTTAGACGTAGTTTGTACTTGTGCAATAGCCTTGTGTTTCTTTGTTACTAGCTGAAATACCCGGCGTTGTCCGTGGTTTGATGATTTATCACTACAACATTTAGACTGAGGTTGTACTTGTCCAATAACCTTATGTTTCTTTGTTACTAGCTGAAATACCCGACGTTGCCCGTGGTTTGATGATTTATCACCACAGCATTTAGACTTAGGTTGCACTTGTCCAATAGTCTTGTGTTTCTTTGTTACTAGCTGAAATACCCGGCGTTGTCCGTGGTTTGATGATTTATCACTACAACATTTAGACTGAGGTTGCACTTGTCCAATAACCTTGTGTTTCTTTGTTACTAGCTGAAATACCCGACGTTGTCCGTGGTTTGATGATTTATCCCTACAACATTTAGACTTAGGTTGTACTTGTCCAATAACCTTGTGTTTCTTTGTTACTAGCTGAAATACCCGACGTTGCCCGTGGTTTGATGATTTATCCCTACAACATTTAGACTTAGGTTGTACTTGTCCAATAGCCTTGTGTTTCTTTGTTACTAGCTGAAATACCCGACGTTGTCCGTGGTTTGATGATTTATCACTACAGCATTTAGACTTAGGTTGCACTTGCTCTGCGCTTTTTTGAGATATTTTAATAATATTACCCCGGCGCGACAGCCCATGAAGGGTCAAGGCCTACCACCCGGCCGCTGTGTCCCCCACCTCTGCCCACTACATTGGTGGGGTGCAGTACTGGAAGGTGGGACGTGGTCAGCGCCCCGAGCCCTCCCGGCCAGTTATGCGGTCTTCTCGACCTGGGGCCGCTACTTCTCCATCAAGTAGCTCCTCAATTGGGACCTAACGAGGCTGGGGCACCCCGTGCCAGACCTCCCAGAGGGGATAAAATCCCCATGCTAGTACCGAGGAACAAACGCGGGTCCTCCGCGTCAGAGGCAAGCGCGCTACCAACTGCGCTACGGAGGCGGTCATTTTAACAATATTACTTAATACTAAACCCCTAGCGTAACAGCCCATGAAGGGCCAAGACTTGCCGCCTAGCCGCTGCGTCCACCACCTCTGCCCACTACAGGCGTCATTAATGGGATGCAGTGCTGGAGGGTAGGACGTGGTCAGCGCCCCGAGCCCTCTTGGCCAATTGCTCAATGCACTTAAAGAAAAGGTTAATTAAAAGTCATAGGACACTATAAAGAACAAAAAAATAAATAAAAACGCCTGGAAGACATGCAAAAGTACTTGAAAAACCACAAATACCACAGGAAGAAAGGCCAGCAATATAAACCACGTGAATGTAATAAGTTTTCCGAAACTGAAACAAATAATAAGGAATATCTCCAAAATGGTTCAGTCTACCAAAAAAAAAAAAATATATTTAGACATAAATTGTGTGTTTTAGCGAGACCTACATTTGTTGTATAGTGAAATGTATATATCTATGGTTTAGGAGTTATTCAATAGTCATCCAGAGTAAACAGGACTACATAGGCTGTAGGCAGAAAATTCAAAATATACATTTTATTTGTCACACAAATATCTTAAACATATTGCATTTTAATAAAAATTGTTGGAGCCATTTTCAAGAAAATCGAAATTTTCGAAAAATTTTCCATGTAAAGGGTAGTTTAGGGTGGAGTTATTTTTTTCAAATTCCTCGTATCGCATCCTTGAAAGACATTAAACTTAAATACCAACTTTGGTTTTTAACCGACTTTTCGTTTTTGAATTAGTGAAGTAATACACCATTTATATCCATTCATCAAGAATCTAGATGGATACAAATATTTGACACAAATTATTTTTCTTCGGCGAAACGGTTCTGTATTGACAATAATTGTATTGTACTTATTTATTACACTCATCATGTCGAATCCCTGGTTTAACATATGGCCGAAGCACTACCTTCCAGTTTTGGGTCATAAACGCTTCATATTTCCTTGATATTTAGGTCATTAAAGTCCGGACTCCAGTAATTACCTGTAAACTGGTTTGATTCTTCTGACGCTCGCTCTTCTTTGATTGCATTGATGAAGGACAATCATTTATAGCGAAGTGTAACAGGAAAATTGTCGTACGCATTTGCTTGCGCCCCTCTCCCTCTTGAACTGCTTTTTATATGGAAGCGATGACCTGCAATAAGAAAAAGGAAATACCTTTGCCGACCACAACTATGTTCCCCGACACCGTCATTAGTAATTTCGCGCAAGGTCGTTCTCATCAGCCCGCGGGGGTTCATAAACTTCACATTTCTTACGTTCCTTCAACTTGTGACGCAACGCACAGCCCGGGCCAGCAACGCACTAAATATACCATTTACTCTACTACTTGATTATGCTATAGTATAGAGTACAAGTATTGCATTCCATCAAAACAACATCACCAACAATGCACGTTTTGAGGTTTGTCAGCCCATGTGTCTGTAAATTCAACAACTCAAAAACGAAAAATCGATTAATCACCAAACTTGGTGCACATGTTAATCGAGATAAACGTGTTCGATATTTGCTAATAGATATATGCAAATAGAAGAACACAGTAGGCTTAAGCGATAGTCCAATCTTACGAGAGCTGGTCGCTGTGTGATGACTTTGTAAGTCCATTCTCTTTGCATAGCCAGGGCATAAAAGACGAATAAACAACTTCCTATTTGAGGAAAGCGTATTTCAAAATTCACATCAATAAGAAGAAATATCTCTTAAATTGTTATCTTTACAGAAAAGATATATTATGCATTATAGACAGACAGGCAAATGGATGGATGGACGGACGGACGGACTGACAGACAGACAGAAAGACAGGCAGGCAGACAGACAGACAGACAGACAGACAGACAGACAGACAGATATACACAGACTGGAAAGTACTGCTAGAGATGCTACAAGTTGTGAAAACCTCATGGAAAGTTAAATTTCTAAGAGAGATTTGTGAATGGGGTTAACGTTAAATTGTGACAATTCATTCGAATTGAAGTGGTCATTACAACACTGTTCACACAATGTTTGCACGACAATTAGTGAAATAATACACCATTCGTCAAGAAGCTCTAAATATTTTATACAATTTTTTTTCAGTGAAACTGTTCTTTATTGACAATAATTGTATTGGACATATTTGCTACACTCAAGTAGAATACCTGGTTAACGTATGGGCGAAGTAGTACCTTCCACCCGGTATATATAAATTGTCTACTTTAACGAGATCAACATTTTTACTTTCTCGACTATGTATACTAAAGTACAGGAAGTATTGTATTCCACCCAAAAATTTGATGCCAAGATTTCACCAACAAATATGTTTTGAGTCTTCCTGAATAAAAGAAGCATTTTTAGAACAAGGTATGTGACTGTATGTGCCTGTTAGTCTGTGGAGAGCACAACTAAGAAAAGGTTAATGTCTTTAAAGGGTGCGACACGAAGATTTCGAAGAAAATTGCTCTACCCTAAATTGCCCTTTACATGGCAAATTTTTCGAAAATTTTTATTTTCTTAAAAATGGCTGTAACGATTTTGATTAAAATGTCATATGTTTGAGATATTTTTATGACAAATGAAATGTATATCTTGAATTTTCTGGCTATAGCTCCTTTAGTCGTATTTACTCTGGACGACTTTTGCATAACTGGTAAACCGTTAGAGATAGACCAAATTATACTATACAAAAAATGTAGATCGTCCTAAAATACACAATGTATGTCTCAATAAATTTTCTTGTAGGGTGAACCATTTCGGAGATATTCCTTGTTATGTGTGTGAGTTTCGGAAAACATAGAACTTTCGTGAAATGGATCATCGTTGTTCATTTTTTTATATGTTAAGTGTGCAAAGACAACAGAATCCCAAAGCTTTAAAGCATTTGACTATCGCAAAAGCCTACTGTATTCTAATATTGCCCTTGTACCTACAAGGAAATAAGCAATAAGATAAGTTGTAAAAATGTTTATCTTAACTAACACGAAGAAGATATAGGAATTAGAGTTTGTAGGAATGGTGAGTACAAGAGTAGAGAAAGTCATGTGAGTGTAACACATTACATTTTTTTGCAGTACGATGTTGTACAGCCCTTATGATTTGTCAGTTATGCAAGTCATTCAGAATGAAGATGCTATTTGCAGAACATTGAAGATATGAATTTTGTTTGTTATGAAACTATCTTAAAAGTATGGCATTTAAATCACAATCGTTTGAGAGGTCTTTGACAAAACCAAAATTTTGGAAACATTTTCCCGATGTGTGAGATTTTTTTGACTTCGTGTTCGCATTCTTGGAAGATGCTGAGGTTAAGTATGTAATGGAATTTTCGTTTTTGAGCTGTGTTCACAGAGATGTGTTTTTGGAATGAGGGGACCTCAAAGCAGGTATCTTCAGTGAAATCTTGCGGATTGCTATATCTTCTCTGCCTACCTTGCACGTTGAGGAGACAGTGAAACATGCTTGTTCATTTGTTTAACACTGACATTCAAGCGATGTGCATATGTCCTATAAAGCAGACCGTAATCATGTCTCACAATGGCAATGACTGGGCGCTGCTAACTAGACCGTGCACTCTTCAATGAACTCAGCCATTATTATAGGTTACGATACATTCTAATACGGGCTAGCGTAGCACGTTACGCTGTACTGAACATTATGGATACGTGCCAGCACTTGCATTGAACCTCAGCCAAAACTTGCTTCAATGTACGATTCGTTCCTGCGCCATTTTCAAAGTGTTGCGATGCGCTTTTGTAAGAGATGATTGTTTTCGCATCGGCAGGAGCGACTTGTCTCGGGCGGGTGTGGTACACAAATAAGGCAAATTCAATTCTCAATCTGATGCTTTAATTCAGTTATTATATTTTATACACTTGTAGTCACAACTGCTGATTTTTAGCGAGATACTTAAACGTTTTAGCGAACTCGAGATTGCGTCGTAATACTTATCTAGCGAGTTTTCACACAATACACAAACTATCTTCTTTTTCTCGCCTCTTTCAATAGTATTATCTTAGATTAGATGATATATTGGACTTTTCGAAGAATCATTAACAGAATTACTACTTCTTCTCAATAAAACCTTGGTCCGGGAGTATTTAAAACACTTAACATTTTTTTTAGTATAGCGGCACATACATTCGCTGAAGTCGTCAGATCAAGAGAGAATTCAACGTCCCCGCGTTGCTAGGGACTGCATTCCTATAATATTGAACTTTGTTACTCTTACTTGTGACGTCATTCCGTGCCGACATATTGTAATAATTATCAGTCTCAAACTTGCTGAGAGAACCATCATAATTTGTATCTTTTAACATTTTGGACCAAATACATATATAACACAACGCTTAATCACACAAATACAATTAAAACATACTCTTTACAACTTCCTGGTGATAAAGGAATGATTCTAGACAGACTCAAACATACATTTAACTGTTACTATAATGGATTCTTTAAACTTCTCTCCACAACAGTAATAAAAAAATGTACCGATCTGAACCGAATCTTTTACGTAGAGGAAGAGATGCAAAATTATTAGTTCCTTCACCAGCTAACGAGTGTCGGGGAGTTTACACCTGGGAAAATGTAGAGACCCTATCCTCTACTGTGCCTACTCTCATGTGGTCTAGCCGCCCTCTGCATCCTCTCGCCTCATTCCTCCCTTTCGGGGACATAGCCAGTAAAGATGTCTAAGGTTGAAGTGCGGAGTTCCCCCTCCGCTCATTTCACCCATTTCACTCATTCACCTCCGCGTCTGTTCTTGTCCTACTACCACTCACTAAATGAAGGGACCACAGGAGCCTACAGACCGCAAAGACGCGTGGAAGTCCCTAACAATTCTAAGTTGGAAGATCCGTACCTTTGCTGGAGTTGCCTAGACGGCGATAAACGACTTGACGACATAGCAGACCTCTAATGTGCATAACGAGCACTCTTCCCTTTTATTAAATAAAATAAAACTCCTTTTTTCTTATTTTTAATATTTTATTGTATTTCTTATTTTTGCATTTTTAGCTTTATTTTTAAATTTTGTAAGTTATAAATCTTCTACGTAAATGATAAATACTATGTATGTTTTGTGTTAAATGTAATTTAGTTAATTGTTTTTGTTTGGAGAATTTATGTTTTGTATTTAGTATTTATGTATTGTATATCCTATTTTATTTTTATTTTATTTAAACATTTTCATAATTTTTATTTTTATTCTATAATCTGTAAATCATAAATGTTTGTGGCGTAATTGTTGGAAATAGTTAATAAATATTAAAAGTTGGAATACTGACCCTGGATGAAGAAATTAGATGCCAGGATAACATACAGATTTTCTTTCCTTATCTTCTAGTACCTTTTCTTTAAGTAAGCATCCGCATCATCTGTTCGGCACCGCCATACGTCACGAAAATTAAAAGCACACCTGGAAGATGACTAGGAAATAGAATGAAAGGAAAATGATAGAAACGAAATCATGGTAGAAGTGAAACCTATCAGCATTCGCTTACGGAGAAGGGAACACCACGAAAAACTCTAGGTCACCAAAGCGGCCGATTGCAATCGAACCCGCGACCTTCCGATTATGAGCCTCAGTCATACATAAATTTGATATAAATATTTATTAGAATAGGTGACATTGCAGAGTAAAATAAGGTAATAAAATGGATAGGGAATATTCTGGAAATAAAAAATGTGCGCGAGTTGAACGTTTCTTCCAACAGCACGAGAATCAAGGGGAAAGTTATTGAACACGAACACGAGACCTGTTCAACATGATATAAACGACACTAGGGACACTCGTATCATGACTTGTAGTGGCCGTTTCTGCCACATTTTTCTCTCCTATCTGCTTACGATGCATTTATTTCTTGGATGTGCACCTTTCTCGTTACTTTACGACGCTCCTATATTAGATGGTACAGGTAGATCTGTCACAAGTTCTTCTGTACGCCAATTGGAGGAGTATAAAATCTCTAACACGTTCCTGCAAATATTGGTGACCTTCGTACAAAGAGCGCCAAAGAAAAGTTCACACCGCCTCGCGTCTACGTCACATTGTCTATTTTTGGGAGATAGTTCGATTTGATGGCCTTTCCGGTTATGTTGGCATTGCAGGTAAATGAATTATCCCAAATTCACATCTACCAACTTAACCTACCCTCCTGTACGACCTACCTTTAAGGCCTACGCCGCTAGCATTTTCATACCCTTAAACTTAACAATACTTTCATTAACACAACAGTAAAATCCCAACAACTCGACTCTTGATAACCCTTTTTTATTTGTATTTTATTTTATTTAGAGGCTGATAGAGTGCATTCATAACACAAACACTTATTAGGAAGGTTTGAAGGGTTATTACTTTACCCAGTGCACTTTTGTATTTATGAAATCATAGGGGCGGAAGGTTATGCTTTCGACTTGCGTGTATTGTGGACCGTGCGTGATTAAGTACAGTACCCGCTCGCATTATCACCAGTATCTTGTTTATTTCAAGGAAGAAAACAGAGACATTACCCCCATCATCAATTTGCATGATGTCACTGGTGCAGATCATTCGTAACGTCTAAAATATACCTCTGCACGTGGTAAGCTAAACTTTCAGTTACTTATTTCTGTTTACAGTGCAGCCTCCAAGATTTCAGGCTTACTCTTGTGTTGAGTTGTTTGTGCCAATGAAAGAACGATAAGTTAGCATGACAATTGATATTAAGTGCGATGCATTAAAGAGAATGGACAAAAGTGAATATATTATTAAAATTGCCATGAGTTTACGAATTGCAAGAAGTACAGTAATAGGGTCGAAAAAAGAAGTTCGAAAGATTCTTGGCATGTGAAAAGATAGTTTAAAGGAAACGAATACTACGAAAGCTACTGAATATGAGAAAGTGAGTGAGAGATGTGGTTTTAAATGTATTTTTACATTTATCATTTTAAGGATGTTATACTTTTCTGCTTTCTATGTTGTGCATTTATGTAATTTACCCTATTATTGTGAATAACACACGACTCGACATTTCGACAGCCTCCCAGTCCACAGTAGGTCGAGTTATCGGGATTCCACTGTATAATCAACCCTATTTATTGACTTTAACACCTCAATAATTGTCCTCTTAATTATTTATACTGCATACGCTATAATTTAAAAGAATAAAGAGCTGGAATAAGTGCAACTTTCGTTGTGATGATCAAAGATACTAGTATTATGCAGTCACTGAATCTTAATGCACGTACCGCGAGATAAACAGAGTAGGCCGTGCTCAAATCAATAATTAAGTATAATAATCATGGCGGCTGAAGTGTCCGACAGGGTGACGCATTGTCTGCCATTCTATTCAATTTGACCTTAGATAGAGTCTTGGAGAAACATGCTGGATCCAACAATATAATATATAAGCCAAATCAATTGTGTGTTTCTGCTGATGATATAGTCCTGATTTCTGGAAATATAAACTGCCTAAAGTAAATATTCATGGAGCTAGACAGAGAGGGAAGGATGGACTTAGAAATCAATGAAAGCAAAACCAGCTAACAGCTAAGGAAGTAAGGAAAACAATGAAAACCTAACAATAGGTTCTCATATATTTGAAAATATTGCGAGTTTTGAGCACTCTAAACAGCAATAACAATAAAATTAGCCAAGAATTTGGGTACCGAAAATGTTTATTCATTGTAAAACCAGTTTAAAAAAATTAAAACCAATAATTCGATGGAGTAGATATTCACATTTTTACTTTCTCTACCTACTGGTAAGTAGGGGAAGTATTGTATTCCACCCAAAAATTCGATGTCGATATTTCACCGGAAATACATGTTTTGAGGCCCCCTGAATCCAAAAAAAGATTTTTAGAAAAAGGTCCGTGTGTGTGTCTGTGTGTCAGTCTGTCAGTCTGTGGACAGCATAACTCAAAAACGAAAATTCGGTTAAAAACCAAAGTTGGTATTTAAGTTTAATGTCTTTCAACGAAGTGACATGAAGATTTTGAAGAAAATAGCCCCACCCTTAACTACCCTTTACATGGAAAATTTTTCGAAAATTTTGATTTTCTTGAAAATGGCTCTAACGATTTTGATTAAAATGTCATATGTTTGAGATATTTTGCTGACAAATGAAATGTATATCTTGAATTTTCTGGCTATAGCCCCTGTAGTCGTATTTACTCTGGACGACTTTTGCATAACTGGTAAACCGTTAGAGATAGACCAAACTATACTATACAAAAAATGTAGATCTTGCTAAAATACACAATTTATATCTCAATAAATTTTCTTGTAAGGTGAACCATTTCGGAGATATTCCTTGTTATGTGTGTGAGTTTCAGAAAACTTAGAACTTTCGTGAAATGGATCATCGTTGTTCATTTTTTTATATGTTAAGTGTGCAAACACAACAGAATCTCAAACATTTGACTATCGCACAAAGCCTACTGTGTTCTAACATTCCCCTTGTACTTACAAGGAAGTAAGCAATAAGATAAGTTGTACAAATGTTTATCTCAACTATCAAGGAAGAAGATATACGAATAAGAGTTTGTAAGAATAGTTAGTACAAGAGTAGAGAAAGTCATGTGAGTGCAACACATCAGATTTTTACATTTCGCTTGTGAATTCATAAAGTACAAATGCAATAAGCTCTCTAAATAAGAGTTTAATAAGGCAGAGACTTTCCCCTCCTTAAGTCAGTGGGATTATTCCTCCTGGTCTTGTTTTTAAACGTAGCTTTTGTAATTTGACTCAGTGGTTTTTTGTTATTAAGGAATTTACTACGGTACGGTGGTTTTTTGTTTATCTTTGAGGTGTTTTATTTCTCTGGTTGTCTGTGTCTACTGGCCGCTCAATACTTGTTAATCATACTGCATTGCACTCAGCCATCTGGTGCCGTCAGGTGTGCTGCTGCTTCTTCCTTCCCCCGTGTCCGTCCTTCCTTCCTTCCTTCCTTCCTTCCTTCTATTCACTTTCCTTACTCTTAACTAATCTATCTTTCTCGTGAACCCATTTCCAGCCAATTTCTTTCTTTTATCCATTTGTAGATCAACGAAAATTTAGCTTTTCTTTTTGACTTACGTCAAAACAATGTCTTCAGTCTCTCTGAAACCAATATAACATTTTTAAAAAAATCTAATGTGTTGCACTCACATGACTTTCTCTACTCTTGTACTAACCATTCTTACAAACTCTATCTTCTTCGTGTTAGTTAAGATAAACATTTGTGCAAATTATCTTATTGCTTATTTCCTTGTAGGTGTAGGGGGAATGTTAGAATACATTAGGCTTTGTGCGATAGTCAAATGTTTGAGATTCTGTTGTCTTTGCACACTTAACATATAAAACAATGAGCAACAATGATCCATTTCACAAAAGTTCCAAGTTTTCCGAAACTCGCACACATAACAAGGAATATCTCCGAAATGGTTCACCCTTCAAGAAAATTTATTGAGACATAAATTGTGTATTTTAGCAAGATCTGCATTTTTTGTATAGTATCATTTTGTCTATCTCTAACGATTTACCAGTTATGCAAAAGTTGTCCAGAGTAAATACGACTACAGGGGCTATAGCCAGAAAATTCAAGATATACATTTCATTTGTCATAAAAGAATCTCAAACATATGACATTTTAATCAAAATCGTTAGAACCATTTTCAAGAAAATCAAAATTTTCGAAAAATTTTCCATGTAAAGGGTAGTTTAGGGTGGGGCTATTCTCTTCAAAATCTTCGTGTCACATCCTTGAAAGACATTAAACTTAAATACCAACTTTGGTTTTTAACCGACTTTTCGTTTTTGAGTTATGCTGTCCACAGACTGACAGACACACAGACGGACACACAGACACACACGGACCTTTTTCTAAAAATGCTTTTTTTGGATTCAGGGGGCCTCAAAACATATATTTCCGGTGAAATCTTGACATCGAATTTTTGGGTGGAATACAATACTTCCCCTACTTACCGGTAGAGAAAGTAAAAATGTTATTGTTTTAGATTCAGGGGATACCAAAACATGTATTTCCGGTGAAATTCGATATCGAATTTTTGGAGGGAATGCGATGATACGTGGTAGAGAAAGTAAACATTAAAATTCGCTTAAACACCAAATTTGGTGTTGATCCTTTTCCCAGGATGCGACGAAGATTTTCAAGAAAATCCCCACCCTAAACTACCCTTTCCATGCAAAATTTATTGAAAATTTTGATTTTCTCAAAAATGGCTAAAACGATTTTGATTAAAATACTATATATTGAAGATATTTTCAGGACAAATAAAATATATTTCTGAATGAATTTTGGGCAACTCGTAAACCATATGAGATAAACAGAATCTTACCATAAAAGAGCCCAAATGTCGTTAAATCATACAATTTATGTTAATTATTTTTTGGTTTTGTTTGTTTTTGTACTGTTAGCTATTTATAAGATATTCCTTGTTATTATTTTGAATTCTGAAATACTTATACTTTTCTCAAAAGTCCTCATTCGTTCTCTCTCTCTCTCTCTCTCTCTCTCTCTCTCTCTCTCTCTCTCTCTCCTGGTCATACAAAGAGAACGGAATTTTAAAGCCCTCACAAAGTGACCAGATTTTAAAATACTCGACTATCGCTTAAGCCTACTGTGTTCACATATTCCTCATATACCTACAATGAAATTTGTAATAAAAGCATTTCTGCAAAGATTTGTGAAAATCAAGAAGTAGGTGGAAAAATAAACTTTTTATAAGAATAGCCTATAGAAGACCGGATGAAGAAAGCCATGTAAACGCAAAATATCCTATCAACTCCTTGCTCACTCTGACACGTTTCTGGTTGTCTGATCCTCGACAGGCCACATCTGATCGGCTGCTAACAAACTCAGTCCTGATAGTGCATAGTAAGAAAAGAAGGGCAACTGAACTGGCCACCGCACGGCAGTTGTTTACCAGCTACTCTGTGTATGAACTCGCCACCACGTCAGCGCACTCTTATGAGTGACCTAGTCATATAACGAAATGAACCCTATCTTATAGGCAGTGGTATGCTCAGTCAACGTGAAAAAACTCTTGATATCAGGCTACAAATTCAGGTTTCAAAAACGTTTCAAGGATGGTAATAAGAGGTGGACTTGTTACAAGGATAAACGTGTTTCATAAAAGTAAATGAGAAAAAAGGAATTCATGGACAACATAATACATAATTACATAGAGTAATGGCTCTGACAGTTCTAAGTCCGTTTAAAAAGGGGAGAAAAATGTTTATAATACATGCCAGGTGCCAGTTCGTGTACATAGGGGACGAGCTCATGTATAAAAGGAGTTATAGGGGAACGACTTCATGAAACCCGCTCAGACCCCAGATACCAATTTATGTGTCCGGGGGATAAATTAAGTTTTGCAAGGCGAGAAGCAAATTAATGAATTACTGCATAACAGTTTGCATTAGACTGGCCCCGTAGCTCAGTCGGTAGAGCACCTGCAAGGGTTCCCCGGTTCGATTCCTGGCAGGAGGTAGGAATTTTTCTCCAGCCAAAAATGTCCCTTATCCTCCCTAGAGTCTGAAGTATGAGTGTGTGTGTGTGTGTGTGTGTGTGTGTGTGTGTGTGTGTGTGTGTGTGTGTGTGTGATTTAATGCACTGAAAACCCTAAATATACAAAAACCCAATGCTAAACGAGTACCAGCATTTTTGATAAGCAATATCTTCCACAGGACAGGCCACCTATATGATCTTTGCAGTTAAATGCAAAAATAAATTGGACAATAAAAAAAATGAACCATGATTTGAAAAGGGACACAAGTCCTCTTTTTGCAAAAATAAGTTGAAATATACATGTTGTTCCTTGCTCTTCAAGCTATCAATTAGCAACAGAAAATGTTGCTGGGTAAAACATGACATCTGCAGCCAATTACCAGATTAAGGATTCCATTGTCAAGAAACTTAAATGTCATCCACCAATACGTTCCAGAGGCACGTTAGAGTGGGGTAGCGTAGGTGGCCCAATACCTTTTTAGAATGGCCATCTCGTGGAAGAAGGAAGCGGGGCAGGCCAAGAGCAACTTGGAGAGGACACATTTATAGAATGATGAATGATTGATGCCTGGAGAAGGATGAATTGTTCAAACGGAAAGAATGGCAAATGGCAATACATGGTAACTGCTGAAGAGTGCAGAAGTCCTCAAAATGGTGCAAAAATATTTTCAAGAAAGAGGCTACTCTTTCTTGCCATGTGACCGCGACTTTGGTCTTATAACGCGTGTGCTTCGTCGTCTTGATAGAGTGTATACTCCATTTGAATACATGTCTCTAATATTATCAGCTAGGAAACATTCAAATGCTTTCATGACAACACTAAGAGACACTGAAATTATCGTGGACTTCAAAACCTGGTAGCAGAAGTACTTCAACAAGACAACCAAAACCATTGCTAATTATGGTAAATCTTTGTGAGCCTGGACTCACTCTTTCAAAGTATAAGCATATAATCAACGATAGAAAACTCTTTGGTTACCTCGAGGTACATGAATATACTGGTGACATTATCTAGCACTCTTTAAAGTTGGCAAAAGGGAACACTATTCCAGATCTGCTATCCTGGAGAGTATATGGGGCAGTTGTTATCACAATCAACAATAAGAGAAGAGCAGATGGAAAAATATTACAATACATCTGCACTTCTATCACAAAAGTATGACATGGCCAAAAACTGATGTTGAACTTGAGGTGTACAAACTATTGCTGAGTGTGTTTTGTAATGTCAATATATTATAATATGTTAATTAACCAAATGAGAGATTATTTTGTTTCATAAGTCTTCAAGTCCATAAACAAAGTCCAAAACATTCTTCCTCTTCACGTAACATTGTCTAATTATTTTATAAAGGAAACAACTCCTGAATATAAAAAGTGTTCTGTAAATCAATGAAACTGAAAATTGAGGTCACTGAATAGCCCAAACAATGAATAATGTATAGATCTTCAAGTTATCTATTGAACATAAACTTCCAAGTTGCCTATTTGGATGCTATTAGTTTTTCTTGGTTTTCCAAAAACTATGGTTGTAGGACTTGTTTGCCTTTTCAATTTAACGTTGTAACAAGAGAAAATGCGAATTATTAAAGTTGAAAGTAGCGTTGTTGGCTGAAGACAAATTTTCCGCTGTTGGAATTCGCCTGTGGTTATTGCTCCGGGACATGAACCGCATGCCATATCCAAGCTGGTGATATATTGGGGTTTCCGTTACCCTGCCGAAGGGCTTGTGTAAACGAACTGAACCCCTGCTAAATCTTTCATGTAGCCTTCAATATTACTCTTCCTCGAAGGTCTGCTTGGATGTTCGTGGTTTCTTTTCTTACACAACTGCCCAGAGCAACTCCAGATACACTTGCTAGCTTTAAGCTTGTTCCACTGCAGAATTTGGCAGCTCAGGCATCTCTTCTATCATATATTGTGCCAATTACCTACAGTCAATTCCTGAGAAAGCACATTCAGCGTGGTCTGGAATGTGAAGGGTCAGTCACGGTCTGAGAGAAGCTAGAAAGCATAATGCTTGTAACAAAGAGCTACCAGAGCGTAGCAATGAATACCACTATTGTTACGGTTTCCTGACTTAAGATAATAAGGTGTTAACTTGGGTTGCTTGTGTTACAAATATATTATGCAGTATGATCTTTTTATCTGAAATCCGTCCTTCTATCTCTTATGACTTATCAATTACACAAAGTATCCAAAATCCATTCAGAATGAATTCTTTATAGGCTACTAGCTGAGGTACCCGGCGTTGCCCATTGGCTTAACGACCTATCCCTAAAACTTGTGGACTTCATTTGCACTTGCTCAATAAACTTGTGTTTCTTTGGAGAAATTTAAAAAATTACTTAACAAACTTATTTAACTAAAACTCATAGGATATGGTACGGAATGAAAACTAAACTAAACAAAAAAAAAAAAAAAAAAAAAAAAAAAAAGAAAGAAAAAGAAAGAAAGAAAAAAAAAAGACCACCAGGAAGACACTATGCAAAAGCACTGTTGAACCACAGATACCACAGAAAGAAAGACTAGAGAAAGCCGTGTGAATGTAATACAGTGCATTTCTATTGTTGGCGGCGCCATGGCCGCGCGGTTAGACCGTTCGTCCACCATCTAGGCGACCCGTGCTCAATCCCAGGGACACGCATGTGGCATTCGTGGTGGACGAAGCAGCGTCTGGGCGGTTTTCTCCGATTTCCCCCACCACTCATTCCCCCAATTGCTCCATCATCACCTTTCCATTCATCGATTTCGCCTGCATTTGATATCATCCTCTTCTTCACTCTCATGTCTGGTGCTTGGCTGACCACCTACTTCCAGGTGTTAACTCTGTCGGTTCCATAGGTTCCTGTGCTCCCCGACAGGAGTCCGACCCTAGGCACTGGCTTCTAAGTCCTACATAAGGGGAGGATAACCAGGTAAAGAATAAATGAAACAGATTTTTTTACAGTAATATGCTTTATTTATTCTACCTCTAATTTTTTTTTCTGATATCTTGACTGCGCTTATTGTCCTGTTTAGTATTCCCAGGTGTTATTCTTACAAATTTCATTTCCCTTGGTAGCGTATTCAAGGGACACTACAATGACTCATAAGCTCCGCTCCACTCCACATGTATAACATTGTTTTATCAGAACGTCGGTGTAGCTCAATGATTCCTTTCGCGGCTGTCATGCTGAAGGTCCGTGGTTCGATTTCTCTCTCCGAGGTGGCGCTTTTCTGCCTTGTGCGTGCTGATTAAGGAACTTCACCCCCATGGCCCAACGTGGTTCGGAGTCCACGGTAAAAGCTGTAGGTCTTCCAGTTCATCGCCGTCCTTATTACTCTAACGCTGGAGGTAGAAGCTTTCACTCTCTGGGTGCTTGTACCTCCAAAACGAGTCCAATTATTGCTTGCTGGAATGAGGTTTCCCCGAAGGTCATAAGCAATATTTGAAACGTTAGAGACGACAATTACATTGTCTTGTAAACTTTGCAGTGTTTGTTCTCTAACCGTTTAAATTAGCACAAAAGAGATTTATATACACAATATTGTCTGATAGGAACTAATTACCACATCATTATACACCATTCAAGGAAACTCTTGTTTTAGTAAGGAAACTGAAGTGAAATTTTCATTTTGCAATTGATGTAGCCATACATGAAGAGCGCCAAGTTGTATCAGTAATAATGTATGCTGTATAATACCTGTGCTTAGGTCGGGTCCAGTTCAGTTGAGATGATTTAGAGCACATCACAAAGGGAGTTCAATCCAATTACGCCCCCGCAGCCCTACAAACCAAGATTCTGCGGTCAAGTCCCTTCCTCACTCAATAAGCTCTACTAAATATTCTGTGTTCTGAACTCAATGGGGGATGAATTTTTATTGAGTTCTCTCAGATTCCCATGAGCAAGCAGATTTGGTGGATTATGGACAACTGTGGGTTGGTTCCCTTTGTCTACTCCCGCACTGCCTCGCCGAGATTTGTCTATAAAAGGCCAATAAATAATAAGTGAATACGTCATAACGTTGCGAACGTTTTTATCTGTTTAAAGAAGCCAAGTAAATCTGTTTCCCTGTTTTATACGATCTACAGCCTCAATTATTTCCTTCCTTTCAAGTATTTCTTCCCAGCTTACTTTTATTTCTGACCAGATTTTTTTTCTGGGAACACTGTTTTCACTATGCTTGGCTGCTCTTCTCTGTGTTTTGTATAGTGGTGATCCACTCCCCCATCTTTCCTCCATTTTATACTCCACACTACCACATATGTATACTTTGCATAATGGTCAGCACATAATTGGTCCCATACATTTTTTACCTAATTTTATAGCTTCTAGCTATATTTTTATAGCTATCTCTACTCTCTTAATGTCGATTTTGTAGTTCATTCTTTTTATATTCGTCAATATTGTGACGCGGGGCTAGGCGCACAACAAAGGACGGGCGGTGCCGGGCTCCTTCACGCCACATGTCACCCAGACGAACAAAAGCGCACATTCATGCGAGCGAACACATGACTAACAATGAAGCGGCTTCACAAAAAGGGTTTTTTTTCCGGAGCCTTTGAGAAAGATCTGGCTGCATCAGCGGCGGCGCGTTTGTGCAGATAGAGAAAGGTCATTCCTCTATTTAAGGAGGTGAGGGAACAGCAGAGCGGTTAGTGAGTCATCAGTGAGAGTTCACAGTAACAGACATGAGCCGGTCACTGACTGCGAGACGGCTGTGCGTGTGTGTGTCGACAAGATAGATGCGTCGGTCGTCGTAAATAAGATTATAATGGCCATTGAATGACTGTACCGTCGTAGTCAGTGTATGAGAGATAGAGAAAATGAATAAAGACACTGTAAGGACTGTGATAAAAGTTTTAGAACACAAAGTGATAGAAAAGTAACCGGCCATTTCATTATTTTTATAATTTGCTCTTGTCAGTGTTCTTCTTGCTTCTATGCCACCTATGTCTCTTCAGTTTAGCAAGACTACCGCTCCAACAATATGCTACCTTAGTTTTCCAGGAACCTAGTGTCTTCCTAAGTGTGTAGTTCATGCAGTTTCCATTAGTTGCTTCAATTCACTTGATCGGTAAGTATAATCAAGATGCTCAGTTTTCTGTTACACTTTTTTAAGCAATGTATCCTTATTCTCTTTTTTATAAATCCATGCTTTTCTTTGTTCGGTTAGCTGCGTTCCTGTACAACTTTGTGCATGTTCTTATGGTAACTTAAATGTTCATCTACATACCAATTTCGAATAATTTTCTTACTTCTGCTGGGCATATTCCAACTTCTATAAACGATCGGTTATTTCTTTGTACGGTATCTGGTAATCTTCCATCGTTTAAAATATATTTTTGCTTATCCGTGCTTCCTTTCTTTCCTTCTGTCGGTAAACCCCAGCAATATGTTTTGGCATTAAAACCGCACCAATTAGTAACATCTTATCTGCCTTTCTCTCGGTGCTCGATACTGTATCGTGTTTTGTTCAAGTTCTGTTGAAGTTCTTCCTCGTTTATTGTGAGTGAAATATAGCAGGGGTATATAACCATTTCATTAGTTTCCAACCAAACATATTCTTTTCTATTCCCAGTTTCTCGTTCTTTTAAACCAGTTATTGGCAGTTTACACAGGGTGGAAGGGAAGTCATTACATTCCTGATAACATGTACTTGAAGAAGTGTAATGACATCTTGTCTCGGAGTAATCATAGTACATCACACAGGATTTCCAAAGGTGAGATAAGTCGACAAGTTGCCTTGAGGTTGGGCAGGGAATTAACCTGGTTTGTGGATATAAACAGGTGGTGCACTTTCACTTTCGTTTAATGTTTTGGGAGCTGACGCTTGTGATTGGTCTACACTCGCACAGTAAACACGGAAGGTCAACGCAGGGAATGTGTATGTTCAAGACGCACCACTGTGCTGTTTGTTTATGTACTGAGCTAGGGAAAGTGACCACCCACACAATCTGAAAAATATTTAGGAAATTTTGACTTTCTCGAAAATGGCTCTAACGATTTTGATTAAAATGTCATATGTTCAATATATTTTACAGCAAACGAAATCTATATTTTGAACTTTAAGGATCTAGCTTATATGGTCCTGTTTACTCTGGATGACTTTTACATAATTGGTAAACCGTAAGATATAGACCAAATCTTACTGTACAAAAATGTAGTTCTTGCTAAAAACATACAATTTGTACCCATATATATATATATATATATATATATATATATATATATATATATATATATATGAGAGAGAGAGAGAGAGTGAACTTTCGTCAAATGGAAGATCGTTATTCATTTTTATGTTAACCGTGCAAAGAGAACGAAATTTGAAAGCTTTAAAAGATCCATCACTCAAGTCTACTGTATTCCCATATTCCCCTTGTACCTACAAGGAAATAAGCAATAAGGCAATTTCTGCAAATGTTTATCTCAATTAATACGAAAAAGATATCGGAATAAGAGTTTGTAAGAATGGTTAGTACAAGAGTAGAGAAAGTCATATGAGTGCAACACATCAGATTTTTCTGATAGCTTTTAAGGCCCGCTTTTATTACAAGTGGCACCGCAGGTGGAATCTCTTGTTCAATGTTATTAATTCACGAGTAACCTCTTTGACTGTCGACAGTGCATCCATGTTGCCATAGTGAATTGCAGTTGCATCTGGTAAGCAATTATTCATTTTTAATTTGCCAATTCTTTTCTAAGAACCATTGTTGTTCCTGAAAATCTAGAACATTAGATTCCCCTCGGACGCAGGACAATGCAGGGCATATCCGGACGTGTAGTAACCCTATCTCTCCCTTACAGACGTGCGATATGGAAAATCACAGAGCAGAGAATGATTCTCCATGGTACAGCTTCTCTTTCACCTCCGTCAATAAGCCAAGACCTAAAAATGTTATTAATGAAATGGGTGAAGAATCGCAATGATTTAGCAAAGCTGTGAAACTGACTGACATTTCCATGCATGCGTGACCTACAAGTGTTTAGACTCGCTGTCAAGCACGCAAACAATTTCCCCAGCGTAATTTTATTTTATGCATGAAGTCTGCTTAAACTGAGCGGAAACAAAAACGGGCGAGTAATGAAAGGTAGGTAAGCGGATTACTGCGTTCGGGATCAGCGGTTCATTCATTTCACTGTGACTTTCTCTCCTCTGCAAATGTACATACCTACTGCTTTACAAAATTTCAAAATACGTGCCTCATAATTTCCTTTCGTAGTCATTCACAGCAACCAGATGCTTGAAAATGGTTATATGTATGTGCGAAAGTTTTCCAATCGATTAAACTATGCGCTTCTAACCCACGTTGTACGTAAAAGGAGAAATTGTGAATGTAAAGGTTCAAGGTTATGAAGTCATTTGACTGTTTGTTTGAAATATCTTGTATTACAACAAACTGTAATCTGAACGTCTTCCGGTAATGTAATATTGGACGATGAATGAATCAACTTAGTGAAATGATGCTCAAATGAGCCCGAGGTCCATAACATTCCTCTTCAGGATAAGGGGAAACCTCGGGGAGAGGTGCATAACTCACTCTAACCGAGATTCGAGCTCGGGGTCTCTTAAATATGCGGCAGACACGCTTTCCTAACGCGCCCAATCATTGTTTTCCAATGCTATGCCAAGCTCAAGACTGGAGTCCGATGTTTAAGCATTCATAACAATCAAAATATGCTGAAAAAGGGCATTTAAAACCCAATAAACTGCATAAACAATATTCGATTTATAAACAATACAAAACATATAGTTTTACTTTATTACGTGTAGTAAATAGAAAAGTAATTGCATTCCATCCAAAAATTCGATATCGAGATTTCCCTGGAAATGTTTTTAATAATAATAAACTACATATTTGCAGAAAAAGGTTCGCGCGCGTACTGTGTGTGCGTGTGTGTGTGTGTGTGTGTGTGTGTGTGTGTGTGTGTGTGTGTGTGTGTGTAAGACAGCATGGCAAGTAATTGGAAGCAGTATATTATATATTGCTCAAAATTCATCTCTTCCTTCATGTTAAACCACGTAATGCCGTAGAAAAATATGAATAGAAAATAATGTTGTTTGAGAGGAAAGCATATACAAAAGTTAGTATTGAAGATAATCTGATTTGAGTGCCTTTGTTTCCATTTGAACTCTACTCCAAACTTTGATACAAAAATACTGCCTACCAAACACTTTTATTTCAGTTCAGACCCTCCTTTCTTGGCTTTGCATTCTCCATTTCTCTTTCATCTTACCACCACCCTTACGTATTTGAGTTATTGGATGCCACTTCCATATCTTCGATTCTTTGCACAGTGAATCTGCACAAAGCGAACTGATTTCCATCAACTTCTCCAGAATATTCAAACGCAGCAGTTGTTTTCACTGTACCCCATTTATGAAATTACCTTAAGGCACTGAACCAAAAGTTGAGTGGAAACAGTTTTTATCAAAACCATTACTCTTCAGTCCATGGGAAACAGATGACAACTTTGACTAAACAATAGAGTGATCAGATGATAATTCGTACACAAGAGAAGGATGACCATTGGGTAACACGTGTATAATAATTAAAACTACAATTAATTTAATTGAAATGCGGATGATCTGATTTTCTCAAAGAGCGAAGATGAACTACAAAGATTAGTATATAGATTGCATCAAATAGGTCAGCAATATAAATTAATCATTTCAATAGAAAAACAAAAAGGATGGCCTATACAGGGAATAATTCTGTAAGATGTAAAATTGTAATAAACAATAATATAATACAACAGGTAGACCACTTTAGCTACTTGGGATGTGATCTTAGTTATAATTATGATCAAGATCGTGATATAAAATTACAAAAATATCAAATGATGTGTGGGACAATAAGAAGAAATCTGAGAATTACACCGAAAGACACACAATTGAAGTTTTATAAAGCAATGGTAGTGCCATCCATTCCACATGGAAGTGAATCAAGGATCCACAGGAAAAAGGATGAAAAATGCATCCAAGCAAAAGAAATGAAATTTGTGCGAGCTGTTAGAGGATGTACCAGAAGGGATACGATACCAAATGTTCAAATAAGAGAAGATTTAAATATGTATGCAATAAACGATACAATTTTACAGTATAGACAAAATAGGAGAGAACATCTGCAGTGAATGGAGAAAGCTCGTATCCCAAAGATAGCGTTAAATTATCAACCTCTGGGGAGAAGGAACGTGGGAAGACCAAGGAAGACATGGGAACGAGACCGTGATAGGCCAAAAGGCCTAATATCTGAAAGGAGAAAGACGAAGAAGATAATGTGACATTGGGTCATTCAACAATATACGGAAGAGAGGAGGCCGGGTGACCTTGGATTCGGCGAGCAGCTATGTGTGCGCGTGACCGTAATAATGGCGGCAAAACAAAGGAGGTCCGAGGCTACAGGACAACTAGCGACTGTGTGTGTGAGATTGAACAGCGTGATAACACTGTAGTGTCCAGCAAGCTCTAGAAGCTTCTTTGCTGAGGCATTGTGTACGTGGATAGCACTCAAAGGAGGTTACGTCACTTCGACTCCAGTATAAATAGGACAGACAGTGAGCAGTTTAGTGTCTTAGAGTTTAGCTGTTGGTGTCAGAGTTTGAGTGAGTGTCAGAGTAGTTTCAAGTCGTCGTGTACAGTTAGTTTTAGTTACGAGAGTGAATCGGCCAGCCTATCAGTGAGTATGTGTCGTCGAGTGATTGTGTCGTAATAGTAAAGATACATGAGACAGTGAAACTGGAGAAAGACATTGAAAGACTATCGTAAGAACAATTATTGTGGATTGTAATAGTAGAGAAGACTATAAACTGTGTTGGCAACGAGAAGGAAATTGTGCATTTGTAATAAAATTTAGAAGAAAATAAAGGGTTAGAAAAGTAAACGGACTTCGCATTTCGTCGTTTTGTTACAATAATCTAACACCTGATATGTATAGTCGGAGAAATTTAGAACAGCTATTAGGCATTTTTCCTTTTTTAAGAACTTGACAAATTAAAACAGGAAAGTCTATTATTATGATTGTAAGAAAAATTCAAAATATCTTTGCCATTTTTGGAGCAATGTTTGCATAGGTGAAGGAAGCATGGAGCCAGATTCAGAAAGCAGGTCATGGAGGGTATTAGCCCTAAGCTGCAGCTCGTTGTTGTTATTATCTGTCATATTTTATCATTAGAGCGATGACATTGATGCAATCATAGATACGTACGTGCAGTGCAGCCTGTATGTGACAGGCATACCGTAATGAAGTGCACTGATGCATACAATAAACCAGCTTCTTGCAGCCCATAAACCGGTGCCAACTGAGTCCTTACTGACATTACTCCTAACTACAAATCATCTACTCGCTTGGTCGAGCAGTTAACTGCCATTACTACTGCCTCTCAATGTTTGAATACTTCAAAACAAATCAATTACCCACAATCAGGTTCAATGAAATATCTGCACTGCACTGAAGGTCACAAGTATGTCCTTAAGGAACCTCGGGACTGAAAAATGATGCATATAAATGTCCTCAAACATTCAACTGTCCGTTGGCAGTGAAATTGTTTAGACTCCACCCTCTTAAAGGTCAATCGCAAGCTTTAAACACCATGTGCGCTACATTTAAACGCCCCTTTTCCGCTTAAATTTTGGGCAGTTTTTGAACAAAATATGGACCAAATAGCGCTCAAACATAACCAAATTCAGCGGAAAACAGTTGTTCAGTTAGTTGTCTGAGGAAAGATGCTACTAGACAAAAGAGGGAAGGTGAGACAAACATGATGCATGTGTTTAGAAAAATTGGTTTTTCTCTGCTTTTCACTCCCAAGGAAGTATTCTTCTTAAAATTAAGCTATTCACCTCTTCACAGATCATTTTGAAGTTTATTAGTCTGGGAATGATTTGAACCAACAACTATGATATTAATATAAATCACAAAAACTCTGTCACCATTAAAAAAAAAAAAAAAAAAAAAAAAAAAAAATCAGCCGCTAAGAAGAAGAATTTTGAATTTCAAAATCCATACATATTCAAAGAAACAAGTTGGTATATTAAAGTCTGAAATAAAAGGCGCAGAATTTGAAAAATATGTGAAATTTTCAATTTTGAGTTTGTAATGGTTACCCAAAAATATATTCAAATGTTGGAATTGTCTGGTCGAGAAAACCGCATAATCAGCCGGGAGGGACCGGGCGCTGATCACGTCCCACCTCCAGTACTGCACCGCACTCATCACGCCTGTGGCGCGCAGAGGTGCGGGACGCAGCGGTCGGGCGGTATGCCTTGGTCCGGATGGGCTGCTGTGCCATGGGGTTGGTAGTGTAAATATTTCTACGCCAATCATTAACAAAAAGTTTTAAAAAATTCTGGCTAAAAATATAGATTTTTTGCTTCCCAAATTGAATATGTAGCTTAAGTACTAGATGTTTGTGGAGCGATTTAAGCCTTTCTTACTGTGGGCTTATGCTGGTAGGCACCATTTTCAATGTTACTGCTGGATGCGCTCCAGCGAACAATTTACAGAAGCGTCAAGCCGGAATAATGTAGTTAAGCAGTTTTCGTCAGTTTGTGGTAAGCGAGTTAAGTTAAGGGCATCATGGCTCAGTGATCTGTGGTCTCGGGGGTAACATCCTTGCAATCCGCGACCCCATTTCCTTTTTTATTTCCTCCTCCTCCTCCGAAAAGGAACAAGAGAAGAGATACAATTCGTTTAACAAATGCTTGTAAATGGCCTTAGCGCATTCCTCTGGCAGCAGCTGCTCAAAACTCTCCCGTAAACGAAGCCCTATAAAAACTTCAGACGAAGAAACGGAATAAAAACTTGATGACTGGTGTGAAATGAAGCAGCAGTAAACAAATAAATAAACAACACCGAACACAAACACCTACAGAGAAGCACAAGAACAAAAGCTTTCTTTAATTTAAAGTGCAGGAAGTAAAACTCCAGGTCTTCCTCGCTCCCTGTGGGTTTCCTCCCCTCACTTTCATGTGAAGAGCACAGGACGTCAAGATTTCGAGATCTTTCATTATGTAATCTAATACCGATGTCCCAGGTTCAACGCTTTGGTCAAAAGCATTGTGTACAAGAGAAGTACATCTACAATCGCTCCACCCTTAGATGCTCACCTGATGTAAACAAACCTTCAACAACTAACCAGCAATGCGCCGTAACCAAAGCACATCATAAAATATAGTGCCTTAAATATTGACGATTATCCGTGAATTTTCAAGATGTATGACAACCCTGGTAAAGACTACTTTAATGTACTGCTATTCCTAAAACCCCTGCTGCAACATAAACACGTGCTACGAGTCCACGTGGTATTTGCAGCTGATCGAACACCAGATTATCGCGGAGGGATACAAAGTGTGAATTTAAGGCTGGATGGAGTATAGAGTTGGATGCAATTTTGTCGCATACAATTTCAATCTACTTTTTGTATCTAATCGGTTTGTATCCAAAGGGATTGAGTTGCATTTAATTTTTTCATCCAACGACATGAAAACAGCTAATCAGCATCAGTAACGTATAGTCAGCTGTTATGTATATACGAGTTTGTACTGCAGTAGTTAGTTGTTTGTTGTTCTGTGTCATTCTGCACGTAATTTTGCCTTCAACACGATACAAAAGGTTGAAAAGTAAATCATCGTCAATTCGTAGAAAATTGCTGTAGTTTTCCGGGTCCTCTAACCTCAATTCGTTTTGTAGTAGACCCAATATACCACGGCCCATGTCCTCTCTGTAACCATGACGACGTCTTTTACTCCTACTACATCATTTCTTCGTACCAAGAGTATAGAAATATATCACAATCAATTTATTAGCGAATGCATTCAGTCTCTAATATTAAGTTACATTATAATTCAATAGAAATTAATGCATTCTCCTGTCGACGGGGAAATCTGGAACAGTTTTACCTTGTCCACAAAGTCATGAAAACCCCACCTTTGTAGTAAAGCTAAAGATCTCCGTTCCCGTGCATTTTACGATCAAACTGTAAAGTTGGCAAGTATGCCATAGCTATACTCTTGGGACAGGTGCGCAGATCTTACCTTCTTTTATTCCCAAAGGTAAGGTTGTGACGATTAGTTGGCCTCTGCCAAGAGAAATTGTAAGTGAAAATAGCGAGGGAAAACATTGGAAATATGGAATTATTTAGGCATAGTGAGGAATAAATGCCAGAGAAAAGTGAGTCAGGAGGAATAAAGTTGTGCATTGTAAGTGATAGAATAATAGTAAATAGGGCCCAACAGTTCGGAAACCACACAGTTTGAACCTATGAGAATCCAGCAACTTAGTGCAGTGTTTTATAAATTACATTTATGCTCTACCATTCCATAATTCAGTGTTATTACGCCACTGTAATGAACCTCATTATATCTACCTGTTCACAATGACGCTGCTCACCACCAATCAAAGATGCACCAGTTCTTAACAACGCTGGTAATCCACCAATCAAAGGTGCACCAGTTCATAACGACACCGAAAATTCACCTATCAAAAGTGCACAAGTTTATAACCACACGACTAACCACCAATCAAAAGATCCGCGTATAGCAATCAATACTTCCCCGTCTGCACACATTTCCGCGTAGCTGAAAGCAAAAGATCGATTCCCGTATATGAAATAAAGCTATTCTGTTTATTTAATAATTACTGTTAACATTGTAAATAACATTCTAATAAATACAATTTGTCTTCTCGTTTTTTTAAAGCCTACTTTTTTAAGGTTATAGCATATATACTCTCTGTAAGATTGTGCGAAGGTCAAAATAAGAATGAAGTTGAAGACCCAACCATCGATTCTCGTATGCACAATCGAATAACAAATAAATGGTTAAAATGTCGGACACCAGGATAACTTGCAGTATAGAATATTAACACATTTTATTTTAAGTGTTTTAAACTTGACTCATGATGAAATAGTCGTATGAAAGTTGAGTATAATGGAAATTAAGATGCTCATATGATTATTATGATACTCAGTTCTTAATCGTTGCCATGTTCTCATCACAAAACAACAGATTACTGTAGGATTTCAAATGGAAGCCATCCAATTCACAGTGGAGTTATTGACTTAACATGCATTGTTATTGAAATGGAAACCGTTCTATTTTATTTCGGCTAGAGATGTATACAATATGAAAGAACACCTGCAGCTTTTCTCGATCAAACATCTACGTTCTTGCCTTCACATTAACAACGTGGAGTTTATTAACTTTATATGGAAAATTACGGCTAATTTGCATATTTTGTTCCTTGGCGAAAGTGGTCACTACTTGTGCACGTTATCTTCAAGGTTGGAGCATCGATCTCGACTTGCCGAAGGTGTTAGGTTACGTAAGGCCCACGTAATGCAGGAATGCCAAAGAAGGAATTCCTTTGGTATTCCACCTGACCCGCGAAACAAAACACGGCTACTGTAGAAAGTTGTTCTAACCCAGTAGAAAGTGACAACTTGTCATACAACATTATCCCTGCATTACAATACTACAATCGATTTAGGCTTTTACGAGAGCTAAAATAGTCTTCAACTTGGCTATAGTTACTTTATTTCCATTTCTTTAAGGGGAGCATAAAGTTATAAACCATTATCTCGCAAAATATCTAATATATTTGACTGAAACTTTGTTGTGTGTGCGCTCGTGTACTTGTATACATATAATAATATGCTTGTTTATTAAAGAAGACAGAACTATTTTCTTAATCATAACTTCTTTTGATAATAAGTATGTTTGCCCTCTGCTATTAATACTAAAGTAGATTACAAGAGCACTTCATACTTGCCTGTGCCACAATATGTCTGACTTAACCAATAAATTCCCGACTGGAGCCAGAGTCAGACCGTCCAGTGATATTTATCTGGACTATTTCATAAATAAGATATGAAGACGTAAACATTTGACCAGAAGGTATCAAATTCTATATAAAAATAACCTAAAATATATTCCTTTCGATTAGTGTAGTTCAACTTACCCAGCACTGCATGTGGAAAACCAACACCAACAATTACTTATACTTCGACCTTCTCTTGTTATACAGAAAATCAGTTTATAATCTCAAATAAATCTCACTTTATTTTTAACATTAACAAATAGTCCTTCTGAAAACTGTATTAGTTATTAAAGGAATAATATTTAAAAATAGGTTGTCGAATTGAAATGGGGTACTATTTTTATTGTTAATCTATTGTAATGTGTCACAAATTGTGTTTCAGCTATTTATGGGATACAGTTGGCTACACTATCCAAAGAATAACCTAGTGATAATTTGTGTATGATAATTTAACACCTCTATAAATGGAACAGTCGCTTTAAAATTCAACTTAGCTACCTCCAATATGTTTAAGAAAACTATCAAGTCTAGTTATTGCCGATAGAGAAAGTTGTTCATAGCAAACAGGGAAAACAAACTCGCCTATATTTCCAAAGAACGTAACTACGTGGCGAGAGCAAACAGTAGCTGACATTTAACAGCAGCGCCAATGTAGGAGTGTTAATCTTTCTGTGAAGTAATGCAGAATTTACAGTTGTGGTGCCATTTTTTAAAAATTATCTAAAATATTAGTATAGTGTCTACAACGAAAAAGAAAAACTATTTTTTAAGCGCAACTCTCCTATCGTTACCTAAGTTACAGAAGCTGGCAGGTATGAATTAATTTTATGTATAATTTTTTTGAAATTTGAGGCGATATTGTTTAGAAGAAGCCTCCTAAAATATTTAAAATGTATGTTTATAGTGGTGGCAGAAAAAGCCCCCTAAAATTGTGAATCATTGTTCTAGTGGGCAATGATGTAGATAGTCAATTTTCCTTGTTCATGTGTTTTCTGGATTGGCGTCGCGTCGGTTACACTAAGTCCGGGTAAAAACTGTAATATTACGGCATATACGCCATAATATACTAATATTCGTGTGTATTAGTAGGAAAGAATTACCCTTCACACATGAGAAATATTAATTTATGACGCGGGTCACAATATAAAGAACTTATCGAACGTAGAATAGTGCGTGGTCCGTGGCATCGATGGGTGAACCCCGTAGATAGAAAAGGACGCCAATCCACCATACCTAAACGTGTATTTTTGTGTGATAAATTGTAAATTCTTAAATGTTTCATAAACCCTAACCCTCAGTTATTTTCGCGAAGCTTTTAAACTGCTTTCTAAACAGGCAAGTTTTACATCAAAACTAATAATTACCGTATATTAGCATTTTATTTCTAAGCTCCTATACATTTATAAACTAGAAGTTCGCTGTAGTTTAAACTAGAAAGTTTCTTGTTGCCGAAGCACCAAGTTTCGGCTTCAACTTAATGCAGCTACCTACAGACATTGTCAAAGTTATAATACAGTTATTAGTTACAAAATTATATATAATTATAAAGGTGTAGGTGAACACTTACAAAACCATAAGCTATAATTCATAGTTTCGATCAGTCTTACTAACTTCGCCTGTTATGACGACAATAGTGAGGAAGCATAAGTTATTGACTACACTTCTTTTGACGTGTAAAGGCACTTATAAATTTGAATTTCCTTAAGTTTGTTCTTAAAGACTTTGTCTCCAGTAATTTTAACTGCTGATGATGATAATTCATTGTACAGGATTGAGCCATTAATATAGAGATCGTTGTTTATTTTATTTTTTTATTGGTTGATATTCTTTGGATGTGATTTTTTCATACGGAGTAGGAATGAACTTCATTGTGTTTAGGTTTTTCTACTACTAATGAGTTAACTTTGTGATAAAAGAGAAAATGTTAAATGTGACTTTAGTGCGAAAGATTTCTCTTCACGAGTCAGTCCGTTTCATTTTGTGTGTACGAGTATATTGTTAAAATGTACAGAATAAATAATCTATTCACATATTTGCAGCATTCTCCCAAGCTTCGATACCACAGTTTTGTATGGGGAGATCAATCCATAGAATTATAATCACATAGCATGCCGACAGAGGGAACTTGCGGCTACGTTTTCTGTAAGACAGGGGTTGCCAGCTGGAATAAGGCCAAGGTACACGAAGTTTTATCAGATGAAGATATTTCTAAACAGAAATACTTAAAGACGTTAATTTATCTAAATCGCACTTGTGAAAATGGAATGACCCTCCTCTAAATGTCACGAGTCAACCTCGCCCAAAGTATGTAGTTGTCTTACATTGGCTGCAAATAGACTACAGGTAGAACATTCAAACGAAATTGAAACAGTAAATTCCAGCGCCTGAAGTTGACCCCAAATATCCGTGCCTATAAACTACCATTGTGCTACCCAAAGGTGTACTAAATTTCTCCCATATAAATCATATACCCATGCAACTTCAATTAGGTATGGCGTATTTATTTCGGAATGCTCAGTTTTAACATGTGTCTATTGAAGTGTATTGAAACGTTGAATAAACTTGCTAACATGAGGTTTATTATCACTTTCAAACCATTGTTAAGTCATGGTTTTAAGTTATCAAAAAGTAGAAGAACTGCTTAAAGATTACGTGGATAAGTATAATGCCGGCATTACGATGAACTTAACCTGACTTGATGACGCGCCGGAACGTAGCGTGAATGCACTTAACGTAATGGGAATGATTCTTCCACTCGGCAGAAATGGCGGATATTGATATCAGCTCTTTTTGCAACCAGAGGTTATGTTTTTCAAAAATGAAAAGAAAGAGAATACCATTTTGAGTAAGAAACATTTTTAAGCGACGAATAAAGTCCGGAGATGGCCATAACCTAATTTAGGAGTTAAACAAAAGAAACAAAGAGTTTTGATGCAAATAGTTAAGTAAGTGTCCCACGATCCAAATTTTTTGACTAAACTTTTTGTATCCAATGGAATTGCACACAAAAGAAGTGGTGTCTGTCGCACTATGATGCATTTTGGTCCAATACAAATGACGGTTTACGTAGCGAGCGTGAAAAATAAATATGGTGGACGCAAATAATTTAACGACTGCTGTATTAAGTATAAGTTTGAGATATATTTCAGTAGAAAGAAAATATGTATTAGAAATAAAAGATGTTGGTGGACACGATCTTGGTTAGAAAGAAGAGAACAGGGTACAGACCGAGGTATATACAAAACGAATTTAGGTTAGGGGACCTGGTAAACTATCGCAATTTTCTACGAGCTGACGAAGATTTGTTTCTCAAGCTTTGACGCCGTTTCGAAGGCAAAATGACACATCAAGACACAAATATGAGAAAAGCGCGAAAGAGGTAAGGAATAATTGTAATAATTTTAATCTTAGTATGTATGGACAGGAGATTTCAGCTCATTTCATAACCGAAAATTTAAACTTACTGTTAAATGGTTTTCTTATTATTTATAATACTCATCACATTAAGACATCTACGAGCCCCACATACACAATAGCTGACCCCCGTTGCATGCCCAGTCCACCATATTGTTACGTTACAGACGCTGATTGCCTGTTTTCAAGTTGTTGGATGAAAAAAACAGATGCAACTCAATCGTGCTGGATGCAACCAGGTTGATACAAAAAATAGGATAGAATTGTATGCAACAAAACTGTGCCCAACTCTCGATGTCTCACGATACACTTTTGTTGTACACAATGCTTTGGACCAAAACTTTGCACCATTTTACATCGGCATTACATAGAGAAGCACAATTTATTCCTGAGTGGCACTAATCACCAGTTGGTTCATATTAGTCACGTGGCCGCCAAACTTCACGGAACGTGAAGGAAAAGTTTGGCACTGCCATACCCTATGTTACGTCACGTTAAGTCGACCCTAAACAGCTCCATTTAATATAATGTTAGAGTTACGTCCTGTTGCGTTAAGTTCATTGTAATCCCGGCATAACCTAAGTGCAATAGTTTAACCCTGATAAGAATTTACAGAGTTTCCGTAAAGTCCAGTTACCCACAGTCCCTCCACCTTGTACCTACAATTAAATATGTGATTAAAATAATTCCCCACAAGTTTATCTCGATTAACACGAAGGATATAGGAAAATAAGCTTACGTAAGAATAGTTTAACAATACGACAAAAATGCTTGTTGAAAAATGTGCATATTGTGTAAAACTAAAACGCTGTGAAGTGAAACTGGCGTAACATTTGTTTTTATTTAACCAGTTAAAGTCCTCATGCCCAAGGTAAATAAAACAAAACACAGGTTGGCTGCTTGTACATTGATGGAATTTCGATCACGTTCGCTGGTTTTACGCATCAGTACACAGAGAGAGAGAGAGAGAGAGAGAGAGAGAGAGAGAGAGAGAGAGAGAGAGAAAGAGAGAGAAAGAGAAGACCAAGAATGGCCAAAACAAGAGATCAAGAAACCTTCAATATTATTACGTGGCATGTTATCAAATACTTCGGGTCCATTCACTACAACAATGTGGTCTCATCGAGAGGATAAAATACTGATCACAATACATTAAAGTATTCCATGAAGCAAAATTCCAAGAATCCATTTTATAGCAGCAAGGTAATAAACTAGCAAAATTAGCCTCACCATTACGCTCGGAGCCTATGTTCATAACCAGGCGTTAAAATGATCTTTGTTAAGCTTCAATTCACTGCGTCTTTACACCGTATCTCATAAGAAACGTGCAAAACGTCAGTCCCGATCAAATTTGAACAGTCCTCTCTCTTGTATATGTACAAGGTCAAAAATATGGCCTCGTTTTACTTTCTCTACTACGGATAGTAAGTAGAGGAACTATTGTATTCCACCCAAAAATTCGATGTCGAGATTTTACTGGAAATATATGTTTTCAGGCCCCCTGAACCCAACAAAAGTATTTCACAAGCTCCGTGTATGTGTGTGTGTGTGTGTGTGTGTGTGTGTCTGTGTTGTGTGTGTGTCTGTGTTGTGTGTGTCTGTGTGTGCGTGTGTGTGTGTGTGGGTGGGTGGGTGGGTGGGTGTGTGTCTGTGTGTGTCTGTGTGTGTGTCTGTGTGTGTGTGGGTGGGTGTGTGTGTGTCTGTGTGTGGGTGTGGGTGGGTGTGTGTGTGTCTGTGTGTGTGTGTCTGTGTGTGTGTGTCTGTGTGTGTGTGTCTGTCTGTGTGTGTGTGTGGGTGGGTGTGTGTGTGTCTGTGTGTGTGTGTGTGTGGGTGCGTGTGTGTATGTGTGTGTGTGGGTGGGTGTGTGTGTCTGTGTGTGTGTGTCTGTGTGTGCGTGTGTGTGTGGGTGGGTGGGTGGGCGTGTGTGTGTGTGTGTCTGTGGACTGCGTAACTCAAAAACCAAAGTAGGTATTTAAGTTTAATATCCTTTAAGGATGCGAAACGAAGATTTTGAAGAAATTTTTCCACCCTAAACTACCCTTTACATGGAAAATTTTTTGAAAATTTTTATTTTCTCCAAAATGACTAACGATTTTGATTAAAATGCCACATGTTTAAGATATTTTTATGGCAAATGAAATGTATACAGGATGGAAGTGAAATGATCCGTCAGACTTTAACAGCGAATTTCTCATGTTGTGAATAACAAGAAAGTCTAATGCCAAAATGTTGAAAAGTTTATAGTTTTCTAGAAAAAAATATTTTTATCAAAAAAATTTATCATCACCTGGCAGAATTATTATTGACTGATTTATGGCTATATTCATAGAAAATTGAATAGGTGACAACTTTTTCCTTTGGCGTATTTCAATAGATTCAACGGTTTTTATGTAAATTAAATTTAAAAGAACCCACAATTTGTTGCCTTTTGGTTCTTTTCGTAGCCTTCCTTTAGTCAGAGCAAACGGTCACTCTTCGCTTGTCAGTGGAAGTGAATAGACCTAGCTTTTTTGGAGCGTCTAAACCAACGGATACACAAAGGTATGTCATAGCAAAGCATATTTTAGGTGTGAGATCTACATTGGTCAGCAACGTCTCAGTGGAAATAGTGAAAAGACTGAAGCTTTTGTTAAAAGATGTTATCATCAGAATTGGTGTCGTTCTTACAAAACAAAACCCACGCATACCCAGGGAGAGAAATCTCATAGCTTTATCGGCGGCAAAGGACTGAATCAAAGGGACTGTGTAGCACTGTTGTTTCAAACAATATTATCAACGCGTTACTGACAAAATACTAGTAATTCGGGATCAAAATCGTTGCATCTGCGATTGGCTAATCCTGCTTCAAAGATAACACCAACGTGAAGCAGAATAAATAACTGCTTCATCTTTTACTTTTAGTCCCAAGCGCTGACTCGTTGCAAAGGTACTGATTAACTTAATGACGTCAATTAATGTTTTTGCTACTAATTTCATTTGCACCATTAGCTGATTTCCGCATGCTCTGACTTTCAAGGCAAAGTAAGAGTAGTTAAAAAACGGGATACTTTCTACTACGCTGTACTCCTCCCCTCGAGGAGCAATAACCAGTTATGATGAGCGGGTACGAGAACTTCCGATACCCATAAGCGGTCGTGCAGCGCGCTTTCTATTCGAATTATCTCGCACGTGCCTCCATTACGTCACATAACTGGGTGATGCCCCTCACGACTCGCCGCCCAGCTAACTGCACATCTTCTGCATCTGGCTATGTATCATCAAAATCTCCTCTTTCATTTGCATCACTCTCTACTAACTCTCCTTGCAAAAATGCATTCTATGGCTACACATTTCATTCTAGATATAAGAATTCAGCAGTATAGGGGAAATTGTAAGCCCAGAGGATTTACTTTAGAAAAACAGGAATAGGTACTTATACTTTTCTTTTATGTTCACCAAAAACATGTCAATTTGTACTCCCTCCACTGCGTTTAAGCAGGAGAAGTGTTGTGTTTAACTCAAAATTTCTATGTCGAGATTTCATCGGAAATACATGTTTTGAGGAACCTGAATCCAAAAGAGCCTTTTAAAAAAGGTCCGTGTGTGTCGGAGTCTGAACAGCATAACTAAATAACGAAAAGTACGTTAAAAGCCAAATTTCGTATTTTAAGCTTGAAATCTTTTAAAGATGCGACACAAAACTTTTGAAGAAACTTTCTCCATTCTAAACTACCCTTTACATGGAAATTGTTATTTTCTCAAAAATGGTTGTAATGATTTTGATTAAATGCCATATGTTTAACATATTTTTATGGCAAAGGAAATGCATATTTTGAATTTTCTGGTTATAGCCCATGTAGTCCTGTTTACTTTGGATGACTTTTGCATAACTGGTAAACCGTAAGAGGCGAACCAAATCTTACCATACAAAAATGTAGAGCTCGTTAAAACACACAAGTTATGTCCAAATGCATTTGTTTGTGGAGTGAACCATTTCGGAGATGTTCTTGGTTATTTGTGTGAGTTTTGCAATACTTGAACTTTTCCCAAATATTTACATTTTTATCTCTCGGTCGTGCAAAGAGAACAGGATTTGAAAGCCCTCATATAGCGATTAGCTTCAAAAGATTTGTCTTCACTTAAAGCCTACTGTATTCCCATTGCAAATGTTTATCTCTGTTATCATGAAGTATATAGTGCCAGACCTGTTTACATCCAAAAACCAGGTTAACTGCCTGACCAACCTCAACGCAACGTTGTCGACTTACTTCACGTCTGAGAGAGCAGTTCGGAGTATTCCGCCACATCTTTCAAGTGATTAATTATTTCGAAACCCTGTGTGATGTCCCATAATTACTACCGAAGCTATGTCAGAAATAAGTTACTCTACGCATCTGACAAGTGACAAACTGTTATGTTCGTACATTCTTGTGGAATTACGCATCCCATTTGGATCAAAAACCATTTATTCTTTCGAAATCGGCTGATTAAAGAACAAAATGTCATTCGACTCTTTTGTTTGTAATGCTTCTATGAAGCACATATTAGAATAAATGTATTGACTTGCCTTCCACCCTGTATACACAGATATAGTACGTGTTATAGAAAATAAAAATTAAGAACATCGTGAAAGTGACGCCATCTATGCTTCGGGTCAGAAGTGAGTAAGAGGAAAAACTTCGCCGGAATGGTTTCGGACGGTAGTTTCACGAATATGGTTACTTAATGTTTTAAAGCCATAAAATAAAGTTATTTTAGTTAAATCATGACTTTAATTTATGAAAATGCAAGCCCTCGCCATTTTTGTTATTTATGTGTTGCCCGTTACATATGACCCTGTAACAAAGATCTCATCGCTGTAACCCCGCCCTTAATAAAAACCGCCACAGTAGGCTAAAGCGATAGTCATATTTTTAAAACACGGACAGCTCTATGGTAGCTTTGAAATTCCTTGCTCTTTACATGACCACTGGAGAAAAAAGTTGGTATACGAACACTCATATTCCTTTCTCTACTCACTCTTGTACAAAATATTTTTAAAACATACTTACTCTAACACTTTATGTTAAACAAGATAAATGTTTGTATAGAAATGTTTGTTTACATATTTCTTTGTAGCTACAATGAGAATAGGAAAATACAGTAGGCTAAAGCGGTATTCAAATCTTTTAACAACTGCTCGCTTTGTGATAACTTTGACATTCCATTCTCTTTGTATGTCCAGGATAAAATACAAATAATAATTCAATTTGAGAATAGTATAAGTATTTAAAAATTCAAAACGAATTACAAGGAATATATCGGAAATGGTTCACTCCACGGAAAAAAAACAATATTTGAGAGAAATTGTATTTTAAAGATTTACTTTTTTGTGCTTTTGTTTATCCCTTACGGATTGTAATACAAATATCGTAAAGATGTGGTATTTTAATCGAAACGATTTGGGAAAATACACATATAAAAATGTTCTATGTAAAGAGTAGTTTGGCGAAGGGGGGGGGGACTTTTTTTAAAAATCTTCTTGTCGAATCCTTGAAAGGTACCGAAGTTACATATCAAATTCCTAAATCGACATTTCGGTTTTTAGTTATAATGTTCATAGACAAAAGACCTTTTCCTAAAATGTAATTTTTTTCGGTGGGGGGGGGGGGGATTAAGGAGTTTCGAAACGTGTATTTGCACTTCAGAATATTTCAAAGAAGTGACATGAAGATTTTAAAGAAAATGCTCCCGGACCAAACTACCCCTTACATTGAACATTCTTTGAAAATGTTGATTTTCTCAAAAGCAGTTCTTACGATTTTGATTAAAATACCGTAATCATCTTTATGACAAATGCAACGTATATCTATCTTCAATTTTATAGGAATGTCCTCGGAAACCCTTTTCGCTCTAAATGACTTCTGCATAACTGGTAAACTGTAAGAGATGGACAAAATGTTAGTGGACAGAAAATATAAACCGTTAAGGCACAATTTGTGTCAAATACATTTTTTTTCGGAGTGAACCATTTCCAAGACATTTCTCCTAATTTTTTTAATTTTTCTATACTTAAACTATTGTCAAAGTAGAAGTCGTTATTTGCCTTTGATGTCCTGGACATACAAGAATGAAATGTCAAAGTCATCACATAGTGGCATTCCTTGTTATTGGTTTGCAATCTGAGGACGTTTAATTTTCTCAAATAGGAGGTCGCTATTCCCTTTTTTATGCATTTATCTCTATTAACATAAAGATAGAGGAATAAGCGTTTGTGTGTTGAAGAATGTGTAGAGAAGGTCAAGTGAATGTAGCACGTGACACTTTTGGTTTTATCATTATTTTAGACTTTTTGGCACCTGGTATTAAATATCCATTTCAGGGTTTGCCTTTGCTACTGAGGGAAACCACTAAAAAAGCACCAGTCTGGTTCATTGACGTATGGTATTTGAACCCGGGACCTCCCGAGCATGTTGTAAATATGTTGAAGCATATTTGAGGTGTTTATAGTGTACATATATAAATCTGATGTCTAGTGATTATCTCATTACGGTATCCTTCACTTTTTGTTGACGAATGTGTTTACGCTTTCTCCGGTTCATGAAACACTTTTTTGAACTGATACTTGCTACAAAATAAAATGCGAGATGTGCTGAAACCACGACATATAATTAGACATGAAGATAAACACCAACTAGTGAAAGTATGTAATCACATTCAACCTTCCTCTACTCGGACATTCCTAATATTACGAACTCTCTAACCACAAGAAAAACTAGGAAACAGTTGCGAATAGCGGATTTTCCCTTTCATTTAGTTTGTAGAACTCCATAGTTCAGTGCTTCATGTTTCAATAACTCGACAGTAGGCTGCCGATTTGGCCATGACGTTAATGCTGGAGTCTAAATTTAACAGTTAAAAAAGTTAACAGTTATTAGGAAGTAAATGTAATTTAGAGTAAATGCACAACTCCACTCCCTGCCTCTAACAGCACTCCCATTACATTATATGCAAGAATTAAGGGACTCGGAAACGCGTTTTTCGCCAAAAGTTACAAAATACCGAGTCTATATTTTAAAATATAGGTAAATACCTATAGTTCATACAAAAGCAAACAAGCCTGTTATTTTAAGCTGTATTAACAATCTTGAAATTGGTCATGAATGTGCATTTTAAGGTTATAACATCCGCTATAATATTCCCCTTTTGTGCTTTAGTTTTAATTTTCCATTTTTAATCTACATATTATTCCTTGCGCATCTGTTGTGGTCCAATTTTATTAAGAACTCATAAGCAATCTTTGTAACCTTTTCCACAACCTCTTGGTCTGGGTGAACAGTTGAATAGGCGCTAGCCTACTGATCACAAGATGGCGGGTTCAAACCCCGATGGGACTGATTATATCTTGGCACATTGAGAGCGTCATTAACAAAATATATGTTATAATTCATAACCAGGCTATTATTTTATAATAATACATATCATATTATTTGCATTTTCAACCAGGAAGGTAATCATAGAAAAGTTAAACTTCAATGTTAGAAATCCGAAAAGAAACATGAATATCTCAATAAATAAATGTAAGCTTAAAAGCTAATCATTTTTCCCATTCTTTCAAGGTAAAAAGAAGAAAAATTACGCTTACTATGCCCTCAGAAAAGCTTCAGCTCACATAATTTATTTTTCGACTTGAAATTTCCTGTTGCAAATATTCTCCAAAATTCTATCAATTTTATATATTAAATTGTGATAAAACATTTATTATCTAGGAAAGTAATTATTCTATCAAACTTATATTTTTGCTGGTTAGCTTAGTCACAAAAATGTGCATATAAATTAATCTGAATACTTTTCAAAATAACAGAAATTAGTAAATTCAATCACATGGTTTCTTAATTTAGTGTTGCAAAGAATAGTAGATACATACCACTCAAGAATTTAATAAATGGTCTTAAAGCCCATGCACTTCTTTTGGATAGAACACTCACCTGTAAAAGAAAGATAAGTGATAAGTGTTGAATCGAGTAAACCAGGTTATACAAATTAAAATTTTTGTTAGCTGTTTCACGTTTGAAAGGAGATTCAATATTTCACTACCATTGATTTCAAAATTGAACTTCGTTTTTCTCCATCACATCAGGTTTATTGACAAATGAAAATTAACAAATTCATGGTGTCTTACAAAATTTGAAAAACAAATTCCAGGTTTTTCTCAAGGTGAAAACAAAGAGACACGCAAACTTGGGCAAGAGCTAAACGTGGTAAATGAAAGTAATACCATTGTTTACTATACCCCCTTTTATATACGCAGCTAAATAAGATGTAGGCTACCTCTGAATTTGAACTCACATGTTTTTATTACGATAAATCAGTAATTCTGGGAAATACTGTAAATCTAAGGATTCTCCAATTATTAAAAAGATTGTATAAGAACAAAATAAGAGATGTAAGCCTTACATGAACAATATTTTTTCCATGGGACACTTATTTTTTAACCTATAAGATCTGACTTACAGAAATTTTCCTTACTTTCAGATTTGTTTAAAAATACAAATAGAAATTCTGTTCCTCAATCTGCCATTAGATTCTGGTAAAAACTAGGGTGCCTGAAAAGAAACGGATAGTGTTAATATAATTTTGACTTGAACTAATACTCTTTGATCCATTTATTACTGGATTTTCCTAGAACGTGTATTAGTTTGACTCAACGTTAACGGGCGCGCGCACACACACACACACACACACACACACACACACACACACACACACACACACACACACGGACCTTTTTCTAAAAATGCTTTTTGGATTCAGGGGGCCTCAAAACATATTTCCCCTGAACTCTCGACATCGAATTTTTGGGTGGAATACAATACTTCCTATACTTTGTATACGTAGTAGAGGAACTAAAAATTACATTATCATGATTTGTATAATCTCTTTATTATCAGCAATTCTTTCCCTTTGTGATATTTCGTTAGTCTTCAACACAAACATTCCACGCAATTTGAGAAGCCGAGGCCCTCAATTTATCTAATTCGAGAGCTTTTGTTACACACGAGATGATGTTTTTTTCTATGCTTCTTCACAATAAAATTACCACAAAAATAACAAGATCAATTTGGTGCATTTACACAACACCTGCTTTCTTTATCCTGTACGAAATTGCATATGCTAAAGTGAAGGAAATGGCGGTAGGTATCTACATAAAGTATGATATGAAGTTTTCCTGGGGACGAACATATTCTGGCTCGAAGCCCGAGAACATCTTGAAGATGTAGAACAATTATATAGTAGATGAATTCACTATACAAACTATGTAAGCAGCTGCATTCTAAACAGTGAACTAGTTAATGTAAGTAGATTTATTCCAATAGATGGTATTGTTGTAATGAACTAATGGTTTATGATCACAAAAATAGTCAAATAAAAATTGAATATCTTAGTTTGTAAAAAGATAGTATGTCATGGGCATCATTTTTGGAATCAGGACGCTGATATAAAAGGCCTCAAAACCTAAACAGAAAAATTGCTGCTGACTTGTTTAATTTTTAAACTCCTTATTTTATTTGTTTACCATTTATTGTAGAGATTATGACAATTTTTGTAACCAGCTGTAAAATTCCTTAACCATTTTATAGCACTTGGCACTGCTAGTGCCCGTCTTCAGCACTTTGTCTTTCCGCATTTACTTGTGAATAACTTGGCTTTCTATAGAAATTCATTTCATGAGGGAGGGAGGGAGTGAGTGAGTGAGTTAGTTGTTTCTCAATGGCAAACGAGTTTCAAGGGGAAGGAGGGAAGGCAAAGATTTCAAGCACATACATACATACACATAACCCATTATGAGCAGCTTTAATGAAACAGGGCGAAGTGAAATTAGGAGACCGAAATTCAAAGGGCTTCACATTCTAAGGGAATCTGCAAATATTAGCTAGTAGTGCCTTATCAGACGCCTGCAAACACAACCTTACTCTCATGTGATGCGGTTAGCTTGTTTTTGTTTTATCTCTACCAGTTGTCTACCGCAAGTAGAGAAGTTATTGTATTCCATCGAAGAACTAGATTAAAAAATAAATTAACAGAAAAAACTTCTTTTCCTTCTTTCGAGTTACACACACATTTACATACACAGAAGCACCCGTGCCCAAGCCAGAACTCGAACCCACGATCCTCTGTGCTGCGGAGCGCCAAAGATACACGCCTTAGCGACCACGGCTACGAGGGCGGACGTGTTGGTATGTGTGTGTGTGTGTGTGTGTGTGTGTGTGTGTGTGAACAGTAAACTCTAAAACGAAACATGAGTATTGTTTATATAATCTTTGCTTGATAGTTAAATAAACTATTTATATCCATTCATCAAGAAATTTGATTGCTCCAATATTTGACACAAATTATTTTTTTTCGGCGATACGGATCGTAGGGGCACAAAAGAGTCGTTTGGCCAACCGCCCGGCCACTGCATCCCCCACTTCTGCCCACTACGGGCGCCATGAGCGGAGTTCAGTGATAGAGAGTGGGACGTGGTCGGCGTCTCCAGCCCTCCCAGCCAATATATGGACTCTTCGTAACCTGAGTTGATTACACAGAGGAACCACGATGGCTGCTCAGCCTGAGAGCGAGCGAGAAACTGATATGAAATGATGGAGAACGATAGGAAAGGTGATGATGGAGCAATTGGTGGAATAATGGCAGGGAAAACAGAAGAACCCGGAGAAAACCTGCCCCTACGCTGGTGTCTCCACCGTACATCCCACATGCGGACGAGTGGGATCGAACCCGGGTCGCTTCGATCAGAGTCAAGCGCTCTAACAGCTCGGCTACGGCGCGGCCTATAGTCAGATAGCCTGAAACCTTGTATTTCCAGTGAAATATGGTAGGTATAGAATTTTTTAGCAAGATGCAACAATTCCTCTAGTTACTATATGCAAGTACGTAAGTAAGGTAAGCTTCATCCGCCAGGCAGTTGATCACGTGCAGAGGTTTGCAATAGCCTCTGTTTCTATTTGCATTAGATCATTTCCCTACCTCGGGCGGTGTATTTGTTAATTCATTGATGTTCATCCCTTGCGGTGAAAGGCTCTCCCATTCCCTCAATGGCTTGGAGGGATTTGAAACACATGGCTGCGTCCAGATTAAAATACCTAATTAAAAGCACTAAACCTGCATAAAAAATAACTTCGACAGGAGATGTGTTTGGGTCTGTGGTTAATTATAACTCGAATGTCCACATCCCAAGGGGAAAGGCATTACACTACTATACATATGGTGTCTGAAGGACCAAGCATAAACATACATTCAAAGAAATAATAATAATAACGGACCTTAAAGTCGGTTAAAAACCACAGTTGGTATTTACGTTTAATATCTTTTAAGGATGCGACACGAAGATTTTGAAGAAAATTCCTCAAACCCTAAACTACCTTTTACATGGAACTTTTTTTTGTTTAACGAGGCTGTCAATTTCCACGATCATATCAGCGTCGCCGGTGTGCTGGAATTTCGTCCCGCAGGAGTTCTTTTACATGTCAGTAAATCTACTGACATGGAGCTGTCGATTTTTAAGCACTCTTAAAACCATCGGTCTGGGTCGGATTTGAACCCGCGACCTTGGGATCATTAGGCCAGCGTCTAACCGAGTTTTTAAGTATGCTTAAAACGACAGCTCCATGTCAGTAGATTTCCTGGCATGTAAAAGAACTGCGGGACGAAATTCCAGCACACCGGCGACGCTGATATAATCCTAGCAATATTTTTGTAATTCGCACGGTATTATTTCTCACCTACAGAAGAAACTCCATTATTTATAGTAATCCTGAATGTTTTAGTGATTTATTACAAAGTCAGGTAAAATATGTTGCAAAAATGATTACCATTTTGAAACAAAGCTCATATAGAAAGAAACCTTCCAGTTTGAGCAACATTTTATGAGTCACAGAAAGTAGGTTAGCTATTTGGTGAAATTGCATCAGTTGAGACGCAATGCCTGCGATACAGACCTTGGATCGGTACTTAATCGATTGAAATTTGCCCAAACGTGTGACTTGAAGGGTATAATTTAATTACACTACGGTTACTACTCGAGAGGTTCATACAGCTGCGTAATTGACTGTTTGGTCATTGGTAAGAAGAAATCGTAACGTTTTAGCTTTCGTGTTACAAAACCTAGTACTCCATCATGCGCACTGAGCTGGTGATTAATACTAACTCTGCACATTCCAAACCATGCCTAAGTATATGTCATCGTTAGGTATAAGAACAAATGTTTTTACTTCTTTCACTACGTATAGTAAATGAGGCCAGTATTGTATTCCACCCAAAAATTCGATGTCGAGATTTCACGGAAATATATGTTTTGAGGCCCCTGAATCCAGAAAAGCATTTTTAGAAAAAGGTCTGAGTGTATGTATGTGTGTCTGTGTGCCTGTAAGAAGCGTAACTCAAAAACGAGAACTCAGTTAAAAATTAAAGTTGGTATTTAAGTTTAATATCCTTCAAGGATTCAACACGAATATTTTTAAGAAAGTTACTCCAAATGTTTTTTTTTTTTTCCCTCGAGAACGGCTCCGATTTTGATTAAAATGTCATATGTTTAAGATATCTTTATAAAAAATGAAACGTATATTTGAATTTTCTGGCTATAGCAGGGTGGTCCTGTTCACTCTTGATGGCTTTGGCATAACTGGTAAATTCTAAGAGATACACCAGATCTCACTGTACAAAAAATGTACATCTCGTTAAAACACATAATTTGCGTCAAGTGATGTTTTTATGGAAATTAACCATTTCTGAGATATTCCTTGTTACTTTTCAGAGTTTTGCAATACTAATAGACCGTTCTTAAATGGGAGGTCGTTATTCATTTTTTATCCCTCGGTCATGTAAAGAAAGCGAATTTCAAAGTGTTCATGAAATGAAATGGGTGAAATGATGCTCAAATGAGCCCGAGGTCCATGGAGCTTTAAGTTACCCGACATTCGTCTTCTCAGGGTAGGGAAAACCTCGGAAAAAACCTTACCCGGATAACTTACCCTAAGCAAGATTCGAACTCGCGACCTCTTATACGTGAGGCAGACACGCTATTGTTTATCTTGATTAACGTGAAGCAGATAGAGGAATTAGTGTTTGCAAGAACAGCTTGTGGAAGATTGAATAAGGTCATGTGAGTGCAATATCTGAAATGAAATTCGAATTATTTAATAATCTCCAAAGTTCTCTGCGTGTAATATTAAGGTGTTTCCATAGCAGGTGTTGTTTTTTAAGGATACAAATTAAATTGCTTATCAAACTAAGTAAGATTTGCTAACTACTACCTTTCAGAAATAAACGAAAAGAATATACTGTCATTTAAAATAAGCTTTTCAGGGAGACCTACTTCATAAACGCTAGCTGCCATTCACAATACCATGCCAAGCAATGGTGAACATCAGAGACAGAAAGAAGAGGGAAATAGGTGAACCTCTACTCTACTTCAGCCAAGCTGGAAGACAAAGAATGCAAGTCTCAGAGACTAGCAGTATATGGCTTTCACCACAGAACTGTACAGGCGTGGAAAAATGGCTGAGTGGATTAGGAGAGTAGAGTACTTCTAAGGCCCATGTCGTATTGTAGCGCAGTTCACACAAATCGCTATTTCCAACATGCAGTCCCTGATAGTCCCTGTTCCATATGACAATGTCTGTCGGACAAATAAATAGGCTGTCTTGAATAACCACTCACATTTGGACACATTCGCAAATATACAATAGTGTGTTGCGTACTAAGAACTGCAAGTGGTACTTATCAGGTCGAGCGTGCATTTTGGGAACACGAGGCCAGCAGAGTCGAGCAATATTGCTTCTCCATATTTTATTACACATTAATAAAAACGAATTCTGAATGTGAACAAATGAAAAACTACATTTATGTTGTCTCATACAGGCCTAATAATTCGTATATTTCATGTGAAATCCCAGATTCCACCTCAAGATGTACAGAACAAATAAAAAGAATTGAATCTCTTCTTAATGTTAACATGCCCAATTGCACATTTAATATTTTAATCAATAAGTAATTGATACTTTTGTATATTTTGCTAAGAATTTATTAATAATTTATTTTTAGGTTACTACGTTGTTGTGTGTTATTTCCTACTGGTACCGTAAGTGTTAAAGACCAGTTTTAGCCTTGTTGGCATAGAAATTGACAAATGAATTGTAAATTTAGTTTATACTACCAAACAGTGTTAACAATGATTAACTTACGTATCAAGTATTGCAAAAATGTTATTTTTGGATATTTGCTCAGGGCAGAAGATGATCCTCTCATAGTCCATACAGAGTTACCGTAGCTGATGATTTCCGAAGTGTTTTTCTAATTTCCCATCACGCAACACACATTAGTCATTCCCGCGTCCGTCAGCTCCGCGGCCTCTGGTAGCTCGGTGACCCTCTTCTCGTCCAGCCTCGCAAGGTCACCTCATTGTAGTATCGTAAACACACGCAAGTAAGTCTCTGAACAAGAGGAAATATACCTACCTGCCGTTTATGACTAGAGCGACACAATGCAAATGCTAATATTATGAGCACCATTATGAACGAACGCCGTCAGAACCGGATGTACCTATATAAACTGTGCATTAACATACACGTTCTGTGACAGACACTACACAGGAAATCAATGAATGCATTTGAGGTCGTCAAAGTGCAACTTGGTAGTAAAAGAGCACAAGTCGAGATTGCTTTCCAGTTTGAAGCTGCTAGCTTCTCTGCACTATAACCATTACCAAGTCTTGCATCTTGAACAATCACCTTACTTACTAGAAAATAACAAACATCCCTTGGAGTAGCAAGTTTCACTGATGGGATAGAAAAATACCAACGAGAATGGTAAGAACTATAATCGCTCCACCGTTAGATCCGCACTTGATGTAAACACAAGCCATCAACAACGAACTCGCAATATGCCGAAACCAAAGCACACCATAAAATATAGTACCTTAAATATCGGCGGGTATCTGTGAGTTTTCAAGATGTACGATAACTCTGGTAAAGACTACTTAAATTTAAGGCGGTATTTCTAATATTAATGAATAAATATCGTTCTGTTGCAACACAAATACGAGGTATGAGGTCACGTGGTGTTTGTTCTCTGTTAGTCGCAGGTGATATCAGGTTATCGCGGAGTGATACAAGGGGCGGATCTAAGGCTGGATGGAGTGTAGACTCCAATTCCAGTATGCTTCAACTGGTCCCAGAGACCAAGGAAGACCAAAACAGCAGTGGAAACACCAAGACTCTCTTCGCTGGGTTTATCACTACAGTCCATATGACCTTAGACGAACTTGTTCATGATCATGATGATGGTAGTGGTGTACACACACACGCGCGTACACACTCACACACACACACACACACACACACACACACACACACACACACACTCAGCGTTTTCTAGAAATTCAATTTTGTTGTATTCAGAAAAGCAAAACATATATATTTCGATGAAATCTCCGTACCGAATTTTTGGGTAGAACGTGTGTAATAAAGAAGGTAAAAAGGCTGTTGAGGGAGCTATGAAAACGGAAAAGGAGAAAGTAACTAAATCAGTGTATTCAGCTATTCCTCCGTGCTCCTCCTGTAGGTTATTTATTACATAATTCATATTTCACTATTTACGTGAAACACATTCAGTAAGTCACGAAGGAACGTATGTATGGATGAGTTCATCGTTGGTGTGTGTCAATAGTGAACGACAGGTCTGCACGATTTATTGAAGCTGGCTGGGGGCTGGGGGCGGGCTGGCGAGTTATGAAGCGGGGGTGGCTTTCTATTTGCTTTGTAATTCCGTGTGGGCGTCAACACACAGTAAGTTGCCGGCAGCTTGTGATGAGTAAAAGCATTTCCTTTGGGGCTCGTACGCCCACTGCTTTATCACTCGACGCTATTGCTACTGCTACTGCAAAACTTCATGAAAGCTTTCAGTGGAACCTTTGCACCAGTGTACGTCTCGCGGGCTTTTTAGTTAGGGCAATCTAAAAACCTATGTGCTGCACTTATAACACTTCCTCTACTTACAAGCTCTTATTCTTCTGTCTACTTTATCTTAGTGGTGTCATATGTCTCTGGAAATCATCTTATTGCATATTTCCTTGTAGATACAGCACGATTAGGGGAATACAGTAGGCTAAAGCGCAAGCCAAATGTTTTAAGAACTGGTCACTATGTGATGGCTTTGAAATTCTCTTCTCCCTGAAAGACCAAGAGGTAGAAAAGAAATCCGATGTGTTGCACTCACATGACTTTCTCTATTCTTGTACTAATTACTCTCGCAATGTCCTCTATCTTCTTCATGTTAGTAGAAATAAACAATTGCAGAAATTATTGATAACTTTCTTGTATGTACAAGGGGAATATGGGAATACAGTAGACTTTGAGGAGTCAAATCTTTTAAACCTGGTCACTATATGAAGGCTTTGAGATTCCGTTCTCTTTGCACGGCCAAGAGATACAAAAGTGATTTCAGAAAATCTGAAGTATTGCAAATCTCACACAGACAACAAGAAATATCTCTGAAATGGTTCACTCCACAAAACATGCATTTGGACATACCTGTGTTTTAATGAGACTACATTTTTGTGCTACACAGCAGAATAGGATTGCGATATATTCTTCACCACTCTTGTCCTCCAGCCTTCTGTTCAACATCATGAGCGGAATATTCGAGATATTCGTTTGCAAATTAAACATGAAAATGGAAACAACTCACCAAAAAATCACTATTTCGGCTCCCCTTAACGGAGTTTTTGCTGTCGAGTATCTGTGCCTACACACACACAGGCTGGCGCATCTTTTTCTACAAATACTTTCTTTTTTAGGGGGACGGGAAAGGGGGGGGGTGTGGAAATTCAGGGAACTTGAAAATCGATTAATCGTTTCGATGAAATCTCGATATGAAATTTTTGAATGAAATACAATACTTCATGTAGTTTTCTTTCTCCTTGTGATCTGCAAGAGGAAATGGACCGAGACCACCTTCAAATATGCCCAGCCACTTCTAATGCCCCATCCATCAGTGAAAAATATTGGAGAGCAAGAGGATTAATGACTTCACTGTCAGAAATCCAGCATTAGCTAACATTTTTTGTACAGTAAGATTTTATCTATCTCTTACGGTTTAGCAGTTATGTAAAAGTCATTATTTTAATTTGCTATAAACATATATTAAACATCGTTTGAGCCTTTTTTGAGAAAATCAAGACTATCAAAAAATTTTCCATGTAAAGGATAGTTTAGGGTGGGGGAATTTTCATCCAAATCTTCGCATTGCGTTCCTAAAACATATTAAATTTAAATAACAACTTTGCTTTTTAACCGACTTTTCGTGTTCGAGTTATGCTGTTCACAGACACACGTGAGCGCACGCGGATCTTTTTCTGAAACTTTTTTTGGATTCAAGGGGCCTCAAAACATATATTTCCAATGAAATCTTGACAATGAATTTTTAGCTCGAATACAGTACTTCCCACACCATATGTAACAGAGAAAGTAAATACCTGTGGTTGATTGGACAATAACCACACAAAGAATGGGGAGAGGTGAATGAAATTGATTAAATGAACAGGCATCTGCTGCCGAGCTCCAAGTTAGCCAGACAGTCACCTGATGACTTGGCACAAGCAGATGCTTCTGTTGTGGGTTGGTTCTGTTCTGTTCTACGTCCAGCACATTTTGATAATGCGGATCATGAGCGCGGCCATCGCTGTGCATTACTGCCAGAATATAAAGCAGCGGGTTGGGATGTCTTGGTCAAGAACATCAAGAACCTGACCTAACTGAGACATGATGTGCCTGCAGTAAGTGCGGAAGTATGCTCCAGCGATGAAATAATTACACAACTGCCTGCCTGCCTTGTTGTGAATACATTTAAAATCCCGGAGTTTGCCCTCTTGGGGTTAACCTTATATCTCCCCGAGATGCTCTCCTCGTAGGAATTTTCCATGTATGTATGTACAGCTGGTTTTATGAAATGTATTCTTGTTCAGCGTCATTGTTAACAGTAGTTTAGGTTGCTTTAACTGCGTAGCTATATCGTGACAGACCTTAGTATTAGAAGATACCTCATACATCGTGTGTGGTGGACAGTTAGCAGTCAAGGTCTCAACCTGTGACATACCATCTTGATTTGTCACGAATACACTGAGGAATCAGTGCAGGGTAACTGTAGCTTCATCTGTATCGAGCAGATGGCATTGCTGTGCTATCTAGTCTATCTGCTTAGTTATCTGTGGAAATATAACACAAAACTAATGCTATTTTTCATTTTTGACTTAGAGTGGAACTTTGGGTCATGGTATTAAATGTGTAAGCCGGTATTTACCTTGGCAACTGAGGGAAATATCAGTCAGATTGTCGGCCAACGGGATTTGAACCCGGGGCCTTCCGAATGGGAGCCGCAGACGTTACCGCCTGAGCCATCCCTCTCGATAGTAGTTCATTGATTTCTAGATATTTGTGAAATTGTAAATTTCGAGTAACATCTACAACTTAAATTACAGCCTGTAAATAAATATTTTCTCACTCCACCTGTACGGGTACGCAGTATCGAATTGCTGTTGCTAAAATTTGTCATGATTAATAGCAAACAGATGGAAGAAAAATCTAAGGGTCATTTTTACTATAGATTTCAAATAGTAAGAGAAGAAACGTTGGTGTACTATACCACGAAGGTTATTCCTGTTCTCACAGAGCCTTTGCTCTGAGGTGTGGGTCGTATTACGAAGAATTGCTTGCCCTGCGCTGTGCTGTTTTTAACAAGCCTGTTTCCTCCTCTGAACGGGCCGGCTAATGGGTTGTCACGAAGGTGCTGTACAAGATTGATACGATGTATTAGCGCACTCTGTAAACCTTAGCTCACAAATCTTGACAAAAGACTCCTGCAGAGAACTGAGGCGGCCATTTACAAACAGTTTCTTCGGGACTTCATTTTGTGTGGTGCTGGCAGCATGTAGGTGACCTCGTACACTCGAAGTGATGGCGATGAAACAGCCATTGGAAGAAGGGCTTTTAATAACGCTGATTAAATTACCTCTCGATGCGCTCACTTTCTATACAGTCTTAAGGAATATTGTCTTCTTTCTTTAACAAAATTTTCAGCTTTTCTAATATGACTTTTTTAAGATCTTAGTCTGTTTGAAAAAGTAGCATTTCAATATCGTTACGAATATTTTTCTCACAGAATGTTCGCCATTACTTTTATTACATGTTATACATTCTTCTCACTATCCCATTTTATGTATATATTTCCTTGTTTCCATTTGAACAAACTCACAATACTTCTTAAAAACTTGCCTAAGGGTTCACGAATAAAAAATATCTGCCTCAAGCGTTTTAGAGATGTAAACTGCACTGCATAAAAGATACATGCAAACAGCAGGAAACATCAGGGACTTCCGAGAATAAATATTCCGTCGCTGATGTTTAATGTCGTATGCTCCAGGATAATCGCTACTTTTGAAGCCCCTCTCCTCACTTTGCATCAAGTTGATGTTATCTCTGCCCCTGTCTGCTACAGTCCAGCTAAAAAGGCCTTGGTATGCGTGTGTGTGATGCTAAAAACCACGCTAGTTCAAGTTGCTCATTTAGTTTAATTTTTATTAAAAGCTTTTCTTTTGTTTGTTTTTTATTTCAGGTTTACAGAGAAAATTTCTTACCATTAGACCAGCCATAGACAAAATCGGTTCAAAAGGGTCACTGCAGTGACACACGTTCTTGCCTCACCCCACCGACCATCCCTCCCCTTCACTGCTGTTCAACTTCGGACACACCTCATTCATTGGTGAGTATGTTTTCGTCGGGATATCTGTTTCTTCAAACATGACAGAAAGATTTTTTTTGTAAGTTACAAAAACAGTGAACTTTCCTGTCCAATGTATGGATTTCAATTTGAAAATATAAAGCTTTACAATATCAAACTTCACTATAATCAGAAGCATAAATCAAACTTTGGTGATCTTAAAAGTATTTGTTTACAATTTCAAAAGGTACTTTCTGAATACACGTATTTGTCAACATATGAAAGGAACGATATGATTCCACTTTTTAGGAGTTTAGTTTCTTATTAGTTTGTTTAATATAAACTATTGTATTTCGTGTTTCAAAGTTTGAACACAATATTGAGTTTAAAACCAACTATTATATTGATTAAATAGTTTTAAAATATATAAGGCTTAATAGCATACTACTTTATTTGTGAAAGACAAACAATTTAGTATGTTAATCATAAGGCAGCCTAAGAATATTACGTGCATAGGATAAATGAAGGTTATAAACTTGAAGATAATGTAATTTGCCCAAGCACAGTAGGTGGCTGTGATAATTATTGCATGCAAAATATGTCTAATTTAAACAAACTAGTTGAATACTGGCGTAGAAATTAATGTTACCGCGCAGGTAGAATGAAGCCACCACTACACTTGTATCAAAACAACCTTTGTCACTCGGCACGAGAATGTGGAGTAGGTAAGGCAAGTTCAATCGCTACCTCTCCTCTCGTGCCCATACCTACGCTAGACACTAAATGTTTTTAACCGACGCGCGTCACTTCCGCGAACCCTGCATGTAGGTATACTAACTACCCCTAGATAATCATCGCACAGGTCTGCAAGTTATTCATCTCAGGAAGTTAACGACATTTTAAATTTACTATACAAGTTGTTAGAAAAGATTGTAGCAAATCCGCATAAGAAGAAAGATATAGTCCTCCCTTCTCTTGACCTGTCTTAACAGTTCACACAAATAGCATATACATACAGTCAAATGAAAGATTTTTTAAATATCCTGTTCTGAAGTTCATCGTATTTCTCTATGCTTGAGAAGTAGCTTATCGCGGACCTTCTCTAATGATACATTAGCTAATTTCTGTGGTTTTCCAGTGTTGGATATTAATGTTAAATTGTTGTTAGCAACATGTGTTTGTAAACAATTGCCTATGCCATTGCCCTGCGCCCACAAGGACGCATAAGCTGAGTCACGTATCTTTATGATTAATAACGGCACGGAAACCTTGAGACGGCCCGACCAGCAGTAAATAAGTTAATGGGTTATTGTTTAGCGTTATTTAACCTTGACTTTCCTGGTTCATTATTCAATCCGTTTGTGTACTGGGATTATCAGCACAGGAAGCTTCGGATTATACTCAGGTAGGTATACACAGCATCACGGGACCTAACATCAAGTGATATCTGTGCCGAGTTGCAAGGACAGCATTCCATCACAATGATATCAAACGCATTTGTACGCAGTACACAGAAGCAACAATAAAGTGTCGAAAAAGGCAAAACATGACAATTAAAACCTACAATATTCTGCCCAATGACCCAAAATTAACAATAATTTATTGCTATATAAGGGTGATGATTTTTACTGGACCGAGGATTAGCAAAACACTTAGCACACGTACGTGTATTGCGTACAATTTGGGAATTTAATATGACGTATAAATGAAATGTGAAATACTAAGCTTGAAACATAACATTCATCTTCTCATGGTGTCTTGATGGTTGAACTTAGTTAAAATATATAATAACTATAGCATATTTCGTATCTCTCCTTACATTTTTCAGGAATGAGAGAAATACAGCCTATTTTCCAATTTTCTTTGATTTCAAAATCAACACACTCGATCAAGTTAGCCGCGATGATTACCGAGGGTAATTATTGATCTGAACATGGCCTACTCTGTTCATCTCGCACTACGTATATTAAGATTCAGTCTAGGCCAATACAACAAAAGTTGGACTGATTCCAGTGCTTTATTCTTCTAAATTATAACGTATGCAATACAATAAGAGCACAATTACTGAGATGGTAAAAACCAACAAGTGGGTTTGATTATATTCTATATTTGTATTAATCCAAATATTGTTCAGTTTAAGGGAGTGAAAATGCTAGCGACCTGACCTTTAAAAGTACGTAATACTTATAGGACGGTAGTTAGTTGGTAGATGTGAATACGGGATAATTAATTTACCTACCTGGAATGTCAACATAGCCGGAAAGGTCACGGCAGCGTACTATCTCCCAAAAGTGAGACATTCAATGTGAAAACATGAAAGCAAATGGGATAGTCTATACTGACAGTCGTTGTTCATGTTGCGGTGCAGTTACGTATGCAGAAAACTCGTAGTAAATTGTGCGATGTGTTTGTGGGAGCATGTGTTTACTCTATTGGCCATCTTCGGGAACCATCACTGTAGAAAGTTCGGATATCTGGATGTTTTAATTCTGACACGACTAATCTCCCGTGAAGCCATGATTAATTTATCGCATTACCTCAAAACCTATAACGTTATCATCTTGTCCTCGTAATTAGAACTCCTTTTCAACTATTCATTAAGCATGCGCATAAAGGTACTTCGACACTTGCATCACACAACCTAATTAAAATATGAGGCAACCCGGAAACACTTAAGTGACAAGTTTAGATGTGCAATTAAAATGTAAACAAGAAGAGGAACAACTTTCATCACCAATACCATCCTCGCGTAACTGTACATTAAATTGAAATTGTCCAATGTGACGATGGAGACCTCTAGCATTGTGAACAACAGAACCATTCTAGTGTAGTTACATAGCAATGGGTGAGGTGTCTAGTTGAGGTTGAATTATTAGTCACACGCCAGGGTACGATCCCGCGACTATCTGCTGACATTACTGAACCATCAAAGGGTGCATAAATGAATTTCTGGTGTGTGTTTATTCCTCTCCAAGAATTTACATTTCGCTTTAGCAGTTCAACAAATCCTAACCTGCTAAAAATTGTATTATTCTACAAAAATCATAAAATTAAGAGCAGAGAAAGTAGCTTCACCCAAAAATTTGATTTCTACATTTTACCGGCAATACATGTTTTGAGTTCGCTTCAACCATTTCCCCCCTATCAATCCTTCTCCCCCCTCCCTCCCCCCCCCCCCCCAAATGCGTGCGTTTCTGTGTAGCTGTGAACAACTCAAAAACGAGAACTCGAAAAAGTACAAACTGGGTATTTACGTCCAGAACTTTTTAAGACTGCGATACGAAGATTTCTCCCAACACAGATACCTACCTCTTCCATGCATACGTTTCCAGTATTGTCCCCTGAAGACGCCTATACCAATCTTTTATTAAAACGCTGTGTGTCACAGATATGCACCAACCCATAGCACAATGACAGCGCTCTTGCTTCTGACGCGGGGAATCTGGGTTCGATCTCGGTACCGGCGAGGGCGTTTTTCTCCGGTGGGTGGTCTGGTACGGGGTCCACTCAGCCTCGTGATGTCAACAGCGTAGCTATCCTGATGGAAAGCTAGCGCTCCTAAACGGTCAAGTAGTCGTCAGGTCAGGGGAAATGGCACGCTAATCCCATCCTGCACTCCTCCATGACTTTGACTACGTCTGGAAGACGCAGCGGCCGGGTGATAAGGGTTTATAGGGGAAACGCCCTAGAGATTTTGAGATATTACCATGCAGAATAAGATGCATTCTTCGGATTCTATATAAATACCATGAAATGTTATCATGGTTGAAAGGAACAAAGGTTGTATCGATTGCCGGATTAAAATACACAGTTTTGAGATTTAGTCATCAATGATGAATTACTTATGGCGATTTAATTGTCTTTAAATAGCTGAAAAGTTCATTTATATCCATTGAACTTTACTTAACTGAGAAACCCTTAAAACAAATATGAGTAACATGAGTGCACTTGAGTGCTAAATTTCCCAAGGGTGAAACTGTGGTGTGAACAAGGGTCACTAAGACCTTATTACCACTTATCCAGAGGCGCTACTCTTGTTGCTCGTACTTGTCTCGGGTTAGCCTTTACTTCAGCTGTTTCTTATATTTGGTTTATAGTTTTTGCTTTTCTCATTTACGATTACATTTACGATTAAAATTTTGCCTGGTTTTGTGGTTTCTGTAAACGCAATAGAGTGGCTGAAGCATCTGCTTCGTGAAAAAAGAAAATGTGGCAGATTCACGGCCAGTCTAAAGAATGTCTGTTACCAGGATATCTTTTCACGGCATGACAGCTGCGAAGTTGTGTGACGTCACATTCATTTCCTCTCCCTGCATTCCCTGAGCCAAGGGACACGTGCATTTATGTATTTACATTGTTGTGTTTTGAACATTACTTCTAAGATTGCCAACTCCCCACATTTCCTGGATAGTTACCATGTGTTTACTTCATCCCTTCCAGCATTTTCCCCGTCGAAAACTATACTGTATTTTGTGAAATAGTTCAACATAATTGCATTTTTTTTTTTTTTTTTTTTTTTTTTTTTTTGTAGAAACATTGAAAACAAAATTTCTCACATTATCGTCACATGCATAACAACTGTATTTCACTTTTCGATTGTTGGATGTACTTCCGGTGCGTTAGTTCAATATAATTGGTTTGCTGCTAATTGTTGTGGTTGGTTGTACATCCATGGGAAAAAAAAAAAAAAAAAAAAAAAACGTTTGAGCGCATTAGGAGAGCAGAATATTATTAAGTCCCATGTCATGTTGCACCACTGTTTGCACAAGTCGATATTTCCAGCATACAGTCTGAGTTTATTGATAGTCTTTGTTCCACGCTATTGTCTTGTCTTGAATCAGCAGTCGCATTTGTATTTGTTTCTGATAAAGAGAGGGACGGTATAACAAACTGCCTGTTGTTAGGTTAGTTTTCACGATTTTTCTTTGGGATTTTCGCATTCTCTTCCACCTCCCATATTATTAAATATCTAACACACTCTCGCTCTCTCTGTGCGTGCGTGCGCGCGTGTGTTTGTGTCTGTGATTTTTTTTTTTTTTTTTTTTTTTTTTTTTTTTTAAACATTAACATCCTCCAACATTGTGTCATATCGGACGAATGAATGAAATGAAGTGGGTGAAATGATGCTCCAATGAGCCCGAGGTCCAGGGAGCTTTAAGTTACCCGACATTCGTCTTCTCAGGGTAGGGAAAACCTTACCCGGATAACTTACCCTAAGCGAGATTCGAACTCGTGACCTCTTGAACGTGAGACAGACACGCTAACCATCACGCTATCGAGGCGGGCATGTGTGTGTGTCTGTCAATCTGTGGACACCATAACCAAAAACGAAAAGTCAGTTAAAAACCAAAGTTGGTATTTAATTTAACGTCTTTTAAGGATGTGGCACCAAGATTTTGAAGTACCCTAAATTATCCTTTACGTGGAATTTTTTCGAAAAAAAAATGATTTCTTGAAAATCGCCCTCACGATTTTAATTAAAATACCAGGTATTTAAGATATTTTTATGACAAATGAAAATTCATATTTTGAATTTTCTGGCTATAGTCTATATAGTCCTGTTTACTCTGGATGACTTTTGCACAACTGGTAGACCAAATCTTACTACACAAAAATATAGATTTTGCTAAAACACAATTTATGTTCAACTAAATCTTTTGTAGAATAAACCATTTCAGAGATATTCCTTGTAATTTATATGAGTTTTGAGAAAACTGACATATAAAAATTCATTTTTATATGTCAGCCGTGCAAAGAAAACGGAATCTCAAAGGTTTAAAAGATTTGAGTTTCGCACAAAGCCTACTGTATTCCCATATTCTCCTTGTACCTACAAGGAAATAACCAATAAGGTAATTTCTGCAAGTGTTTATCTCAAGTAATACGAAGAGTGCAACGCATCAGATTTTTTTGTAAAGCTATCAGCCGAAAAAAAAAAATTACTGTCCGGCAATATGTGGGAAGCGATAAGCATATGCGGGCAGCGCAACTGGCAATTATGTAAGAAGAAATCCACCTATCTTTTAGACACGTACAAGAATGTGTAGAGAAAACAATGTGACTCCAACGTATTAGAAATTCTCCCTTGAAGCCTGCTAAAGTGCACATTTTATGCCATGCAAGAGCGGGTAATATTCTATACATTTGCATAATCATTACGCAGCCTGCTAATACGTATAATGTGTGAATTGGTATTTTAAAAGTCTGCCTGTATGCATGCTTCAAATGGTACGCAATTTATCAACTTCTGCAATAATTAAAAGTAATTGCATATTTAGAAGCTAAATATGCTATAGCTTATTCTTGCATTCTGAAAACATACTAGTAGTTAAAAGGCATTTACATATAGATTACTTACTGCATGGTCTCGTTTATAAACGGAAAAAGATAACATTAACTTGCATACAAAATCAGTGTAAACCACGTCGGCCTTGTTAGCAATTCTGTTTAGAAAATTAGGAAGCTTTACGTCGAGTTAGAATTCATATTCATGACTTTTCATCTGCAATTATAATGCACTTACTTTATCCTAGAGTCCTTGTACCAACAATGGCGTCTCGGCTAGTTCATGTGTGTACAGCCGGAAACTGTGTGTTATCAGTAGGGCCAGGAAGCTGACGAAAAATCCTTTTGCTTTCTAGAGACTAAAGGGGTGCCCCAACATAATGTTCATTATGGCTCATTACAGACCAGAATATGTTTATTTGTCGTTTTCTGCCTTTTGGGGCATTTGTTGATTAAAGCATGCTGTTTTAGCATTTTTGTCTGATGTAACAGCACTTTTTGCAGGTTTACCTTCTTTTGATCATCCTTTTTCTGGTCCATAGAATCTAATTTTAATTCCATTTAAGTGTTGTAGTAAATCCGGCATAAGAAAGTCACTTAACATCAACACCGCTAATGTAAAAGCAGCAGTAATATTAAGAAACGTTTTCTTCCTCAGAGAGTTTTGGTTAGGAACCAATCAGAGCGTCCTCTGTGGTCACGTGCTTACAGCGTTTGTGTACTTTAAGTGACTGTCTTATTTCGGCAGCACTTGAGTAACTGTACCTCTGGTTCTTTACGTGTTTTACAGATGACAGCTTCGTCACGTGTCCATAGAGGTTTTAGTATCAAGCAACTGATTCTGCTTATCTGATAGACATATTTAACATCCTTATTTGCTCCCAGTATAAGTAAGAAGCAAATAAACTGTATATGCTTCTATACGTGTCGAATAGATGGCATTAGGGTGCCTGAAGTCTACAACTTTCATTATCCGTGGACAAACTGTAGAGCAGGGCCGGCAAGACGAGCACGCGAAGTGTGAAATGCTTTACCCCTACAATCACTCCTCCCTGTTTCCTTCTGTCTGGCAAACCAATAGGCGACGTGGGCCACAGTGGACGTCATTCGGGTTTCGCGTGAAACGTCTTTTGGGACGTAATCAAATGCTTACTTTTGAACTCAAAAGTTGGCTAGAAAAACACAAAGAGGATTAATGACAATACATAATATAAGTGAAGGACGTGTCGACAATGCTAGACGGTTCATATTGGCATTGTGTGGGAAACAGCTGTCTTACTACATTACTGACTAGCCAAATCTTAAGTTGACAAAAGCAGTTCTATAGATTTAATATGTTTATTACATTTGTTTTGTTATACAATAGTCGTTATGCAATTCCCTTATACTACTAAAGACATTTAAAAGTTTCTCTACTATATTCTCAAAAATAAACATTGCAATTTATAGGAAAAATTTATTGAAATTGTTTACAGCGTACATGTGATTAGATAGTCACGTGGTCATAATGATACTCCCCTAATTTACACGATTGGTACACTTGCTGGTCTCTTTTTAAATATTAGCGTTTCAGTGTCCGGATGCAAACTAGATGAACTTACACGTAGAACACAATGAAAATATTCATCCATAGCAATATCTTGTTCAATGCCAGTAGGTATACTCAACAGTTGTTCACATTGATAGGAGTACCAAACATGGCCAGTAATTTGCTTGTAAAAAGGCGCAGCTTGACAAATGTTTTCGGCAGTGAAGTGTACAAATCCAAACCAAGTTTTCCTGAACTGTGCAATGATATGTTGCTTTGAAGGTTAATTAATTCCAATTGCTGTTCATCTTGGGGCCACCAAAGATCTTTAATATCAGTGGCAAGGAAAAATGAACAAAAAATACGTGCTTGTTCGCCCAGTCCCGATTAAACCTTGGTTCACTCGTGTTGCTTATGCAAGCCACCATTATACTGTTTACACTGCCACGTGACTATAGCCAAAATCAACCGGTTCTCGCTATTGAAAGAGAATAGTGGGGACGAGAGGGAGGGTAAATTCACACTTCGAGTGCCTTGCTTCCCACCCCTTGCGGTAGAGCATTCCCTATTACCTTCTATTTTCATGTGTAATGTTGCTTTAGACTCAAGGTGGAACTTTGGGTCGTGGTATTAAGTATCCAATCCGATGTTTACCACGAATGAATAAATTTGCTGGGCCATGGAATTTTAACCCGGAACCTCCCGATGATATACCACCTGAGCCATCATGCTCGGTAATCTGGATTTTAATGAAAAACGAAGTACTGATTTGAAATTGCATAGAACCAGATATGCCACCCACAGGTTATGCTAAATCAATTTCTAAATGCAGTTTACTGGAGGTCCATGTCCTCAGTGGATGTGTCTTCTTCCTCTTGGACTACGCGACCTGCATTAGTAAACTGCTCTCAGCACCTGCATGTGTTAACGTGTGTATGACAAACCTCGCCAACACACTGCACTGGCAACATTGGCTAGTCCTAATTACAAGCCTGAGTACTTGCATAATGAGTGGTCAATGCACATGTCCGGATTCCATTCCCGGCTTGGAGGGGGGAGGTTATTCCTCAAATTCAATAATAATAATAATAATAATAATAATAATAATAATAATAATAATAATAATAATAATAATAATAATAATAATAATAATAATAATAATAATAATAATCTGATGTGTTGCACTCACATGACTTTCTCTACTCTTCTTGTAGGTACTAACCATTCTAAAACTCTTATTCCCATATCTTTATGTTAATAGAGATAATTTCCTTGTAGGTACAAGAGTAATATGGGAATACAGTAGACCTTGAGCGATAGTAAAATCTTTTAAAGCTTTCAAATTCTGTTCATTTTGCACGCCTAACATATAAAACAATGAATAACGATCTTACACTTGACGAAAGTTTAAGTACTCCAAAACTCACACAAATAACAAGGAATATCTCCGAAATAGATCACTCTACAAAAAAAATTATTTGGACATAAATTGTGTGTTTTAGCAAGATCTACTTTTTTTTTTTAAGTAAGATTTGGTCTCTCTTATGGTTTACCAGTTATACAAATGTTATCCAGAGTAAACTGGACTATCTAGGTTATTGCCAGAAAATTCAAAATATGCATTTCGTTTGCCATAAAAATATCTCAAACTCATGGCATTTTAATCGAAATCGCTAGTCATTTACAAGAAAATCAAAATGTTCCATGTAAAGGGTAGTTTAGGTTGGAGCAATTTTCTTCAAAATATTCATGTCGCATCCTTCGTTTTTAACCGACTTTTCGTTTTCGATTATGTTGTTCATAGTGACACACACACACGGACCTTTTTCTAAAAATGCCTTTTTTTATTTAGAGGGCCTCAAAACATATATTTTCGGTGAAATCTCGACTTGGAATTTTTGGGTGGAATACAATACTTCCCCCACTTACTAGTAGAGAAAGTAAAAATACGAATACAAAAGCCACTCGGTGTAAGATTGACTTAAGCGACGGGAAGCTAACATTTGATCCGTGGCTGAAGTATTCCCTCGGCTCTCTCTTGGTAAAAGTAAATTAAATTCGTTCACTCCTGTCGAGTGTTTTGGGATCGATTTGCAAGAGAACGGGTCCTACTCTGCCCAACAGAGCGTCTATTGGTGTTGTGTGTGGGGAACAAGGATCTCTTGTTTCCTTGGTCTTGGCTTCGATATCTGAAGTTTTAAGAATACTAAGCGTTGGTATGGGTCTTCTATTTCGTCATAATCAGGGCTAAGAAATCGAGGAAAAATCCCTTTTTACTTTCTCTACTACATATGGTAAGCAGGAGAAGTATATAGTTTTGTAGCGGCACAATTTTTAGACGCGAGTATCAGTCCTAGGTATATAAGAATCAAAATTAGTGCAGTATTAAACTAGAGTATTGAATGAGTCGACAAGCAGGTGATTATATACAGCAGCCATGCCCAGATTCAGTGCATTACTTGTATTTGGGAGGAGGGACAGGAGTAAATCGACCTTTGCACTGTCATGGCTATTCTGGTGGCTTTAGCTGCGATTACAGGTGCAATGTCCTGTCTAAAGAAACAAGAATATTCAAGAATAGGAGACATATTAGGTAGGTTATGTAGCTCGAAGCGTGAAATGAATGACGTTCTGATAAATAAAGGGCAAACAGAATAAAAGAACATCAAGCAGGATAGAAAGATTCGACCTACGAAGTAGGGTGTGCAATATTTTACTGGCCATGGTTCCTTAGATACTTCAGAAAGATAGGAAGCAAAAGTATGGATTATTGTGAGATCTGTAACATCACAGATACGTCAGAGCACGTGATATCTGGATGTTCAAAATACAGCAGGTCATTACAAGATGGCAGAAAATCAGAGATGACCAGGGTCGTTTCTACTGCAGTTACGGAGGAATATCCACAACTCCAAGGAATAAGTGATGTAAGAATTGAACCCGAAGAAAAAATACCTCGAAGATCAAATAGAACCATTCATTCTTCGACAGTTGTTCAATATAAGAAGTGAGAAGCTAGAAGTCGGACAAGAAATGGAACCACGAGAAGAAGATGGAACATCTAGAGTGAATAGCAGAAGAGAATGCTGCACTTCAATTGGAAGATTAGATGCAGCAACAAGAAGAGAGGTTAGAGTTTGATTTCAAGAACCACCATAGTTTGATGGAAATGAACAATACTTATCTAGATTTAATTGTTTGTTTTGTTTAATTGTTTTCCTAATCTAGTAGTTGTTTCATCTGCAAATGTGCATAAAATTGAAAATAAATTGAATAAAAATAAAATTGTTGGATACAATATCCTGGTGTAGACTCAGATGCTAGGACTATAGTTAAGTATATTTTATTTCTGTTTATTTGTTTTTTCAAATGGTTATCTTACGGCTAAACATTGTAAATATGAAAGGACTACTAGGCACTCAGCTGACCAAAGAAGTTAAGACGTGTTTTATAATAAACGAAGGTGTCCAATAAAGAGTACATTAAGCATCAGATAGATTCTAGAGAATTCCAAAATACAACTGTGACAGACTCAACAATAACATACACATTTCTATTCTTAACTTACTTTCTATATGTGTGCTACAACATTGTAAGCCACAACAGCTTCCAAATTATATGTTGCAGGCAAATTTGAAATGGTTCAGCAACTTTCATATGTGCGACAAATTGGTTTCAAAGTGTTCTAAAACCTTCGCCAGGTCCACACATATGTATACCAAACACGTGCGCGGTAGATAACGTAGTATTATCACGATCAAGAGTCCGAGAGAAGTTGGATGTGCTTCATTAGGAGTAGCGTAAAGATGTTCCGGCACATTTTGAGTTGCTCTCCGGCCAAGCGTTAATATCCGAGAATGCCACCCACGGGTAGATATTCAGCTTCATGACTAACTCAAGTAATTCAAACAAAATCCCTTTTAATTATTACATCGTGAATTAGAAATATCGTGTTCAAGAACCATATACTTATTTGATTTTATAAAGTTCTTTGGCACCACAGCAACAAGTGATTTAATGGTCAATAAAAACTTCAATATTTTCTTTTATATTCAAGTGACAAGTCTATTTTTAACGACTATTTCATACAAAAAGAGGTTAAATTATCGTATTCTAACCATTATGTGGTCATTCTTTTGTTTTGTACAAATTAGCACTAGGTCACTATCTTTTTTTCTTCAGTGTCGCCAACTGTATCCCATAAATCGCTAAAGAAACAATTTATTACTCACTACAATCAATTAACAATTAAAATAGCACTTCATTTAAATTTGACAACGGTGATTTTTACAATTGTTCTTTTATAATTAGTGTAATTTTTTTTCAGAAGAAAGCCTGTTTATGTTTAAAATAAAGTGAGATTTACTTCAGATTATATGTGTTTCTGTTATAACAAGAGAAGATCGAAATGATGTAATTCTTGGGTTTCGTTTTCCTCGGTTGGCTACATTGAGTAAGTTGAATTACACTAATCGAAATTAATATCTTTTAGGTTATTTTTATAGAATGTAACATTTTCTGCTCAAACTTTTGCTATTTAGTATTTAAATTATGTTTTATTTATGAAATAATTCAGATAAATATCATTCGAAGGTCTGACTCTCGCTTCGCTCGAGAATTTATCGGTTAGGTCACACGTTTTGCGATATTACTCGTGATAAATTGCTTCACTATCCTATCAATTAAAAAAAAATGCTGCACTTTTTCTCTAATTTCCAAATTCCAATATGTTTTACAAATAAACAAGAAAATACAAAAGCCAGTTATACAGGGAAACTTAACTCAGAGAGTTTGGTCATGCAAGGGACTATCCTCCAAAAATATCAGGATGGAGTTGGTTTTGACTGAAGCAAACATTCCAAGTCTATTCCCATCGCAGGCAACGAAATAGTAGTTTTCTTATTATATAACGAAAGTCCCCAAGTCAATACTATCTTATAGTAAAAGGGAAGCAACGATTTGAAGCGTATCTAACGAGAAAGACATCGTAGTTATGTAGCAATGGTAGCCTAATGCATGCTAACATATACTACGTTTCCATCGCGAATTCAATTCGTATTGAGTACATTCCCACTTCCGTATTTCCATGTTGAATTCAATACGGAAACGAGATCCCTTTGGATATAAAAGGCTCAAGGCTTTTATGCTGGTCACTTTGTTTATGTTGGCGAACATGTAAAATTTGTTTTCTGCGTATTTTAACAAGGTTTTGAGGTTATTGAATGTCTTTGAAAATATATTGTGAGATTATAGATACAATAAAAGTGGCTTAGTTGTTTTCTTTTACTACACCACATTCACTAAGAAAATAAAATCATGATTGTGCAGCGTGTTACAACGGGCACCGTAGAAGTTGCATCTTTGGCAGATCAAATCGATCCGGGTTTCCGTGTAGCACATTTCGATCCGATCCCAGGAAATAAGCGGATCCAGTGGGAAACAGCCATGGAAACGTATTAATTGTATGCCATCATGGTAAACTGTATCTTTTCTATGAATTCAATGAGCAATGTTTTTGGTTGTTTAGAGTATGGACGTGTTAGGTGACTGGGCCATAACTTGATTGGGAGAATTACGTCACTGAAGTTCTCGCCGTAGCCTGCCTAATTCGTTAGCCATGTTTGACGTCACTTTTGCAGGCGAAGTACGTGTTCTTTATTTTTCTGACATTCCTCCAATCACCCCCTTAATCGATTCTTGGAGGTATTTCATCTACAACAATCATTGCGCTGAAGTGCTAAACAGTGCAACTTCTTGGAAATAAATTCTGTTGCACAGGTAGGTAGACCGACCAATCACCCCAAGTTGCGGCATTGACCCTTACAGTTCACACGCACTCGTGTGACGCACGTACATGCCAAGGTTACCATTATCTCTCAACAGTCCACAGCAGCCGTGCCAACATTTCGCACATCATTTTCGGTTCAAGAAATACAACCTGAGCGTGTTTCTCCTGTAGTTGGTAACAGATCCGCCAGGTGGCGGTTGACATAAATTTACTTTGCTCTAGCCCATTTTTCGCACTTGCTTGATCTGCATTTCCTATTTGGGTACTTATTTAACACAAGATACGTCCATGTCCGAGCGAAAAAATAAAATGAATTCACTGAGCCTGATTAGAGTGCACTATAGTGGCAGTATGTAGACAAATTCAAGTCAAATATCAATTTCACGTTTGGATGAGATTATGAAACTTAAATGTTCAATAAGGTGACCAAATGAAGAGGATTTGACACAAAATTCTAGATATAGATTCTATTTGTCATGTAAATATCTTAAATGCGTTGTAATTTAATCAGAATCACTGGTCATTTTTAAGAAAGTAAAAAGGTTTGAAAAAAGTTCCCTGTGGGTGAAATACAATAGCTTTCTCTTTCTACATGTATCAGGTACAGGAATATGTACCTGACTGAGGCCAGAACGTGTAAAGTATCAGATGTTAATGAATGATAAACTACTGGAAGAAACTGAGTGGGGCAGATGAGGACGTGTGAATCTGGAATTAAGCATGCAGACCACAAGACCGCGGAGGTAATCACGTTCAGCGATGCAGAAGAGCTACAGTCGTGAGAAACAGTCTGAAGAAGCATCGGAAGTGATGTTCTACATTTAACATGTGCTTCTTAATATACCGACCGACCGTCCGACCGACCGCATGTGTATCATGCAATTTCCTGCTCAGAAATACACTGCAAAAAGCTGGTGTCCCACTGCCCAACTTTTTCTATCACAGTTTTTCGTATCCATTGGAATTACACACAAAAGAAACTGTCATACTATGATGCACTTTGGTCCAAAAACAATGACGTAGCAAATGTGAGAAATGGACATGGCGGAGGCAAATGTTAATATAGCAAGTGCTATATTAAATATCTATAGGTTTGGGATATATGAAACGTGGTTTTAAAATAAGTACCGTTTAAATGTTTTGCCCTTTCAGAGCTGCATTCGAAATTTTGAGCATGCTCAAAAACTTGTGAAGCGATTAGGAAGCCAGACTTAGCTGTGAGCGAACGTCACTTTGTTTTTTTCCACTGTTTGAGCGTTTCGAAATGTGCAAAACAATCTAACGACTGAATACGAGAAATGTTATATTAACATTTATCCCCAACTGTGTGGGGTTTATGGGAAACAATGAGTGACAATGCCCGGCCACATATGGCTTAAACTCAAGATCTGATCGCATAATTTGGTTGGGAAAAATTTGACCATCCTCCATGCAGTCCGATTTGGAACCAAAGGATTTTCACTTGTTTCTTCATCTGAAGAAATTCATTGGGGAAAAACATTCCAACCACAACGATGTTAAAAAACAAGTGCAGGTTTGGCTTTTATCATAAGCGACATCATTCTTTCACAAGGCCTTAGGCCTACTAAATGGTTTCCCGTTGCTATAAATGGATAAGTACTTAGAAAATAATGTTCTGCTATTTGAAACAAAAAATTATCGGTAGGTACTAATTTAAAAATACGCCAGGACACTGGCGGATTCAACTTTGTCCTAATATTTTTACTATATCTTAAAAATGCATGTTGGTACTTTTTAAAATGGTTCCAGGTTTCTCTGTGTCTCCTTCTTTTTAAACTTGCAAATATATTCTTTTTTCCCCCTAAAAATTGTAATTTGTGTGGTTAAAAATAAAAAATACGAGTATATGCGTAAACGCATTTGACAATAAAACACAGGGAAATGTTTATTTATTACCAGTGAACGTGTGCAGCAAATGTCTATATTGCAATAAAAAACTGCTCCAGAAGGACTACTTTACAGAAAGAAAAATGTTCAAAATATCAATACCGAGAAAACAGCGATAAAATATTTTCATTTATAGCTCGTATTAAAATCCACACATTTAAATACGCAGTAGGATATTCAGAATTGGCATTTGAAGGCAAGTTATGTATTTTTCGTATTTACGAATGTAAGTTAAAATAAGATTTTTTCTCGATTTATATGAAATTTCCTTCTCCAAATTGCCTTTACCTGGAAAAAATTTAGTTTGATACTATAGTTTTAATATTTTGATTAAAATACTCTATGTGTAAAGATATTTGCATGAAAAATTAAAGTTAATGTGAAATTTTGTGCGAACAGCTTTTGAAGTTCTTTTCATTGTGAACGATTTTTGCATAATAATTGTTACCCGAAGAATCAGACGTAAACTTTACCCACAAAAACTGAATATCACGTTAAAGCATACCATTTATGTTAAACGTTTTTCTGTATTTAAGCATTTGAGATATTCTTTGTTGTGGAGTTAAATTTTCAAATATTTAAACTTTTTCATGTGGTAAATCATTGATTGTTTTTTTCTCGTGATCATGCAAAGAGCGTGAAGTTCTAAAGCTATCGCATAGCGACTTGATTTTTAAAACTCTGACTGTCGTTTTATTCAACTATATCAGTCTTCTACCTATACGATATGTAATGAAATGCTATCTCGATTTAAGAATAGTGTGTAGACAAGTTAGTAGGGAAAGTCATGTTAAGTAACACATCCCATTTTTTACTTATTCATGGGTGTGAAAATGATGAATCGCCTGAGTGTACATGTAGTTGCCACCGCAAAAGAAAAATAAGGTCAAGAAAACATTGATAAAGTCTCCTTCGGCAAAGTTCTGCCGAGAATGTTGAACCTTCTACTGCAGGGCGAGTTATACAAACATGTCGGCTTCAGGAAAGGAATCACAAAATGCTATTACTGCATTGCTACCAAATCAGCGAGTATTACATGGAGCAGATAATGAATTTGGAGTTTGTGAACCTGTAAAAGCAGTGAATAGAGAATTTGAAAGAAACTTTAGTAATTACTGAAAGAAATTCCGTGAGATGGAGAGAGTATAAAGCAACTAATTGGAGTCAGTAAAGGAGAGAAATGGAACAAATCGTGTCCCTCATGACTCACTCTGTTGAAAATTTCTCCCGAGTACTCTGTCAAGATTTTTTTTTGTTTTTTTTTTATCCACTTCAGGTGTAGGTATACTGGAAATATCAATGTCCGGATTTCAGTATCGGTAAGCAAATCTGCCTTCCTGCTTTGCCTGTTTTACTACACGTATGTGCATATACTACATTAAATCGTCCAATTACTAATACAGTTATTACTGCAGACTTAGGATATAATCATATTTGAGAGTTGAATGTTACCTGGGAGTTTACTTTTGTGTTATTGTGAGTTACCACCTGAAAGGCGATGGTGGGGGAAGTTGCGCAATCATGTATGCGCAGAAGTCAACATTTCCGCCCACAAAGGAGTGAAGTTCGCTAGCATAGCTTTACTGTATATATGTATAAAAATTAGCATTAAAACGAACAAAGTGATTTGGCTATAACTATTGCTATGGGCGAAAAACTACTATCATATAAACTGCTTGTTTCAGCTGCACGCTGTCATGGTAATGTTTACTCTTCGCTGCGAGCTCGCCCACCTTTCCCCCCTTTCAGCCATTGCAGAGAGAGGGGGGCAGGAAAGTAGCTTCCCCTATGCGCAACATTAATTTGTTCATAACTCACCTCATACTATGGCTTTTGCTCTCAGATATTTTTAAATGGTAAATTTAAATGTCCGTGAATCGACGACCTGAATTTATTTCTACCTCCATTTACTCGACTTTAGTGTTTCTTGCAGTTTTTCATATTAAAAACGTTCCATATGATGTAGTTTTGTTAGTCTTCTTTATGTTTTCAGTAGAAACTTGCCTGAATTATATTTAAATTTTCTTCTGAAACAACCAGAAGTGCATAAAATATCGTATACTCCAGTTTGTGACGCACGGCTATTGTTCAAGGTTATAAGGTTGTAAACACGATAAAATCTATCCCTAGAGAACTAGAACCTTCTGGATATTTTGAAATCTCGAACATTCTGGAAAGTTTCTACTGTTGTATAACCGAGAGCTCTAAGGAAGAGAATACTCTAGCAAAGCAAGTGAGTAGTAAGAAGGGAGTCGGCAAGTACACTCTGGTGAGACAAGAAGCGAGTGGGTGAGCGCTGTTAAAGCACGGGATTGAAGACGTCTTGTATTCGACGCCCCGCGTGTGAACCGTCCGGAGGAAGAGGCATATGTCGTTACTCCGCTACGTCGCGCAAGTGAAGTGACAGAATAGGGCTAAGTGAACTCTCGGGGGCATTTCAAAATACGGAGTTGTAATCTATGAAATATCAGATTAATTAGCATAGTAACAGTAAACTTATTTATTTATAAAAACCTTTCTGTATGAAGTCTAAAGTACATTTCTGATTCTACTAGAGCAGCACATCACACATTTTGGAAAAGCTGTAAGGTTAAGGATTGCACCTGGAGCTGTTTTGTGTTGCACTATACTGCATGTCGGGGTTACGTGCTTGCCCAAGGCAGGAGGGCATCTGACACGGTTCTCATAGCTTCTGTTTGCTTTATGTTCGAACGTGACCACCACTGCTCGAGATTGGTGCAAGAAACTTCCTTTTACTGCGCTATTAAACTTACCTCACACCGTTATTTACCCATGTGGTTTATGCTAACTTCTAAATGAGAAACCAACAGCGATTCCTAACAGGGTTACAAACTTTGGAATAAAACAAACGAAACGCATCTGAAATACCATTATTAGGGCTAAGAAGATGAAAAACTCTTTTTACGTTTTCGACTTCGTTAGGAGAAGTATTATATCCGGCCCAAAAATTGGATGTCGAGATTTCACCGTAAATATATGTTTTGAGGCCCCCTGAATCAATAAAAAAAGAAAGGCGTTTCGGTTAAAAATCCGCGCGCGTGCGTGTGTGTGTCTCAGAACAGCATAACTCAAAAACGAAAAGTCGGTTAAAAGCCAAAGTTGGAATTTATGTTTAACATCTTTTAAGGATGCGACACGGAGATTTTGAAGAAAATTCTTCCATTTTAAACTACCCTTTTCATGGAAAATGTTTAGAAAATTTTGATTTTCTATAAAATGGTTCTAACGATTTTAATTAAACTGCCATATCTTTAAGATATTTTTATGACAAATTTTGTATTTTCTGGCTATAGTCCATGCAGTCCTGTTTACTCTTGATAAGCTTTGCATAACTGGCAAACCGTAAGACATAGACCAAACTTTACTATAAAAAACCGTAGATGTTAAAATACAAAATTAATGTGCAATAATTTTTTTTTTTTTTTTTTTTTTTTTTTCGTTCTCAAATGGAAGGTCCCTATTCATTTCTTGGCCTTTCAAAAAGAACGGAATCTCAAAGCCTACATATAGCGACCAGCTTTAAAAGATTTGACTATCGCTCAAAGCCTATTGTAGTTTCATATTCCCCGAGTACCTGCAAGAAAATTAGTAGTAAAATAATTTCCGCAAATTTTTATCTCGACTAACATGAACTAGGGCATGGGTGTCCAACCTTCTCTCTTTGGAGAACCTTACGTAGTGAGCGGCAATGCCTCACTCCAGTCCTCAGTATCCAGTGACGGACACATGCAAGTAATTCCATGGAAGTTTCTGTCATACCTTGAATTTTCTGGTAGTGCCCTCAAAAGACGTCTTTATTCTGGATGAGTTTTACATAAATGATAAAGAGCTTACTACATAAAAAATGTGGATATCTTTAAGACACACAATTTATGTCAAATACTTCCTTTTTCTTTTGAGTAAGCCATTTCCGAGATGTCCTTTCTTATTTGTTTCAATTTGGCAATAATTATACCTTTTTTCCAATAGGAATATATTATTAGTTTTTTCACTCCTTGGCCTTGCAAAGAGAACGGAATTTCAAAGCCTTCGCATAGCAACCAGCTCTTAAAACATTTCACTATCGCTTAAAACCTACTGTATTGCTGTATTTCCCTTGCACCAACAACAAAATTCGCAATAAGGTAATTTCTGTAAGTTCTCTATGTCGATTAAAATTTACTATATAGAGAAATAACCAAATTGAAATATATTAAAAGTCTGCATCACACAATATGTTACGCGACGATGGCTTGGTGTATCTTCTAAGGTTATGCCAAATATTGATAGACTTAAACGTAAGCAGTACCAAAGAAATCACTAATGGACAAATGGTTATCGTATAAGATGCTTCCCTAAATCAAATCTGCTACTGCAACACAAGGCATGGTAGGGGTTAAAGAGAGGCAAAGTCTACGCATGTTGGAAGGAGGTAAACCCACACTCCCCTCTTTCACAAAGTAAACATGACTGAAATAGAGGAATGAGAAGTTGTAAGAATAGTTAGAACAAGAGTAGAGAAAGTCAACACAGATTTTTTTAAATTACGTACATGTTTTCTCCCCTCAAAATATTTGCAAATGTTTCAGTTGTTTGATAGTTTAAACATGTATGAAGTAGTGAATATATGTTAGTTTTGCGACACAGAGTTGGGTCTGATTCAAGGGGCAATAAATAATGTTAGGAAATGCAGACATGAGAAGGAAGGTCCTGGGAGTGGCCAGGGGATGGATTTGTGCCAGGAGATCGGATCGCCGGAGTGCAACTGCAGAGCACCGACCTCCATGCCATACTTAGGTAAACAAGTGTGGTACCCTCCTTGTTAGAGCGTAGCCAGGAACAGGCACAGGCACCTAAATGTGGACAATAATACCATCAGGCTTCGTAGCGCGAATGTAGGACCACGCAAACTGCTTACTACTTCTCCTTCAAGTCCAGAATTCATTCATTCATTCTTACACTGTCGACTTTCATCTCTCCATATTGTTCCACTTCTTTTCTTCGGTCAACTTGCCATTTATGCACCTGTTCATGGTGTCTTTTTCAGTAGTTTCTGCCAATTTTAAGTCATTTTTACTTTCTTTACTACGTATAGTAAGTAGAGGAAGTGGTACATTCCACCAAAAAATTCGATGTCGAGATTTCACCGGAAATACATGTTTCGAGACCACCTGAATCCAAAAAAAGGCATTTTTAGAAAAAGGTCCGGGTGCGCGCGCGTGTCAGTGAACAGTATAATAAATTCAAAAACGAAAAGTCGGTTTAAAACCAAAGTTGGTATTTAAGTTTTACATCTTTCTAGGATGCGACACGAAGATTTTGAAGAAAATTCATCCACTCTAAACTACCCTTTACATGGAAAATGATTTTATCGCAAATGACTGTAACGATTTTGATTTCTAATATCACTATAAAAGTCATATAGTTTTATCTCCGTTCTTACTTTTCTTCACCTACGACTTGTGGACCTAAAAGTTTTCTTACAATTTTGCATTCTTTTATCACTAGATTTTCAATATTTGCTTTTCTATTCAAGATTGTTTCTACACCATTACGTTACTATCAGGTTTAATTGCTGTGTTATAGTGTTTTAATTTGGTATCCTTAGATATGCATTTCTTATTGTAGCTGATATGCTATTTCCAACTTTAAGCATTATTATTATTATTATTATTATTATTATTATTATTATTATTATTATTATTATTATTATTATTATTATTATTATTATTATTGTTGTTGTTGTTGTTGTTGTTGTTGTTGTTCGCGTGCTATCAAACACATCTACAAAGAGAGTTCAAATTGAAACCCACTTCGCAATATGCCCAAAATACCTTGTAACTTCAAAATACTGCAACACTTTTAAGTGCAGACGCACTAAGCAATGCGCAGAGGTTACCACTGGGGTACGAGATGTGGGTTAATCTGCACGTGTTACCTACATAATCATACTTCCATATCCGTAGAAAAGTGCATCTATTCGCATCGGCCGCGTACTTTACATGTCAGGAAGTTAATGCAAACTGGTTCTCCTATAAGGAGCAGGTGCAACATATTCAAACATGGCTCACCAGAGGAAAGATTTAATGCCAAAACTTCACCAATATTTGCTTACAAACACTTCCATATTAGCAACTTCCTCTGCTTCCTGCACTTTTTCTCTATCCTCCCTTCCTGTCTTCTTCCATGCTTCTGCAGGAGAGAAAGAGAGAGGGTAAAGAATTGCCTCCCTAAAAATGTATACTATGTGTTGTATTCACATGACTTTCTCTCCTCATTCTTCTACAATTATTTTAGCCAGTTAATCCAGATGAAGCTTCAAGTTACAGTCATATTTCATAATAGAACAGATTAGGTAAATAACCTGTCACTATACCAGGGGCTTGAAATCCCATTTGTGCAAAGTAAAAATCTTTGACGGTTTCAAAACATAACAACTAATATCTCGGAAATGGTTAACTCAAAAATAAATATACAATAAATCATAAATTGTGTGCTTTAAAATGGTCTACATTTTGTATAAAGATCTTGTGTGTCTTACGGTTTACCAGTTATACAAAAGTCATCCAAAACGAAAAGGACTTGAGAGCATATTCCCAGAAAATTCAAAATGTACATTTCATTTGCTATAAAGATATCTTGAATTTGAATCAAAATCGTTAGAAGTATTTTTGATAAAATAAAATATTTTCATGTAAATAGTAGTTTGGCTCCGGAAACTTTCTTGAAAATGTTCCTGTCGCATCCTTGGGGGATATTAAAGTTAAATAACAACTTTGGATTTAAAATGAATTTTCGTTTTTGAGTTATATTGTTCATTCACACACACACACGTTTTTCTAAAAGTTCCTTGTGTTACACTCACATGACTTTCTCTACTCTTGTACAAACCACTCTTACAAATTCTTATTCCTGTTTGCAGAAATTATTTTATTGTTTATTTCCTTGTAGGTACAAGAGGAATATGGCTTAAAGTAGGTTTTGATCGATAGTCTAATATTTTAAATCTTTCAAATCCCGTTCTCTTTGCAGGGTTAGCATATAAAAATGAATAAGGATGTTCCATTTGACAGAAGTATAAGTTCACCAAAACTCACAGAATTAACAAGGCATATCTCCGAAATGATTTATTCCACAAAAAAAATTATTTAGACATAAATTGTGTATGTTAGCAAGATCTACATTTTTTGTACAGTAAGATTTGGTCTGTCTCTTATGGTTTACCAGTTATTCAAAAGTCCTCCAGAGTAAACAGGACTGTATACGCTATAGTCAGAAAGTTCAAGATATACATTTCATTAGTGATATAAATATCTCAAACATATGGCATTTTAATGAAATTCGTTTGACCCATTTTCAAGAAAAATTTTCCACGTAAAGGGTGGTTTAGGGTGGTGCAATTTTCGTCAAAATCTTCGTGTCGCACGCTTGAAAGACCTAGTAGAGGAAGTAAAAGTATTATTATTACTGACGCAAATTTTCTGTCGTTATAATTTTGAAATAGGTTATTAGGATTTGCTTGCTACTATATTTAACATACAAAAAATAAACTGCAAGAGGGGAGGGAGTTGTTGTACGGAGATCACAAACCATGTTTGATATCCTGAAACAGCTCCTTGTTCACCATGAGTTTCGATTTAGACATTGAATATGTCATTACATAAAACAGGGAGTGGAAGCTGACAAGAACACATTAGTGTAGAAAGTGTTTTGAGTCGAGTTGTGCCCTGGAGCACTGGGAACATAACAGGTGCCTGCCACAAGTCGGTGTATAGCAAGCTTGTATATATGACATGCTGCGCCGTGTTTTATTGATTCAATACACCTGTCCACTCAGTTTACCAACTCTTGTGATAGGACCTTTAATCTCAACGATAGCTTTATCCAATTATCCAGATTCAAAAGACTGGATCCACATTTTTTGTAGATGTACGTACAAAACCTGATGTATTTTTAACCGAAATATATTATGTTAAGAATATGGACATACTGACATAGAGAGGTACATCAGGGATGTGCATTATTGGATATTATCCAATATTAAATTGAGGGAGCATAAGAAATACAAGAATAACAATAAAGGCGTGATCGAGTGATGGACGAAGCGGCGTCAGGGCGGGTTTTCTTCGGGTTCTCCGGTTTCCCCATCACTCATTCCACCAACTGCTCCATTATCACCTTTCCAATCATCGACTTCGCCTGCATTTCATATCTGTTCCACATTCTCACACCAGGAGCTTGGCTGACCACCCGCTTCCAGGTCTTCACTCTGTCTGATCCAGAGATCCCTCTGCTCCCCAACAGACGTCTGACTAGACACTGCCTTGTAAGTACTAGGGGGTGTAAGTCCCACATAAGGGGAGGGTAATCAGTTAATGAAGAATACATAAGGCATAATTTTTAAGATTTCTTTTTGACTATGCCTACTGTAGCTACCAAATGACAAATTGTTAATGATTGAGTAATGGGCAGTGGTTAGGAGACACTTTAAGTAAACCTCGATCTTCTATTGAAAGACAAGCTCTGGATAGGAACCCGCAAGTCGTGAATAGGAAAACAGCCAGACCAAGGATTAGTTGGAGAACAGTGGAAAGTGAACTGTTGGAAGTGAAAAACAGTTGCAATCAAAGAGAAGGGCTAGAAACAGACCTGAATGGAAACTCTTCATTAAGCCCTTATGCTCCAGATAGTGGAACAATAGGCCGTGGTGATGAGTGGGGTTTAAGGGCTCGTCAAAAACTAGATCCTTAGGACCCTAGATTATTATGGTGATTAAAATTATCATTATCATCATCCTCAACATCACAAGATTATAAATACCATGTGTTCGCTTTATAGCACGTCCAGAGGTAGTTCCCTTTCGCTGCAGTGACCGGTATTTTCCCGCTGCGAATCACCCGCTCAAGGCTACGTTTATTAGACGTGTTATACTCTTGCACGTCAGCTTATACCCTCAGTTCGAGCAGTAAACAACAATTTGAGCACTGTGCATCTCAAAATTAAAAATGCATTCAACGCAACTGCTTAAAGTATTAGTATTATTGTTGCTGCTCTTATCTTATTAGTCCACTGAAATGCCTACTGGAAGGCTCAAGTTTGAAAAAAAAAAAATATTTTGTTGTTTAACGACGCTGCCAATTGCCAGGACCACATCAGCGTCGTCGGTGTGCCGGACTTTCGTCCCATAGAAGCTCTTTTACATGCCAGTAAATCTACTGACATGGAGCTGTCGTTTTTTAAGCACACCGTTCTGAACCGGATTTGAACCCGTGACCTTGGGATCAGTAGGTCAGCGTCTAACCAACTGAGCCATGCTAACCGTGTTCACGTTTAAAGAAAGAGTTTTTGTGTATGAAAACAAAAACAAAAAGAATATGAAACGTTTTGTAGATCGAGAAATAGGGTGATGATTGTATTCAAATGTTCGTGCACTGTAAGTGTGACGATTTCAGGTTTTCTTACAGGCACATTGAAGAAAACTGTAGTGGTGGTTATGCAATGTTAGTTGCGTCATTCATTTTCTTGCACTGGTGCCAGAAATAGGGTAATTTCGCACGATTATGCCGAAGCCGTTTAAATGCTAGAGTTGCTTAAACTACATTGTAGTGTTGCCAAAGTTCAGATTGTTGCGTTTATGACCACAGTTCTAATACATTTGTGTTAAATGTTGTCTCGTGCATTGCTCTTAGTTAATGTAACAATATTAATGTGCTCGCTGATGTTCTTAGTTGTTATAAAGCGATCTTAAAAGGATCCGATCTGTTGCACTCACATGACTTTCTCTACTCTTGTACTAACCAATTCCTGCAAACTCTTATTCCTATATCTTCGTATTAGTTGAGATAAACATTTGTAGAAACTGTCCTACGAAAGTTGACCAAAGTTTCTGAAACTGACAAATAACAAGGAATATCTGTGAAATGGTTCACTCCACAAAAATATTTATTTGGACCTAAATTGTGTGTTTTAGGAAGATCTACATTGTTTGTAGAGTAAGATTTTGTGTATCTCTTATGGATTAGCAGTTATTCAAAAGTCACCTAGACTAAACAGGACTACATAGGCTATAGTCAGAAAATTCAAGATGTACATTTCATTTTTCATCAAAATATCTCAAACATGTGTCATTCTGATAACACTCGTTACAGCCATTTTCAAGAAAATCGAAATTTTGGAAAAATCTTCTATGTAAAGGGTTGTTTAGGGTGCAAGAATTTTCTTCAACATCTTCGTGTGTCGTCCTTGAAAGACATCAAACTTAAATACCAGCTTTGGATTTTAACCGACTTTTCGTTTCTGAGTTATGCTGTCCACAGACGGACACACAGACACACACACGGACCTTTTTTTTAAATGCTTTTTTGAGGTCTCAAAACACATATTTTTGGTGAAATCTGGTCATCGTATTTTTGGGTGGAATACAATACTTTACTAAACGTAATAGAGAAAGTAACAAAACAATAACAAAGATGGATGGGTATAAAGCTGGTACCAAACCCAGACGTGGGACGTGTAAAACGCATAGGTACAAAGGCAGCAGTTCCACAATTTGTGAGACAATGCGGTTGCACTAATCTAGTAGCTTTACTCTTGTTCGCAACAAGTCCACCTGACTGACGGAATGGCTGTCCTGTCCTCTAGCCTTGACCTTTCAAGGATTGAGAAAGCAACGAGGCAGGAGATGTGTGGTGCGCGGCGAACCGTGAAGAGAACATGTGCACTGCAGGGGAGGAGGGGGTGAGTCCACACGAGCGGACATGATGAGCTTGTCAGCAGAGTGTGTGTATTGTCACTCTGTCTATACGATGGGAATTCCCGTCCCCGAGCTTATAGAAATAATATCACTCATTTATACAAGCGATTTCCTGTCGCGCGACAAGGAATCACGTCACGCGTTACAATTTTAATGGTGTATTTATGTCGCGCGCGTAATGTTGGGAAATAGTTCAACCAGTCTGTTTCCATAATATATATTTTGCAACGGCTACTGTGGACCCTGTGTGTTGTACTATTGCTTGCTTACTTGTGTAGTCTGTTTATCTGATCTAGGAGTAACATGCTTGTCTCTGGTTCCCGACGCCACTCCTTCGAACCTGGCGGAGAGTGATGAATTATTTCGGTCCTAAAAATGCTTAAGGGACCCTCAAAATGAAAAATCTGATGTGTTGCACTCACATGACTTTCTCTACTCTTGTATTAACCATTCTTACAGGCTCTTATTCCTCCATCTTCTTCATGTTAGTTCAGATAAACATTTGTACAAATTATCTTATTGTTTATCTTCTTGTAGATGCAAAGAAGATATGGAATATTTTAAAGCTTTCAAATTCCTTTCTCTTTGCACAGTTAACATACAAAAATGTGAACAATGATGTTCCATTTGACAGAAGTATAACTTCTCCAAAACTCACACAAAAAAAAGCAATATCTCGGAAATGGTTCACTCTACAAAAAAAATTCAGACGAAAATTGTGTGATTTAGCAAGATCTAAATTTTCTTGTATAATTATTTTGTCTAAAAGTCATCCAGAGTAAACCGGACTACATAAACTATAGCCAGAAAGATCTACATTTCATTTGTCATAAAAATACCTCAAACATAATGCACTTTTGTCAAAATTGTTAGAGCCATTTTCAAGAAAATCAAGATTTTCCATGTAAAGGGTAGTTTAGGGTGAGGCTATTTTGTTTAAAATCTTCGTGTCGTATCCGTGAAAGACATTAAACTTAAATACCAACTTGGGCTTTTAACCGACTTTTCGTTTTTGAGTTATGCTGTCCACAGGCGCGCGCGGACCTTTTTCTAAAAATGTTTTTTTTATTCAGGGGGCCTCAAAACATATTTCCGCTGAAATCTCGACATCGAATTTTTAGGTGGAATAGAACCATGGTCGCCTTTGTGAGAGGCGAGCGGTTTAACCATTCGGTCCACTCCGAAGGGACATCCATGAACAAGGTTCGTGCCCATGCCTTTAGGGACCTGCATGAGAAATAGCTTCTTTTTAACACTATCCCAATTTTCTGACACAACATCCCAAATTGAACTCTTAATACTGTAACAAAAACACAACAAAAATTACTTTTTCTGTCACTTTATTTTTCTTCTAAAACTGAAGCACAAAAACACAGTTCCGTTTTTTTATAATACAGTGTACAGTTCTTCGTAACCTTCACACACACGTTTGTGTGTAACAAACTAATGGCTTCATAGATCCCACTCTCTAAAACTGCTTCTCACAACAGTAACTCCGACGCGACGTATCCCAAATTGTCTCTGTGTTGACACATACAGTTCTCTCACGACGTGCTGTCTTAATCAACATTCACAACTCAATAACAAAAACTACTATTTTTGTTTCACAACACTCTTGTCTCACTCTGCCGCAAACTTTTTATATGCGAGAATAACGTAGCATGGATTTTTCTGAAATTCACCTTTTCTTGAACTCATCTAAAATAATCCGGCAGCCAGAAATCTCACGAACGTACACTAGTTATTCAAGAAGGGTGAAGATATACATTTCATTTGTCGTGGAAACGTCTTTAAAACATGACATTTTAAACAAAATCGCTGGAGCCATTTATGAGTAAGTAAATTTTGGAAAAATACCTCATATAAAGGATAGTTTGGGTTGGGGCACTTTCTTAAAGAAATCTTAGTGTCGCTTCTTCGGAAAATACAGAACAAGGTTGGTATTTATCCCGCTTTTCGTTTTTATCTTTCGTTTCGCGCAAAACCACACGATTATTTTTCAATCATTTTTCTTTGGATTCGGGGTTCTCAAAATACGTATTTGCCGTGCAATGTCGATATTGAATTTTTGGTAGAACGCAATACCTCCTCTTTCTGATAAGTTGTATGCGGTTGAAAAATCAAACTGCGCCTATGAGAGGCACGAAGTCGTGCAATAAATGTGTAAATCATCCCCTATAAGGGGAAAATATTAAAGAAACCATGTGGGACGTTGACAGTTTATTTTTGTTCTCCATTTTAATTCCCTTAAGGGCTCTTAAGGGCCACATAAATATTTATGAATGCATGAGACGTATGGGAATCTAGCATGAAAACCTGATGTGAACACTCACATGACTTTCTCTACTCATGCTTGTGCAAATTATTCTTTCAAATACTTATTCAATATAGTTCATGTTAATATTGATAAACAATTGTAGAAATGGTTTTATTGCTAATTTTCTTGTAGGTGTAAGGGGGATACAAGTCTTTAAGCGATAGTCTAAGAGTGTTCGGCATATTATGACATTGAAATTCTATTGTCTTTGGATGACTAAGAGATTAACAAATGAACAGCGACTTTCCTTTTGAGAACGCTCTATAAGTATTGCGAAATGCTGACAAATAACAAGGAATATCTCCGGAGTGGTTCACTTCACAAATAATTTGACATAAACTGTGTGCTTTACTAAGATCTATATTTTCTCTTATGGTTTACCAGTTATGCAAAAATCATCCAGAGTAAACAGGACTAAAATATGGGCTATAGTCACAAAATTTCATACATTTCATTCGCAATAAAAATATCTTTAAAATATGGCATTTTAAACAAAATTTTCAAAAAAATTTCCGTGTAAAAGGTAGCTTTAAAATCTCTGTAGAATCCTGGAAAAATATTAAACTTAAATATCATCTTTGGTTTTTTAATCGAGTTTTCGTTTTTGAACTATGCTCTTCACAGGCAGACATACACAAATCCAAAAATGCTTTTCTTTGGATTCAGGGTTCCTCAAAATATTTCCGGTGAAATCTCGACATCAAATTTTTGGGTCGAATATACTTCCCCTACTTGCTAGCTATACGTAGTAGAGAAAGCAAAAAAGTTTGGTTATGTTCGATTTACGCTTTGCACAAAGGTGTGATAGTTGTAGATGTTGGTTGGTTGTTTGGAGAAATTTCAAGGCTATAGATAGCTTGTGCAGGTTACGTAAGATTATTCCAATCGCCTAAAGGTGCTACTGTTCCTGCCACCTGCTTGGTCCACTGGCCTAGATCAGGTAGACTCGCCGGACCACTACATACCTTCATACACACTTCGCACGGCAATACACAGCCCCTAGGGTTAGCTAGCTAGCTGGCTACTAGCGTAGGTACCACTACATACCTTCATACACACTTCGCACGGCAATACACAGCCCCTAGGGTTAGCTAGCTAGCTGGCTACTAGCGTAGGTACCACTACATACCTTCATACACACTTCGCACGGCAGTACACAGCCCCTAGGGTTAGCTAGCTAGCTGGCTACTAGCGTAGGTACCACTACATACCTTCATACACACTTCGCACGGCAATACACAGCCCCTAGGGTTAGCTAGCTAGCTGGCTGCTAGCGTAGGTACCACTACATACCTTCATACACACTTCGCACGGCAATACACAGCCCCTAGGGTTAGCTAGCTAGCTGGCTACTAGCGTAGGTACCACTACATACCTTCATACACACTTCGCACGGCAATACACAGCCCCTAGGGTTAGCTAGCTAGCTGGCTACTAGCGTAGGTACCACTACATACCTTCATACACACTTCGCACGGCAGTACACAGCCCCTAGGGTTGGCTAGCTAGCTGGCTGCTAGCGTAGGTACCACTACATACCTTCATACACACTTCGCACGGCAGTACACAGCCCCTAGGGTTAGCTAGCTAGCTGGCTACTAGCGTAGGTACCACTACATACCTTCATACACACTTCGCACGGCAGTACACAGCCCCTAGGGTTAGCTAGCTAGCTGGCTACTAGCGTAGGTACCACTACATACCTTCATACACACTTCGCACGGCAATACACAGCCCCTAGGGTTAGCTAGCTAGCTGGCTACTAGCGTAGGTACCACTACATACCTTCATACACACTTCGCACGGCAATACACAGCCCCTAGGGTTAGCTAGCTAGCTGGCTACTAGCGTAGGTACCACTACATACCTTCATACACACTTCGCACGGCAATACACAGCCCCTAGGGTTGGCTAGCTAGCTGGCTACTAGCGTAGGTACCACTACATACCTTCATACACACTTCGCACGGCAGTACACAGCCCCTAGGGTTGGCTAGCTAGCTGGCTACTAGCGCAGGTAGGTACCACTACATACCTTCATACACACTTCGCACGGCAGTACACAGCCCCTAGGGTTAGCTAGCTAGCTGGCTACTAGCGTAGGTACCACTACATACCTTCATACACACTTCGCACGGCAATACACAGCCCCTAGGGTTAGCTAGCTAGCTGGCTACTAGCGTAGGTACCACTACATACCTTCATACACACTTCGCACGGCAATACACAGCCCCTAGGGTTAGCTAGCTAGCTGGCTACTAGCGTAGGTACCACTACATACCTTCATACACACTTCGCACGGCAATACACAGCCCCTAGGGTTAGCTAGCTAGCTGGCTACTAGCGTAGGTACCACTACATACCTTCATACACACTTCGCACGGCAGTACACAGCCCCTAGGGTTAGCTAGCTAGCTGGCTACTAGCGCAGGTAGGTACCACTACATACCTTCATACACACTTCGCACGGCAATACACAGCCCCTAGGGTTAGCTAGCTAGCTGGCTACTAGCGTAGGTACCACTACATACCTTCATACACACTTCGCACGGCAGTACACAGCCCCTAGGGTTAGCTAGCTAGCTGGCTACTAGCGTAGGTACCACTACATACCTTCATACACACTTCGCACGGCAATACACAGCCCCTAGGGTTAGCTAGCTAGCTGGCTACTAGCGTAGGTACCACTACATACCTTCATACACACTTCGCACGGCAGTACACAGCCCCTAGGGTTAGCTAGCTAGCTGGCTACTAGCGTAGGTACCACTACATACCTTCATACACACTTCGCACGGCAATACACAGCCCCTAGGGTTAGCTAGCTAGCTGGCTACTAGCGTAGGTACCACTACATACCTTCATACACACTTCGCACGGCAATACACAGCCCCTAGGGTTAGCTAGCTAGCTGGCTACTAGCGTAGGTACCACTACATACCTTCATACACACTTCGCACGGCAATACACAGCCCCTAGGGTTAGCTAGCTAGCTGGCTACTAGCGTAGGTACCACTACATACCTTCATACACACTTCGCACGGCAATACACAGCCCCTAGGGTTAGCTAGCTAGCTGGCTACTAGCGTAGGTACCACTACATACCTTCATACACACTTCGCACGGCAATACACAGCCCCTAGGGTTAGCTAGCTAGCTGGCTGCTAGCGTAGGTACCACTACATACCTTCATACACACTTCGCACGGCAATACACAGCCCCTAGGGTTGGCTAGCTAGCTGGCTGCTAGCGTAGGTACCACTACATACCTTCATACACACTTCGCACGGCAATACACAGCCCCTAGGGTTGGCTAGCTAGCTGGCTACCAGCGTAGGTAGGTACCTGCGGAAGTAAGTAAGTCTTGCACTACTGCGCCACGAGTGTGCTTATTGGAAAACACAACACCAAGTCCAACTTTTACTTTCACTACTAACTACATAGTAGATAGAGAACATATTGCACACCACTCAAAAGCTTTACATCTAGATTACACTTCAAATACACGTTTTGAGATCCTCTAAATTAAACGGATTTTTATGCAATCCCACCATTAAAGCTGCTTATTATGATGCCATAAACCCTTTCTGACACCAGCGCCAAGAAATGAATGGCGTAATTACCATAGTAACAAGACAGCAGTGACGTCATCAACGCCACAACTCCAATGTGCCTGTAAGGAAATCTGAAATCGTCACTCTCACAAGTGCAGCAACATTCAAACACAAGAATTACCTCATTTTCTCAGCACTCTTGGCTTCGTTCAACATGGAATACAATCCATATTTTCCATAGTTTTATCATAACCTTCCATGAGTGGTGAAACAAATGAAATAACAAACATGACGTTATACATCTGTAACCTGTGATACGTTACAATTTTTCATTTAGCAAATGTATTATTTTTATCTATGTTAATGGTAAAATTGCAGAAACCGTTGTCTACAATATTTTCATTGCGATACTCGTAACGTTCATACACTAAACACATACTACTTCAGTCATAATCAGTCACATTATCCAGTAGTTACATAAATAAACAGTGAAAAACCTTCGTGTGTATCTATGAACACTAAAAGCGAAAAGTTGATTAAAAACCAAACTTGGTATTTGAATTGAACACTTTCCCAGGATGCGATACGAAGATTTTCAAGGAAATCCCTCACTCCAGACTACGCTATCCATACCACATTTTTCGGAAAATTTGATTGATTCAAAAAGACTAACTATTTTGATTGAAATTGCATGTTTAAGATAGTTTCTGACAAATGAAATGTACATCCTGAATTTTCTGGGAATGTACGGAGAAGTGCTCTTCATTCCGAATGACCTTTGTATAACTCATAAACAGTAAGAAGTTTATAAAATCTTGATACGGAAAGAAATGGATATCTAGTTAAGACAATTTACATCAAATGTATTTGTTGTGGAGTAAACCACTTCCGAGATATTCTTTTTTATCTGAATTTCAATTTTCCAATACATATACTTTCCTCAAATGGGAAGTCGTTTATTCATTTTTTGTCTCCTGTCCATGCAAAGAGAGCGAAATTTCTAAGCCATCACATAGCGAGCAGCACTTTAAAGATTTGACTATCACTTAAAGCCTACTCTATTCCCAGATTCCTCAAAAGTGTTCTATTTCCGAAATTTTGTTATACATATATTTTACACCAATAGGTATAATGCATATGTTTAGCACGATGGTATATTTTATCAATAAAATAAATATTTATAATGACTTACCTCCCTCAATCGTCATCTCGGATTTCCGACAACACAATACTCGTAATTCAACAGCCACCTATAACTAATTACTAACTTGGTTCTTTGCAAGCAAGCGATAGACCCTTTGCGAGGCTAATGGGAACTGCTTTATCAACCTTCTTTGTGCATGTCCTATATCTCTCCGTCCGTGTGGTTTGTGGCCTATGAAACTTGGAAGTCACGTGTACCTCCCACTGTCGCTGATATTGCTTTATTTCCTCTATCACGTACTCTTCTCTCTTATATCAACATCCCAAAGCCGATCTCTTTTCCTTACACCCAATATTGATTGTAGGTACAACTCTCATATCTGCTGCCTTCACTTCTCCCGATTTCTAACTACCCATGTTTCATATCCATATTCAAATGTTGGTTTAGCTACTATACTATCAATTTGAATAATTATGGACTTCCTCATATTCTCGCGAAATTTCATTTTTATACATCCACTAACTTTATTGCAGGGTTTCAGTTACAGTCAAAGAATGCTACGAACTTTAAAACAAATTTCGGAAAATTGCGACAACAATCTCTCACGGAAACAAACGATATACCGCTTTCCCTCCCAGCTAGTGGAGCTCATTTCTGATCTGGTCTGCGTGGTTCAAATGTACTCTGTGTATGTGTGTGCTTTTTAAGAAGTGATGAAAAAATTTGTTTTAAGGAAGGAAAGGGAACAAAGTCCTAGTACCAGTAAAAATAAAAATGGACATACAAAACAAACAAAACCTGATGCTAGAATACGCTTATCAAATTAACAATTAAAGTTATATAAGTGGTGCAAAGTGAAGTTTTCTGGAAAAATTCAATTGTTTGTATGTAGTGTATGCAAGAACATGAAAAAGAAGCGCTACAAATTACGAATGAAATCAGAAATATTGTAGTGACAGAACTCACTCATGTCAGCCGGAATATGGTTACCTAATACAACAATAACAGCAATAATAATAATAATAATAATAATAATAATAATAATAATAATAATAATAATAATAATAATAATAATAATAATAATAATAATAATAAAAGCTATTTTTCCAGCAGTAGTTTTAAAGGTTAAGTATGAATAACTGAAGAATAAGACACTCAGTGTGACGTCATTACCATGGTATATGACACATAATTCCCTTTACCGTAAACTTCAATACTCATATCGACGGTCTTTTCTTTTGAGGACATTGCCATGGCAAAGGCCTTTACTCTTGCGTTTTGGGTCGTTGGGTTTATTCTCTCATTCAACTTCTGAACTGGGCAGGCTGTTGGCTACAGAAACATTTTCTCTCCTTAGCCGAGAACCGAACTCGTGACCCATTTCACAGTGAGTAGGCGCTCTACCGACTGAGATGTGAGATCAGTTTATGGAAATTGCTTGAGGTTTTGTAGTTGAAAACATTTATGGGGCAAAAACAATTAAGTTGTTCAGGCTGATTTCTCACCAAAATGTTTAAATATTGTTATTCTAATATTACCTATAAAATAATGTGAGTTAGATAAATTAAATCCGGAGTAACTCTAAGAACTTGTAGTTAGTTTATATGCAGTATTCCAGCTAATTGTAACAAATTATATTACGCAAAGGGCATTGTATATGGAAGTAAGAAATATTACAAAGTACAACTGCCTGATCTTTTGTTTCTCTTCTTCTTTTGCTCCAGCACCTTTGTAGTTTTATCTTCTTTCTGGTAGTTGTTTGTTCCGTAACTTCGGCACTTCTCTCACTGTGAATCATATCTGTACGCGGTAGAGTTGCCATTAACACCCCTGGTTCCTGTCTTAACGCTGTGATATTTCCATAGTTTTCAAACACGTCATATGAAACTTCTTTATTGCTGCTATAACAAAGCTTTTTGTTCTCTATTTATTAATTTACTTCCAACAGTGTCATGAAATGATATCACTGGCTTTCTATAAAGTGATAAAGATGAAATTAGGAAAACAAAACGTTATTAATGTTTGTAATAAAAGAGAAAGAGAAGTAATAGCTTGGTTTAGATCAGGAGTATGAAAACTTGGGGGATTCAGAGGTAATGTTATGCAAAGAATACGTCCGAATATCTACAAAAATTATTTTCAATCAACATGCCAATAAACGTTTATCTTGTTTTCCTGTTGACCCTACCCTTATGTAGGACTTACAAGCCAGTGCCTGTCGAGGAGCACAGGAACCTATGTACCAGACAGAGTGAACACCTGCAAGTGGGTGGTCAGTGAGAGTGAGGAAGAGGATGATATGAAATGCAGGCGAAATAGATGATTGGAAAGGTGATAATGGAGCAGTTGGTGGAATGAGGAGTTGCGGGGGAAATCGGAGAACCCGGAGAAAACCCGCCCAACTCCATCAGTCGCATTCAAACTGTGCGCATGAATTATTATGAAGGAAACTAAAAGCGCTACTTCGAATGCACAAGGCGAAATAGCTGACGTTAAGAAAAATTACGTCGTGTGCTTGAAATAGTTCCTGTAGAGTGATCCAAAAAACCCCGAACTGGCTGCGCTATGCATCCTCGGCGCTCGTCGTCGACTGCCGCTGTCATAGAACAGCGCGGATGAAACCATACAACATTTTTATAACTGCTTTTAAGTGCTTTACTTACCAATGTTATGATGCCCTAAGAAAACACCGTCGTTGTCCATACATTTTTGGCTCCTCTTTAGGAATCTATCCATCACTCGCCGTACATTTCTGAGCCTGAACACTTCCTGTGGCTTGAAACGTACCCATGGTAAAGTTCATGTACTGTTGTACGGTCTGAAACTTTTACACCTGGAAGTCTTTCTGCAAATCGCACTTTCACTTGACGAGCTCAGTTGACACACACTGTGTCATCATATGCACTACGAACGCCGTTAACTTGATTCCTCTTTAATGTAGCTCGACTATTAAGCCTAATAATAAAGCACACTGGTAATAACGTAACCTCACGTCAGCTCAATACTGCACTTTCAGAGCACGGAGCAGAGAAAACAAGTTAACCGCGCGTATCCTTGTGTACAGCAGCAGCTTATCGTGTTACCGGGTACGCAGTGGCAAAACAATGCGCAGCGGTTCGGATGTTTTTGGATCTCTCTATATAACATATTGTAAAACTGGTGATAGGAGCCGATGAAAATGAACCAGAAGTTTCTATAAAAGATTTCCCTTATTTCTAGTTTGCCTCCACTACATCGTGTGATGTTGAAAGAAGATTTCCCCAGCTCTACTTGCTGACAACCGAAGAAGTTTCAAGTTTGAGACTCTTTGAAACTGCATATCGTTATCCAATGCTAGTCTGCTAAAATGAAGGTTAAGAGAGGTATGAATATATAACTATTAAAAGTAAATGGATTTTTTCGTTTTGAGTGTTAGGTTATATTTTCAGGATTTAAATCATACTTTGTAATTTTTACAGTACAGTAAAACCTCGTTTATCCGGGTCTGATATGTAGATGTTTTCTTAAAATGTAATGTTCACGTTGGATAATGATTTTAACCTAATAGCAAGATCGTAACTATAAGTATTATGCCAAATGTTCGCTTTTTGGTTTGATTCAATGTGCGGTTCCTACATAAATTGTGCAATACATTATGGTAATATGTACGTACTGCAAAATGCTAGCTGTTGAGTTTAAGAAAGATTTAGTAGTGCGTCACACGGTGCTGACGCGGTATGTCTCACCAGCTATGAATAGCGCCGGAAGAAAGTATTGACCTTGATCCCTACACCTCCCTCAGTCTCCTCAGTTTTCAAATAGCACGTGTCATTAAGTGTGTGTGTGTGTGTGTGTGTGTGTGTGTGTGTGTGTGTGTGTGTGTGTGTGTGTGTGTGTGTGTGTGTGTGTGTGTGTAATTCACTGTACAAGTTTAAAATGACATCAAAGCGAAAGTAGGTCGTGTTTTCAATGGATAAAAAGTTAGACGCTATTAAAGGACAAACATTGAAGAAAATAGCTGCTGATTTGGGAGTTGCTGACAAACATTATGACGTACTTGGAGCGTCAGTCCGACACCACTCCAGCTGAATTATGAATGCTAAAGATCGTACTTCGTTCAGACGCCACACAGAACACTGTGGATCAAGTCTTGTTAAGAAATGATATGATTTTTCAATGATTAAGATTTTTATATTTTTAATGTCTTGTAAACAATACATACTATGTACTGTACATAAATTTGTTACAAAACAGGGTTTTTTTTTTTCTCCCTTCTCTATCGTCATAAACGGCAAGTCCGCTTATTTATTTTGCTTTGCTTATTACCCATATAACCCGGATTATCCGGGTTGCCTTTGGTCCCAGTTAGTCCGGATAAACGAGGTTTCACAATACAAATGCATGCATATTTCAAGAGTTTTTAGGCCATAAACATCCAAATCTTAGCGATAATTTACCATGTTAACATTTTAAAACAAAGCAATTTGTCGTTCTAGTACGAGTCTGTCTGAGAGCGCCAGACGGTGTTTTTTAAATGGTCCGGTCCGGTCCGGTGCGGTGGTCTAATTCATGGCAGGAAGATAGTAATTTGCAGTTTGCGCACGCACTTGAGTAACACACACCAGGTGGCTCGGAGTGGGACGGAGTCACGCGACTCTTGTTTGGCCTTGAACCTGCATAGCCATTGTCATGGAATTCCAAATGCAATTCGCACTTCTCTCGGTTCACCGACACAAGATGCAATCGATCACATGCTGTTGGACAACCATCATGGCTCATTAGCTAGGACTTACCTCATAAACACTGTCACACTCCATATTATAAGTAGCAAATCTATTACTTGCTCACGTACATTTCTTCTGGGCCACTAATCAATAATAGTTAAAGAAAAATCAATTTGAACAACTTAATGTATTACAATCACACAACTTCCTCTTCCACTTTTTATATAGTTTCCACAAACTATCCTTGTAAAACCTTGTTCTTTTATTATGTAGAGTTAACTCTAATGAAATCGAGTGAAATGGTAAAGCGTGATGCTCTCATTCGGGAGGTCCCGGGTTCGATTCCCGTCCATCGATCACTCTATCTCAGGGTTTGAATAGCATCGCTTTTGCCACTTTGTGCTACTCGAGGTTGAAGAATGCGACGGAGAAACAAACGATAGAGACTATAGACACAAACTTTCAATCTATTGCAAAATTCCGACAAATAACAAAGAATATCTCCGAAATGGTTCACTTAACAAAAAAGATCATTTAACAGAAAGTGTGTTTCAACGAGATTCACATTTTTTTGTATACAAGATTTGGTCTCTTTTACGGTTTACCACTTATGCAAAAGTGATCAAGAGTCAACAGAACTACATAGGCTATGGCCAGAAAACTTAAAATATACATTACATTTGTCATAAAAACATCTTAAACATTTTAATCAAAATCATTAGTCATTTTAGAGAAAAACAAAATATTTGAAAAATGTTCTATGTAAAGGGTGGTTGAAGGTGCAGGAATTGTCCTCAAAATCTTCGTGTCGCATCCTTGAAAGATATTAAACTTAAATATCAACTTTGGTTTTTAACCGACTTTTCGTTTTGAGTTATGCTGTCCACAGACACACAAGACCTTTTCCTGAAAAATGCTTTCTTTGGAGTCAGGTGCCTCAAAACATGTATTTCCGTTGAAATCTCGTAATCGAGTTGTTGGTTCGAATACAATACTTCCCGTACTTACCTGCTCTACGTAGTAGAGAAAGTATATTTGGTTGTATATAAAATAGACGGAGGAACCTTGATACATAAACCACGATTTTGCATTTTTCATGTCCCAAGTTTGTTTTGAAGACAAAGTCAATAACTTAGGAGCAAGAGAATTGCTCCACGCTCGTGGATATTGTTTGGAACATCTCAGTTGAAGCACAATGGTGTCATAGTCTGTTTGTCCCCAGTGCGCTCCCTATTCCTCAGGAGAGGAGAGGAGAATCAATCTTATCCTTAGAGTGGCAGGACTTGACGTTTAAATCGTGTCAGCAGCAGTAGCATCCTGTCTGTTGCCCTCTCCTTGTGCGGTGCGTGCACAGCAACAGGGGAAGGAGGATGCTGTGGCAACAGAAAAAACGAAGGGAAAAAGGAGGGCTAAGAGATTTCACGCAGATGATGAGTATCTCGAAGAAGCGGATGCTGGCTGGCTGGCTGGAGTGCAGTACTTAATTATATCAAGTTTCTCTTGCCAATTAGTGGTTTACAACAGTGATACACACGAATTAATTGCCCACCGACATTTACATACGCTCTATATACCAGTTCCTGTAGGAGTAATAGTAGTAGCAGTAGTAGTAGTAGTAGTAGCAGTAGTAGTAGTAGTAGTAGTAGTAGTAGTAGTAGTAGTAGTAGTAGTAGTAGTAGTTGTAGTAGTAGTAGTAGTAGTAGTAGTAGTAGTAGTAGTAGTAGTAGTAGTAGTAGTAGTAGTAGTAGTATAGTAGTAGTAGTAGTAGTAGTAGTAGTAGTAGTAGTAGTAGTAGTAGTAGCAATAGTAGTATAGAAGTAGTATTCCTTGTGATCTCTATCCAAATTCTTGATACGAACAACAATGGTGTTTTACACAAACTCATAACGCCAGTTTTACTCGCACAAAGTAATTGTTCATTTCCATTTCTTATTACTGGGGCTGCGATTTTCTGACATAAAAGCTCTTGAAATATGCTCGGATTTATGCCGTAAAAATTACCAAAATACAACCTAAAATCCTGAAAATTTTATCTAAACCCTGACCTCGGAAAACGAAAACACACATTTATGCTTATACTTAGAGATGAAATATAAAACGAGTATATATACAGGCCCTAATATACACAGATGATAAATCCATACAAGAGCAAAATAATGAAAACTGGTGGAAAAAAAGAACTAAATTTAGAATGGCAAGAAAGTAAATTAGAACAAGTAAATACGTATAATTATCTGGGAACTATCGTTTCGGAAAATGGAAAAATACAGGGAAAAATAAACAACAGAACGAAGAAAGCAAATAATATTTACTATCAGTTAAATAGCAGTATAATTGGAACGAAGGAAATATCAAGTAAAGCTAAAATGCAAATATACAAAACACTATATAGACCTATAGGTTATGGGTCAGAGACTATGTTGGATAAACACAGAAGTGGAATAACAGCTTTGGAAATGAAGTATTTAAGAAAAACAATGGGAAAGGCAAGGAGAGACAGAATGAGAAATACACTGATAAAGGAGAATCTAAATATACGGCCATTAGAATAGAAAAGAAAAACTTAAATTGCTATGGACTTTTGTTAAGGATGGACGAACAGAGGAAAACAAGACAGATATTTGAAGCAAGAACTATGGCGAAAAGAAGAAGGGGAATACCGAGGTTAGTCACGTTAGATGTGGCAGAAAGAAGAGCAAAAGTAATGGCTGAATTAAGGACAATGTCACAAGAACGACAGAAGTATAGGAAATAATAGAAAGCCGACGCCATGAGGCGAAAAAGAAAGCTGCTGAAGAAGAAGAAGAAGAAGAAGAAGAAGAAGAAGAAGAAGAAGAAGAAGATATGACATTTATTTATACCTCCCTTAACCTTCAGTTTTAGCAGAATTGCACTGGTTAACGACATGCAGTTACAGATGGTCAAACTTGATGGATCAGCAAGTAGTCTGTACCTCAAGAAACTTCTTTCTATACCACATGATGTAATGGAGGCACACTGGAAGTAAGGAAGATCATCAGCAGATGGTTTTGGTTCATTTTTATCGACTTCTGCCTGTTCTTCCAAGCACACGTCATTTTTCCCTAATCTTGTAAGCTACTTCGCCCTGAGCATTCGATAACTCACTTTCAGTCTCCTCCACAACACAATTGCATGCCTATAGTTTCAAGGCGAATGATGGACTTCAATATAACTTTGATCATATGTAGGTTAACTTTCTTGACTGTTGGCTGAAATTGTTGATGATGAATCACTTTCGTCAAAGTTGCTGAAAATCTTGTCAATTTCACTGTATATACTGTACGTTCTTACACCAACCGAACCGCCCCGCGGCGGCAAGAGACCGGGCGAGGGTTGGCACGCTCTGCGCCAGAGTGACGCGTAAAGAACCGGCAAGTCACAGCTACAGAACACTTAACTGCTGTACCAACTTACATTAGGCTTACCTGCATCACAACAAAAGTTGAAGTTAACGACCTTCAACGCAAGCACATTCCTTATATCTCCGAAAACAATTTTGGTTTACTCGTAAAAGTTCAAAGTTCATGTTGACTGATTGCCTGCGTTTCTCTCATCATTTTGCAGTGTTAACCAAGTCAGCAAGTGAAAGTGATATGGATGCTTGCGCCCAAAGGATGTATGGACCGGACAGAGTGAAGACCTGGAAGCGGGTGGTCAGTATGAGAGTGAGGAAGAGGATGATATGAAATATAGGTGAAATCGATGATTGGAAAGGTGATAATGGAGCAGTTGGTGGAATGAGTGGTGGAAAAACCGGAGCACCCAGAGAAAACCCACCCAGACGCCGTTTCGTCCACTACGAATACCACAGGCGGGTCTCAGGGATCGAAGCCGGACCGCCTAGGTGCTAGGCGAACGGTTTAACCACTCGGCCACGGCGTCGACTAAATAGTAGATAACATTCCTGATTATGTTGCATGTCTGCAACAATAAATATACATATCAATAATTGGAGGACTACATGCATGTCACTGACATTTTCGGTAAAAATACAAAACGCAAGGAGTGCAGGAATTTCAAGTTGGCAGTAATGATAGCATGGATATCGTCTAAAAGTATACATTAGTGTGGTCGTGGATGTCAATTATTGCAGATGCATGTCACGACGTGCAAGATGCAGCGGGAGGTGGTTACTTCACGTCACTCATGCTAGCAGCACCGGGATCATTTCTCTCCGCCGATATGCTAACCGTATTACCCCGCCAGTTGCGTCTCAAAGGCCACAAGCATGCGCGCAAACCAACATATCATTTCATTTTCTTCTATTACTCTTCTTAGGCCAGTATTATAAACCCTTTCTTTCGCTTTATAAAGTCATATCTTAAATTTAACTCATGTACCGTTTAATAGTTAATGTCATGTGTAATATGGTACTCCCAGTTGCACATGGGGATAACAGGGAGGTATTGGAGGAATTCCTGTTATGAAGCTGAAACACCTCAGGGACGCAAAACTTTCTTAATGCATCTATCAGTTTCAGATGTAGAATGACCAGCCTTTAGTCCTGACCTCCTTATGTCAAATTTGATACCAATACAGAAATTAACGAGAAGGTATACACCAAGGGTGCTCAACATATTATTTTCCACCCTCCACTAACCAAAGCAAGCAGAACCAGACCTGCTAGTCAGAGGCGGATTGTGCGGAGTATATACAGAATGGAAGTGAAATGATCCGTCAGACTTTAACAGCGAATTTCTCATGTGAATAATAAGAAAGTCTAATGCCGAATGCTGAAAAGTTTATAGTTTCCTAGAAAAAATATATTTTTATAAAAATTTATCATCAGGCTGAATTATTGTTGATTGAAAGTTCTTGATTTATGTATATATTCATAGAAAATTGAATAAACGACAACTTTTCCTTTGGCGTATTTCAATAGATTCGACGTTTTTTTTTTAATTTAATTTACATAAAAACCGTTGAATCTATTGAAATACGCCAAAGGAAAACTTGTAGTTTATTCAATTTTCTATGAATGTAGCCGTAAATCAAGAGCTTTCAATCAACAATAATTCAGCCTGATGATAAAATATGTTTTTCTAGAAAACTATAAACTTTTCAGCATTTTGGTATTAGACTTTCTTGTTATTCACAACATGAGAAATTCGCTGTTAGTCTGACGGATCATTTCTTCCATTATGTATAGTAATACATACATACCACGAGTAACTAAAACCAACATTTTATCATAAAAGTGTAGCTAAAGCAAGCATGTATCAGTAAACACATACTAGTAAGAGTATGATAAACAACATACCAATAGCCAGGATGCTTACTGCGAAAACTGCAGAAATATGAACAAAAGACTTCAGATATATGGTATGCAGAAATGAAACGAACACCACGAACACTACTTCCGATGAAAACGGTGGATTTAGGCGTGATCAGCATCATCCTAGGCTACAGACTTGGTTTAGTACGAACAAATGTGAAGCACAACACTGCATGTAGGTACTTACAAAGGTATTACAAAGCTTATATTTCGTTGTGCACGGTCACGTTAATTTAATGCTAAAGTTCATGTTTATTGTTCACCCAATATTCCATAATTTCAGAATATTAACCTTTTTATTCAGCTACTAAAAGCATTTAGTTGCTGTGTAAGATTGGTGATCGAACTTGTTACTACAAACGCTATTATTGTTCCTTGTGAATTGTTACCTAGTCACACTTAATTTTATCGTGAGTAGCCATAATTCCAGATTTTTTTTTCTAAGATAGGACGGATACCAACAGCACGTACTTAGTTGTGTAAGAAGAAGATGAGCGATCGTCTTTTATTCGGCATTCCGACATGCCACCATCACCGCATTGCCGTTTAGTTATATGTTCTGTGAGTTTAACTAACCAGATGTTTATAAAACGGCGTCTACAGTTAAACTTTTAATTTGATTTAACCAATCCTCAAGTCAAACAGCGTTTATAATACCGAGTCTTACTGTCACCCGCACAACCAACACAGGCAACCAGCCTCGCCGAGCGGCCGCCCGCCACTAACCCGGTCCGGTCAAGGATTATTAAACAATATTTCTAAAGCTTCCTATTGCTCCTTCTGAATGATGACATATACGCACGGCAGCAAATAAACATCTGACGAACGCAGTTGGGTGGGAGCGGAATGAAGGCATGTTAAATGGCCAACACTTTATCTTCGTCAGCAACCGCTAAAGGTGCACCCACCCACGATTATTCCATTTACAGATGTCGCTACCAAACAGGATACATATCAAATGAAACGTGGAGAAAATGGCTACGCTGACAGAGGAAGAGATTCCGTGCCTTACTCGGCATCCCGCTCACGTAGCATCACTGTTCGCGATAAGAGGAAAACCGCGCCGAGGAGGAGGAGGAGGTAAAACAAATTTCAGGACGAGCAAGGATAGCGAATGTCTTGCACGTGGCCCTTATTTATCATTTCGATATGTGCCTCCTCTTCCCCTACCTACATACTTGCTTGCTTGCTACCAATTTAAAAAGCCTATGCAAATCCCTCGCTTCAAGAAATGATGATTGCAGAAGAGAGATCAATGCGGGATAATCCATCTATCAAAGCTTCGTGTTACATATTTTACTCACTAATGTTTTATATAGCTTCTAACAACGTTTCATACCAAAACTTATTTTTCTGTCTGCACTACTGGAAGTATTTATTGCATCACCCACCAAATTTGTACATGTTTATTGTTTCCACGTGAACGTCAACAATACTCCGTGTTTCTCAGTTTTCCCACTGTCGTAGTGCAGCTACACTTTAACACGACGCCATTGTTGCAATGTTATGCACTTCTTTATAATGTTAAGTGTAGTTTAGCATAGTTTAACCAGACTACTGTATAAACATTGTTGAAAAATCGTAAATATGATAAGGGAGAAAAATGTCTTCTAACGACATGAGTCTGAAGCGAATTAGTGTGAGGAATATACATATGACTTTAATTCAATAGATGTTAGGTATGAGAAAGAGGAATGGACGCTTGTTGAAAGTTAGAAAGGTAAGATACAAACGGTAGAAATGGGTGGGATAAGAAGAGCAGCTGAAGTATCAAGATTGGAAGAGAAACAGAACGCGGAAAGAAAATTAATGAACGTGGAAGTGTCGGTGACAGAAAGCACTGAGCAAAGAATCCTTCAATAACATTGGCACGTGAAATAAGTAAAACAAGACAGACAGCCAAGGAATATCTTGGGGTGGTCACTGCGCGGCCAAGAAAAATGTGGAATCTGATGTAAATCAGATGTAGGATCGACGTATGCAGACGGATGATTGAGAAAGATGACAAGAGGGAATTAAAGGCAACTATTGAAAAGTGGAGCCACAAAAGTAATAAAAAAGAAACTACACCGAGATGCGAGGTACGTGTGTTTGAGAGATAGAGAAAGAGAGAGACAGACAAAATAGTAACTCTTTTGCTGTCAAGCGCCGGGTTCCCTCCTTCCGGCCATTTCTTCCGTAGACCTCTATACATCTAGCACAGTTTTTATTTCAACAATTTGTTTTACTTCCTTTTTGTACTCCTCTTTCTATTGTCTTTTCCCCATTTAATTCTTAGTCTTTCCTTTCCATCGCATTCTCTTATTTCTCGAGAGCGAAAAACAAGCAGAAGAGGTAAAATTAAAGAAATCAATAGGTAACTGAAGTTACAATAGAGAAACAACTGAAGAAATTTGGGCATGTTATCGTTATTTTGCTTTCGTTCTGTCATTTTTATATCCTCAAAAATACCTATAATAGACGCATTTTTTGTTGCATTAGCTGCTTCGCTGATATTTGCCATTATTTAGTTGAAGCTTTTATTTCTTTGTTATGTTTGAAGCTGTGCTGCAGTCAATTTTTTCTCGCGATAACATGGAAAGAATATTGAATGTCCAGACCAGCATATTCTTGACTATCGCTTTGGTTTCCTATATTCTTCTTGAACTTACAATAAAGTGTGTAATGAAACCATTTCTGGAAGCGTTTATCTCGATAAACATGTATCAGGTAGAAAAATAAGCTTCTGAAAGAACAGTATCTAGAAGCTATTGGAACGGAATTATCTGGTTGGTTGGAGAGATAAGGAGGTTGGCGCTATTTCTGACGTAAATACTCCAAACGCCTTCGAGACGCAATGAGAAATCTTTGAATGTTCCTCCACCTCCCGCGAACTCTCTCGAAGCTGTATTTTGATAAGCGTTCTCCCGATAGTGAGCAAGCGAATAAGCTAGTGAGCTCTTGCTGCGAAATAAAATACTAGTTAATGTGTTCCACGAGGGAGGTTGTCATGTATTATGAGTACTGCTTAGCTCTGGATTGAGGAATTAAATAAATTAAAAATATAACAATATTATTTATTATTGAGTGTGCTAGATTTTAAATCTAATTTTCAATATATGGTTAATTCAAACAGAATTAAAATTTTGAAGAAACATGAAATATTTAGGTCATATTGTCTAATTTTTTCGGTCATAAATGTTTGCATATTTCTAACATTTTTAAGTCACAAACACATCACATTTACTGTATTATTGCTGAGCATGCCTACAGGCAGATCTGGGCTGGGTCATGTAACCTATACAGGTAAGGTGGTCCTGAAGTCGTTTGCAATTGCCTTAAGCAGTATAGTAATGCAGCAAGTCCATAATCCATCATAAACTTCCCAGAAGAAACATTTATTCACCATTGAAAAATCCACCGTCCATTACACTTAAAGGATAAACATGCTATAGGTACACACAAATGATTATAGGGGTTTTAAACTGGTATATATTCCCCGCGGCTTCCACTATCATTTTCAATCATAACTTAAACTGAAGAAAAACTGTGGAAATTCTCATATAATACAAACTACAGGTGTTCAATAAGGGATCCATTTGTGACACTCAATACATCCAGTTGATAACCCCCCTCCCCGCCCCCTTAGTCACAATGTAGCACTCTCTTGATAAAGTTGTTCAGTAGAAGTCGCAGTTTTCAGTTTTGTAGAAATTTAGGCTGGTAATAAGCATAATAACGGAAATATTTTTGCAATTTTTAAAATTCTAGCTTGCATGGGTATTGAAACATTAGTTTTTGTTTTTAAAATATTCACTTCAAAAGTTCTAGTTTTACGGTAAACAGTTTTACAAAATGGTGTATCACACCCGATATTTTATATTCATCTTTATTATAGAAAAATTACTTTCTCTACTCTCCAAAATTCTTGTTTTCAAAGACTAATAATTTATTGTTAACAATGTATTGTCTTTAGTTTTGAGAGAGCTAGTGCAAAGTGTTCAAAAAAAGTAGCAACATGTGTGGCATTTTGAATATCAAACAATTTTGCGAGAAAACAAAGTTCAAAGTTGGTCGTGCCTAGTAATAATCTCATCCTATATTATCTTATAATCAGGCCTTTCCATTTACAGCCAGTTAATTGATAGTTTCATGCACCAAAAGCAAAAAATGTGTTATCTTAAAGCATGCACATCATATTATTTTATTACGAACATTTCTTCTCAATTTGTTTACAAATTTCACGAATGCATCACCTTGACGCCTTTCATACCGTGATTGTTTGAACTGCTAGTTCTTGACTCGCCCGCCGAACGCATCTTTAAGGACTACTGATTCTCTCCACATTCTTACTTGACACGCGATGCTCTTTCCTTTATAGACACCCCACCATTTGGATCTAAATGTACCGTCTATGAATTAAGACCAAATCCTCGCCTGTGCGTGAATTCCAAGCTGAAAAGGCTTTCTGAACGCGAGTTACCATATTTTGGGTTTAGTTACAACATACGAGTATATCTATGCATGCACACAGAGCACAGATAGTAATAGACATCGAATTTTCGATGGTCTGTAGGGGCATTTATTGGGCATGTATTGGTCTCCACCCCACCAGCTTGAAAGGGGCGCGTTACCTTCCCTCCCTTTTTTTTTTTTTTTTTCAAGTTTCAAGTTTTTTTATTCATAATTTTGGCCTGGTGGCGGTACAAGAGGCCCGGCTTACAGGCTATAAATTTACATTTATTTACAATTTTTTTACAAGCTTATAGTTTTGGGTATCACCAAAAACCCATACGGTGGCCATCTTTAGGCCACCGAGAAAAGTTTTCGTTAGTCTTTTGGTGTCTATTCCAATTATTTTTTGTTGTTGTTGTTGTTGTTTTTTTTTTTTTTTTTTTTTTTTTTTTTTTTTTCCCTTATATACATATATACATCTATATACACACATACACGCACGCATTCACCCACACACTCACACACACGTTCACTGGGCACACCAGAAATATGCGTCCCAGCTCGCGCACTGCACTATTTACAATATTTACATTTTCCCGCTGTTTTCCTGCGCGGGCAGGGTGTAGCTCCTGGATGTTTTCCGAGGCGAGGGCCTCTGCTGTAACGTGTGTGTGGCCTAAGAGCGAGATTGCATGGACACGCATTAGTCGGCGAGCCGTGCCGCGTCTAGAATATTTTTATTCTAGTATGTTTGCGGTGCTTCGGCTCGCCTTTGCCAATGTTGGCGATCACGTAGTTTTCGTGGTTCCTAATGCGCGTCCATGTTGCCGTTGCTCTTTTTGCTATTGCCTCTGGGATGGACGGGATCTGAGTTTCGAGGTGAAGAGTTTGGTTAGTGGTAAGGAGTGGAGCAAAGAGGATTTTTCTAAGGGAGAGGTTTTGGAGGGTTTGAATTTGTTTGAGGGTGGTTTTAGAGGCATTTGCCCAGGCCACGCATGCGTACAGGATCACCGAGAGTATAAATGACCTATATAAAATCAGCTTGGATTTAAGTTGTAGCTGTTTGCTGCGGAAGATGGGGGCGCATAACTTTATCCGCTGTCTGCCTTTGTTGGCCGTATTTTTTATGTGGGTGGACCAGCACATCGTGCGGTCCATGGTCCCTCCCTTCCAGTTGAGGGAGGTGGTTATATGTATTCGCAATTAGCCAATGAGTTGGCAACACCAGCATAGGTATGCTCTATACACAAGATGTGAGACGCACCTACAACATAGATAAATAGTATCAGCCAATAAAATGAAAGCATGACGTAAGAAGGTACTCCACAAAGAGTAAGAAGTGAGCTGTCCGCAAGAAGCAGCGCTGATTTCTTTCCGTGTTGTCTGTGCATAGAGTCCAAACTTCCACAGTTGCATTCAGTTTAAGTTATGCTACAAAAACCCGAGCTAAATACGTAATCTGTGAGGCTCGGATTTGAAACATCCCAGAATCGATCCTCGTTGGGTGGGCCACTGGGGCCTGACTTCTTTTTTTTTTTTTTTTTTTTTTTTTTTTTTTTTTTTTTTTTTTTTTTTTTTTTTTCTTTTTTCTTCGCGGTTTTCTCTGCTTGGCAGTAGAATGCTCGCGTGGATTACATAATGTTGCGAAATTTCCTCTTCCTGTTTCCTATCATTTCAGAGCCTTTCCATTTTTCAGGATTGGAGAACAAATTAATTGGACGGCAAATGAGAATGGTGGTGCAGTTTACTTTGAGAAACGTCTATCCTAGCATTCGATGTATGCCAGACCTTCTTAGGCACCCGTCCGTGGTAAGAGGCAGGCCTCTACGGGAGGTTCCGCAGAATTAGGATATATCTGCAGAGGTTAGGTACCCCACCTGTGTTCTGGAGGTTTCCTGAAGCACAATAGGCCACGATGTGCGCTTACCTCCGCTTCCTGATAACCATAACCACACCTCAGAGAGAAAATATAAATTTAAAAGCAAGACAGTTTGGTTACGTAGTATAATGTTGTGTAGCAAGTTTCCGATCCAGTTTCTGTTTGAATCCTACGGCAGTGAATTCTTATTTCTTGCCGCCTCAACATTGTTGAAGTTGCAGTGGAAGGAATGTTGCATGGAGGGGGAGTTGCAACGCTTGTGGCCTTCTTGGAAGTTGCGGCACCAAATACATCAGCTGTTCGGAACAGCTTTTCATTTCAGATATCTAACTCAGGTCAAAGCCTCAAACACGGAACGGAATGCAATTGTGCCACACACTTTCATCGTCCTCACTTGTCATCTTGTATCGTTTACACCTTCTCCTCTTTGTCTTTTCTGGCTGCCTGTTTTTGTTCGTTCTATCGGTGTATATTCACTGATAATCTTCGGTGTTTATTTTTTAAATAGATGCTTCTTAATCAATTTACAATTATATCGTTTATATTTGGTTTGGCACGATAGGGTGTTTTATACATTTTGCCTATATTTACAAAAACGAAAATAACATATCGTCCTCCGTGTTCTTGGGGCAACATACTTCCCCTCTGGTTTCTGAGGTTAGGGGTACAAACCCGGCGGAGAAGGATGCACTTCTTCGGGCACAAAAATCCCTAGCATAGCTTTCTCTACTAGTATAGTAAGCAGGGGAAGTAGCTATTGTATTCGACCCAAAATTTCGATGTCGAGATTTCACCGGAAGTATATGATTGTGTGTGTGTGTGTATGTGTGTGTGAACAACATAACGAAAACGAAAAGTCTGTTAACAACCAAAGTTAGTATTTAAGTTTAATATATTTCAAGGACCCGACTCAAAGATTTTGAAGACAATTCCTCCACCCTATGTTCCCTGTACACGGAGAATTATTCGAAATTTTTTATTTTCGCAAAAATAGCTGTAACGATTTTGATTAAAATATCATATGTTTAGGATATGTTCTGGCAAATGAAATAAAATTTAAAAAATTAAACTAAATTTTCTGGTTATAGCCCCTGTAGCCCTGATTAATGTTAATGACTTTTGCATAGCTGGTAAACCGTAAGAGATAGTCAAATTTTTTATTTTATTTTTTATTTATTTATTTTTTGTGGACCATTTCGGAGATATTCCTTGTTATTTGAGTTTTGTAACACTTATACTTTTCTCAAATGGGAGGTTGTTATTCTTATTTAATCTCATCGCCGTGCAAAGAGAATGGAATTTCAAAGCCCTCATATAGCGACCAGCTTTAAAATATTTGACTATCGCTCAAAGACTACTCTATTCCCCTTGTACCTATAACACGGCATCAATAAGGTATTTCTTGAAATGCTTATCTTGACTATGAAAAAATAGAGGAATAAGAGCTCGTAAGAATAGTTAATAGAAAGGTATAGAAAGTCATGTGAGTGCAACGCATCAGATTTTTTGTAGCGCAATAAACGTTGTTATTCTAATCCATCTTATCACGTACATCTCAGTTTTTTTTTTTTTTTTTTTTTTTTCAAAACGATGACATTCCGCCATTTTGCAGTGGACATATGAATATACAAGATAATAAGAGCCCAAACCTTTAATGAAAATTTGACTTTGACCAAGAGTGTCCTGGTGTAACCTTTCTGCTGCCAAGTTCTGTTGGAAACTCTTACTTTGAGGAATTATGCTGCATGAAGTATACCTTTTCGTACTATGTGTACCATGAAATAATCGCATTCGAATCGAACTCTTTTTGGGATATGAACGGGTCGCTTCACAAAGTTTTGTGACGTGGAAGGGTGCAAGGGACCGTAAGCACTGAGCGTGGGCAGGCACAACAAAAAGAGCATCGCGTTCTCTTGTGTGGATATTCATCACAAAACCCTCTCTTAAGGGTTCAGCCCAGGGTTGCCAATCTTTAAAAGTAAAATTATCGTACCGGCCACTCAAAATTATAGATTTGGACTCAAAATTATTGTAAATCATAAACCAAATGCTACAACAATAAGTGTATCAGCATAACACTTATGGAAATGTAACACTATTGATGTTTATATTATTACATACAAGATTAATGACCTTAATCAGTATTACAACTTTAGTACTTATGTTTCTTGCACTATTCATCTGAAAGTTCATCATCTTCCTCAACTGTTGCAGCATTACACAAATTTATTGTTGAGATAAACCTTAACATCTTCTCGGTAACTTGCAGATTTTCGGACACACCACATTCTTTCATAAGCTGAGACAACACAATAAGTCCACTTACCATATCTACTCCCAATCTGTTTCTAATTTTGGTTTTTATTAAACCCAGTTCAGAAAAAAAAAAAAAAAAACTCTTTCACAAGAAGTGTTTCTGTGGGGCAATGGAATCACTGATAATGCAAACTCCGCCAGTTCTTTGAAATCAGTATTTCCACCAAGGTGACATGTGTTTAACAGCACTCCAGAAACTGCCAGGTTCAGGCATGTTCTTTATTTCACACGGAATATCACGTATTCAGAGTTTTCTACATTGATCGTCAATTTTCTAAACAGTGCCTTCTTCATTGAGATTACCAGATCTGGACACACTGGCAACAAGAGGATAAAGGGTAGAAGGATTAGTAGGATATGAAATGGTTGCCTTAGAAGGGTGCATTTATGAGAGCAGCAAAACCATCGAGGTTTTCTGCGGTCAATCACCTTCCCCAGCGATTTATCACAGGCACAGAAGGCACCCGACTATTCAGATTTTTGTTCTGAAAATGTTTGATTGTTTTAGGTGACCTAATGAACACTATTTTCCCTTAGAAATGAATTTGAAAATGTCAGGAAATATTGTTCTAATTTCCTCACATATTTTATGTGATCCATGCACAACACATGTGAAATGAATTATCTTAGAAGTGCAAGTCCTACTGCTGCCATTTCCACATATGGTGCAGCATCATTATAGCAACAAAACAGTCATATTGTACACCATTTGGCCGCAATATCTGCATTGTTTGATTAAATTGTCTCACAATAATCACATGATTTGTAGCAGGCTTGGTACGTCACTAGAAGAAATGACTTCAAAATTTCGGAACCATTCTTCAAAAACCCTACAACGTTTCAAACTTTACTTTCATCTATGCTCAACTGTATTTTTTCATTAGCACAACGTTTGCGCATATACGTCACAGTTTCTTCGTAGAAATTGGGAAGGTAAGGTTTTCGCAAAGTATTGCATCAAATTTTGTCAAAGTCTTAGCAACACCTCAAGGATAAAGGAGTGGACAACCCACTCAAAGATGGCCGCACATCATCTTCAGGTAGGTCCTCAACAAGCCGAAATGAGAACATCTGTGCCTTGCAGGACCGTCGTATCACAGTACAAGAAATTGCAAACTAGATAAGGCTGAACACTGGGTCAGTACATTAAATTTTGACTGAGGATTTGGGCATGAAGAGAGCGCCTGTGAAACGTGTACCGAGGCTACTAACAATGGAACAAAAGCAATGGCATCTGGACAACACGAACACCCCAACTTGATCACAGACAATGAGACGTGGGTTTATGGGTACGACCCAGAATGGGACACGATTTGAGTCAACGGAAGACATCCTGCAGAATGCTACGGCCCAGCTTGTCACCATTCCAAAAACTTCGTTCCAGAAGTGTTTCTAACAATGCCTGGGAGAAATGTGTGCATTATCAAGGAGGCTACTTGTGTTTCGGACCACCAAATCAGTAAATGTATTTTTGCCGACTGAAGGTTGGATACTTTTTGAACACACCTCATAGAGTGGGACGATGAGTACCATAGCAGTTAAAGAGCGTCCGTAAATAAAAACTCGATGTACAATATCGCAATATACCGCCCAAAGTAAGGATTTTAAGGAAGAATTGAAGAGTGGAAAAATATAACGGCCCAAGTGACAAAACTTCCATTTTTTAGTTTTCTCATGTAAAGTGGACTATGGAGCAATCCCAATAACAGTAGGTATATAACGGGTCACGTAACAAAAGCACTGAAAGGTGCTCAAGCTATGTTAGTTTGTTCCTGAAAAATCCTACATTTTCTCCAAACTTTAGATTTGTCACTTGGCCCGTTGTATATTTCCACTCTTCAATTTAAATGACTACTAATGCACAAGTGGCATTTGCTAAGCTTAAAGATCCAAATCCACATAGCAGATTTGTTGGTTTAATTTTTATTTGTTTTGAGAAGAAGCGAAATGCTACAATGTCGGACCTTTAATTTTGACTCTTGACAGGTAAATGTTTCACCTATCGTCACATACACACCTGGCCTAAAGCCCTAATTTAAAGGGACCGCAAACAAGTTAGAAAAGTAATTGCTATAATTACCGAGCACGGATCCTTCAGGAAATACCTCGAGACTATGAAGTTCTTTGATGACAATCCTCCATGCCGCCTCTGACATGCAGTGGAAAATGTTGAACATCGGCTTCTACAATATAATTATCTACAAATATGCAGATTTACAATCTTCGAGAAGCTTCACCTTCAGCAGAAAAAGGCGTTAAAAGTTTATAGGAAAGATTGTATATCTGTTTCTCTTCTACAACCATGAAGGTAATATGGAACGCACTAAAGGCCTATGTCAGGGTTGAAGTATATCGCTCGGGCTCCAACAATTGCAAAAATGCAACAATCTGCCACAAGAACAAACGATATGCCGCTTTCCCACCCAGCTAGTGGAGCTCATTTCTGATCTGGTCCACGTGGTTCACTTATTCTTGTAAACATTCATTCAGAACTTCATTAATAAATTAATTAGACCGACATGATTTGAAACTACGAGCATTTCTGTCAGGGAAACCCAAATTGGGTTCGATATAAAGAATTACGTTATGATCTTTTGCGCTGCTCTGTATTTGAAACTGTTCTAAATCGTTAAATTATGAATGTTAACGACAAACCTTACCTAATTATAACGCTAAACAGTTCTTCGTCGTGTTTTCAGACAAACTATACGCAAATAATACAATTTCTCTACACTTTGCATCGTTTATTGTTTATTTAATACAACTTTGCTTATTCTGTATGCCCATTTTTAGTTTCACTAGAATCAAGAATTCGTTTTTATTCTTTAAAACAAATTTATACATCACTTCTTAAAAAGCACACAAACAGAAAATGTATATAATGTAACTCTATTATCAATAAAGAAACCGCTTTGCTGAAGAAAAAATTTAATTTGCGTCAAATATTCGCAGTCACCAAATGGTTTAATATTTCACTGTCGCACAAACATTGTGTGAACAATGGTGTAATTCATGTCTACCTTAATTTGAATGAATTTAGTCACAGTTTAAGTTAACGCGACATTGCCAAATCTCTTAAAAGTTAAACTTTGCATGGCATTTTAACATTAAATTGTCGCTAAACTCATTCGAATTAAGGTTCACACAATATTTGTACGAGAATTAGTGAAATAATAAAACAGTTATATCCATTCGTCAAGAAGCTAGATGGCTCAAATATTTGACAGCTTTTTTTTTTTTTTTTTTTTTTTTTTTGTGGGGGGGGACAAAATGGATTTTTCTTTACACTAATTGTACTGTACATATTTGTAACACTGGTTATCGCATGGCTGTAGCAGTATCTTCAAGCCTGTATATAGTATACAGAATGCGTGGATTTATAAGCGTGAAAGTTAATTAAATAAATAAAATTTCACTTAGCAGATTACTGTTGGCTCCAATTCAATAGACACATATTTCACTTTTAAAACCCTCATTAATAGTATAAAACTTTCTACTAACAGAATTTTACAACAAACTGCACAAGTGCAATTTTTGATTTGTGTATTTTTGCAGCATTGCTTTCTTTTTTTGTATGTTGAACCTTGGCCTATGTCCTTTGTCTTCGACAAGCGCTGTAAAGGGTTTAATCGCACTCACCTAGTAAACAGATACTTCGCATTAGCCGATGAAAACGTTTAGACATGCACCAAAGTAATACTTCACTTATGTTTGTTGTATTCATTTAGTCAATTTATTTCACTATGATGTTGGAATATTATACAATTACCTGCACGCATGCAAACACGAAGGCCAAACCCTGGAATCATTAGAAAAACGAGTTTCTTTAAATGTTGGACATTATACGCATGCAACTTCAAATTTATGAACTCGATGTGACGTATGAATTTAATTTCAAAACAAAAAAAAATGTGAAGTGTTACACTCACATGATTTTCTCTACTCTTGTAGAAACTATTCATAAAAACGTGTTCCTCTAAGATGGGAATACAGTAGACTTTGAGCGATAGTCAAATCTTTTAAAGCTGGTCGCTTATGAAGACATTTGAATTCCGTTCTTTGTGCACGGTCAAGAGAAAAATTTGTGCTGCAAAACTCACAAAAATTACCAGGAATGTCTCCTAGAAGGTTCAGCCCCCCCCCCCCCAAAAAAAACATTTGGACGTAACTTTTAGGTTTTAGCGTGATCTACATTTTTTGTGCAGGAAGATTTCCTCTATCTCTGACAGGTTACCAGTTATGCAAAAGTTATCAAGAGTAAACAGGACCACATCGACTACAGCCAGGCAATTCAAAATATACAGTTAATTTGCAGTAAAAATATCTAAAACATATGGCATTTCAATCAAAATCGTTGGAGTCATTTTTGAAAACTTTTCCACGTAAAGGGTAGTTTAGAGTGAAGGAATCTTTTTCAAAACCTTGGTGTCGCACTCTTAAAGCATAGTAAACTTAAATACATACTTTGGTTTCTAACCGACTTTTCGTTTTTGAGTTATGCTGTTCACAAACACTCAGACCTTTTTCTAAAACTGCCTTTTTTAGATTCAGGGGGCCGACATCGAATTTTTGGGTCGAATACAATACTTCCCTTACTGTACGTAGTACAAGAAGTAAAACAAAACTATAATTTGAAGAAAGTCTTTACATTATAATTATAAATAGATTTCTATTCGAGCAAATAATTATATTACTAACAAGAAATGAAACTATCAGTGTTATTAAATTTAACGTCTGTGATAATTACAGTTTGCTAACATAACATGCAGATTCAGTTAAAGGAATAATTACATTTCAATTACGCTTCAATCGGCCATTACTCCGAATGCACAGCACGTAAAAAGTACATAGCTAAATCATGTATCTACTAATTACAGGACTTTTTGACGTTAGGTTAATTTAATTTACATTAGATATATTGTTATTGTTATAAATATTATTTCATTTACTGGCTCTTTACCTGCTTTTTCAGCGAATAGATAATGAACAAGTGAAGGATGCTTGTAGACTCGTATCTTATTAACGAGGAACGTGTTGCAACATGGTTTTGTTACAGAGTTATTACGAACGTGAACTTCACGTACATAGGTAATGAAATTTGTTTGTTATGCATGACTGCGTTCGAGGAAGTGCACTGATAACAAATACTTGTGTATTCTTTCATCAATTTGTGACCTGCCTATCCCATGCTACGTCACACTCTAATTATGTCCCAACGGCACCAGCATACGCCCAGGTTTGATTCTCGCGTCCTAGAGTCTGAAAGCATGCAACAGTGTAAATATTGAAGCAAATATATTCAGCTGTACTTTTTTACTTTCTCTACTACATATAGCAAATAGAGGAAATATTGTATTCCACCCAAAAATTCAATGTCGAGATTTCATTAGAAATATGTTTTGAGGTTCCCTGAAGCCAAAAGAATGCATTTTTAGAAAAAGGGTCTGTGACTGTGCGCGCGCACGCCTGTGAACAGCACAACTCAAAGTTGTTAAAAGCCAAAGTTCGTATTTAAGTTTAATACTTTTCAAGGAACCCCCCCCCTAAACTACCCTTTACATGTCATCTCGAAAATGACTTTAACGATTTTGATTAAAATGCCATATGTTTGAGATATTTTTATGATAAATGAAATGAATATTTTGAATTTTCTAGCTATAGTTTATGTAGTCCTGTTTAATCTGGACGACTTTTGCATAACTGGTAAACCGCAAGGGATACACCAAATCTTACTATACAAAAATGTAGATCTTGTTAAACACACAATTTTTCCAAGATAATTTTTTGTAGAGTGAACAGTTTCGGAGATAATACTTGTTATTTGTTTGAGTTTTGCAATGCTTACACTTTTCTCAAACAGAAGGTCGTTATTAGCATTTTTATCCCTTGGCCTTGCAAAGGGAACCGAACTTTAAAGCCTTGATATAACGACCAGCTTTAAAAAATTTCAATAAAGTAAATAATGAACAATAAGATAATTTCTGCAAATGTTTATCTTGACTATCATGAAGATATAGGAATAAGAGTTTGTAAGAATGGTTAGTACAAGAGTAGAGAAGGTCATGTGAGTGTAAGATCACATTTTTATCCTTACGGATTTACTCCCGACATTAGAGCTGGTAATGAGGCAATGTAGGTATTTATTATTTTAATACGAACATGTTCATTATAAAGTTAATTTACATATAATAATTTCAAAGTCTAGCTTATGGACATGAAACTAACAAAAATTATATTAAAAATAAAAGCTATGAAGGAAAAAAGAAGAAGAGAGAAATAATAGTAAAAGGAAATAACAATTACATTGTATAATCAGTTTTAATTTTAAAACCTTAAGTGTAAATTATTCACTATGGCGTTTTTGAACCCAGTGGAATATATCTACAACAAAATAGTCTTTTCTAGCGCTTAAAACTTTAAATATTTTAAAAGGGTTTCGTACTTGGTGTACTTAGAGTAACATCCACTTCTTTTAAATAGTATATATTTTAAACATTTTGATTGTACTTTTTCTATTAAATTAAAATATTTTGTGGTGTTAGTATTCCAAATAATAGATGCATATTCAAGACTGTCTAGCAAAGGAGTTATAAAGTCAAAACTAGCGGTTTTTTTTTTTTTTTTTTTTTTTTTAATGTGCATGAATTTAGAAAAATGAAGCCTAGACATTTTAACCATTTGGCTACAATTAACTCCATATGCCTGTTAAATCTGATCTATAATCTATTTACTGCAAACATAAAGCAGATGTGACCAGAAGCACGTGGCGAAAATGAGCCTCATTGCGTTTTAATATTCGCGTATTCTTCCACAACATAGCTACTCAGTTGTTATAATATGGAACATAACGTTGTACTGTAGTAATACACTTTATTCCTTATCGCCAATCGCAGAACACTCAGTTCTCTTGTTTTGAATACCCCAACCTAGCGTTTGCGTGCTGCCTCAGCGCCACCTCGGCGTGTAAAATGGAAGCAACATCAGGTACAAGAGGTTTTCTTGAACATCTGTTGGGAATGTCTTTAAGGAATGGAGAAAAGCTTTTATATTGAATGTATTCAATAAGTTTTCGTGTTTATGAAAGATCTGGTAAAGTGTGATAGTAATGGACAATGCCTCTTTCTTACCAACTAGCAAGAGCGGAGCGCATTCCAAACCATGCATGGAAAAAGTGTTATCTTGGCTGAGATCTAAGAAATCCTTCTTACAATGTGATATATGTGATTATTGCAATAACAACAGCCCTCATATGTTCATGATATAACAACAAAAAGAGCAGTTAAATTCAGGTTATCTGAACGAGGTGACATTGCGCAGTGACGCGCACGTGCAGATATGCTAACCAATAGCGTACTACGTGGAGCTTAGTGTAGAACGCGGAGGAATACTTTACTTTATTCTAACAGCAAATAGATTATAGATATTTATTTTCAAACACTTCAGCGAATGATGTCGTAGTTACATGTAATTCATTATTAACTGTGTTATTAATGTTATAAACATTAATAAACTTCACGCTAGAAGGTATCTGTAAATAAAATCGGAACCCAAGATTTCATTCAGTTCCACGGTAAATTATGGCAGAAATGACCAAGGTTGGCAGGCCTTGCCAGTCGAAGCCCACATGTGTTATTTAAAGATGTGTTCAATTTCTGAAAGACAGAAGCCAAGAATGAAGTACAGTACATGGAGCCAAGAAATCAATTTTGCTTAGGTACCTACTTTTCCAGAGGAAGTGCTTTGTTTCCTAAGCTGCGAGTCGCATGCTTATCCCTGGTTGAGCACGGAGCATTCTGTGGAATAAACCCCCCACCCCACCCCATTCCCTAATTCTCTGAAGAGTAAACAGCGGGGATTGAAAGAGAGGATTGTGTTGCTACTAACGCTACAGCCTCTCACCGGTAGGTAGGTACACTAAAAGTCAAAAGTACTCTCAACTGCAGAGAATCATCTGGAGAACCAATGCCTCTCTTTTCCACATGTGTAGGTAATACCCTTATGATCTTAAATTACACGGTAGAACAGCCATTTTATTTTTGCACATCATGTGCTGAAAGTCGGTGGAAACATGACTTCAGTGTTGCCAACAGTTGAACAGCAATTGTTATCTTAATTCTAAGATCGTTATCCCGCAAGTACCCGACCTAACAAAGAGAGCACAAAAATTTGCGAACAAAAATATTTCTCTACATAGTCTCCTTTCAATTTGATATACTTTTCCCACGATGTTCAATATCTTCGATACCATATTTATTGTGAGAACAATCGAGCTCTACAAAATAGTCATCAACTGCAGACGTCACCTTTCCATTGTTGGAAAATCGTTTACCACGAAGCTGTTTCTTCAAGTTTGGAAACGTGAAATAATCAGGGGTGACTAAATCTGACGAGTAGAGTGCACAAGGAAGCAATTCGAACTTTAACTCATTGATTTTGGCCATGACCATAATGGATGTGTGAACTACTGCATTGTCTTGAGGAAGCCAAGCTTTTTTTCACTAACTGCGGCCGCTTTTACTTGATTTTATCACCCAAGCGCTGCAATAACTTCGCATAATACTCACTATCAATTGATATGCTCCAAAAAAAAAAAATAGTCCGGGGAACGGGGTGGCCATGCAAATGGTCCTCCTCATCCGATCCAACGTTCAGGATATTTGCGATCTAGGGAGCGCCGCACGTTGACATCAAAATGGGGCGGCGCTCCTTTTGGAAACATATCAAAGATGTGGTGCATCAGACACCAATGGACGCTCCTGAAGCACTAGTAGCCAGAACAGCTGTGGCATTTGACCAACTTTTGCACATACCTGGGGTATTCGAGCGACTGGGTCAAGGCTTTATTCGACGGTTCAATGCCTACATTCAATGTGGTGCTGGTGGTGGTTATGGTGGTGGTGGTGGTTATGGTGGTGGCGGCGGTGGTGGAGGTGATGGTGGTGGTAATGGTAGTGGTGATGGTGATGGTGGTGGTTATGGTGGTGATGGTGGTGGTGGCGGTGGTGGTGGTGGCGGCGGCGGCGGCGGCGGTGGTGGAGGTGATGGTGGTGGAAATGGTAGTGGTGATGGTGATGGTGGTGGTGATGGTGATGCTGATGGTGGTGGTGGTGGTCGTGGTGGTGGTGGTGGTCGTGGTGGTGGTGGTCGTGGTGGTGGTGGTCGTGGTGGTGGTGGTGGTCGTGGTGGTGGTGGTCGTGGTGGTGGTGGTCGTGGTGGTGGTGGTCGTGGTGGTGGTGGTCGTGGTGGTGGTGGCGGTGGTGGCGGTGGTTTGTTTGAACATCTTTTGTAACCTATTACACTGAATCCTGTGCATAATAAAGTGTGTTACAGCTTAATAGAACAGCATTGGTACTGACTCGGGATCGTGTTTGGGAACATCGGTTCCTAGTCGAAAGCTTCTCTATTCTGTTCACTGTTTCTGCTCCTTAAGTTTTTCAGTAAGCATTTGAAGCACCCTGTATATATACAGGATAGCTACATCACCTTCATAATCATTATCTTACTGTTTTGTTGCTGCCTTTTTTCTCAACTTTCGCTTTAAATCTTGAAGTTGAAGACATCACCGTCAAGATCCATTGGGTACTGTAAGGGGCGATGTAGGTTAAAAAAAAAAAGAACTGAAATTTGGTGTGGTAATTACTAATACTTGTTTACATGCTGTGTAACGTTTATAAAATTGCTTGATGTATTTGAGTTAATTATGCTTTTTGTTGCCTAAAAAACAATAAAGTTCATTTTCTCAAAAAGCGCTTGAGATATTTCATTTAATTTTTTTAGAGTTGTGGAACAGAATGTTTTATGTATTTTTAGATAAAAATAATATATTGTTACTTTTAAATTTCTTCTTCTTTCCCTGATTACCCTCCCCTTATGTAGGACTTGCACCCCCTAGGACTTACAGCAATTTTGCTTTCTTTGGAACAGGTACCTCCATCATTAGGTAGTTGTATTACACGTAGGTATCTATTTCGCCGATAGACAAACCGTGTATGGACATATGCTTCCTCACTTCGTTCTGCAGCGCACGACTTGAGCCGAGCTTATCCGAGTCAATACGATGCACGGTGCAAGGAAACTCTGCACCTTGGATTGCACTAAGTGGGATTTTAAGCCTTAAGAGATCCTACTCTAACCTATACAAGCACTTCTGTGTTAAGAACGCTCCTAATCTCCTTCAAATTCTTTTCCTCTTAAAATGTTCATATCATTTGGTAGTCTACTGTACAGTAACCTGTCCATTGTAAGGAGATTTGCTTATAGACTTCTACAAGTTTCAAGCATTGTTAAACAATTAATGTATGTACAATATTTTCTGTTGAAATTTTTAATGCAGTAAATATTTGTTCTATGATGCACATTCTCTTTCTTTCTTTTCTTGGTTAAAGTTTCGAGTTCATGGGTTAGAAAGAGTCTTTTTACAAGAAAACTAAACAATACAAACTTATTAAAGAATGTGAAGGAACACGGATTAGGTAAATTCAGATACAGTACTGAAAAATAGATATTTTATTTATTATTAATAAATAATAAAACAAAATAAATCAATCAAGTGAAGAAATGATTCTTAACCGGGCTTGGAAACTTCATTTTGTGACTTACTGTAAATTACAGTACTTATGTTGTAAATTAAAATTACGACCATCTGTCATAAATGATCGTTTTGCTTTCAGATAATTATGATGGTGATAAAATACTCACATGTTGAACTAGACGTTTTTAGTATGGTCTTCATACTTGTGATCGTCGTTGGGTTTTACTTTGGATTGTCTTTAGATTCTCTGTCTCACTCGCTCTCTATCTATCTATCTCTCTCATACACACTAAATCACTCACTCATATTCCTTTCCATGGGAAGATTATTTTTTACATGCAAATAAACATTAAACGGCACCAATACTTTTGCCTCCCTTCACTCTTGTCACCCAAAAAATACATAACCCTACATAGGATTTAAATACGCGTACTGGAAACCAGAGGCCAATGTGGTTAACATTTCATCGTATATTACAAATAATTGAAATGAGAAGCTTTCTATTGCATTGTTTGGATAACTAAATAAATACAAATTTCGGGCTATGTGTATGTTTATGGCCAGGAGGTACACTTCAATTATCTACTCTCAGTAATTTAACAAGCTTATCTGAAGTAATATCACTACACGTCTGATCTAACCGATAAATACTCGAGTGGAATGAGAGTCAGACCGTCGAATGACATTTCTCTGGACTATTTCATAAATAAAAAATGAATTTAAATAATATACCGTAATGATTTGACCAGAAAAATGTTAAATTCTATAAACAAATAACCTAAAATATATTCATTTCGATTAGTGTAGTTCGAGTTATTCAGCACTGGCAACTGAGGAAAATGAAACCCAAGAATTCCCTATATGTATTTCGATATTCTCTTGTTATAACAAAAACCAGTTTATAATCCGATATAACTGTCACTATTTTCAACGTTAACATATAACGTTTCTTTTGGAAAAATTAATTACTAAAAGTACAATTGTTAAAATCACGGTTGTCCGATTGAATTGGAGTGCTAGTTTGATTGTTAGTCGATTCCAATATTTAATCAATTGTTTTTCAGCAATTTATAGGATACAGTTGGCACTCTGGCTAAACAAAAGAATGACCTAGTGATAATAATTTAACGCCCAAATGTGTGAAAACAGTCTGAAGTAAATTCACTATCCCTGAAGTCGGAATATACTCGAGTTAAGAGTAGCGTTTCAGTGGCGTGGCCCGTACAACCATACACCTTATGCCTCAGGATATGAAATACCAAGTTACAGTGATTTAATAGCCTGAAAAGCAGTCACCCATTGTTTGGAATAAAGGCCTATTCAGGTTCACTTGTATTTCCTCTGTTCTTCTGTTACATTCAGTTCTCTTCCCTTTCCTCTTTGCACTACGATCGCGAGAAAACAAAACCACTTTCACTCCAGCGGTTGTAACAACGTAGCTACAGATACCTACCTCGTGTATTTACCGGCCTATTCTTCATTTAAATTTATCTTACAATTTCACGCTCATTAAAAATTGAAGCCGGCAGCAATTTAATGTGCATGGGACGGGTGCTGTGCATAGACCACTATAAAATACTTTATGTTCGACTATACGATAATGTAGTGCTTATACGCCACTGCAATGCACCTAATTATATCCATCTCTTCATAACGATACAACTATCCACCAATCAAAAGTGCACCTGTTAATAACGACACTGCTAAGCACCAATCCAAAGATCCCCATGCAGCAGTCAATACTTCGCCATCTGCGCACATTCCTACGCAGCTGAACGCGAAACTATCGATTCCCGTGTGTGAAATAAAGTTCTCTGTTTATTTAATTATTACTGTTAATATTGTAAATAACATTCTAACAAATTCAATCTGTCTTCTTGTTTTTAAAAGTCTACTTTTTAAAGGTTACAACATACATACTCTCTGAATCATTGTATCAAGGCTAAGATAATAAAAGTTGAAGGCGCAATTGTCGTATGTACAATCGAATAACAAATATATGGTTAAACTGTCGTGCAACACTGACAACATGCAGCGTAGCATATTAAAAACATTTTATAAATGCTTTAAAGACGAGCATAAATAATCGTCTGAAGCTTGAGTGTATTGGCAGTTATGGTCTCGTTGCATAATTTGCTATGAGAGAACAATCGACACCTCGCAAAAGCTGAACAAATCCTCAACAAAAGATACCGCTGACTTCATCCTGCAAATCCCATGGCCTTTCTTGAGAACATCGCGCAAGCCGGCAAGCACGCAGATGGGTATATATGTTTCAATAAACCGCACTTTCTAACCCTCAGGGTTCCAGCTAGGGTCTCGGTAGCAGGGTTGTCCGTTGTCACCTAACGCTCCCCAGTTCTGCATTTAGCAATAGATGTCCTTGCAGTGTAGGAGTCAAACTTCTAACCTACTTTGTTCTTCGGAATGTCCACAGTATCGTGACCCAGCCTGCGTCAGCCATAGCTGTAGTTGGTACTATTGCAGGAAAGGTTCCACTGTCGTTTATATATTCCCAATGTCCATACCAGAATATTTCCGTCTCGAAAGTTACTAAGTGAGACGGCTCCGCGGTAAAGTGCGAGACTCACATTCGGGAGATCGTGGGTTCGATTACTGTCGCCAACATTTCTGACCAATGGCTTCCTCGGGTCGCTAGGCGTATGCTGGGAAGGATAATTACATCCTCTGGATTTCCTTTTCCTTCATTTCACTTCATTAATCATTTCATTCATCGTACATGCCGTTGGTTATTTCAGGGTCGCAAGTGTCAGTGAAGACGCTAGGTAGGCAGGCTGCGGCAAGCCCAAGGTGTATCATACGGGTACCTGCCCTTGTCAGGCCTATTGTAAAGACAGGATATGGGGTTTGGAGGGTGGTGGTTGGGGGTTGAAGGGAGGTAGAAATTTCTGCTCCTCAACGGTTGCTGGCCAGGTTGCAAAAGTCGGTGGTCACCTCTGGTGTTATGGTTTTACCCAAATATGGGCTTGGTTTTAATCTTGATATCCGTGTTGTTGATGGATTAGCTCCACTGTTACCGGATATACCCGCATGCCATACAAGCGGCGTGCTCTGGAGTTATAATCCCCGAGAGACCTAACCAGGGCACTCTGATGGAGTAGCAATAACTCGTATAATTTTTTCAGCCCAGCGCCTAGTTTCATCCTCCACATACGAAAGACACGAGGCCCCGTGCAATAGTTTCTGGGGGAAACAGTGGT